>JAWNNX010000105.1:0-1200000 GCA_035044505.1 Zaprionus lineosus | reverse complement strand
CGCCCCTCGCCCTCTTATCAGAGCTGCTCTCAGCTCATCCCCTGAAATCCCATAAAAGCCGCGAAAAATTTTGCCTGTGTTCAGTTCAACGCGAACATTTAAATAATTCACAACGTTTTTCTCCTAACGTCGAAGTCAACGTCAACGTCAACGTCACCGTCGCGTCACATACAAATACGTCGTAAGCTCAACAGCACAGACATTGCAAAGTAGCTTTCGGATAAAGCTTTTTCCATTGAAGCTTTTATGGGGCTTGCGTTACGTTTCCGTTGAGTTGCGGGCGCAGTTGACGTTAGCTTCGAATCGTGCGCGCATCGCGGATGCGAGGGTTCCGTGCAGTCTATTAATATTTTGGACGCTTTCGCTCTGTTCGTGTAATCGCAGGGTTTGGCGGACGATCTTCATAATCAGGAGCAGTTATTGGTCGACCTGAAGGGCGCAGCGAAGCCGCTCATTGAGAGCTGTGATGTTCAGATTGTCGAGCAAATCGAATCGTCTGTCCAAGATGCGGTAGTTGCCTGGAATGGTACCAACGAAAACCTACAGCAATTGTGCACACGCTACCAGCGCGCAGTTGAACTTTGGGACAAGTATCGGAACGCCTCAGCGGCGGTCAAGAACTGCATTGAAGAAATGGACACCGTGAAGTCCTTGGAGCAACCCTTGGATGCCCTGCAACATGCCAAGGTAAGTTACAAAGCACTAAATTTTAACTTCTCTAGGGGTAAGTGGTGGGAGTGAGGGTTGTGGGTTGTGGGTTGTGGGTTATGTGGGTGCTGGCAGGTACTGTGTGTGTTGTTGTTCCGTTTTGGCGGCAAGAACGGAAGCCACGCCTAATTACTGTGGCCGGACCAGGCTGTAATTACATTGATTTTCAGCCGTTACACGACGACCAATCAATTTTGGGCGCGTACCTGTAATCGCTGGTAACAGTTTTGCCGTGTACACGGAAAATAGACTATGTGGACGGACTTGTGTACACATGAAAATACCTATCTATATATATAGATATATATATAATATATATATATATATATATATACACATATTATATATGTCAATTATTTGTTTCATAAATAATATTGTTTGACACCAAAAGACAAATGTACAAGTGGAAAGTGGCAAGTGGCAAGTGGCAAGGGTTCGGTTTCGGTTTCGGTATCGACTTTAACTTTAGGTTTGAGTTCGCTTTTCCGTCTTCACGTCTCTACGATTTTCGTTGTATTTGCTTAAAAACTTAACGCATAGTTTTGTTATTTATGTTTATTGATCATTAGGGTCATTATAAAGGCCGACAGCGGCGCAGAAGCATTGTAATTATTTCTCTGCCCACAAAGGTGGCTCCACCGGCGAAGTTTATCAACCCGAGAATCGAGAACCGAGACCAGGGAGACGTAAGCTCCATGTTTATATAGCTGCTTTATCTGTAGATTCGAAAGAACATAATGTGTTAAAGCATAGAATGCATATATATATAAATATATATACATATATACACACACATATACATACTGGCCGGACTGAAGATAAATGTACAAATATTTCATATTTCTGCGCGCTTAGTTTCAATGCCAACTCTAAGCGCATGTTTGCCCAGTGCCTCTGATAATAGGAAGCATATCGTCGCACATGAATGTTGAGTAGATGATATCATAGGGCAATTCTCTAATCCCCGACGCCTGCCCTTTAAAGTGAAGTAATCAGCGTGCACGGCCCGTTACTCAAATAGATCTTTGAAGTCCGGCCGGGCAGTTACTCTGCGGGCGACCTGTTTTCTAAATTGAAAATGAAAATGAAAAACGTAGATGAAAATGAAAATGAAAACGAAAACGAAAACGAAAACGAAAACGAAAGTGCACTCGACACTTTCCCGGCACACTAATTACGTAAATAATAAAATGGGAATAGGGAATGTAAACGGGGATTGGAATGGGAATAAGAACGTGTAGGGGAATGGGAACACGGGTAGGGGAAGGGCCATGGGAAGCGAGAACGAGCCACGACAATTGATAAGTAGAGCGAACGCTTGTCGCATCTACGACTCCGGAATGAGCCCTGACGGACCCGGCAGTTGATACCAAGTACTTTTTTTGAGCTATAAATAAATGACATTTGCATTAAAATGCGATCTAAATTGAAACCTGGGAAAGGAGCAGTTGTGCTCCGCTCCGATGGGAGCCAGATAATCGATTGATTTTAATAACTCATCTATTTTTACCTCAGATCTGCCAGGATAATCTCAGCACTCAAAATGATCGACTATTGGAACTCCGCGATATTGTGGCCAAAATAGCCGCAGATGTGGGACTGGATGCGTCCTCGTTGATGCAGGGCGAACTTGATGCCTTGGGTCAGCGTTTGGTGGAGTGCAAGGAGGCGATCACCACGCTGGCAAATGTGGCTGAGACGCAGGATAAGGAGCGCAGGGATGTTGATAAGGAGGTGACCCAGGCCAAGGCCTACTTCAACAACGTGCAGCAGGTGAGTGCAGACAGACAGTGAGGTGTGAAATTGTGCAAAGTTGGGGCAGTGCCACAAGCGGACTTTTCGAGTATCGATTGGAACGCTTTCCATGTTTTGCATGTGTGGTTAGGATTGGCGTGTGGAAATTCCCACACAGGTGACGATGACAACAACAATGGCAATGCCAAAACAATACCCAACAGCGGACAACAGTGCCGGCAATAGTTGTTGTTGTTGCTGCTGTCGCTGTTGCTGTTGCTGTTGTCGTTGTTGTTGTTGTTGTTGCTGCTCTTGTATGTTAATGCAATACGAAGGACATGCTATTTTAAGTGGGTTAAAAGTTGAAAAACTTTCTCTCCTATTTGCGTTGGGCCAGAGGCACAGTGGAAAGCTTCCTCTTATGCTCTTTATTGATTAATGAAAGGTGTCAGTTTTCGTATCCGATGGGCAGACAAACCCCCCAATAACTCACCTGAGAAATTCTCATTGAATATTTAATACGAAAAACTTACCTGTTATCATATTGACAGTTGTCATTCGCGTTCCACTGTGCGCCCATTTTAAAAATGTACAAGCTTAAGCAGTCGCCTCTTGTGGTGGCTGCCCCGCCCCTTGCCAAGGGCCGACCGATTGGTTGCCAGACGCGTGTGTCGTTGCATGAGGTCATTGCCAGTTGGCGGAAAGAGTGGCAACTGCAACTTCGCTTCCCCTTGGGAAGCCCTTCTAAGACTGCATCAACGGCTGTTCTTTGGTGGCAGCGTCGACGTCAGCGTCGGCGGTAACCAGAGATCACTTAGCGGCTATTAGGGTCAGGCCAATTAGCCATGCACAAAATGTTGCACTGGCCACTTGTGTCGCATTGCAATAACAAGTTGACCACTTGGAGCGACGGGCACTGCTCAGATTTCCATAATGCTTTGGTGTGCACTGCCTTATAGATAATATCGTGTAATAGACACAGTTTTACCATTATTCAACTGATGACCACACCTTCTTATAATATGTTTTCCGTTCGTGCAGGACATCGGCCGACCGGAGCCACAGACGCCCAGGGAAAGCGAGGAGCAATTAATCGCGCTGCGGGCCCATCTGCAGACCCTGGCACGCACCGAGGAGCAGTTGCGTAAGCTACGTGAACGCCAGCACGACAACAACAACGCCTTGGCACCCACAGCAGCCGTTGCCGATGACAGCATTTTGGAGGTACTGGCCTTGTGGCAGAAGATATTCCAGGATACGTTCCAGGAGTATCATCGCCTCTCCACGCGCTTGGCACGCACACAGAACAGTTCGGAGGCACTGCGCTTGTGGCGTCAGTACTTGCAACATGTGCAGTCCTTCCTGGCATGTGCCATACCCGAGGACTACAGTAGCCTGCGGGAGCAGCAGCAACTCTGCGCCATCCACCAGAACCTGCTGATTTCACAGCAGAGCGTGCTCTCAGAAACGCCATTGGAATCGGAGGTGTCAGAGCAGTACAAGGCGCTGACCAATCTGCACAACGAAACGCTGTCCCGGATTATGCAGCGCAATGATGAGCTGGAACGTCGTGTCAGCGGCTGGAACTCCTATCGGCAGCAACTCTCCGCGCTACTCGATTGGCTGCGCCAACGCGAGGCAGAACGCAATGCCCTGCAGCTTCGTTATATTCATCTGAAGCGTGTGCCTCATCTAAAGGCACGCTTGGACGCGTTGCTCCTCCAGCTGACACGTGGTGAACAGCAGAGCGCCGCTCTGCAGGCACAGCAACAACAGTTGCTGAAGTACTGCGACGATGCGTTGGCCACGTCCATGCGCATGGAGCAGGCGAGCATCAACCAACGTATCAGCAATCTACGCGCCGCTCTTGAGACCTGGCAGAGCTTCCTTAAGCGCATCAAACAGCTTTCGGAATCCTATGATGAGCGAGTACAACAGCTGCAAACTTCGTTTGCTAGTTGCCAGGAGCTGCTGGACAGCTGCAATCCCGACACACTACCTACACAGCCGGCAGAGATTGAGAAGCGTTTGGATGCTTTGAGGGAACAGCGATTCCAGTTGGAAGCCAAGGCGCCCGCGTTGGAAAGTCTTACAGCTTGTCAAGAGGAGCTGAAGGAGTGCATAAGTCCCCACGATATGAAGTCCATCCGCCAGCGTAGCTTCCTGCTCTGGCAGCAGCACGCAGACCTCGACTATCAGCTATCCGTCTTAATCAATACCATTGAGGAGCGCCTCTCGTTGTTATCCAACTATCGAGCACGACATGATCATATCTCCGAATGGTTGCGCAATCTGGAGGAGCGAGTGGAGCGTGATGCAGATGTCGCATCTATGGCGAACCCAGAACAAGCAGCCAAACATCTGGAACAGCAAATAAACGGAGAACTCCAACTGCGCGACAAGGAGCGTGAATGGCTGCTCTCTGCCAGCAGGGAGCTGCTCACCCTCTATGCTGATGCGTCACCCCAGTCGCAGGATGTACGCGCTCAGGTGCAACAAAATAGCGATACTCTCATCGACCGCTGGAACCGTCTGAGATTCCTCTGCAAGCAGCGCGCCACGAAGATTGGCGAAATGAAGCAAACGCTACTCCGTCTAGAGGAACGTATTGCACTGCTGCGCACCTGGCTATTCGAGGTGGAATCGCAGATTGACAAGCCGCTCAGCTTCGACAACTACACACCGAACATAATTAAGGCTAAGCTCCACGAGCACGAACAAATCCAGCGTTCCATTGAGAACCACAGCTGTAACGTTGGCGAAGTACTCAACCTGGTCGAGATGCTATTGAACGATGCGGACACCTGGCGGACACAAGTCAACACGACGGGTCTGGCATCGGCGGCACAGAATCTGGAGCAGCGCTGGAAAAACGTTTGCAGTCAGTCAGCGGAGCGTAAGCAACGCATCCTCAACACCTGGAATCTATTGCAGGAGCTGATCAAGCAGACCGCCGAGCAGAAGAGCTGGCTGGCCAAGCAGGAGTCAAAGATCTCGGACTACGAGCGTGATCACACGTCGTTGAACAAGCAAAAGCTTGAGGAGCGCCAGAAGGCATTGCAGAAGAAGCTGGCGGAACTGGAAGCCGAGTCGATAAATCTCCGCAAGCTGGAACACAACTATGCCAAGCTCACGATGAGCTCCGGCGTGGAGCCAGAAAACATTCAAAAACTCACGATGCCCACGAAGGTGATGCTAAGCAAGTGGCGTGAGTTGACTCCACGTTGCTACGCGATGCTAGATGCGATTGACAAGAATGCCAAGGTGATGCGCGACTTCAACACTGCTCACCAGGAACTAACCATGTCATTGACGACCCTAAAGAGCGCTTTGGATCAAATACCTAAGGCCGACAGTGAACAGACACTGGAAGTGCAGCCCATTGAGGTGCTCCAGCATTTAGAAGTTTTGGAGCGCAAGGCGCAACAGGCCCAGGGTCAGGTGAGGGAATTAGATGATCTGGGCAAGAAGGCAGAAAGCCGTAGCAAACAGCAACCCACGCAGCTCAAGCAGCTCCTCAAGCTCATCGGTGAGTACACTGCCCTCTGGCAGACGGTGCAAACCAATCTGGTCACACTTAAGACCACTTGGCTAACCCGAGCCGGCAAAGCAGCGGCAGATGCCGCTAGTGAGGCGCATGTGAGCGTTCAGGTTAATACGTTGTCTAAGCAAAAGATGCGACAAGCACAAATGCAGCGTGAAACCTCCATAACGGCCAAGGACGCGTACATCGAGGAGCTTCAGACAGCAATTGTCGAGTGCAGCAACAATCTGGACGAGTTGCAGCGCACAATCGTGGACAAGACCCGGAAACCAGGTCCCCAAAAGATAGCCAAGTTGATGAGTAACGCACAGTCGTCCATCGAGCTTGTCAAGCATCTGAGCGAACTCCTCCTGACCGAATGCCAAGCTGATAACCAAGCCGCCCAGGTGGACACTGTGTCAGAGTTGACGCTGCGCTTCGATACGCTGCAATCGCAGTGGAAGGCGCGCCAGCAGCACGATCAGAATTCAAGGTGAGTTTCGACTTCATCCCATTTCTTACAGTGACTACTAATATAATACGAACTTGCAAACTGGGATGCAGATCCCTGCAACTGAATTGGTCCAATTGGCGATCATCCAGTTCCAAGCAATTAAATTCCGTAATGTTTTGACTTCCAAATCTTCATTTGTTTGCAAGTTCGATCCTGATTTATGTTTTGGGTGCTTTATGGTTCCTGTGGTCTCTATGGTTTTTATGGCTAACATTTCCTATGTTTTATTGCTTTATGTCTCGCTCTTACTCGCTCACTCACACATCTATACCTACATATATGATACATTTGCTACTCACATTTCCAAACGCTTCACCTGATCCTGCGCATTCATGATGCTGCCTCACAGGTGCCCGCTACCTGCGGCCTACAAATACACGTGTATACAGTAAGTGTTAACCTGAACGCACACACACACACACACACACACTTTCCTACCTACCTGTTAACTACCACGAATAACAGTCCCGGCAAGCCCATGTTTGAATAACTCTGCTCCTTCTGTGTATTAAGTGTTTTGTGTGGTCGTCCACCAGACAAAAGCTGACAGCTACAAACTATTTGGCTGACAGTCTCCAGAGTGGAGCAGAGAAACGGCCTGGAACTTGCCTGGACTGCCACCGGTCAGAAGTACATGGCAACTTCGATCGGTAGCTAATAAACTAATTGTAGCAAGTTTACATACATATAAAAACATTGTTTTTAAGGTTACTAATGATCAATTTTTATTTGAATTAATCAAATAGTGAGGTCGGCCGCCTGACGTGTCCGCTATGTACGCAACGCAATTGGCAGCAGATCGATAATGATCTGTGGCGGTTGGAGCAGTGGCTGCAGTTTGCAGAAAGCACTCAGAAATCACAGACGGCACCGCCCTCGAACATTGAACTCCTAGAGGATGTAACCCAAGACCATCGCGAGTTTTTGCTGGATCTGGAGAGTCATAAGTCGATTATATCATCGCTGAATGTTGTCGGTGAACACCTTGCAACTCACACGGTGGACACCGAGAAAGCACGTCAGCTACGTATGCGCCTGGAGGCGGACAATGATCGCTGGAACAAAGTGTGCATAAATGCAACCAAATGGCAGGGTCTTCTGCAGACAGCGCTCATGGGCAACAGCGAGTTCCATCAGACCATCGATGAGCTCGTTGAATGGATGCAGCGCACCGAGCAGAACATTAAGGCTTCAGAGCCCGTAGATCTCACCGAAGAACGCAGCGTCCTCGAGGCGAAGCTCAACAAGTTTAAGGACTTGCGTGCCGAACTTAATCGTTGCGAGCCGCGCGTGGGAAGTCTGCAGGAAGCGGCCAACCAGCTGCTCCGCACAGTAGAGGACTCCCAGGGCCAGTCTAAGCACACCTACGAAAGGTAAGTGTTCCTGGCACCAGTGCCGAGGGCGGAACGAAATAAATGCGTGTGTGCCGCTTGAAGTCCTAGGCAGATGCTTCCAAGTGAAGCTAGTTGGGGTATCAATTGAGGGACCCACGCGGTTCTGTTGTGTCCGAAAGGACACACAGGATGAGCTCATGTTTAAAAATCTTATAGAACAGAATTTATAAGAAAAATAATATATCTTTCAAGAAAATATTATACAATATATTTATATTATTCGTAGGAACCTCTTCTATCATAGCTTTAAATATCCTTCCTTCTTCAATTGACACTTTTGCTTGCCTGTATTAAATTTCAATTCTTTTATTTTTTATTATATATTTAAAGCTTGTGTTATTTTTGAAAACATCCTACACTCTAAATTGTACTAAAAATGTTCCCTGGAACATCTTTTTTTCGGCAATCTACACCCCTTCACTTCTCCTCCAAGTAGTTTGTGATTTACTGTAGTCAGAAATCATAAAAAACGTATCTGGAACAAATTGTTGCTTATTCAAAAACGTATTAAAAAAAAAAAAACAAAAGAGTAGAAAAAAAAAAAAGAATCATAATTTTGCTTAAATATTTTTTGTTTGCTGTTTTTGTTGCGCTGTTGATTTGTGTTGATTTTGGTACTCAAAATTCTTTTCGTCCGCCCATCCTAACCTCTCATCACCACTTGCGACGCCAAGAGCCGCCAGCAAATGTTTTAAATATTCTAGAACACTTTCCAGATTGAAGGACCTGAAACTGCGGCTTCAGTCGCTCCGCCGCCTCTCCGGCATTTACATCGTCAAGCTGGGCGCCTTCCTCGGACTCGATGGTGACAACCTGGGCGTGCCCCTACACAAGCTGTCAAGCGAGGTAAGTGAATTGACAATTACGAATTTCAATTATCGATTATCGAAATGTTTGAAAGTAAAAAACTAAATTTGTCCCATAAACTTAAAAATTAATTATATTTTCATTTTTGTGACGCACTAAAGTAAGTGAATTACGAGATAAATTGGCAGTAAAGTAAGACTACAAAATGTTCATCATTGAGTGGAGAACAAAAAGAAAAAACAAAAACAAAAAAAAACAATTATTATTTTTAAAATTTGTTTAATTAAACCTTCATTAATTTTTTATTTTTTCGTTTATTTATATTTTATGGCATATCTAGCTTTTGGATAATACTTCATTATCAACCTCTTCTATGCAGGCCGACGCACCAAACACAGAAAATGCAAAGTAAATATCATAGAAAATTATTTAGTTTTTTTTTTATTGTAATTATTATTATTATTAATTAAATACTGTAGTGTAGCTTTTGATTTTGCTGCAATCTTCTGCACATCCATGGGAGAACACATGATTAATGTACCCTTTGCATGATATAGCCTAGTTTATGCATCCTTCCCATCGATGATCGTCCATTAATGTTGTCTTTTTTATCCCACTACCTTCACAGCCACACCACTACCGGTGGAGATGCTGTCGATGGCGATGTCATCAATACCACGGTTCTGGCACGCGGTGCTCGATTCCTAGGACGCGTTGCACGTGCATCTCTGCCCATACAAGCGGTCATGTTGCTGCTTTTAGGTGTGGCAACAATGGTGCCCAACAGTGAGGACTACTCGTGCACATTCTCCAACACGTTTGCCAACAGCTTTGAGCCAATGTTGTCGTTCACTCAAGGCCGTCCTCCCACATAATAAGTTGTCAGTAGCTGCTGTTAAATTAGTGCAAAAACCAAACCCAAACCGAAAAATACCCAAACACACAATGTAAACAAATTAACAGTTAAGAATCAGAGATCAGAGATCAGAAATCGGGAACCAGAAATCAGAAATCAGAAATCAGGAATCAAGAGTCAAGACTCAAAATTCTGGATTCAAGATAAATGCAACAAGTGCATCTCAAGAATATGCCTTTGACCATATAAGTAAAAGAATGATGTATACCCTACATACGCACACGGCTATGTAGGATATCAAAATTCTTGTATAAGATATTTGACGTGATGAAGTTTATTGTACGTCCAAAATGTAATGTTATGTAAAAATTGTTGTAATTTTTCAAATTTGCAAATTGTGTATTATTTTTGTAGCTAGAGCAACACACATACTACGTACATGTACACACACTTCAAATACCTTAACTTAACAACTAATTGTAAATATTATTATGATAGAACTCGACGAGCAAGCAAATGCAATGAGAAACACTCAACACTCAACACTCACAATGAATGAATGAATGAAACTAACGACAAGTAACGAAACACTTTTACAAAAATCTTATATTAACGATATATACAAATAATCATATATACATATATACATATGTATATATATGTATATATATACATACATATATATACATATATATATTATATATATTTGCACAGCAAACATTTATATAACCAATGCCCAACATTTTGTATATACTTAAAAAAGCTGAAGACAAGAATCAAAACGAAATCTTATAAACGCACACGAAATCATCTAACCCAGAGACGCACACGATCCATCTTAGTGGCCAGCGGAGATGCGCAGCAGGAGCAGCAGCTTGCGACCGGAGGTGGCAAATTTCGTGGAACATTTTTGCCACATCTGGCCAAGAGCTGCTGTTACTGCCGCACGACAGCAGCAAAAACCTTAAGACAAATCATGACCCACATAGCCCAATTGCCCAGAGTCCTGACCAAAAGGCTTTTGTTCCTGGGCAGCTGCACGTCTATCTCCCAAATTCAAGACGTTGTCGCTGCTGCAGGTACACTGGCTTTTGGTTGGAACATTGGGTGCTTGATAGCGAAGACTGCCTCGGGAGTTACCTACAAGAGAAGCCAAGATCTCTCCCACGGCTTCTCAGTAGTCACGAAGATTGGACAGCAGCTTCACCAGCCACAGGTGCTGCTACAGTTCCATTCACAATATACATATATATAAAAACTCTCACTTTTGATCCGGCAGCTTTGACTATTATTCCACAAAGCATTCCTGAACTCATTTCCAAAATTCTAACCATAGACAAAAGAAACCTTCGCCAGCTACTCCGACGTGGCCATAGGGGATCGTGTGTGCATCTGGAAAATTGAACAAAATAATCGAAGCAAGTGTCCTATGCCGGTGCTAAACCAAACTAATCACAATTTTCTAAACTCAGGAAGATTGTGGAGTTTCGTATAAGACCGTATTAAAAAAAAAACATATATAAAAAATAAAAGTATAAGTTAAAAAAAAAAAATCGCAAAACAGCAATTGAAAAATGTTGAAAAATTTTGCATATGAAAAAGAAAAAATTCAACCATCCAGTTAATAAGTGAAAAAAAATGAACTAAACTTTTGTTGTTAATATTTTTGAAGAACCTTATTCTATTTGCCTTAAAACATATATTTTTTTATTATTTAATGAGCCTCGAGCAATTATTGAAAAGAAAACACTACATATAATTAATTATTAAGTTTACACGATATATATATAAATATTTTTTATATAAGTTGATTAAAATGTTAAATTTTTGTGTGTTTTGCTGCTTCTGTAATTTTTAAGATTTCCTTTCTTGAGAACAACTGTACCTTTATGCATTATATTAAAAAATAATTCAAAAATACTTTAAATCGCTATAAAATTTATTTACTGGTTTTCCGACTCACAAGCGATACACGACGCATTTAAATAATTTTTGCTGTCGCCAAAACATTGTAAATATTTCAAATATTGTAAACTGATTGTTCCTTCCGTGTGTGTGCCGTTTGTATCCCTGAAGTGTGATTGCCCTTTCCCTTCTTTCATCTGTCGCTTCCCATCACTTGACCTCATCACCAATATGCCACCTCCCGTCTCCCGTCTCCCATCTAAAGCCCATGTCAACAAAAAACCAGATTCAAATTTTTATTCAGTTTGCGTCTTTTTAAAAAAACTGATAAAATTTCTTTATTGACATCAAGTATAAGTGGAATATGTATTATATATATTGTGTTCCGAGAATTAATAATTGTAAACGAGCCTTCAGCTGCGATTTGTTCGATAATCCATTACGTAAAATAATTAATGCAAAAAGCTGAAAAGAAACCGATAATAAGTAATGTAAAGCTTAAAGATTGTAAAAACTGATTTATACTCACCTTGACGCTGAAAATTCCTCTAACCACATCTTAATTATGTTCATCTCCTGTTGGCGAGCATCGATAATGGAACTTGGATCAGATGGATGACTTTCACGGAGGTCTAAATGATGGGCACCTTCTGGCAGGATAATGACGTGGATTCGATTGTTTCGTGCCTGCAAAACACCACCTCCGCTCCAAGGATCAAGCAAACCGTTACTAAAGATTATGTTGCTTGCAAAGTCTAGATGTTTGCCACCATATCGTTGGGTAATATCATTAGGGTTAGGTATTAGGTGGAACTTCTTAAAACAATCTTCAGAAACCTTCTTAAAGTCCCAATTGTTTGTGCGGTACATAGATTCATTGTTGAAGGAGCACATGGGCATAACCATTTGATTGCAGGATTGAATATCCCAGCCATGGTTGTCCAGAGTAGTAGATGATTTTTTGTTCTTGTAATCTACACAGTTAACGGATCCTGTATAGTTTGTGTAAACGCCTAGGGCACCAGCCAAGTTGACAACAAGATCTGTGTTATTCTGATGCAGGTCCTTTAAGTAAAAGCAAAACTGCCGCACCGGATAGGCAGGCAGTGGTGCTAAGAAAGAAGAGTTATAGGGATAATTTGCCATTGCCAATGAAGCGTACGAATCTTCGAGGTAATCCATAAAGGTTTTCAAATCATCATTGTTATTTATGGGATCACAAACACGAAAGATGCCGCTCAACTGTTTTTTGCCGGCATCCGTACTGGCCATTGATTCAAATGCCTTCCAGGATCTTTTAATGTTGTCACTGCAATTGGAATTGTAGGCTGTCTCAAATACCGAAGTCGTGATTCTGCTGAAGATATCGCATGGCGTTATTCCTGTAAACTGTAACACAGGAGCCGATGCAGCCAATGCACCAATTACGATATGCGGATACTTCACACGAAACCAGGCTGCCAGCATTCCTCCGTAGGATCCACCAAAAGCAACTACTGGCACTTCACGCCCATTGCGTAAGTATGTGATTAACGTTGCGAAATCTTCGAGTGTCTGTTCCACAGTAAAGAATTCCAGGTGATCTGGTTTGCTGGTATTGAATGTATCAGCTCCAAATGGTAAAGATTTTCCATAGTAACGATGTTCCGCAAAGACAACTACAGCCCTCAGCTTGGCTGCAAGTTCCCACACAAATCCACTGTTCTGCGCAAACCACTCAATGTTCCCTTCGTTTCCGGTGTACAAAAAGATTGGACTTTCCGGATTGTGTTTGTCAGCGTAGGAATCATTAAACAGATAACGAATATTAAAGCTCGCATTACTTAAAAAATTGAAATGATCCAACGGGACGGTGAACTCTTTAATAACGTATTGGTACTGTTCCAAAGCAGTTGCGCATGGACTGGAAAAGACCATGAGCAACAATGCTCCAAATACAATTGGGAACATTTTAAAGTTATCAAAAGACACAGTAAACTCTATATTTTTTTTTATTAAAGCAGACTCTGAGCTGTCTTTGTTCCCAAATGAATCTTATCTGCCCTAAGCCGGCAATGTTGACCTTTTAGTGAAACCACAGAGTGCTTAACAGCTGCTCTTATAACTGTAATACAACAGTGCCTTTTCGAGTTTAACAGCAGCTTGAAGCTTTCTTACATATAAACAAAATGTTAACAGTGTACGTGTAAAATGTGATCAAACCGGTGTACAAATTGTGTAAATTGTGTAAAAATCAGTGATAATGCGCGTTTTTGTTCTTTGTAAAGTGTTCAGTGTTCATTTTAGTTAGCTAAAACGCCTACAAATGGTACGAACTTCTAAACTTTATTCATAATACATTTGAGAGCGATCGTTGATTTTTAAGTAAATGTCATTCTGGCCAAAATTAACTTTATATATTTTTTAAACAATTGTTGAAAACAAAACCCTATACCAGTATTAGATAAAGATGTCCAAATGCGACAACCTTTTAGCAAATCGTCTGTTTGTATTGCGCTTATGTTAGTACTTGAGGTTATTGCCGGGACGCTAATTATAATCTTGAGTGCTATTTACCAGTGGCTTTTGTGCAGCTTTTTGGAGGAAGCTGTGTGTGATTTGCTGTTGAACTTCTTCTTTAACATATACATCTTTGGAGTTCAGCTGATTATCATATTCGTTTGTAGTATTTTTTTGTGGGAGCGTCTGTGGAAAAGGCGCTGCACACCTAACGTACGGCTTATTTTATCCGTGTGGTTATTTTCTTCCTGCATTATTGTTGCATCTGGCATTGCAACCATGTGGAATCTATATTTTAATATTGAAATGCTAGGCACAATGGCGGAAAGATCTCTTTTGCGCGGCATTGATGAGTATTACTTGTGTCCGAAATGGAAGCTTCTCTGGGACAGTATACAATCCAAAAAGCAATGTTGTGGTGTCTACAGCTACAACGACTGGATGAATGCAGAGTGGATGCCGCACAAGTTAACCAATATATCGTCACAAAGAAAACCTCTTCTCGTTCCGATGGTCTGTTCCAAAAACAACAAGGAGCCCAAAAATAATAACATGTTGACATCCGTTGTTCATCACAAAGCCAGCAATGAAATTCGACTTCAGACATTGCATATTGACTCGATTAATACCGACGGATGTGTGTCCATGTTTTTTAACCAGATTTATCAATATTTTTATATTTTACTGGGTTTTGTAATGCTGACCTTTAAGTGTCTGGTTAGTAATACGCACATTATCCTCCAATATTTCTAATTGCGACAACTCCCTATAGATTGGTTTGTGCTTCCTAACAAAGTACATAATTCGACGACAGAATATAGGTGATAACTGTGACCATGGCGGTCTTACTGACGCAGAAGGCCATCCTGTAGTCATGCTTAAGTATCCGCGTAATGTTCGTTGCGTTATAATTGGTGAAGATGATTTGGCGTCCGACATGGCACCTGATGCCTCCTACTGTAGTTGCGATGAGGTTGAATTAAATGAAACTTTTATAGCTTCCGACCAATATCGTTGATGTGATTTAAATATTCTTATTATTCTTTTCAATATAAAATATTGCGTTTTTTTCTCTTTTTAAAATCTTTAAATATTATGTTAACGTTATTTCTAAGATTCCATCGTTGCTATCGATTATTTTGCATGAATAGTTTTTTTAATCGATAGTAACTCGTGAGTCTTGTCTATTATTTTTGAACGTTAGGCAACATTGGATTCACATGTTTTAAATAAAATGAACGTCCATTTGTCAGTGGGAAAAGTTCGGAAGCAGGTGACAGTAAAAATTAAAAAATGTAAGTAGAAATGTTATTATAGTTATTTATTTATTTAATAAGTAAAAATTTAACTACTGAAGGCCGTTTTTACCTATTGTTCCGCATATTGTCGGTGATGATGACGGTCCAAATGAAGGAGAAGAAAATATTTCAAATGTGTAAATATTTGAATGTCATTTATATTTTTTTTTGTTTTACTACTTTATGATCCTTCGTTTTAGCAATTCAACAGCTAACTTGACATGTCCTCCCAGTTGCCAAGAAACAGATTCCCCCGGTACACAATTTTCATATGGCGAAAACAGTGATGCAGAGTAAGATTTTTATAGAAATTGTGTTAAATTTATTCTATAGGAAACATATTAAAGTGACAGTGATGAGAGCTCCCTTGAGGGAGAGGTGGTGTTGATGGAGGAGGAGAAAGAAAATGTTGATCAGCAGAATGAGAAAGTGGAGGTGGAGGAAGAAGAAGAAGATGAAGAAGAAGAGGAAGAAGAAGAAGATGAGGAGGAGGATTGGTCTCACCATATAACCTATGTATATGACACTTCGTATGTTTCCTTTTTTCCTAGCATTATGCTTCTTTGTATTATTATTAATTATGTAAACATAGGGAACGTAAGCCCGATCTAACGACACCGGAAGCAATGGAAACCAATACTTTACCTAAATCTGTAACCACTTGCGAATTAGAAAACAGTGAAGGTGGACACTGTGAAATTGCGGAGCAAATAAGTATTGCAAATGACAGTTGTGACGTACAATACACAGAAGACAAGGTTGAGTCCCCTGTGAATTTGAAGGTAGTTAAAGTTGAGTTAACAAAGGATAGCTCTGAACCTCAGGACATGGTTATCAAAAAACAAAGTACATCCGAAATACAGAAGTCCAAGAAAACACCAGAGCTAAGGACAACATGTAAGCCCAAAAAAATTCATACTCCGCCAAAGCGTCGTTTATGTTTACGTTCAGCGTATCATGGAAAGTCAGTCAAAAATCGAACACCACCAAAAACACAACAACGAAGTCGTCCGCATAGGGACTGTTCTTTTGACGATTTCCCTCCATTGAGGACAATGGGTAGAATTGTGAAGAAGGGCTCAGTGTTATCTAGTAGCCTGCCCAGGCCATCATTTGCTAAAAAGATATCTTTTGCTCCGGCAAAGCCCATAGATGTTACAGAGTACTTCACTAAAGTTTCAGCCTCTCTGGTAAGCCAACGCGTTAATTTGATACCGTTTCAAAACATGTGCAAACGAATTGACAGTTTGGTTAATGACGCTATTGCTAAGACTGAAAACCAGCGCGAAAAATATTTGCAAAATTCACCTTAAAAGTGTTAAATCTACCAAAGATAACAGCCACAACATTACCACCACACACTCAATTATAACAAGTCAAACACATTGACGGTTTCCTCAACGATGCTGGTCTTCAAAGCAAGACAAGGTTTCAGCGTGATAATGGATTTGGCAAGTTTTTCAAAACATTTATTAACATTTATAAATTTTATGAATTGACTATAGATACAGCCACAGCTTTAAAAATACAATTAAATACAAATTTATAGCAAGGCAATCACAAATTTTGTAAAGACCTGATCTCCTCCGTAGAGTCGTTAGATTCACGTTCAGAAAAGTCAGACACAGCTGCGCTGCTGGTGCTTACAAGTAGACGACTGGGCATTTCTCCAATCGACGGCAGTGTTGAAGTGTCGCTTATGCTGGAAATGGAACCAAATTCATCACAAGTTACGCCGGAGTCTTCACTAGCTAGCGACACAGGTGTTGCATCCGGGTTTGGTTGTTCGGCATTCTGGGGCACCTGCTTGCTAGAAACGTCGCCAGCAACATCACAGTTTTCATGTTTAGGTGCACAAGCAGATCTTGAAGGATCCCAATTTAGTTCATGGTGTACCACTGCTTGTACTTCCACTTGAATGGGATAACATGGACTATAACATTCCTCCGAACAAATGTTAATACCAGTCGGGTCTACCATCGAAGATAATTGTGTTGCTGCTGGTATTATCATTGTGGAATGTGCAAGTGACTCAAAATCCTTTTCACTTTCCTGTGTTTGAAATAATTTGTTAAGTACATAGTGTCATTTTTCAAAAGGTATTTATGTTTACACACCAATAGGGCTCGTTCGAGATCATGTAATTCAATCTCATTTTCGGTTCCTCCTGATATTTCCATAACATGTAATAATTCACGCATTTCTGCTATTTCCATGCCTTCTTCATATACGCCGGCTTCCTTCAGCACTTCACGTAAATTCTTATAAATTTGGCTGCGTAAATTAACCATTTATTTTTACAATTTAATGACTATTTTAAATAATAAAACAAGCGCCGTTATTTGAAGTTTGCCATTCCACTTCATTTTAACGTGCTAGAGTGGAGCGTGAGTGCATATCGATAGTCACGTTGTGCTATCGATATGTACAATCTCTCGTAAAATAAATAATTAGCCCCTTTTAATGTGTAAACAGTAAACAATTATAATTATAAACTAGAAATATTATTTGAAATGCAGGATTTTGTATCACTAGTCCATAAATATGTTTAAAAAAATTGGAATTATCATTGTGAAATAATTCAAATTTTTTAATCAAATTTTATTTGCCATTCCTGTTAACCAATGAAGCCTTTAGTGTCTTAGTTTAGAGACTCAGTCAGTGAGCATAAGCGGGAAACTTTTTTATTTAAATTTGAAGAAAGTAATTTACATTATTATTATGGTTTATTAAATATATACGATTTTTTTTTTGCAAAGAATATTAATTTAGTATTGAGTACATCTAGTCTTTTAAGTAAAAAAAACTTTGTTATTATATAAAAATTTTACAAACTTTAAGCATTTGAATGACGTGAATGAATTGTACAACTAACAATTTTTATGAGGATTAACTGTTTGTTAACAGTTTCCCAGAAATTAAATACAAATATAAATACATTATGTTTACCAAAAAGAAAATAATAATTTAATAATAAAATATTTCATATTATTGTAGATACATTTTTTATAAACGGTATTAAAAGCTATTTAATATTAAATATTTAAGTTAAATATTTTGTCTTTAATAATGCATCAATTAACCACCCATTAACGTCCATATCCTGGCCAAATTAAGTCCAAATTTAAAAAATCTTGATTTTTCAAAAATGTATTTATCCCAACGATCTCCCTACTCGTATGATAAATTAATAGGATTAATTATATATAATATATAATATATAATATATATAATATATAATAATATTAAATAAGTTAAGTTAATGTATATATTAGGTTAATTAATTTTAAGGCTACTTTGTATCCATACTTCCTTTCCCTTTTTTAAGCGCCTGGCCGAGTTCAAAAGACTGAACAGTTTCCGGCGAAATAAATATTTGTTAAAAAAAAAAAAACAAAAGGTATTTTAGTACTTTACCTGCTAAGCTGCCATTAACGTAGCAGTAAGCTTGTTTGAATACAAATATTCATATGAAAATGATAGCAGAAAAATGTTGCCTACCTTTGAGGGCTGTACTGCACAATAGGAAGGATCTAACTCGGCTATATCCTTACGGATTTGAGAAAAAATCAGTGCGTTGGAATCGCAAGGAGCAACTCTGTCGAATGGCATTCAAGGATAATGGGGTTATCTAGACTTCATTGACTTGGAAAATTTTTGTTCGGGGCGCGCTGGAATCAATTAAATGTCACCAAATTGTCAATATCTCGAGAGCCGTTAGTCAGATCCGGATGTCCTTTGGCCAGGTTATAGTCCTTGCTTATACAATTTGTCTAATACTAAATTAGCCAGGATCCGCCAGGACATTCCTGAAATATGGCATGTTTTTAAATTAACGTATAATCCTGCAAAACAGGAGTTTTGAAGGACATTTTTTCCTTTTAAGGATTCTATCAGATTTCGGAGCTTGAGCCGCACCTTCCTGCCAAAGGAGTTAAAGAAAGTCCCTTAAATGGCGAAGTTATCGTCCTTTTTGTGTTTTTTTGACAAATTTTGCATGCCACCCCCTTGACAAAAAAAAATCGAAAATTTTTTGAAAGATCCTGAAAATCCTTGAATGCCATTCGATAGAGTGGCTTTTCAGGAGTATAAAAATGGGTATCCTTTTTAAAATCGAAAGGATATTCAAGGACTAGAGCTCAAAAATGTGCCATCTTTGAGCCAATTGCACTGCGTTTTGACGAGGATTTTTCAAGGACTCTTTTAACCGAAATCGATGTAAAAGGATATTAAGGATATTCAGGATAGCGGACTTTAAGCGATGCAGTAAAAAAAAGGATTAAAATACAAAGAAAATTATACTGTTATATGATGTACTTTATTATTTTTTTTAAGTACACAGAAAGCCCAGTGGCTTTCAAACTGTAAATGGAATTTAAGCATGCAGTACCCATTTACTAGGCGCAACCAGACTCACTGGCGTCCAACCTGAAGCGGAGCCATTAAGCCCTCGACGCATCAAGAGAATGCATCCCTCCGATCTCCCTAGGATTTAAGCCATTATTTCATTTTGAATTTTGATTTTGCGTGTTAAATAAAAGGACACTTGTGTATCTATACTTTTCTTTTCTTTCCCTATTTTCAAGCGCCAGGCCAAGTTCAGAAGGCACTGAAGAGTTTCCACCGATAAAAATATTTGTTTAATAATGATAAAAAAAAAATAAATAAACAAAAAGGACTTAATTTGTGGCTCAGAAAGGCTGATTGTAGAAGTGGATTTTATGCCTCTCGTGAATATGGGAGCTGAAAGAAAAAAAATCAAAATTTGTAGCATACTTTCAGGGGGATTTTTTTTATTGAAAGTTTGTGAAGTTCAAACAAATCTGTTGCCTACCTCCGGGGGCTGCACTGCACAATAGAAAGGATCTAACTCGGCTATATCCTTACGGATTTGAGAAAAAATCAGTGCGTTGGAATCGCAAGGAGCAACTCTGTCGAATGGCATTCAAGGATAATGGGGTTATCTAGACTTCATTGACTTGGAAAATTTTTGTTCGGGGCGCGCTGGAATCAATTAAATGTCACCAAATTGTCAATATCTCGAGAACCGTTAGTCAGATCCGGATGTCCTTTGGCCAGGTTATAGTCCTTGCTTATACAATTTGTCTAATACTAAATTAGCCAGGATCCGCCAGGACATTCCTGAAATATGGCATGTTTTTAAATTAACGTGTAATCCTGCAAAACAGGAGTTTTAAAGGACATTTTGTCCTTTTAAGGATTCTATCAGATTTCGGAGCTTGAGCCGCATCTTTCTGCCAAAAGGAGTTAAAGAAAGTCCCTTAAATGGCGAAGTTATCGTCCTTTTTGTGTTTTTTTGACAAATTTTGCATGCCACCCCCTTGACAAAAAAAAATCGAAATTTTTTTGAAAGATCCTGAAAATCCCTGAATGCCATTCGATAGAGTGGCTTTTCAGGAGTATAAAAATGGGTATCCTTTTAAAAATCGAAAGGATATTCAAGGACTAGAGCTCAAAAATGTGCCATCTTTGAGCCAATTGCACTGCGTTTTGACGAGAATTTTTTAAGGACTCTATTAAACGAAATCGATGAAAAAGGATGACAAGGTTGACCAGGATAATGGACGTAACACGATAAAGTAGAGAAAAAGAATAAAAATACAAGGAAAATTATATTATATTATTATGGACTTCGTTATTTTTTCCCAAGTGCAGTAAAAACCCAGTCGCCTTCAAACTGTAAGTATTATTTTAACATGCAGTAACCAATGATCAACAATTAAATAGACGGTGCAGGTGATACGACAGGATAGGATGACATCAGAGCCGACAAGACATACGAGTGGACAGGACGTTACTAGGATATGTATGCCAAAGTATATTTAAGATACAAGGACATTTATTATAACGTGCTAACATCTAATATAGTTTACATATCTCGGCCTATATCACTGCCAATTGCAGGACTATCGCAATGTGTTTTGGCAGGAATATGGCCGAAATCTTTCCACATTTTTATAAATTTTATTAGACCGAATGTCCTTCCAGAAGTCAAGATATTTGTACCGAAACGAAATAACATCTCATATAGTTTTGATTTCTCAGCGTATATCTCCGCCAATTGCAGGACTATCGTAACGTCCTTTGCCAGGATTACGACAAAGGTCCTTTTGCATTTTTGTAAATTTTATCAGGCCGAATGTCCTTCTAGGAATCGAGATATTTTTACCGAATCGAGTTGACATCTCACATAATTTTAATACCTCGGTCTATATCTCCGCCAATTACAGGATTATCGCAATGTCCTTTGGCAGGAATATGGCCGAGACTCTTTTAGATAAATACAATTTTTGCCAAGGATGAATGTCCTTTCAAAGGACGAGATATTTGTAACGAAACGTGTTAATATCTCATATCATTTCTTGTTCTTGCAATGATGTTATAAATAAGGAAAGGAAAGGACCAAACAGGACTCAATTGATTAAAGAACGGAAAAAAAAAATGTTCAAAATTAGCGATAGCAAAAACTTCTTTAACCAAGCAAAAATGGAAGCAGCAGTGTATTATTTTTCTATTATTAAATATTGTGGGCTGTGACTAATATTTTCACCTCTAGTGTGATTTTCAGATTTTCGCGCTCAATATTCAAATAACCTCTCCTAACCTCTCCTAGGGCTGTATTTTGACAAAAAAACAGGGCGTAGGGCTTTATTATGACCAATAAAAGGCCTAGGGCTGTATTTCGACCAAAACAAGGGCCTAGGGCTGTATTTCGACCAACAAAAAGGGCCTATGGCTGTATTTCGACCAGATTTGGGGCCTAGGACTGTATTTTGACCAAAAATTAGAGCGTAGGGCTTTATTATGACCAAAAAAAAGGCCTATGGCTGTGTTTCGACCAAAACAAGGGCCTAGGGCTGTATTTCGACCAGATTTGGGGCCTAGGACTGTATTTCGACCAAAAAAAGGGCCTAGGGCTGTATTTTGACCAACAAAAAGGGCCTATGGCTGTAATTTGACCAGATTTAGGGCCTAAGGATGTATTTTGACCAGATTTGGGGCCTAGGGCTGTATTTCGACCAAAAAAAAAAGGGCCTAGGGCTGTAATTCGACCAGATTTGGGGCCTACGACTCTATTTTGACCAAAAAAAAGGCCTAGGGCCGTATTTCGACTAAAACAAAGGCATAGGGCTGTATTTTGGCCAGATTTGGGGCCTGGGATTGTATTTTGACCAAAAATTAGGGCGTAGGGCTTTATTATGACCAAAAAAAAGGCCTAGGGCTGCATTTCGACCAAAAAAGGGCCCAGGGCTGTATTTCGACCAAAAAAAGGGCCAAGGGCTGTATTTCGACCAGATGCCTTCAAACAACACTAACAACAACACTAACAACAACACTAACAACAACACTAACAACAACACTAACAACAACACTAACAACAACACTAACAACAACAACAACAAGAACAAAAACACTAACAACAACACTAACAACAACACTAACAACAACACTAACAACAACACTAACAAAAACACTAACAACAACACTAACAAACACACTAACAAAAACGACAACAAGAACAACAACACTAACAACAACACTAACAACAACACTAACAACAACACTAACAAACACACTAACAAAAACAACAACAAGAACAAAAACACTAACAACAACACTAACAAACACACTAACAAAAACAACAACAAGAACAAAAACACTAACAACAACACTAACAACAACACTAACAAACACACTAACAAAAACAACAACAAGAACAAAAACACTAACAACAACACTAACAACAACACTAACAACAACACTAACAAAAACAACAACAAGAACAAAAACACTAACAACAACACTAACAACAACACTAGCAACAACAATAACAAAACACTAACAACAAGAACAACAAGAACAAAAACACTAACAACAACACTAACAAACACACTAACAAAAACAACAACAAGAACAAAAACACTAACAACAACACTAACAAAAACAACAACAAGAACAAAAACACTAACAACAACACTAACAACAACACTAACAAAAACAACAACAAGAACAAAAACACTAACAACAACACTAACAACAACACTAACAACAACACTAACAACAACAATAACAAAACACTAACAACAAGAACAACAAGAACAAAAACACTAACAACAACACTAACAAACACACTAACAAAAACAACAACAAGAACAAAAACACTAACAACAACACTAACAACAACACTAACAAAAACAACAACAAGAACAAAAACACTAACAACAACACTAACAACAACACTAACAACAACACTAACAAAAACAACAACAAGAACAAAAACACTAACAACAACACTAACAACAACACTAGCAACAACAATAACAAAACACTAACAACAAGAACAACAAGAACAAAAACACTAACAACAACACTAACAAACACACTAACAAAAACAACAACAAGAACAAAAACACTAACAACAACACTAACAACAACACTAACAAAAACAACAACAAGAACAAAAACACTAACAACAACACTAACAACAACAACAACACTAACAAAAACACTAACAACATTACTAACTAACTACTAATTGTTGTTGTTTTTGTAATGTGAGAAAACAAAAACAACAAGGGAAAAAATTTCCAAGGAAAACCGTGGCAAAATTGATAAAAAATCACAAAAAGGACGATAAATCGGAAACTGTAAGGACGATTTTGATGTCCTTTGGCAGGATTGTAGTCCTTGTTGTTCCGGTTCTTATGACACTTTACTTGTCAGGATATCTAAGGATACGGCCGAGATATTACGGTTTTTCTCGTAGCAGAAAAATGCTTCTATTTCAGGTCCTGTAAGGACTTTCGTCCTTTTTATAACTGAAATATATGTGGGCCGGTCTCACCTATCTTCATGTGAAAGGACATCCTGATTGTCCTTAAAATGACTGAGATACAGACAATTTAGTGATTTCAGGACCCTTTTTCCTTACTTTTGCCTTCAAAAAATTTTTCCCATTGTTGTTGCTTTTTACTTGATGTTGTTGTTTTTGTTAGTAGTATTACTAGTAATATTGCATATTGTTGTTCAGTGTTATTGTATGTTGTAGTGTTTTGTAGTGTTAGTGTATGTTGTTGTTGTTGTTGTTGTTTTTGTTCATGTTATGTTGTTGTAAGTGTTTTATCTGTAGTGTGTTTGTTAGTGTTCTGTAGTGTTTGTTGTTAGTGTTAGTTGTTCATGTTGTTGTTTTTGTTAGTGTTGTTAGTGTTGTTCTAGTGTTGTTGTTCATGTTGTATGTTTTTGTTAGTGTGTTTGTTAGTGTTGTTGTTAGTGTTGTTGTTCTTGTTGTTGTTTTTGTTAGTGTTGTTAGTGTTGTTGTAAGTGTTGTTGCTTAGTGTGTTTGTTAGTGTTGTTGTTAGTGTTGTTGTTAGGTGTTGTAAGTGTTGTTGTTTTTGTTCAGTGTTGTTAGTGTTGTTCTAAGTGTTGTTGTCAGTGTTGTTGTTTTTGTTAGTGTGTTTGTTCAGTGTTGTGCTAGTGTTGTTGTTCTTGTTGTTGTTTTTGTTAGTGTTGTTAGTGTTGTTGTAAGTGCTTGTTGTTAGTGTTGTTGTAAGTGTTGTTGTTTTGTTAGTGTTGTTGTTAGGTGTCTGTTAGTGTTGTTGTAAGTGTTGTTGCTAGTGTTTTTGTTAGTGTTGTTGTTTTTGTTTTGGTTCTTGTTGTTGTTTTTGTTAGTGTGTTTGTTAGTGTTGTTGTTTGTGTTGTTCTTGTTGCTTTTATTAGTGTTGTTGTTACAATTGGTTGAAATGGAGCCCTAGGCCCCAAATCTGGTCAAATAACAGCCCTAGGTCCTTTTTTGGTCAAAATTCAGCCCTAGGCCACAAATCTGGTCAAAATACAGTCCGAGGCCCTTTTTTTGGTCAAAATACAGCCCTTAGTCCCATATCTGGTCAAAATACAGCCACAGGCCACAAATCTGGTCAAAATACAGCCACAGGCCACAAATCTGGTCAAAATACAGCCCTAGGCCCTTTTTTTGGTCGAAATACAGCCCTGGGCTCCAAATCAGGTCTAAATACAGCCCTAGGCCTTTTTTTTGGTCATAATAAAGCCCTACGCCCTGTTTTTTGGTCAAAATACAGTAGTAGGCCCCAAATCTGGTCAAAATACATCCCTAGGCCCCAAATCTGGTCAAATTACAGTCCGAGGCCCTTTATTTTGGTCAAAATACAGCCCTTAGTCCCATATCTGGTCAAAATACAGCCACAGGCCACAAATCTGGTCAAAATACAGCCACAGGCCCCAAATCTGGCCAAAATACAGCTCGAGGCCTTTTCTGGGTCAAAATACAGCCCTACCCCATTTTTTTGGTCGAAATAGAGCCCTAGGACCAAAATCTGGTCAAAATACAGCTCTAGGCCTTTTTTTTTGGTCAAAATACAGCCACAGGCCCTGTTTTTTGGCCAAATACAGCCTTAGGCCCTGTTTTTTGGTCAAAATACAGTCCTAGGCTCCAAATCTGGTCAAATTACAGTCCGAGGCCCTTTTGTTTGGTCAAAATACAGCCCTTAGTCCCATATCTGGTCAAAATACAGCCACAGGCCACAAATCTGGTCAAAATACAGCCTTAGGCCCCAAATCTGGTCAAAATACAGCCCTAAGCCCCATATCTGGTCAAAATACAGACCTAGGCCCCATATCTGGTCAGAATACAGCCCTAAGCCCATTTTTTTGGTCAAAATACATCCCTAGGCCCCAAATCTGGTCAAATTACAGTCCGAGGCCCTTTTTTTTGGTCAAAATACAGCCCTTAGTCCCATATCTGGTCAAAATACAGCCACAGGCCACAAATCTGGTCAAAATACAGCCTGAGGCCCCAAATCTGGTCAAAATACAGACCTAGGCCCCATATCTGGTCAGAATACAGCCCTAAGCCCATTTTTTTGGTCAAAATACATCCCCAGGCCCCAAATCTGGTCAAAATACAGCCCTAGGGATTTTTTTTGGTTGAAATACAGCCCTGGGCTCCAAATCTGGTCAAAATACAGCCTTAGGCCCCAAATCTGGTCAAAATACAGCCCTAGGCCCCAAATCTGGTCAAATTACAGTCCGAGGCCCTTTTTTTTGGTCAAAATACAGCCCTTAGTCCCATATCTGGTCAAAATACAGCCCTAGGCCCCAAATCTGGTCAAATTACAGTCCGAGGCCCTTTTTTTTGGTCAAAATACAGCCCTTAGTCCCATATCTGGTCAAAATACAGCCTTAGGCCCCAAATCTGATCAAAATACAGCCCTAGGCCCCAAATCTGGTCAAATTACAGCCCTAGGCCTTTTTTTGGTTGAAATACAGCCCTGGGCTCCAAATCAGGTCTAAATACAGCCCTAGGTCCTTTTTTTGGTCATAATAAAGCCCTACGGCCTGTTTTTTGGTCAAAATACAGTCCTAGGCCCCAAATCTGGTCCAAATACAGCCATAGGCCATTTTTTTGGTCAAAATACAGCCACAGGCCTTGTTTTTTGGCCAAATACAGCCTTAGGCCCTGCTTTTTGGTCAAAATACATCCCTAGGCCCCAAATCTGGTCAAATTACAGTCCGAGGCCCTTTTTTTTGTTCAAAATACAGCCCTTAGTCCCATATCTGGTCAAAATACAGCCACAGGCCACAAATCTGGTCAAAATACATCCCCAGGCCCCAAATCTGGTCAAAATACAGCCCTAGGCCCTTTTTTTGGTCGAAATACAGCCCTGGGCTCCAAATCAGGTCTAAATACAGCCCTAGGCCTTTTTTTTGGTCATAATAAAGCCCTACGCCCTGTTTTTTGGTCAAAATACAGTAGTAGGCCCCAAATCTGGTCAAAATACATCCCTAGGCCCCAAATCTGGTCAAATTACAGTCCGAGGCCCTTTTTTTTGGTCAAAATACAGCCCTTAGTCCCATATCTGGTCAAAATACAGCCACAGGCCACAAATCTGGTCAAAATACAGCCACAGGCCACAAATCTGGTCAAAATACAGCCCTAGGCCCTTTTTTTGGTCGAAATACAGCCCTGGGCTCCAAATCAGGTCTAAATACAGCCCTAGGCCTTTTTTTTGGTCATAATAAAGCCCTACGCCCTGTTTTTTGGTCAAAATACAGTAGTAGGCCCCAAATCTGGTCAAAATACATCCCCAGGCCCCAAATCTGGTCAAAATACAGCCCTAGGCCTTTTTTTTTGGTCTAAATACAGCCGTAGGTCCCAAATCTGGTCAAAATAGAGCCCGAGGTCCTTTTTTTTGGTCAAAATACATAATACTCGCCGGGATATTTTTTTTGATTTTTTTTGCTTCGGGATATTTCAATGGCGCGTCTAACCAAGACTTTTATATTAATTGTAAGCGAGCGCTCCAGCTAATATTTAATGAAATAATTAATTTGTTAATATTGAATTACTATTAAGTAAATAAAATGAAATTTCATAACTTTTACAAGCCTATTAATAACTAGTTAAATTATTAGATGTTTGGTTTGGTATTTGTTGAAAATGATATGTCCTTTTAGGTCTCAGACTATATCTTTGCAAATGTGTTGCTAAAATATTATTGAAAAACTTTATAGATCATATCTATTAAATAGTTTTTATAGTAGTCCCAATTATCGAAATGTATGAGGATTAAAGGATTGGAAAACAATAAATAAAAAAGAAGCTATATTTAGAATGAGTCCTATGGTCGTAAGGATGGCGCTGAAATGTATGCTACGTAATTGACTCAACAAGCGAAGGCTTTACGGCCTAAGTGTCCTATTCACAGAGGAGATTTTTGAATGTTGATGTGATATGAAATGTTGCATAAAAGCAAAGTCAACGCGCTTAGTCACTGAGTGTGCTGGCATGGTGTGTGTAGGTAAAGGCTTATGGGTGCCCTACCTTCCTTGTATTCCTGGGCAATCACTAAGTTACAGGGTATTTAAAATTGCAAAGCGTGAACTGTAATTAAAATGCAATTCATTACGATGACGCTCCGAGGCGCTTCACTCGACAGCCACTACTTAGAAATAAGTAAATAGTTAAGGTAAATTATTATTGTTGCCAATTTGTTGTGCAAGAGAGAGGCGGATCGGTTTACAAAAATAATTCATACATATGCATAGTTCAATTAGTTACAGTACTTAATCAGTTGCTGTTTTCCCACGGTTGCAGTCGCTATCTTTAAGAATTAAAGTACTGGAACTTAAATAGTACACATATGCACTCACACATTCGCACATGTATATAAATGCACCTATGCTTATAAACGGGCCAAGTAATTTAAGCGAGACCTTGAACTACACCAAAAATAAAAATGCTTTAAATCTGTTCCAGGTACAGATAGTGTACAGATGTACTTGTATATATAAATATATATACATCATAGTCATATGAGTGAAGTAGCGCTTATTTATGATCTCATTTCCGAGTCTGGTACTCGAGACGCAGATCTACGGATCCCTGTCTAATTGCGCTCTGAATCACATATCATTCTTACCTTTGTATGTCGGAGGCGTAATCAAGGCATCAATCAGTTAACCAGGCGAGTCATGGTTCGGGTCGCAGTTAGCACCTTACGGATAGTTCTCTTCCTCTCACCTTATCGCTCAATTGATCTTTCACTGATGCATTCATTAATTACCTCTCCCCGATCCGCTCCTCCCACCATCTGGCATGACTCAAAGCATTTTTCACACACGGCTAGGTCAAGAGTGACTACAGCGACAGTCATTCCACAGTCACATAAACACCCCTCCCCCTCATCGTTGGGTCAAGTGTGCGGGTGCTTTGCATCGCAATAAAACGCATACGCCACCGGCATCAACAACATTGGCAGCGACGTTGACGACGCCGTCAGCAGCGACCGCGACCGCGACCGCGACCGCGACCGCGAATGTTTTGAATGTTTTGTGTTTCAAAACTTTATTTTCAAATTCTGCGAAGCGCGTAATATTTTGTTGGTCGTCGTAGGAATAAATATAATTAAAAATATATTAATTACAGGGTATAAAATGAATGACTTACATAAAATTAAGAACATCAAATTTTATTAACCGGTTAGCTTTAAAATTAATTAATAAATAAATATTCGATGTACTAAAGTTTAATATTATTTATATAATCAATAAAAACAAATTGAATCATTTTAAATTGTTTAATTCTTTTTTTTGTTCACTCACTGGAATTCGCTCAAAGTAAATACTCAATTTTATTATAAGACTCTGAAACTGAGCCCTCACTCAGCTCGTCGCAGCTCAGAAAACTTTCTCACAGTCACTATTATTATGCGGTTAAAACTTATTTGATATACCCTGTACTTCCAAGTGGGACTCATACATGGGGTACAATTGGTTTGTGTACAGGATAAATGGGAATAAAATACTTAGTGGAGTTCCTTTGTCCTTTGCTCTGATTTCTTTTTGTGCATTAGTTACGTGTTAAAGGATTCTTGAGACTGAACACATATCTCAGAAATCTGAAGCTGTTTTATTTTATAATTAATATTTATTTTATTATTATTTACTATTTATCCTCTCCATTGCTGCGTTCAACGGACATTCTCTAGTTGGGCATCCCCCACCTGGATGTATGTACCTGTATGTATGAACATGTTTTTGACTGATTAGTACTCGTGTGCAAGGCACCCTCGCCCTCCCTTATAATTGCGAACATGCATGCAAAGCATTTACACACACACACCTTTACACACACACATGCGCACCATTGTTGTTCCCAAGCTTTCGTTGTCTCTGTTGTTGTTGTTGTTGTTACTGTTGCTAGCAGCGACGCCAGCGTTGACAGAGGCAGCGTACAGTCAGTTTCAGTGCTAATTGCGATTATCGCACATAGCATATAGAGACATATAGACATAGACGATGAGCGTCGACTGCGACTGCGACTGCGACCGAGGCAGCGCCGCTGACTGCGACGTCACTAAAAATTTGAATTCATTTTGAAGTCGAAAAAAGTCACAAAGCAATTTTGAAAAAAGATTCTTATACTTGTGTCAGTAGAGTTTTAGACGCGTTGCAAGACGTTACGTGGGTGTAGGATTCCCGGAAGATCCAAAAACGGAAACGAAAATAATGAAAATGAAACTTCGCGTGTGAATTAAAAGTATAGAGTGTATCTAAGCGCCATTTTAAGAGAGAATCTTGTCTTAAAATAAATCAGCCAACTCCTTGAGCTAAGGAAAGTTTCAAAAATCTAAAAACCAGCTCTTGCAGCCTGTGGTTTATATAATAGTGTGTGTTTCTTAAACATCGGTAATTAAAATTGCTAATTACTTACGAAAGATCCACTAATAGGCGGTTGCGGGCTGGCCTTGAAGTGTTAAATATATAGAGTCCGAAATGAGACAAATTATCTTCCTCATCTGCGCCACTTTGTGCAGCTTGGGCTGTGCCAGTCCACAGTTGAACCTGCCCACACCCCAACCGGAGGTCTTCTACAATGGGTACACGCCCAATGTGGCTACCACGCCAGCCCAACTAAGGGCTGATCGTGATCGGAGTCATCGCTATGGACCGCCGTATTCCGATGACGGGGGTGGTGGCAGAAATTCTGATGATGGTCTCGACGATTTTAGGGTGTGTTTTAAATAAATGAATGAATTTGCTGTACTGTGATGGACTACAGTCAATGATGATCTCTCATTTGCAGTACGGTCAGACCTACGACGAGCGAATGCGTCTGGGTTACGCCTATCCAAACCCGAGGCAGAACTTTAGTGATCGAGCCGATGATTCACCCTTTAGTGGGGATCCAAGTCGATATCGCGGACAAGACAATCGACATGCGAATCACAATTATGGACCCACGTCTTCCAGCACCGATCGTAACTACGGCAGGTACAACGATGGGCCATCGGGCACTGGGAACGAGAATGGGAACGGGAATTACAATAATCCCAACGAGCAGTTCAACTACAACAACAATCCGAATGTAGACTTTGTGAATGTTAACAATCGCAATCGCTTCGAGAATCCGTACCTATCGAACCAGGACAGATTCAACCTGAACCAGGGATACTTGGAGCGGCAGCGCTATCAGCAGGATCGTCGGTACCAGCAGGAGCTGGAGAAGCTGCGCAACCTTCTGGTCGAAACCGATCAGAAGGGTTCGCTCGAGTGCACAGCCAATGTGGCGGCTCAGTGGAACTTCGAGACAAATGTTAACGACTTTACACAGACTGAGGCGGTAAGTGGTACGGGAAGGGGGCGGGACATACCCTTGAAATGTTGTTGTTTTATTGCTGCTGTAATTGTAATTGTAATTGGAGTTGTAATTGGAGTTGTGGTTGTGGTTAAACGGCACGCGATCCATTTAATAGTGTGGAGTGTTCTCAGCGCCCCCAGAGAGTCAGAGGTACTTGCCACACTTGCGTATGCAACTTGGCAATTTTGTTGACTTGGCAAATAGACACAACATTCACAACGCAGACACACAACACACACACACACACTCACATGCACAACACTTTGAAGGTCGTTCGTCTGACAATTTCCCAGGCAGACATGCCAATGTCAAAATGTTGTACGCTGAGAGTCTTGGGCTGTGTTGTGGGGCAAGGTGTATCTTGGATGGGAATATGCAAAAGATAGAATCAAGAATTGATAAGTTTTCAGATGTCAAAAGAAGCAGAATGTGTGATATAAGAGTTGTATAAGAGAGAGATGGAGAGCAACTTAATTCAATGATTAAAGTTATGAGAGTTCCCCACTTACCTTCTTTGAGTGTAACCCCATTCCTTTCTCTTCATCAAGAAGACTTTCCAATAATTTTCCACTTTCCAGCTGAGTGCCCAGCAGCGCTACGTGGAGTTCCAGCGGATCACAGCCGAGCAGTCGAAGCGCATAAACAAAGATCTGATCTTTGATCGGCGACTTTATAGACAGTTGATGTTACTCTCAGAAGTTGGACCCAACGCGTTGCCACTCGATGTCTTGGATAGAGTATGTGGAGTCCCTATGACCCAAAGACTTGGAATAATTTTTGTTCCTTGACAGTACAATCGCCTATTGAATGAGATGCTCTACCTCTATAACGATGCCAGCATTTGTGCATACCAGCAACCCTTTCAATGTGATCTGCACTACATTCCCCACTTGAAGGACATCATGGCCAAGAGCAGGGATTGGGATGAGCTGCAGCACACGTGGGTCGAGTACCACCGCAAGGCGGGGCGGGCCATGCGCGATGACTACGAGCAGCTGGTGGATGTGATGCAGGAGGTGGCATTTGTTAACAGTAAGTCCTTCAATTGACTCCAAACTTCCAGAAGTTGATAATCCTTTGATGTTCAGATGTTACCAATGGAGGAGAGTATTGGTATCTGGGCTACGAGTCGGGCAACTTTCGCCAGGATATGGATATTGTGTGGGAACAGATTCGTCCCTTGTACGAGAGTCTCCACTCGTATGTGCGCCGCAAGCTGAGGGATTACTATGGACCCAATCGCATCAATCGCATTGCTCCCATTCCGTCCCATATTCTGGGAAACATGTACGGTCAGTCGTGGTCAAATGCCTTGGACGTGCTGATACCGTATCCAGGACGAAAACTCATTGATGTTACACCACGCATGGTCGAGCAGGGATATACACCACTTTTGATGTTCAAGCTGGCTGAGGAATTCTTCACCTCTATCAATATGTCGGCCGTGGGCTCAGACTTTTATAGGAATTCCGTAATCGAACAACCTTTAGACAGGCGTGTCCTTTGTGAACCCTCAGCCTGGGACTTTTGCAACCGCCATGACTACCGCGTCAAACTCTGCACGGATATCAACCAGCGGAGTCTGATCAGCGTTCACCATGAGATGGCGCACATTCAGTACTTCCTGCAGTATCGCCATCTGCCCAAGATCTTTCGCAATGGCGCCAATCCTGCTTTCCACCAGGCGGTGGGCGATGCCATCGGCCTGTCCGTTTCCACGCCCAAGCACCTGCAGACCTTGGGCCTGCTCCAGAGATCACTGGACGACTCAAGCTATGACATAAACTACCTGTTCATAATGGCGATCGATAAGGTAGGATATTAAGGATTCAATTAATAAATCGGCAAGTACTTACGACAGGAACAACCTCTCCTCCGTTAGGTCGCCTTTTTGCCCTACGCTTTGTCCTTGGACAACTGGCGCTACGACATATTCAGCGGAAACGTGAACAAGCGAATCATGAACTGCCACTACTGGAACCTACGGTAGTTACTTTAATTAAATATTTCTTAATTAAGACCTTACTTAAGAGTATCCTGTTGCAGCGAAAAATATTCAGGAATCAAACCTCCGGTTTTACGCTCTGAAAAGGACTTTGACTTGGGTGCCAAGTACCACATACCCGCGAATATACCTTATATCAAGTGAGTACTGTATCTTATCTATTTATTTTATTCAGTATTTAAAAATGGATTTTAACTGAAATTTAGTATATTTATTTATTTAATTATATTTTATAAACTTTTAATAAGAACTTCAGATTCTAACTTCAGGTGAAATTTAAATTCAAATCTGATAAATTTCATAATTTTTCAATATTTATGTCCTTAGTCCTTAGTCCCGCTTCTCAGTTCTCTTATCCGAATCAGTGGCTTACGCATGTTCCCCGTTGCTTCTCTGTGCCACAATTCGGTTACATGTTGCATTACCGCACGAAGCGTTTCTCTTATCTAATTTGCCACATAACGCAAATGCCGCAATTAAAAACGAAAGAAACAAAAGCTTGTTATTAATTTTGCTATGTTCGATTACAATTTATACTCACACACACACACACACACAGACACACACACACAGATATATAGCGAGTATAAGCCCAGTTATTCACGTACATACGTTTTCCATCAAATTGTCGACGATTACGCGTCGCAGTATTCGGATCGCCAAGTCTCTGAAGTGGCCACCAGTTGGCCCACTGACTGCACATAATGACCAGTCCCGACCAGTGGAGGGGCAGATGAACAGATAGCTGGCCGGTGGCAGGAGAGTGCGGGGCTGACGACGGACAATTGCACACACAGTCAGGGGTGGGGGGAAAGGGGAAAGGGGAAATGGGGAGCCAAAGCCAAAGAAAATGAAACAGAAAACTTGCATGTCGGCGATATTTCCCGCATTCACTTTCCACTTGGTTGCTGGTTGCCGTTGCTTGAGGAGGGATGAGGGATGAGGGAGTAGAGGCAAGAGGCGGTCTGGGCCTTGGCTTGGACCAGCTCTGACATCATTTAAATAAGCCAAATTGTTATGGTAACCACATGGATGTCTGCGCGCATGTGTGTGTGTGTGTGTGTGTGTGTGCATGTGTACAGCTCGACATATATCCACTATGCAGGCCATTGTCTAGCAAAGTGACCCATTAAGGCAATGAAAAGACACCAAGTTTTCCGGCGAATTCAAATGCAAATTTGTGTCGCCACACGGGCAAGTGGTCAGTGGGGCAATGGAGCACCACCGCCGCAGGCAGTACCTGAGAATGGCGGTGTCAATGACTGACCATTATGGTCAACAATGCCGACCATCTGGGCAACACTTTGTTTACAACTTTAACTATTATTAATATTGTTTTTGTTTTTGTTTTTGTTGTTTTTATTATGATTTTTTGTTTTTAAGATTTTGTTTAGGTTTTCATTCGCAGCTCGTTAGCTGCAGTTTCATTTTGGTCATTTTCGTGGCCCAAACGCCCATTTCAAATGCGAATATGTGCGGCGTGTGTAAGTGCGAATTGATGTGTGTGTTTGTGTGTGTGTGTGTGCGTGTTTGCTGCTTATGACTGCCACAGTGGGCACATTGCATAAGGTTTTCGCCAACCTTAAATTCAAAATTGATTTCGATTTCTTTTGGCACAGCTTGGGTTCTTTCAAGGTGCAGCGCAAGCAGCCAAGAAATTTCCCTGGTAACTTGTATTTGGGTTAAAGCTAAAAACGTATACGATGGGCCATATAAAGCATAAGATATAAAATATCATTTATAATACCCATTAGGGTGAGGAGCGAACACAATGCATTTGTATCCCATTAGGAGCATTGATTTTATTGCAGTCCATTCTATTGGCTTGGGGGTCAGCGATTGTAACAGCAGCAGCAACAACAACAACAACAATTACTACGTTGCTATTGTGTGTTGATTATTTATTGCATAATCCATAAACTGCAAATGTTACAGTTACATAAACAAAGGCTACCAGAAATCAACTAGCCACGAAGAGCCCAAGTCTAGATATGGTAATAAAAAGAGACTAAATCTGTAGTTGGAACCGATGTTGGACTCCAACTCCAACTCCAGCTCCAACTCCAACTCGGACTCCAGCTTCAACTCCAGCTCAGACACTAAATCCGACTATGACTTGGACTTGGAGCTAGAGCTCTGAGCTCTAAGCACTTTTCATTTCGTTTCACAACTCGTTTTGCATGTCCCGCGTCTCGAATATCGGTTAGGAGCACATGTCCTACAAACCGACTAAGGAAAAACGTGATAAATCTGTGTCCCACTTCAGAGCTGTACAGAGGTGTGCAGAGGTGTGCGGAGGTGTGCGGACTAAAAATTGCAGTGCAACGGCTTCAATGAAGCCGCAATGCAAATTGAAACCTAATCTTAATACTCCCTGCCAAAGCAGCCAGTTCGCCTCAGGCACAGCCAAGACCAGGCCATAATCAACAGCTCCTTTTGAGATACTCGACTCGCAGATACTTCACATTGATAACACACCATATTTAACTATGAAATAAATATATAAAATATATATATAAAATAAAATATATTTATATTATTAAAAACCATTGTTAATATGCGGACATATATGGACATATGTAACGTGATATGGGAACATTTGTTAGCTGGATGAATTTTTAATTTGATATTCTTGGAAAGTCCTTTTGAGCTTATTACTGATTATTATAATTTATTTTTATTTTATTTTTTTTTTAATTACAACAATACTTTTAATTCACTTAGAGTGTTGAAGGTGTAATTTAGTCAGTTGAAAAATTAAAACATTTTTACATATAATATTATTAAATGGGAGAGAAGTCTTGATACTCAACAAAACTTGTTTAATATAAAAAAAACCTGTTGAATTGTTAAATAAAAATCTTTCACTCAAAAAAAAACTACAAAATTATTTACAATAAATTAATCAACTACCTTAGTCTGATATTCGCTACTATTGTAATGGTGAGAGTAACTAATATAATAATTTAAATTTTTTTAAAAAAAATATAATAATTGATATATAGTCAACATTTCTATAATTACAATATTATTTATTAGTATATTATTTTTATTTATTATAAAATATATTACGTATACGTAATATACGTATTGAGCCATTCCTACTAAATAGGTATATTTTAATCATTTTATATTTCATATTAAAAGTAAGTGAGTCAGAGTTTGTATTATATACATATTTAATGAGTTGGTTGTTAGTTTTACGTGTATTACATTTGATATCCTTAATCCCAAATAAAAATACAGGGTATCGCAATTGACAACCACACAAACCGCAAAAATCGGCGGTGCTAATAAAAAGTAATGCCAAACCGCAAAATAAGCGCTAGGAAATGGAAGCAAATACAGCAAGCGGTTGATTGTTGTTGTTGTTGTTGTTGTAGTTGTAGTTGTAGTTGTTGTTCTTGTAGCTGTTACTGTTGTTGCAAATAACTTTGTTGTTGCTGTGGCATGAAAGCGAAATGATAAAACATAGTGTGGCAAATGTAATAAACATGTTGCCTGCTTACCCGCCTGGTTGTTTGCTTGGGTGTCTGGACGGCTGGTGGGCTGGTGGGCTGGCGGGTTGGTCGGCTGAGGGGCTGGGCGACGGGGCGGCTGGGTAACTGCCTCGAAGTCTGTGGGCGTCAGACACTTTGAATATGCAATTATGAATGCCAGGCGGTATTTACCCCATTTGAAAATTAGATAAGCCATTTATGGGTAATGCGAAATGACTTGGTTTCGGCCACGTTTTCTATGTTTAGCCAAGATATGACTTGAGTTTCAAATGAAGGCGTTAAGAGGAAAAGAGTTAAGCCAAAATAGTCACATACAAGTTAAAGTCAATAAAGGATATCTGAGAAAGGACAGACAGCAGATAAAGGAAAAGAAGAAGATAAATGAAATTGAGAAAAATTAATATTTTTCTTATATAAATTTATTTAAGTTAATTTTAAAATTAATACCATTTTTTTAATGTGCTAAAAATATTTACTTTATCAAGAATATTTTTAATTTAAGATTTGAATATTAAATTAAATATTATTATATATTATTATTATTTTTATTATTATGATTTTTATTTAGGTTTATTTACGGTTTTTAGATCAGAAAAAATATGAAAGAGAATATTAAAAATTAGATCAGAAATTAATCAAAGTATCCTTAGGTTTCTCTGCTTTTTTCTTTTGAGTTTGAAGACAATATTTTTTTATTAAATAATATATTTATTTATTTTTTTTGGTTATTATTTAAATAGTTTTATTTGCGTTTTAAGCCCAATCTGTGAATAAGAAACAACTGTTTGGTTTTGTTTGTATTGATCACTTGGTTTTCGTTTTTATTGTTAAAATTAATCAGCTTCATAATTCAATTTGTTTTGTATTTTTCGAATGCATTTAAATTGTCAATGTGTGTGTGTGGGTGTGTGTTTACAGAGACAAACGAGTATTTGGTAAATTAAGTACTTTTTATAAATCCGTTTCAATTGCTTTGTTACAATTAGCAAATCTATATAACTAAAGAAGTCTAGATAGAAAAATATTACAAATAATACAATACGTTCGTTTACAAACTGACTTAAATAGGCGCACGCAGGATGCAGGCTGCAGGATGCAGGATGCAGGATGCGATTGCACTGCCTTATAGTAGAGTATTCACTTAAACGCTAGCAGAAGTCTTATCACACGCTTACAACGCAATTCAGATCTTTCATATTCATAACCGTTTCGAAAGCGAACCGAACCAAACCGAACCGGGTGCACAAATCGGTGGACCAGAGCAGAAGGAGGAGAAGCCGCGGCTGGAGGACAAAACAGCAGCAGCAACCACTTCATATGATTACCCAGAGTCAAGGCCAACAAACACATCCAAAGTCGCTCCTTAGTCGGTGTCATGTGTGCATGTACAACTGGACGGAGGTGGATAAGGATGTGTACGTGGCTGTGTGTGTATGTGTGTGTATATGAGTGTGTGAGTGTGTGAATGGGTGTTTCATTCTGTATTGACTCTATTCTTCTAGTTCTTGTTCTTGCTTCGAGTGTGGCCTGTGGGCTGTGCCGCCCCAAATGTGTTGTATCTTTAGCTTAAAGTCTAACTAATCGTCTCAAATTTCTCATCGAGTTTCTCACGGGATATTTTCGTCAACGTTTTTCCTGTTTTCTTACATTTCCTTAATTTTCATATTTTCTGTTTTTCCTTTTTTCTCCTGTTTATGGCTTAAACTAAAAGAGAGTTCGTTGTGTGTAAAAACTACGTTCGTCATCACTAAAGTCGTTATATTGATATTTGAATCTCTATCGGTATCACGTTCTATCATAGCAATGGGGAAACTTGGGTGGTAGGCATATGGTTTATGATATGGAGAATGGAGTTTGTAGAATGTATGGATTGTTCTATGTTTTTGTTCTGTTTCTGTTTGATGATGGAATCTCATATATCGGTATTCAGTTATCAGTTATCAGTTATCTGTTATCGGTTATCTGTTACCAGTTATCGGCTATCGGTTATCAGTTATCGGCTATCAGTTATCAGTATTCAGTTATCAGTTATCAGTTACCAGTTTTCAGTTTTCAGTTTTCAGCTAATCCAATCATAACCGTTACGCAAACTACGCTTTTCAATGCTGTAAAGAGAAGTGAGAGAGAAAGAAATTCATTCACCAATTTAGTAACCGTGATATGAATGATAATCATGAGTGTTAAAATCATGCTCCACCTCATGCTCATGCTCATGATGCTCTTCGATGGGTGTCGAGTACGAATGTGATGAATGATGATGAATGGGCGCATGATGATGATCCTCCTCGATGTGCTTGTGGACGAACTCGGGCTCCTTGTAGGTGATGTGCTTCTCGTGAATCTCAGGCACATGCTTCTCAATGTGCACATGGACGGGCTTCTCCACTGGGATCTTCACGGGGTATGGAACGTGTTTCTCAACCTTAACTGGCACTTCCTTGATAACGGGATAAGGTGCGGGTACATGGATCTTCACCTCATAGGGCACTGGTTTGTCAACATGCACGGGCACGGGACGATCATAGGGAACATGGACGGGAACGGGAACCTTCTTGATCACTGGCACTGCCACTGGCTTGTCAACATAGTGAGGTACTGGCTTGTCAACATGGTAGGGCACGGGCTTTTCGACTGGCACCTTGACTGGGTAGTGCACAACCTTTTCGACGGGGTAGGGCTTGTCGACATGCACGTGCTTCTCAACCTTGTAGTGGACAATCTTTTCAACTGGATAGGGAGCTGGGACATGGACTTTTACGGGGACATGGACCTTCTTCTCGACTGGGTAGGGTGCGGGTACATGAACCTAAAAATGTCCAAATATAATTATGGATTATATAAGACATTTTTTTTTATCCATTGGGAGAGGCTGTAATATACCTTGACGGGCACTGGACGATCGTAGGGCACATGAACTGGGACGGGGATCTTTTTCTCGACTGGATATGGCGCTGGAACTTCATAGGGCACCTTTACGATCTCCTTGACCTCATAGGGCACATGCTTGATGACGGGATAAGGCTTGGGTACCTTGACTTTCACGGGCACATGGATGTGTTTCTCGACGGGCACATGGACAATCTTTTCAATTGGCACTGGAACTGGTACCTTCTTGATGACTGTCAGTGTCTTCTCTTCGTGGATGGGGAAGTGTGGCACATGATGATGATGATAATCCTCGTAATGGTGGAGACCACGTTTCGATTTCGTGGTATCATCAGCGGCGACAGCGTCCTCAGCCTTCTTCTCCACTGGCTTCTCAGCGGCGGCGCTCTTCTCCTCCTCGGCCTGTGTATAGCTGGTGGCCAGGAGCAGCACCAGAGCGAACGTTGTCGCCGTACGCTGCAAGTGATGATGAAAGGGTAGATACATGAAGTCTAAGGGCTTTATTTTATTGTGAATGCAAATCTCCCTTCTCTCGGACTCAACACTAATTGAGAGAATTGAAAAGTACCGATCACCAATATTTTTGTAATTTTCGAATGTTTTCTGATTTGGAATGTGTTTTAAAGTTCATTCACTTTGCTTTCGAATTAGTTCTTTGAGCTGTGCTTCTCGTATGCAATCACTAGACACTAGACACTTCACTCGCATCCTTCTTCATAATCCTTCATACATACCATCAACTTCATGTTGCTGGCGTTGTATCCTTGATGGATGTGTTGATGATGAGAATGCGTCGAACTGTGTCCCGTTTGCCGCACGATCGATTCGGTTAAAAGCTTTTATGACGACGGGGAATCGATCTCTACACTCTACACGTTCCGTGCCACTCTACACAGTTCGATGGTTAACGGTTTAATGATGCCAACTGCAGCGCCTGCGCGCACTTTTATAGTAACACCAAAGACCAGCGAATGAATGAATGTAACAGCGGCGACGATGGCTTAGACTCCGAAAACTAGCGGCAGCAGCAGCGGCAGCAGCAGCGGCAGTAGCAGCGACAACAACAATACCATAATAATAATCGCAATAGCCCCAAAACATATGCGGCGACTGGTGAATGGTTCGTGGCCACAGTTGTTGTTGTTGTTGTCGTTGTCGTTGTCGTCATTCGCGTCGTTGGTTCAGTTGGATGTTTGACGCTGTTCGTCGGTCGGTTGGTCGGTTGGTCGGTTGGTCGGTCGTTTGGGTAGTTTGGCTGAGCGTTTTGGGTTTCGGAGGCGCGAACTCGACGCAGCCAAGTGGCAAGCGACGCCAAATGCAGAAGTTGCAATAACAGAACCGCATTAATGGCGAGGAGGCGGGGGTGTTGCTCGGATGATGGGTCTGCCGCCAGGTGGGAAGGCAACAGATAGCTGGCAGCTCTATAGATAGATGCGTGCCATTTGATGTTCAATTCGACTACCGTCAGCTGGCATTTATTGCCGCTGCTGTTGTTGTTGGCGTTGTTGGTTTCTCAAGCCTTTTAAGCGCGGCGGCAACAACAACAACCCACATTTTTTTGTGGATAATTGAATAATAGCCCAAAGAGACTGAAGTGGCAGCAATCCTTAAATGAATTTTATGTATTATTTAAAATGGATAAGTTATTTATACGTCAATTGATGGAGCCCATGGGTCCCTGTTAATCCTCAGTATCATCTCTTATTCATCTCTTATTCATCTCTTATTCAGCTTGGTCATCAGCAGTCGATATCATGTTAATCCCTTTACCCAAAAATGATTTCCAGTTTTCCCCGCATCGTCATCACTTCCTTTCGCTGCCCGCTCGACTCTCGCCGCACGATTATAGCCATGTCATCTGTCATCTGTCCCCTGGGCTCAGTGGCCAAGTCGAATGCAGTTACCGATGCTGTCCTTTTACTTTTACATTTCCAGACACAATCCAATTCGTTGGTCAGGCCTGGCCCGGGCTTCGGTCGGTTCCACTCACCTGTTGCCAGGTGGTCCAAGGGGCAGTGTTTGTCAACCAAAGGAGAGTGTGTCAGTCGGTCAGCTGAGTTGTGTCACTATAAGCCTAGGTGTGTGTGTGTGTGTGTGTGTGTGTATGTGTGAGTGTGTGGTGAGACCATCAACCATAACCTAAGACACCGGCAACATGTTGGGGCAGCCGCAACTCGTTTCGGTTTCAATTTCAATTTCATATTGTGGGTCGTGCAATTGACGCCCCAGACAGACTTGAGCTCGGGTTACCTTCCTCGTTATTATGTCAATGGGTCTTATGGATTATGTGTGTGACATGACGGCACTGAGCAACACAGAAAGAGAGAGTGAGAGAATGAGTGAGTGAGAGGGAGAGAGAGAGAGAGAGTGTAACGAGGGACTAACATATACACTTCTCGTGTTGTTACTGTTACTGTTATTGCTACTGTTATTGTTGCTGTTGCTGTTGCTGTTGCTGAGGTAGTTACTGCTGCTGTTGCTGCGGTGTTGCATGCAACTTTCGATTTAGTTTTATTCGCATTTCTTGCATGTCTTGACCACATATCGTTTCGAAAAGAAGGAAAGAAGGAAAGAAAGAGACAGGGCGATGATTGGAAGCTGCCGTTAGAGGCTTTTGAGCTGATTATGTCATAAGTTTTGATGGAGGCGCCACCGCTTGCTATGATACACGACTGAAGTGCTTACAATCGGCATTGTCTTTAATCCAACATTACAATTACACACTTCCTTGAATTAACCACCGCCAGATAAATGACTTTATCTATTATACCACAAATAAATGTATATATATATAGACATATATATATATATATATATATATACATATATATATCTGGTTTTAATCATTTACTAAATATTCATATTTGAAAGCGCACAAAACGTATTTTAAACCTCTGCTCGCCCCGACCTTGTATTATTTCTGTAGACACAGGGAGCTTAACATAAATTTCGGAGTTGATTCGACTCAATGTAAGTTACGTTCGATGTCAACAAAACTGCCAGAGATGTATCATCCGTCGATTAATCATCATTGATATTAAGTTCGATTCAAGCTCGAGCTTTGTGTCTGGGAGTCGCTGCTCTTTGATTTGGGTAACTCGCCATTGTCTCTGCCATGGACGGCATTTAGCATATTCAGTCCATTTCCACTTCGTTCCCATTGATGGGGCAGATCATCTCCCACAAATGAGCCTATCGAAGGTAAAGTCGATCGGAGTTGACAGTTATGGCACTTTATGGGCTACCCAAGAAGAAGCCATTTTTCGATTTTTCGATTTTTCGAATTTATGATTTTTGATTTTTCTGTTTTATGTTTTCCTTTTGTATTTTCTGTCTTCTGTCTTCCTCTTCTTCTTTTTGTTTTTGTTTTCTTGGCCCTGTAACTGTTTCGGTAGTTTTTGTCGGCTAGACGTGTTTTTCCTCTCGTCGAGTGGATCCACAATTCAGGGTTCAATGCATTTCTGGTCAAGGTCATTGCCTGAGTGACGGCGATGTCGGCGGCTGCCAGATTAGGTGACTGCGAAGTGCTCAAGTAACTGTGACTGGAAGGGTTTCGAAAGCATTTTCGAAATGTAAGTAGGAAAACATAATTAAAGGGGAAATCGTAAAAATAATATATATAAAATGTGATTGGGATTGCGCTGGCAGTTGGTAGTTGGTAGTTGGTAGTTTTGATGTCAACAATCAAAACATTCGATCTTAAGTTTCAATATTTCCATTTTCGAAACTCGAACAACCTAATTTTGAAAAGCGTCGGACAATGCAATTAACTGTCGTTAAATGCACATAAACGCCATAAAAAAAATGTATCTAACTTTGCGTGTTAATTAACGTTTGATGGACGCCCCGACGGACAATTAACCGAGTGGATAGGCTAGCATCGCATTTACCAGGTGAGTTTACCAGGTAAATGGTAAATGGTAGATGGTAAATAATAAATTGCAATCGCAGCCCTTTCAATACTCATGACATTGACGGTGGCTGGTAAAAAGCGTTGATTTGATTTGAAAGCGATAATCACGGCAATTGAGTTGCCCCGAGCGGAGCCTCTAGCCACTTCTTGACTGACATATGCGCAGTCTACGTGCTTGGCCCCAAGGAGGTCAATGGCAAATGCATTTGAACTCTTGTGGCTGGCGCGTCGCTTTGAACGGCCCTCCCCCCTCCCCCCTCCACCCCTCCCTGAATGCCTATGGCTAGCCTGGTCAAATTGTCACGCGCTGTTGGCGGCTGCGCCCAATTGGCCAGCCTCTGCGCTGAGTGTTTGCCGCTCGGTACTTGGTACTCGGTGGCTGGGGGAGCCAAGAGCAAGGAATAGATTCAAAAAGAAAAAAGATTCATTTAATTTGGTTGCGGTTTGCGGTTTGCGTGGCGGTGCATTCAATGTGGCAGCTGACAAATAAGGAAGTGTCCACCACTGACCACCGGCCGTTGGCCTAATCCTGCGGCTAACCAGGCGGCGACTAAAGTGCGACCAAAGTGCAAATCTATGCAAATTTTTGCCCAAGCCAGAAAAACCAGTCAAAAAGTCATTTTTTATCAAATTAATTCCGCCTTTGGGGCTGCAGCTGTACAACTCCTGCGCCGTGTACTACGACGAAAAGGGGTGGGCTGGGGCGGTGCGTTGTTGCTTTCCGGGTAGCTGAGGAGGCGTGGCTTGACCCATTGACTCACTGATCGTGTAATTTGCATTAAAATTAGAAGTTTAATTAACCGACATTCATTTATTGTGTCGCCACTCCACGATTTTTATTTCTCTTGTCATTTTTTTTGTTTTTATTCATGTTTATTTGCAAATTGTTTGACTATTATTGTGGATATTTGTTGTTGTTGTTGTTGTTGTTGTTGCTGTTGTTGTTGTTTATTTTTACAACATTCGGTTTTCTTCTACTGACTTTGGGGTTTTCACTTTGACTCATAATTACACCAACAACTCTCAGTTGGCAATCAAATGACAAGCACAGTTTTTGGTGTTGTTTTTGCTTGTGTTTTTCTCCTTGTTGTTGTTGTTGTTGTTGTTGTTGTTGTTGTTGCTGGTGTTGCCTTTCGTGTAAATTGCGTAAATTGAATAAACATAAAGCTTTGAAGTCGACGCTGGGTGTACATTTTGTAAATCCATTTGGTAGCCTTTGTTTACGCTCTGGTTTTTTAGCTGTTTCAGGCCAAAGCTGCACTGAGGCGTAGATTAAGTTGTATGCTTGTTGCAACGTGGGTTGTTCCACAAGTTGTGGAAAATTGTTTAATTTCTATATCCAAAGCAAGTAATCAGTTGATTGCTTTAAAGAGACACTAGGATTAAGTTTCAAAATGGTGCTGAGCAAGGATTCATTCGATTTGCTTTCGATGCTATCGAATGAGCTTAGAGCCTGTGGAATTGATAGTCAGTAGTGGGGTTCCACTTTTTTTAATTTTTTTTTTTTTTATTTAATTTATAACTTCCAACATTATTATTTTTTTCTGACTTTCAAAAAGGCGTACTTTTAATACGAAATTTATAAACTATAGAAATATTTAAATAACTAAGAAATATAATTTAAGAATAGTCATAAAATATTTATAAGCAATATAAATATATAAAAAATACTCATCTGGCATATAATTAAAATGAACTGTCAATTTAAAAGTGTAGAGCACTTTGTGAATGGACGAAGCCAAAGGCGCAGAAACCCAACAAAGGAAACAAAGAAACATTAAATAAGTAATTAAGCGATTGCCCAAGAGAATCGTAAAAATTGCATTCATTTTTGAGGCTGGCAAAAGACGTAGAATTTTCCTAACATAAATCACATTCAAAACGTAAACGTAAATTGCACAATTTTGCAATATATTTCTACACATTAAACAAATTAGTTTAATTGTTAATAAAAACTTTAAGTGTGCTGCGAGGCGTTGATTGAATTTTATATTTTTTCCTATGTGCGGCCGAAAGACTTCCTTCAAGGAGAGAAAGAGGGAGAGAGGGAGAGAAGGAGAGAGAGAGGGAGAGAGAAAATGCGAAACTGCAAGAAGAAGAAGAAGTAAATAAAGAAATTGGAATACATTAAAAGTGCATTAAAATTGGCAAAGAGTTGTAATAAAATTTCAATTTTAATTGATGGTAGGAAATCAGGGCAATGGGGCGGATTAAACTAAATTATGGCTATCGAGGGTCCATAATTAAAGCCAATGAAGTGGCAAAACCACAAAGCGAACAAAGAAAGCAAAAAATAAAAATATAAATAAAAGGTAAACGGTAAATGAAAATGGAAATGGAAATGGAAATGGCTTAGAGTTGAATACGAAATGAAGAGAAATGATCCAAATCGATTGAAGGAAAATCCTTAAATAACAAGTTTCTAAGTTAATCATCGTTCAATCAAAGTTTGGCATCTTTTTGACCTACAAGTTGCATAACTGCCATAACGGTTAATGCGTCCACAACGAGCATCATTCAGTTGTCGTTAACCCGCGAGCACGACTTCTCTCCGTAATCCTTGGGGGAGCCAGGCAGACGCTGTGGCAAATGTGGCTTCAAATCATTACCCACATACGACGCTCGGGCCTGGGCTTTGGCTTTGTCTTAGTTGGTCGGTCGGCTGCTTTGGCGGATTGTCGGATTGGCAACAGTTGCAACATATTTGGCAAATTTCTTTGCAACCGAAAAGTTGCTGCAAAAGAAATTGCAAGTCAATTACCGCTAGACGGTCTGCTTGGCGCCATGACGCAACCGCCACATGTGGCAGCGACGCTGGCGTCGACGTCATCGCGTAGCGCTAATTGATTGCGCCTGCGCGACGCAGTTGTTGCATTCACTTCACTTTGCTTGTTGTTGTTGCTATGTTATTTCTTTATTTTCTTGCTTTTTGGGTCGTGCCATTCTCCGTTGCCACATGCCACTTGCTACACACACACACACACACACACACACACACACACTCCTATACACACTCAATTAGTCATATGCAGAGCTATAAGCACATAAATGGCTCGATTACCGCAAGTTTAGGACAAGATCAATGTTGTGCGCTGGTCACTTCAACAGGTTCTGGCGGCGTGCAACATGGCCAAATGCCTTAGGTAGTTATACCCTGTTGTACCCTGTAATTACCAGTAGCATTTCGGATGGGCGTTCGAAAATGTGTGAAATACTCGGTAAATTAATGAATTTATTGCCCGACCAGTCATTCATTTTTTATATCGCGCTCGCTTACTACCTGGTAACACTGGTAATTGATCTTATTGGTACTCCACCTATCTATCGATATCCTTTATCCTTCATCCTTCATCCTTCAATATTCATCGTTTAAGTAAATTGCCTTTTGGCCGTTTGGGCCCTCAACTGCCATTAATTGAAATCCAATGTTAATTTCTTCGCTTCACATACACGAATGTGTGGCAATGGGCGTGTGTGTGTGTGTGTGTGTATGGGTGTGCATAAGGTGGTACCAGAGGCTGTCTAGTTTGTATTTAATAATTCGTTAAAAGTGGTGCACACTTCGAGCTTTTGCTTTCTTTTGCTTTCATTTCCTTTTCCTTTTCCTCAAAACTTAGTTTTGTTTTTCCTCTCAGCAGAGGCAAATAATTTTATTTTTGAACTGTTTATTTATAAATAAAGTAATTATAATTAGTCAAAAGATTATACAATTAACTGTCCGACAATTCTTGCAAAAGGAGTTGTTGTTTTTCAAAGATTTGAGGTGAAGGCAGCCCCTCAGTGAATGCCGCGTGACTTGAACTCTATGAATATGTGTATGTATGTGTGCGTGTGGGTATGTGTGTGACTTTGCATGTGTGTACCGAAAAATTATGTTACCGAAAAAATGATATATATATTTTTTGTAAGTTCTTTCAACTTGGGAAGTCTTCAGTTGGTTGACGTAGGTTCAAAAATTCTTCTATACTTAGTTTTTTATATATTTACAATACTTAAAGGAATTTTTTTAGTAATTTATTTTTAAAGTAAATATTATTAAATATGTTTAATTTATAATTAATTTATAATATATATATTTAATATATAATTATAATGCTTATTTTAATTTATTTAAGTTCTAATCAAATTCATCAAATTAAGTTCTAACTCTTTTGATAGGCCCCTACTCTTTTTATAGAAATTTGCTCTCTGCTACATATAACACCATTTTTACTCTTATTTAATTTGTGACTTGAAATGGACTTAAAGTGGGAAATATATCTTCAACCTGTAACATAGATAGTCCGCATCTCCCTAAGTGACACAAATGAAGTTGAGCGACTTTTTGCTGCTTACTTTTTGATATATGAAGTGCATAGTCTGGGGCATAGAGCTATATATATACAATCTTGAACCGTCATAGGTCTGAAATACGTTGCATACTTTTCCACTTTACAAAGCAGCCGAAAGCAAATAAACTGGGCTGAGGTTCAAGTTGAGCTTTTGGTAAAGCTAAAAAAGCAACGCTTTTTTATGGCTTTGATTTGCTAAGCTTAGCTGAAGCTTTAAAGCTCTTATAATGGCTTTGTTATAGAAACCCAATTCTATCGTCTAAGCCAAACACCAATCTCAAAAAAAGTCAGTTAACATTTTGATTGGACTTCGGTCACTAATCAAGTCGCAAAATAAATAAATTATTTTTAACATTTTTAAACTTCCATTTAACATGCAAATAATTATTTTTTTTAAATTAAGAAGCAGTTGAAAACATTACTAACTTTTTTTTAATTTTCTTTTATTTACATTATTAAATATGTACAAACATTTCATAGAATAGAAATTTACTTGAAGAAGTCGGGGAACAACTCGTTTTTGTTTTTGTTTTTGTTTTTTTTTTTTGTTTTGCTCTGTTTTGTTTTCTGTCTAGAAAGAACTGTACATATGGAGGCTGGTGGTACAACGTACACGAGGGCGGAAGACCCGAACGTGGGGTTCGGGGAGTGGCAAGTCTGCTGGGGCTTCGCATTGAATGGTTATGTCCTGTGGGTGTAGTTGCTGCCTCCAAAAATTTCGGTTGGTATCACAAACTAAAAACTAAATTGTAAGTCGTACGTTGAGGGGGCGGGGTCGGGTTGGGTTCCAGTTTGGTTGTTGGGATTGGACAATTTCGACAAGATTTTGATGCGTTCGCCTTCACCCGATTTCAATCCTGATATCCCTCGATTGCGTCAAATTGATCTACTTTTTGTGGAGGTAGCCGCCATGGCCGGAGGCGCCGTACGAGGAAATGCCGTGGCTAGAGTAGCCATGGTCACCGTATGAGGAGATGCCATGACCGGAGATGCCATGACCGGAGATACCATGAGCAGAGATTCCATGGCCAGAGATACCATGGGAGATACCAGAATAACCATGACCGGTGATGCCATGGCTGATGACTGCGGGAGCAGCGACGGCGTGGGTGATGGAGACAGCGGGTTTCACATGGCTTTCAACGTGCACTGGGACTGGCACTTTAACCTCATAGGGTACTGGGCGGTCGACATGGATGGGCACCTTCTGGATAATACGCTTCTCGACGGTGTAGGGCACGGGCTTCTCAACTGGGACTGGGTATGGCTTGGGCACATGGACAGTGTAGGGGCGATCGACTGGGATCTTAACGGGCACCTTGACAATCTTCTCAACTGGATATGGCTGTGGCACCTCAACGGGCACCTTGATGATCTCCTTGACTGGATAGTGGACAATCTTCTCTACTGGGTAGGGCTGTGGAACAGCCACCTTGACGGGGTAGGTGACGGTCTTCTCAACTGGGTAGGGCACATGGCGCTCCACCTGGTATGGTACCTGAACAGTCCTGATCACCGTGTTGGTGTGCACCTGTGTGGGCAGTTGAGCCACGGCTGGAGCAGCGATGGCTGGTCCCGAGCTCAGGATAGCACCATGACCAATCGATGATGGGCCATAGCCATAGCCCAAATGACCAATGCCGCGCTTCTCCTGCTTCTTCTCAGCTGTCGCGCTGGCCTCAACCTCCACCTTCTTGGCTGGCTCCTCGCCGGCACTCACGGCCAATATGCACATAGCCAACAGGCCAAAAACGAGCTGAAATGCAAAGTGTCCAAATAATTTATTTTATTGCATAACCCAAAACCACTTCCGCCTGCCTATCCATCATTTAAAATATGACAATTGTGCAACATGAAATTTCAGCCGAGCCGCAGTAGTAATCGCTGGGCAATGCGCCAAGTTCAATGGTGGCCAAGCTACTGGCTTTTCATGTGCAACGCTGCGCATACGTAATGTCCAAGAACTCAACTTTGGTGCACGCTGTGCGTGCGTCGTATGACATGTTGTTATTTGAAGTTTCAATATGGAAAATTATTTTAAAATATTATCTAATTTTATATTAGATATAAAAGTTTAAAATAATTATAAATTATAAATCTTAACCACAGAATTTCTCAATGCTAAATTTATTACTCGGTACTAACTGAGAATGGAAATTGAAAATATTTTGAATAGAATAAATTCGTAAAATATTTTTAGAGAATTAAAATAGTTTTGAAATCATGACAAATACCATTGATTAAAACGAAGACAATTTATATTGTCTTGAATAAGAAATGTTAGTTTAAATAGATCTAAAAATTTAAAGTTATATTTTTAAGGAAAATTAAAGAAAAAAAAAATATATTTTGGTAAGCCTGTTCTTGACTTCAAAAGTAACCTTAAATACTTAAAAAATAAATAATTGAAATATTTAAGTCTTTACTAGCGCTAGATCCTTTCAATAAATGCCTTCACTTATTAAAAATTAATCACAGATTAAAAACTGAAATTCTAGTTTTGAAAACAGCACCAAAGTTCCACTGATTTGTGAGATGGAAAAACAGATTGAAATAAAACTCTGCGATCACTTTAAGAACTTGATGAACTTTAAGAACTTTCAGCACGATCGTAGCTCCATGTATAGACGGATGTATTTTTAGTATTTTTATAGTACGTTTGATCACCACATACCATTGATTTCATTTTGCACTTTTAATTAACTTCTGGACAGGCGCACACAACAACTTTGCTGGGGTTTGTATGTCTCAACCAACCCGCAAATGCTAACTGAATAATTTTGCACAGACATTGCGAGCTTTTATATGCCGATGCCCTGGCGCTTGGCCGCGGCTTTTTGATTTCTGCAATGGCCGCCGTCGCTGAGATCGCCATGTTGAGATCTTTGCCGCAGCTGCAGCAGCCCATAACGATGAGCCCAAAAGCTCGCTCTGCTCCATTGGCTCTCAATTAAATAAGGCGCGCATGTGGACTCGTCTCCTCTCTCTTTTTCTCTCTCAATGCCCGATTCGCCTGTGCCTCTCGTCGTGCAAGGGAAATGGCAAGGCGACCATCGGTGTGAGCAAAAGCTTTCGTGCGGCTCACACGAACACTGTACGTGTATACGAGCAATGCGTGTGATCGGCCCTTTATGTGTATGCGTTCGTGTACGTGTCTCCATTGCATTCATGAGGCTCAGCCACTGCCAGGCGCTTAGTACGCAAATGGGGGTTCGACTTGGTGTTCCATTGATGTGTAAAACGTTGATTATTTGATAAAATAAATAAAGTAAAAATTAAAAACTTTATGAATAAATTTACAGTAGGTTTTAATATTAATTTAATATTGGAAATATCCAAGTAATATTTTTTTTAAATAATATTATATCAAAATTACATTCCCCTTAAAAATTTCAATAATATTTTTTTGTAAATATTTAATTTCAATCTTCTAATAAATCGAATGAAAAGTATAATAAAACAGATAAATGATGCAATTTTAAATGTTTTAAAAGTAAAAATATTAAAAAAAAAAATAAATAATATGTCAATATTAAATAAATTGTGTTTTTGGTTTTCTAAGCTCCTCTATCATTTTTCATTACAAAAGATTATCCCAAATTAGATTCCAGCCCAAGTCGAATAATAAGCATGAGTTTCAAAACTTCGTTGGGTTTTAGTACCTTTAGTTTCGATTCTCAAAATACAGAGTTAATTTTCTGGTTTTTTAAGCTCCAAAGCTTTGCCTTTGGGTTTCTGGGTCTTTGGGGTTCTGTGCTCTGCCGGCTGGCTTTGGCTTTGGGTTTGGTGAGGGTCGTGACTGAACTTTGATCTCGGGTTTTGGCAGCGCAAAGCAAATTCGGTTGTAGGTGCAATGATTGAATGCTTTTGTGTATAAGTAATTGTGTGTGTGTGTATAGGTGTATGTGTGTGTGTGTGTAATTTGACATTTTAATGTGCAGTTAAAAACACACAAACATTGGCAGATGGTGGGCAATACAGGTCTAATCGGCCAACGGCCATGTAAATGGAACGTGTGAACAATGTGTGGGCAAGAGAAGTCGATGGGAGAACAAAAGGCGAGCAGAAACGTTAGATTTACGGATATTTTTCATTAAGTTTCGGTGAATAATACTATAATACAAAGATGTTATATCATTATGGTCTGTATAGTGTGCATTGTAATGTGCAGTTGAAGGCGAAGGTCGCACGCAGCCATCATCATCATCATTATCGTTATAAGGCCCATTTGTAAAATAAGCGACATGGAGGAAGGCTCGAAGAGCAGATGAGGGAGGGAGTGGGAGATACAGATACAGATACAGATAGAGAGAGACAGATGCATATACTGAGCAAGTTGGATGGTGATGGAGAAGGGTAGGGGTAGGGGAAGGAGTGGCAGAGTTGAACTACATTATCAAAGAGATCAGTGAGAAGGCCTTTTGTGTAGCTTTTGGCTTTGTCGATTTGGCTCATTGTGGCCAACTTCGGCTTTGAAGACTGAATGGACTCATGTACAGAACGATGCATCATCGAGTGGATGACCCCAAAGACTATCAAAAAATGAAAACAAACCGTAGATGCCCTTAATAAATATGCAAAGTGAAGGGAAGCTTCGCCGTTTCATGCTCAACATTAAAGTCAAGTTCAAGTTTATTTGTATTATTATTTCTTTTCGGAGGCAACTTTCATTTTGTGTTTACGTCACGGAATTAACGCCCAGAGACTTATGCAAATCCATCGACTTGGATCTATAGATCAGAATACAATTAACTGATGCATCGTTTTATAGCTCTGGAGGTGTGCAGACACATCAAACAGCAATTATGGAGGGGCATTTAATTAAAAGGCACTATGAATATTGACAAAAGCTGACAGAAAAATTAACAAATCTCCCAGTCTGAAAATCTGCAAATTTGTGAATCTGCGAATTTGCGAATTTGCGAATTCACTAATTTTGTTCTTATTATTAAAGTTCGATCAATTTATTATGGAACAGGGGAATACATAATCACCCCTATTTATATACTCGGGCAGTGTCCAAATGCAGAGCACTCAATTTGCATAAGATGTCTTCGGGCCATTAGCTAATCGAGTCAGAATCCCAACCTACTGAATATTGAGTATCTCGTCGAGATCTGAAAACTAGTCGCCTGCCAGACGAACTTCATATTATATATGTACAAATTGTGTGTCTGCCTTTGAGGTGAACCAGTTCCAGGCACACTTAAAATATGTTCACTTTTATTTAGTTTTAGTTTCTCTCTATTCTCTATTCTCTATTCTCTATTCTCTATTCTCTATTCTCTATTCTCTATTCTTTCTTCTTTATATAGAAATGCTTTTTTATTTTTTAATAAATAATTAAAATTCGAACATCTCTTTGGAAATTGAATTATATAACAAAGGCAGAAGGCGATTCCAGGCGCTGATGTTTAGAAGGGAGCCGACAAAACAGTTAAATTTTTGTCTTTTGTCTAGAAAATTGTAAATGTAATATTTTGCAATTTTTTGAAAAACGCCTCCAGCTTTTGGAATAAATATTCAAATCCAATTAAAACTGACAAACGCCGTACAAATTTATACTCGATACTTAAGATCGCGCTGCTTCCAATAAAAACACTTTAATCATTAATTTAAGCCATAAAAAAGGTTGTTTAAATTGTGTTTGCGATTGTTTATGGTGTAGGAACTGTGATTCGATTTTAGGTAGGGGTATTCCGCCATAGGGAGGGTGCCTCCACTGTATCCAAGAGTTCTTCGAAGAATATGATCGACAAAAAAAAAAAAAAAAATAAAGGTATTTTTTATTGATACTCCTAAGTATTTTATCTTGGAGACTGTCAGCGAGTTTTGCATACATAAAACAAAAAAAAAAACAACAAAAAAAAATAGAAAAAATTAAAAAAAATGTTGCTTTTATTTGGCATCGATTTATTGGCCGTGCCAAACATTTGTCATTTGCCATTTAATCGATGACTCCGCTGGTTTTTTCTACGCCGATGTCGATTTTAGCTGTCAACTTTTGCTTTTTGCATTCAATAGTCCAAAATTGAGGTCTATCAGCCTTATGTTTTTTATTTAGGAATCTCTCATTGCCTGTGCTCCAGTTTTGAGATGCTTCGCATTTGTCAAGCGATTGGATTTTTTTGCTTTTTTTTCTGGTTTTCCATCTTGTTTTTTGTTTGTTGCTTTTGCCTCATTTGTTGCATTTTTGTCGCATGTTTTGAACTTTGCAATCGATTTTCGATCCAGCAACTCAAATGCCGAACATGGCTTAATACACAGTCGTGGAACAATGTTAAAAAGTTTTTAATTTTCCATTTTCCATTTGGTATTTGGTTTTTGCCTCTTTTTTTTTCGTTTTGTTTTTGCTTTGTTGTCAACTAATTGCACTGAATTGACCCAAAGTTGATTTTCGAAATGTTTATTGAGAGATTACATAAACAAATATGGACTCGGGCAATTGCAACCTAAAAACATACTAGACTCCAATCCAGTCAACTCTTTTGAGCCAAGTCATCGTCTCAATTGATTACATAATTAATTCTGACTGACAGAGGTGCTTACTTCGACTAAGAAAACATCTAAGTGCAACCTGCGGCTATTTTTGGGGCCATACAAATAACTCAGTGAAAATCTTGTAATAAAAAAATGAATTTAATTTAATTACTTTTGATTTGAGAAATATTTAGGAGAGTATTGAAAGTGTTTTCTGAAAATATTAAAGAAAATAAAAATACCCTTAATTTTACTCCTCACATTAATCGCCCTTTGAGTCGCATGGCTAAAATTGGGAAAATTACAGTTAAAACTTATCAAGAAAATAGGTCTTATATAATTAGGTATTTACTTAGTGTGTTCGTGGTTACCTGTAGTTACCTGTGCCAGGGTCATGCTGTTTATCAGTTGAAAAAATCAGTTAAATGTATCAAAATTAAAGACGGTCGACAGCTCGAGCGACACAATTTGGCCTAAAGTCTTGTCTTGGACTGGCCAAGACTTCTGCTGCATAGCGATTTCCAGTCCGGGCCAGATCCAGACTTGGATTGTGGCCAGTTCGGCTTAGGTTGAGGTAGGTTGAGGTAGGTACGGATTTTATTTGTCAATTGAAACGCTGCTGACTTCGAGACAATCGTGCAAAACCTTCGACATTTAATTTTTTTCCTTTTGGCCACATTTCGAATTGTACACGTTTAGTTGCAAAGAAAACGGTCAGAAAAAAGTACAAGTTGTTTACATTACAACAAAAACTAAAAAACCAAATACAACAACATTAACAACTACAATATTAAAACAGTCTCTGAAGTTGTTGTAGTTTTGATAATTGCGCGAAAAGGTCACGCGAATAAAAAAATTTGATTTCATTTCATTGTTGATGCCGCATTTTGAGGCACTGTTAACCCAATTAGTTGTTATTACTATTATTATGATTTCAATGGCTTCGGCGACCTCAACACCCACCGTAATAAACGGAAGCTGACCTTTGTGTACTCCGCATCGTTTTTCGCACTTAAGTTTTTCATGTAATGCTGCGGGAAAATACTCGAAAATTATATCTTAGCCCAAGACAATAGACCAACAAGAAAAATCCAAAAAGAAAAACCAACAACAAACACCGAAGAACTACAAAAAAAAAGACCCAAAAAAAAGAATAGATATAAAAAAACAGATAATAGGCAATTTTTTTCTGTCCATTTGGCATTTGCCATGCAATTGCCAATTGCGGCTTGAGGTATGACCAAAAAGACCTTGAAATATCCCACTCCCCTTTTTCCACCCATCACCCCTGCAGCTTCCACTCGTCAGCCGCCAGAGACAATGCCGGGCTTCACGTAGGCGTCACGAGCTGCCACACGGAACCAGACTTGGGGGTTCCATAGAACTCCGGCGACTTGCAACATTGCAACGATGCCAAATGCATATAAAGCTTAATGACACGCCCAGAAAACGCCCACTTCCACACTTCAGGTGTAGTCATTCAGGTAATTGAGAGGCTGATCTGCAAGTTTTTTGTAAACAAAAAGTAAATCCAATGAAAATAAGTGGAAAAACGAAGACTAAAGTTTTTCTGATCAAATAAACTTGACATTAAATAAAGTTTCACAATGTTTTAAGAAAAACCTTTATGTTTTTTATGGAAATTAAAGATTGGCAAAAAAATAAATTATTATTGCCTTAAAATGTTGTAATGGATAATTAAGCAACTAAATATAATATTTAAAATCTATTTAGCAAGAATCTGAGTATACATTTTACCTAGTTATTAATAAAAAACATATAAATTATTGATTGAATAAATTGCAAAAATATTTATTTTTTAATAAAGACATTTATTTTATCTTTATTAAAAAATTAATAGATAGTTAAAATATAAATATGGAAAAGTCCATTAATTTTATTAAGCTCGTATTCAATTCCTATGGACTACCCACCCTTTTTTAATAAAAAAAAATTTATTAATATTTTAAAATTAAGTTAATTTTTATTTAGTAATTATTTTAACTGCTTATTAGTTTTTCTATGTAAATTATAATATTAACATAATTTGAGTAGTACTCAAATATATAGTTCATATCATTGTCTGCGCCTCTCCTCGGATCTGTGGCAAATGTAATGCATAAATCATTTTCAGTATTATATAAGGAGTTGCGGTATTTTTGTTCATGTTAGGAAAACCACACGGCAATTAGTACAAAAAACTGAAACAATAAGATCACGAAAAAAAAGAATGAATTTCAAAAATGAAGGAAAACAAACCTCAGGCTACAAACAAACCCCAGACCATGGGAATTATGTCGTTTGTTGCGGCGCTTGTAAGAGTCCATATATGAGACATATATGAGGAGTGTGCGAACCACGATTGTTCCTATTATTAGCGCCGAAGTTGCAGGAATTGCAATTTAAATTTATGTTCCGATGGTGCAACACGCTGTGAGTGGATCAAGAGCTAAGATAAACAACAACAAACACTCCAAAGAGCATCCAAGATATAAAATTATAGCCTGAATCCAAAGCTTCTATTACCTTCGTTAAAATCAAATATAATTAATTATTTACTGCCAATTCGAGTAGTCAAATAAACAAAATCGTTAAATGAGAAATGTTGTTAATTTTAAACGACTTTAATGACCACAGCACTGGGCGGGGCACTCGGAGGCTTGAGTAAAAGTGATGAAGCCCATCATCTGGTTCAAGTTCATGGCCATCCCAATGGCTGTGGTGGCCTATCAGTTATTTTTGATCAAGTAAAACCGCTACTTACAACACTCAAGATCCGCCCATAAATCTTAGCCCTTAACTAACTTTAAGACTTGTCTTAATTGCCTTCAGCTTCTATTTTAAAACGCGAAGATCTGTTTTAAGCTTGGAAGCTTCTAATAAATGGTTTTTAATTTTTTTTTTTTACACTCTGAGTGCCGAAAATATCAACCAGTTCTAATTGGCGACTTGAGTGATTTATCTAAATGGCTTGAATTGGTTTTCAGGCCTATTGCCACGCCCATCGATATTATAATAGGGAAAAAACCGATGTAAATTAATGAAATCGTTTTATTTGATTTGCCCAATTCTAATCACAATAACAATGGCGTCCGCACAACACATTTTCATGACAATGTGAAATATCAAATTACTAATATTCAAATTTTTAGACACAATGCCCAAAAGTTACAATAACACTAACAATAACAATAACCAAAGTAATAACAACAACATGGGCAACAACAACTGTTGACTGGTTAACTCAAATGCCACAGTGACACACTAACTGAGTGACTTCAAAACAGCAGTAGCAACAACAACAACAACAACAACAGCAACAGATACAAAGTAGTAACAACAACAACAGTAACAGCAACAGCAACAACAACAACCACATCAACACATGCAACTATGCCACGAAGTCGAAGAAAACTCAAATTATGCAACATTGGCAAAGTCGCCGACGCGGACAGCTGCTGGCAGTGGAACAGCAACAACAACTTTGGGCTGGAGGGTGAGAGCGGCTTAGTAACTGCTAACTCTTGGCTTGAAAATGGTAGGCAGTCAATGGACAGGCAGTAGTTACCAGTCAACAGTCAACAGTCAAATGCCTGCCACTTTTGGGAAGCTGCAACCGATCCCCTGACTATTTATGCCGAGTCCCCCAAAGATGCTTTTCAGATATGTCGCATTCAATTACTCCACAGTTGTTGTTGTTGTTGTTGTTGGTTATGCCCTGAAATGGTTTACGGGCACAAATGACAATTATTTAAGTGGCTAAGATAAAGAACTTGAAGGTGTGTTGCCCGACAACTTGGAGAGCGTCCAGGCACTTGCAATACGGAAACGAAAAAAAAGGGGGACAAATGCCAAACGAGCGAGTTCGTTGCCTAAGTCTTTTGTTTTTTTCCTATGATGGCAGGTGAAAGGATCCCAGCATTTAAGTTTGCGTATATATATGTGTGAGTGATAGTGTATTAGTATGTAACTGTGTATGTGTGTGCTCATGCTGGCACACTGGCATAATATCACTTTCGGCCAAAAACACACCCAAAATGAAATCTGTAGTGATCGCTGCAATTTGGCGCCATAATTCATATTGCATAGCGGGACATACGCTTAGGAAAGTCCATTTTCTGGGGATCAGCAAATGCTGGCGAAAAATTCCATTCCAAGTGGCCGGCAGAATTGCATAACCGTTAGCCAGCGATGCGATGCGATGCGATCCAATGCAAAGCGGTAGCTTTTATGGCCAATTTAATTGTTGCAATTGAAATGCAGGCAATGAGTAATTTATGTCTTTCTTGGACGACGGTTCGTTGATAGTTCATATATTTCGGTAACTATATTGGATTTTACGGCCAGCTAAAGGTCGCATGTTAAAGTGAACATGTTCAACGCAGTGCACACGTGGGCTTGGAATTTCGAAACCACTGACAATCAGAATGCAGACGGAACGGGATTATTTTTTGAAAATCCTTCAAAATCTTAAAGATACGCAATTTTTAAACAGCAGAAAAGGAAGAGGAAGAGGAAGTGGAAGAGAAGAGATTTCCGAGTCGTGTATCTCTGCTTCTAATTGGTATTCAAGAGCAGTTGCCTCGTTTTTGGTTAGTCCGTACAATTAACTGTACTCCAGTATCGCTTATAACCTCTTTCGAAAGTAAGCCAACTTCGCAATACCGACAACGTTTAATCAGCTCAATACACACATTAATTGCTCCCATATTAAACATAAATCAATATCCAAGAGCCGCGCACACAAGGCGAACCTTAACTGGGGGATCTTTCCATGTATGAACGCACACACGCACGCACACACACGCACATATGGCCGCATATATAGTTTGTCAGATTTCTCTGCATCGATGATTGTGCCATTTACGCAATGAAATTCGTATTTAAAGCAAAGGCCACCCAAAAGTTGGAGAAGACAAGCAACAAATTGCAGTGACTGGCGGCAGACAATGCGGGATATGGTTGCCAGGGGTCGAGGGGGAGGCAATTAAAACAATATTTTCGCCATAAAAATTCAAAGCAGAGCAACGAGTGGGCTGCGGGGGCGTCAGCGGTGGGAGGAGGGAAGCGCGCATATTTGTTGAAATTAATTAATTGCCACAAAATGACAGAAACAGAAACAGAAACAGAGACTGAGACTTAAACTGAGACTCAAACTGAGGCTCAAAGTGAGACTCAAACTGAGACTGAGACAGCGGCGAGGCAACGGAAAAGCTTTAAATGTTGTCTTTTTTTCGCAATATCAGTTTTTGGTCTGTTTTCATTTTGTATTTTTTTTTTTTAATTTTTGTGTTTGAGATTTCTTGTTGTTGTGTCTGAGAAAAAGCCAAGAAAGACGTTGCACATTTTGCAAGCAAGTCTTTTGCTCTAATGAGCGGCTATGCGCTGATCTAGACAACAAGTTTTGGAGGTCATCACCGTCGCCGTCGCCAAGTTGTCCATCCAATTGAAGCGATGTAAGTGGTTGTTGTTGTTGTTGGTGTTGTTGTTGTTGATGTTGATATTGCGAAATGTGCTTGGCTTCGTTTTAGGCCAAAAAATGCATCGAATTCACATCGGTTGGCAGCCAAAAAGCCAAAGCTACAAGTTGCACCAGTTTTGCCTCAAACGACTCAAAACGCAATAAAAATCAGCGTCCAAAAACTGCAAATTTGCTGCAATTCGTCGCTGTCCAAGTCCAAGTCAAGTGAAGCAGCAACTGGTGGCAGCAGAAGCAGTGGCAGTGCCACCGACAACGTCAGCGGCAACTGTGGCAATCTGGAAATCCCAGACTAACCTTCTTTTGTCCCCTCTCCCCAACCGCACAAACACATATAAAATATGTGTGTCATTTTGGGATTCTTTGGTTGCCCTGCAAATGTCTTTGCTTCGCCAAGTTTGGGTTTTTTTTTCCCCTCTGTTGTAATGACTTTTTAAGTGCAGTGATTGAAGTCATTGACATGAAAAAATGTCAGATTATTAACCTTCGAACTTTTGAACGTACATGGAAAAGGAGTATGATTATTTATACAAATAAGCAAAGGGTAGTACTTATCTTGAGATTATTCTAAGATTCTAAGACTCCAAGTTTGTGCAGTTCAAGTTCAGTTCTTATGGAATTTTTTAATAATCATTAATTACAGACAATCTTGTTATAATTTCTTTGTTATAATAGAATCGCAGAGACTTAGTTTTAATAAAAGATCCGCTTGGTAATTGCCAATCAGTCACTGGCACAGACACCTACGGACACCTAGGAAAATCACATGAGGAAAAAATAAGTTCGCAAATAATGCTCATAACTGATCTTAAGTGCTGTGGCAAGTGCAGTGCTTGTGGCTGATTGTGTGGAAGCCAAAGTTAAATGCCACGCCCCCTTTAATAAGCTGTAAAGCCGATGACCTTCAGGCGATATGAATTCTTTGGCTGTAAACAGGTTCCACTCTATGGACATATATCGGATCGTATCTCTGTTCTCAGTTCTCAGTTCTTAGTGCTTTATGCTCTCTCTCTCTCTGGGTCTTTGGGGGTTTCTTGAGATTGAAGCAAGAATCGCATGGAAAAGAAAATTTTAATGAAATCAAATTAAGTCTGCGACGAACGGACGACTTTTTTATTAGAAAGTTGTTTGAGTTCCGTCAATAGTGTCCTTGGGCATATGCAAAGGTGAATGCGGGGGCTTTGGCCCCAAAGATGTGAGATGAGCTGCAAATAAAATCGTTCCCTATTCATCCCCGCCCCATTCCCTGGATCGCTAGTCAGCGCCTAGACGGCAGACGCTTACAAAGCAAACGCATACGCAACAATCACAAAACAAAACTAACCAAGCGCTTGGACCGGTTTACATTCAAAGAGCGTATACACGATTTTTAATATTCCATCTTCTAAATGCGATCCGAATGGCCCAAGTGGAAAATGCAAAGTAGCCCTAAACTTTAAAAGCGATTCAATTCATCAAAAGGCAACAAGCAACAAACAACAAACAAAAACAACAAGCCAGAAAGGGTTTGCATGTTTGTTTTGTTTTCGGACTTTTATGGCCAATTAAATGTTGCGGCTGCCTTTCGCTCTTAGAACTTGGCTGCAATCGTTTCGAAAGTTGAAATTTCAGTCGAGGGAGGAAGGAAAAAAACACCTCGTATGACATCGCTGTGATTGCTCTGCTTTTGCTAAATAATCTTCTTAATAAAATTTACGAGCACTTCAAGAAGTCGCTTTGGCGACCGACAGACTGACCTTTAATTGAACCCGCGTGAAGGCACCTGGACAAGCGACCTTGCACGCGTCAGATAAATCGCGTATCGGGAGCGAAAGATCGAGATACGTATCTCAGGCATTGCCCCGTGTCATTAACACCATTTAGAGCCGCAGACGTTATGAGTTATGGATCGTCTGGACAATATCCCTGAGTGTCAATCATATGCAGTTCCTGAATAACTGGGTCACGCTTCAAAAGTCGCTCCATGCGTTGCACTCGGTGAGAGGATAATGCCATGCGGCTCATATATGCATCAATATATGTGTATATTCATTTTTATAAATATTTATATATATATAGAGCTTAATTTATGATTTCTTAATTAATGGCACATTAAACTTAAAAACATTTCAAATGTCAGTTGGGACATTAAAAACCGCTCTAGTTAAGGTTTTCGAATGCCGCTCGACTGCAGAACATTAAGTGCAATCGAGGTGGCTAACTAGTATTTTCAGGTATGAGAGTAGCCGAGGCGAAGATACCCCTTGAAGATAACCCTCTAATTGTCTTCCATTTTATAGGTATGCTATAAACTACGTCTTCTTTACTTAAGTCAAGAGATTTCCTGAGGAAATATAGTTAATCCTTCAAGGAATTCCTTAAGCTTCTTCCGGCTTTTATCATAAATAAATCTTATATAAAAAATTATATATATCCATATACTCTCCAACTCACTCATCAGCTCTGTACACATCGTGGCCAATTTACAGGGTATTATAGCAACAATTATCGCTCATTGATTATTGCTTGTTCTTCGTCTTAATTATCACTTCTGAGATGAAGTGATGTTTGATTAACTTAATAGAAGCACAGGTTTCACTGTAACGGTCGATGATCGGCATTCATCATCAAAAATTACTGGTGCAATTAATATGACGATTTGCAATATTTCAAAGTTGTTCAGGGTTGTTGCGAAATTTTGTTAATTAAGAGGAATTTAGTGTTAAAAAATATCGGTTGATTCTCTTCAGGAATTTCAAAAGTCAGTAATCCTTTTTTAAAGATGGATATGTTAATAAATAAAAAATTCCAATTGTAAAATGAAGGAAACTTTTAAAAACAATTTTTTTTGGTTTTCCAGAAATATGTCTAAATAGATTTAAATATAATTTTTATAGTATCTGATATAATTTTAGATTTTAATTGAAGTCTCGGAGATATTTTAAAAATAATTATAATTTCAAGTGAAAAATGCTTCAAATATTTATTAATTATTTGAATATGAGAATTCAAATATTTTGCTATTAGAATTATCAAAACTTGTAAAATTTAAGAAATGGGATTAAATACTAATAAATCTATTAAGCATCCAAACATTTCATTTATTTTATATATTATTTATATTATCTTTGATTTAATTACAAAATAATATTTCATTTTGTATACACATTTTCCAAATTTTATCTCTAATTTTTTAAGTGATTCTCAAAAGGACGAAAGGAAATACATAAGCAGGTTCAAAATTATATAATATATGCCATAATAATCATAAAAGGATTAATTGGAGAAAATATTCTCATGGGAAGGAAAAACATAAGCAATGAGAGGCTCTACTTTAGTTTCAACTTTTGATTTTTTAAAATTATTCAAAAGATGTCAAAATATTTGAGCATTTTGTTAATTTGATGATTTTCGAAATTTGAATCTTTTATGAGCCAAATTTGAATTTTTGATATTTGAAAGAAGACAAGACGCAAATTTATAATTATTTTATACAATTTTATTTCTTAGAAGATTTTTACATATTTTTTTGTTTGATTTTTTTTTGTTTTTCATTCATTGTACGACGAAACCTTCACTGATAAACAACAACAGCCAAAATGTTTGTAAAATTGAAAGTCCTTTACAAACACTTGGCTGACATTTATCCTAATCTTGAGTTTCGAACATGACGAATGCCCATTTGATGGTTTTTGGAAATAATTTACAAAAGGTTTTTGTTGTTCTTCCTGTGGTGTCTTAAGAGCTAGAAGAGTGGCAGGGTGGAAGTTCTACTAGAACCTCTTGGAAATTAAATGGGGCGCGCAGAGACCGTGTGTGAGAGTTTGTTGTTGTTGGTGCTTTTTTAACAATTTGATTTCAGTTTTTGATTTTGAAGAGAATTGAAAAAATGTTGCTAAATTTTTGTTATCGGCTCATTACTGGTAAATCCACGAAGCTCCAATCGATTCCGCGCCGGATTTACTTGTGGTAGCCGCCGTGGTCAGCGTAGACGCTGGCATCATGGCCGATGCTGGACACTGGGTAGTGGCTGACGGCAACGGCGGGGGCGTGCTTCACAACGGAGTGGGAGACGACGGGCACCTTAACGTAGACGGGGTATGGGCGGTCGACCGGGATGTGGACGGGCACCTTCTGGACCTTCTCTACGTAGACGGGGTAGGGCTTCTCAACTGGCACGGGGTAGGGCTTGGGCACCTCAACGGGCACTGGACGATCGACTGGCACATGGATGGGCACCTTCTCGTGGCGGATAACTTCGTAGGGTTGTGGCACTGGGACGGGCACCTTCACGTACTCCTTGACTGGAACGGCGACCTTCTTGATGACCTCGTAGGGCTGTGGCACTGGCACCTTAACCTCAACGGGCACACGCTTCTCATGCACAACTGGGTATGGGCGGTCCACATGGACGGGCACTGGGATACCCTTGGTGATGGTAATCGTCTTGTGGACATCGGCCTGCTTGCTGATCACATAGGGAGCGGGCACATGATGGTGGGCAATGGCGGGGGCGCTGTGTCCATAGGAAATGGCTGGTCCACTGTGACCCACAGCGATGGCGGCGGGTGCCGAGTGTCCGTAGCTGCTAATGCCATAGCCATGACCGGCAAGGGAACCATGTCCAATGTGACCAATATCCAGACCAGCATGACCATAGCCATAGCCAAGCTCGAGCAGACCGCGCTTGTCCAGCTTCTTCTCGGGTGCGGCCTTCGTCTCGGCTTCCTTGCTGGCGCAGGCGGAAGCCACCAGCAGTGCGGCTACGCAGATCTGAGTGACGAGTAATAAATAAAAATAAAATTATTACAAATTATAATTCACAACCAATTCTATGGGATTACTCAATCAGTTATGCAACAAACTAGCACCAGCAATTGGACACACATTAGAAAGTTACCCGCAGCAATATGACGCTTCATTTCGCTTTCAAATGGTCAAGTGAAATTCAGACGTGATCTGCCTGCCGAATGGATGTGTGATCCATTAATTGTGCGTTTACTGTGGCTACCGCCCGGCCGAACCACCAACGCCCACTTGTCCATTTGCCCACTTGCATATACTCAGACTTGTCAAGGTATGCGGCAGCAACGTGCGTCACGCATGCGCAGCGCGCAGCACGCAGCACGCAGCTTGTGGCATTGTTTCAATGCATTTGCATGTTGAGTTTTATTGTTGCTGTTATTGTTGTTGTAGTTGTCGTTGTTATTGTTGTGGTTGGGATTGAAAATGGAATTAAAATTAATCAATTGTTGGCCTGGCTTGATTACACCGTGCGGCGGGTACCGTTCGACATGCTTGTCGCTCAAATTATGATCAGTTAGTCGATTAGCCATTAATTAATTCAAGTTGAAGTTTGCCGTTTGCCGTTTGCGGTTCGCCCGTTCGCCCGTTCGCCCGTTCGCTCAGCGTTTCTTGTATTTGGGCAAAGAGATTCGCATTATGCAACTGGCGGGCAGGAAGTGATCGAAGCGGTCAAACACCCATAGGAAGAGACGCTGTCTAGACCTCCTCCAAATGGTAGAAGGTCTGTGAATGCACCTCCACAACAACAACAACAACAACAACAACAAACATTATTTAATTTTTATGTAAATCACAATTAGGAAACGATGCATTAATCTATGTGGGAGTTGGGCTCCGATGCGATTTAATTGATTGCGATTCTCACATTTGAATAAATTAATTAATGGATTCGAGATTCTTTGGGTTTCATGGGCAATCATTAGACATAATTGTTAGAATATTTATTTGAATACTTTTTCAATACTTACGAATACTTTCATTGTGGACTGTGTTGGGACTTGCCAAGGCTGTAAATAAATAATAGAAAAGATTTGCGTTTTAATCAATTGAAATCTTTACGGACTTTCGAGCACACGATGAGGACTTTTCATTAATTTGTAAATATTTGAAATATTTTCAAAACTTATTCATGTTTTTTTGCGGTTTTTAAAAGCTTTGAATCTGTGGCTTATTTATTTATTTATTTATGTTTTTTTTTGTTTTTAAATTATTAAACATTTAAACGTTCGCACTTTAACTGAAACTTTGACGTTGATCAACACTTACGAGCTACTCAGAAATTATTTTGAAATCAACTGTTTAAGGATTGTAGAATCACACACGATTCCAAACCTTTGACTGGATGCTGTCTGTGGTCAGTGGCGCACTTTTATACCCCCAAAGAGTTTTTGTGTCAAAACGAAACTGAAAACGCCGCCAAGCACAACGAGCCAAGCCAATGGAGCGCCGTCATAAAAGCTTTCCAGCAGCGCCAAAGCCCCAGCCAAAGCAAAAGCAAAAGCCTCAGCCAAAGCCTCAGCCAGAGCCTCAGCTAAAGCCAAAGCCAGGCCCGAAGCCGAAGCCAAAGCGCATGCGCAGCGGCAGCCGAGAGACGCTTTGTGCTCTCTCCAAAGCTCCCGCTGCCTGCGCTGGTATTGGTGAGTTCTGCTGGTGTGCGTGCGCTCGGTAAGTTTTCAGCGGAAACGCGCACCACCACCAATGCAACGCACCAATACCAGTGCACCCACTGCCGGCCCTCGTCTGTATTGGTGAGGCGCAGAGCAGAACCTCTCGCTGCCTTTGAGCACAATCAAAATTGAAAAGAAGACTATAAAATATCCGCCTAGGCCATAAATTACCTTCTAAAAGATCAATAATAATAAGTTTTAAAAACATTTACTTTTTTTTATGGATTTTATTGAATTATTTTCGATGTTTGGGAGGAGCGCTCACTGGTTTCAGAAAATGTCAGGGGACTATTTAATGGATTTCTAGATCGATTGTTCTTCTGACTTTGAAGTCCGTCCTCCTCTGTCAGTTGTCAGTTGGGTCAGGCGGGGAACCTGATTCGAGAGTTTGGCAAAAAACCCAACATAATTTTAATTTTTTTTTTTTTTGTTTTTAAACTTGGCAGATTTATTAGCAAACACTTGTATAATAATGAAAGCAGATAATCAATTTTATTGACTTCTTCTATTATTTCAATGTTTGGATATATTTATGTCACATATGGCGCATGCGCTGGCCACTTCCCACATTTTCCGTGCTGCTTTGATATTCAAAACCCTCGTTGCATAATCTCAGATTGGATGTCATAGATATTGTTGTGGAAAGACTTTCAATGCGTGGCTTTCCACCTTATTACAACTTCATTAGGGCTACACTGAGAGAAATAAATAAAGCACTTGTTGAAAATCAGCATTTTTATAATGTTAAAATAAGGATTTCGTATAAAAGGATTTCTTTTGATCTGCTTAAATAAATATATGAAGTTCTTCGATCAGTAGAGTTCGAACTTTCCGCACTTCACTTCAAGCATCTGCAAGCATCGATTACAGCCAAGCTCCTGAGGAATGTGACGGAAACGGAAGCTGCGGATATGCATGTCAACTGGGATAAGGGCGGCAGAGGCAGGGAACCGGAGATGTTCGATGGTGATGGGTGAACCGCATGTTGCGTATGGCACGCACTTTGGTGAAATCCGCGGATCTGGTTCGCTGCCATTGCAGCAACAACATCACATAATCATGTGGCAGCGGCAGGAGATCGTGTTTCTAATTTGAATTACAATGTTGCAATGTTGCAAGCCAATCTGGAAGCCGGGCAGGCGTAAGTAGCTACTGAAGCTGCCTCAACGGCTGATTGGCTGCTGTGTGTCCCACTTGGAATCTCGGAATCGGAGGAGTCCGTACGGGAAGCGGGATGATCGGGTTGTGGGTTGTGGGTTGTGGGTTGATGGGAAGGCGTCGAGTGATACGATGTTCATTGGGCAAAGGGGTGGGGGAGGGGGAACGGTATGGCTGGGCACAGGCTGTGAATGCGTGTGATTTGCGGTGCCACAAAAGTGAAAGGCCTTTATGGGTCGCACAGCCAAGACTGTGTATCAGATGTATAGCTGCGATTTGGCAATTGACGGCATAATTCAGTCTGATTTCATCAAGCCGATGGGATTCAAAACCAGTTGAAATTTTGAGTCCCGATTTTGAGTGGAGACACTCGAAACATCATAAGCTCGCACTTAATGGAGGTTCTTTAATTGACTGTCAACTAGGAAGTGTTTAATTATTGTAGAGTTTATGTTGTTTTATAATTAATTTTAAATTAAATTGTGGACTCTCACTTAAATATAAATTTATACAATTATAAACATAATTAAACACTTCGAAGTATCTTTAGGCCGCAATTAATGAAGGACCTTTACTCACTATCAACTGGGAGATGTTTCACCATCAGGAAGTTCGAATTCATAATTATTAATTTTAAAATAATAAAATTCAATCTTCATATAAATAAATTTAATTAATAAAATATATAATATATTAATAATTTTAAAAATAAAATAACATTTCTCCATTTGTCTCTTGGCCCTTAAAAGTTGTCGAGTCATTATATTATCATATTTATTTATTGCCTTGGAGGTGTTGAAAAAAATATAATTTTTGAAAATTTGAATAATTTAATTGAAAATTAATAATTTTGGAAAGTTTTTTCGAAATTTCAATTTTCTTACATGTTACAGGCAGTTGCGGAAATAATATTTTGAAAGGAATTTGTTCAGAGTATCGAATTCGAGTTTATCCCTGGCTGTCCTTATATGAAGATTGAGTTCTTATTAAATTTCTGCAAATGGACTCAAAATTGATTGTCGCATGTTGCAAGAGTTTGTCGCGATGGTTGCATCCACTTTAAGGCTCAACTGGACAAAGTGGTCAACTTTTACTTTTGCACAATATGTGACGTTTTCTATGTTCGACCAGATGGAACCAAGCCAGCGAAGCCAAGCAACCACTGCAGCTGCCCACAACAGCAAAGGCAACACAAGCAACAACAGCAACAACACCAACAACAACAACAACAACTACACACGCAGAGCGACAAATGTTACGATTCTGTCAGACAACGAACCCAACAGATGGGAGCTACAATTGAGAGATGCCGACGCTTGGAGTGAGGAAGGTGCGGGTGGTGGCTGAGGCTGAGGCTGTGGCTCTGGCTGCGGCTGCGGCTCTGACTGCTGTGGTGCTTGGATGTGCATGTGGATGTTGCTCGGCTGTTACTTGGCATGCGACTTGGGTGCTTTGTTGCATGCTCTTTGTATTGCAACATAAAAGCTAGGCAAACGCTTGCTGCAGCCACTCCCCTTGGCCACCCGACAGCCCCCTCTTCTCACTCGCTGCCTCCTGGCTGTGTGTCCCACTAGTGTGGCTGCTGCTGTAGCTGCCGCTGTTGCTGTTGCTGTTGCGGTTGCTGTTGTTGTTGTTGTTGCTGTTGTTGCAGTGGCAGCCACTGCAGTTGCAGTTGTAATTGGACTTGCAGTTTTTGTGCTTCGTGCTTCGTATTTCGTATTCTCATGTCTGGCATCGCCATAAATTGTGGTCAACCGATGCAGCCGATGCGACGTAATTCATTGATTATAACGACAACAATAACTGCAGTGCAATGGAGTAGCACCCCTACCCACCCCCTTGCCCACCTCCTTCCCAACAGCCACCTTCCTTCTGCACTCCCCATCGATAAGCATTTGTTACCTGCTGATTTATAGCCAATTGGATGCATGTGTGTGCGAGTGTGTGTGTGCGTGTGCGTGTGTGTATGTGTGTGTGCCTCTTGTTGTTGGCCTTTTATGTGGGCTTGTGTATCTTTGCGGGAAGGCACTTGCTGGCCGGATTGAATCCACTTGTAATTCAATATACGAAATGGAGGCCCAGAATTAGCCAACATAATTATGGATTATAACATCCACGGGACAGACAGCAAGACGTCAGCAGACGTCAGCAGACGGCAGCGACAAGGAACGCAACAATCGTTTTGGCCAACCTTTAATTGTGCCTCTGCCATGCGATAATTCACACAATTGTCCCCCATTGGAGCAGCTCTTGTGGAGCGCCGACAAACGCGAGATGCGGACGGCAGACAATTCACTTGCCAAACACACGCTGAGAATTCGCGAATCTTGCGGAGATTCAGCACTGGGAAAACTGACAAAGAGATCGCAATACGTGGGCAGAAGTTGGAAATGAAGAAGAAAATTATACAAGATGAAAATTATAGAAAATTGCATGAAATTTAAATATTTACATTTTTAAATTCATTCAGGAATTAAGGAAGAAGTCCCGTTACTTGTATCTCAGAACAGGAAGTGACTTTCAGGGCCCTTTTCAACGTTCACTTCTGACAAATCCTGCTTGGTGTCAATTTAATCCTTTGTCCAGACTTTCCCATATCACAATTAAGAGACAATTCAATTTATTTTAATTTCCAATTTATTCCCATTCGAAATGCAATTTATTTCTTGTTTTCTTTAGTATTTTAGTATTTTATTCCATTGGGTTGAGCAAAAAACTGGTCACTTGTCGGAAATCGCTTAAGTTTTTCACTTGATATGTCAAAATGCCAAAACGTTGCAACGATGACGACGACGACGGCGACGGCGACGGCAGTGACGACGGTAACTGTGATTGTAGTTGCAGCAGTGACGTTGACGCTAACGTAAACGGTAACGGTTGTAACGGCAACGGTTACTGCCCATAAGCAAACGCGATCGGCATATGTCCATATGACCGGGTATTAAGCATACGCCCTGTTGGCCATTTGAGCGGCGCTTTTCGTGGCCAGCCGCAAATCATTTAAGCGCCATTGGCGCACAAACGCTAAGACTTAAATATCTGCAATGGAAAACCCGTTAAAAAGTGACCACAATAAGAAAAGCCCACATTGGGTGGAAAAATAGAGCTCAGCTTCCTTTGGACGCCGAGTATTTGCCTGCTGATGGTATTTTTTGTGCTTTAATTTTATTTTCTGTTTTATTTTTTTTCTTATTTTTTTATTTAGTTTTATTCAGTTTAGAAACATTGCGGATGCAGTCGCAGACAAGAAGTTGGGGCCGGTTTTCGTCTTGCCCATAAATAGAGTTGACGTTGTGTTTGTTGTTGCTGCTCTTGTTGCTATTGGTGTTGTTGCTGTTGTTGTTGTTGTTGTCGTTCGATGCAGTACATTGCACAACGCAACAACTTGATTGCACTTTCGGTTTCAGCTTCAGCTTCAGTTTCAGTTTCGATTTCAGCTTGAATTCGGCTTCTTTGACTGCGTCCGCAGAAAAGGCAATATTGTCAGGCATTGAAGACAATTTGTTCTGCTGTTAATTATATCATTAATTATAATTTGCCATTGTGCTAGATCCGTTTAGCTATTCATCTAATTAGCATTTAATTCGAACGCCGCACAATATCGATTCCGTTCTCCGTTCTCCGTTCTCCGTTCTCCGTTCTCCGTTCTCCGGATCCAAATCAAGATCCGTGCGCATAAATCAATAATAAAATCTCAGTCAGTCTCCCAAGAATCGACTAGATGCCATACAGCAGACTACAACGATCTCCGAAGGCAGTCAAGAAAAATCGCAGGCTAACTACAAAACCAATCAAAGTATTCGAACTTGATCTAATTCTTTTTAAATACCAATAAAGTTTCTAACTTATTCTAAATAATGTCTCATTCAAGCGAAGCTCAGATTTGGTACCCATTGAAATTCCATAAAGAGACACAAAGTAATCTCTGAGATTAATTTCAATAAATTATTGTAATAATTAAGAAATCTTTGGATTGGATTAAATTATAAATTTAAATTAAAAAAAGTTAAAAATGGGGAACTCAACTTGGAGTTTATTTAAAGGCCGAGTAATGGAGACGTTACAAACATCTCGTCTTTGCTTTCGATTTTAGACAACAAAAATAAATCTTAAAATTTATAAATCAATATATTTATAATTTTTCAAGCTTTGATTCTTTAATTCATTTAACTTAAGGTTGAATGTCATAAGCCAAAGTTAAAGTTTAATTATTTCAAACTAAGGCTAATTTTTTAAATATTTCTGCATCAAATTTATAGATATTTTTCCCACTTGGACATTTGCATATAATCTGCTTAGGTTTAAGGACCTTTCCTTTGTGATTCTGTAGAGATTCTTATAGAGACACTCAGGTATTCCGCTAATACTCCGATTCGCATTTAAATTTGTTTGTTTTGTGTTTTGTGTTTTGTGATTTGTGCGCTGTGAATGTCACAGAAATGTAAAGAGCCTTAAGGTCATTTGGATTGTTTTTGCTGTGGTCCGCGACTGAAAAGTGGTTCAATGTCCAATGCAAGCAACCACCAACGACCGACCGACCACTGGCCACTGGCCACTCAGCCAACCGACAGTCCAATCAACAAGCTGACCAACAAGCTGACCAACCAACCAACCAACCATCCAGCCAACCAATGCATTCAAACGTCTCACTCGACGCGTCGGACGAGATTCAAATGCTGGGCCAACATGTCATGAGTCCAATAATTTTGGGCATGTAATTTTGTGGTTTGTGTCTCTGACAGAGACAATTTTGTAACTCTTGTTATTGTTATTATTATGTGTGTGATTGTTGTTGTTGTTGTTGCTGTTGTTATAGTTATTGCTGCCGCTGTGTCTCTTTTCCATTGTTGCGCTTGACAAAGCGAAAATCGTTGCTTGACTTGACCTTGACATTTGCTTGTCTCTCGGTTTTCATGGCAAGGGAAAATTCAGCAATGAAAACCTCGTTTGGGTTGATTTATTTTAAAGGGTCTAATAATTTAAATTTTGAAAAGTTTAAATTGATAATTAAAATCGCAAAAAATAAAGGAAAATAAAAATATCATAATAAAAGTTATATACAAATTTGCACCTCACAAAATATAAAAAATTAAAAATAATTCTATTTAAAATAATAATAGAAATAGATCATAGGTTAATTTATATCCTTTATCTTAAGTGCAATAAATAATTGCCGTCATTATTCCCGATTTTATGTCCTAATTTAAATATCTGCCCTCATCCGGAGTCGAGTATTCACACATTTCCTATGCAAAATGTTGCAAGCCTTAAAAAGATACAAAAATTATTTTAATGCACACTTTTCACAATGTTCGATCACGCCGAACGGAGGCTGCAATTCGAAGAAACAACGTGCCAAAGTGCCATTAAGTGCATCAGCAGCAGCAACAAGTACAACGGCAGCAGCAACAACAACAACGGCAGCACAAGAACAACTACTGCAGCTCTAGCAGGTATAGGCATGTGTATATATGTGTGTGTGTGAGTGTGTGTGTGTTATGTTTTTGGCACTTGGTAGCAGTTGCCACATCGTCGCCACATTTTCCCAGAGACGCGCTTAGAGCCGAAAGACCAAGTGGCTGAGGGGCCAAGTGGCTGGGTCTATGTGTCTCAGACATGACCCAATAACAGGGATTAGGTGGCACGGCAGCTGCTGCATGCTGCTGCATCGCTGCATCGCTGGGGCCGTGTGTGTCTTGGAGTATGTCTGTGCCCCAACTGTTGCCACTGCCACTCAATCATTCAATCAAAAACACTGACTGCTCTGGTGGTTATGGCTGTGCCTGGGCGACGGGGTTACTCAAAGCAATCGGTGTCGTTCCACGTCCAGTCAATCACACAGTCAGCTAAACAGGCAACTGGGCAAACAGGCTAACAGGCAAACAGGCAAACGAGCAGCCAGGCAACTGGGGACCAGACAATCAGGCAGCTCCCCAGCTCACCAGCTCACCAGCTCACCAGTTCGGCAGCTCGGCAGTTCGGCAGACTGTCAGCCCCAAAGACGGGGCTCCGAGCCGAACGAACATTGCCGACAATTAGTCCAATTTTTTTGCTATTTTTTGTGCTAAAATTAAATGTTGCGAAAATTCTGTCAGCTGCTTGGACATGGAACATGTGTTTCTCGTCGCCATCTCCCAAGTGCCCAAAACTATTCGAAATATCTTTAATTCTCCACAGCCATTCACAAAAACGATTCAAATTATTCACCACCTTTTGTGCTGCGGGGCGTATGCGCAATGTCGTTAGACGACGACTCGCTCGCTGCTAATGAATGGTTCCATAGACCGAACTGCAATTCGGTAGCTCAGTGTAGCTCAGTGTAGTTGCCTTCAGAGTCTGGGCTGCAAGTAGCCGCTCGGTTGTTAACTTGGCCAATAAAAGATCGTCTGGCCAGAAACTATTGCGACTTGCACGTACGCAGCAATTGAATTATTTCTTCTGATCTCTAATCAAAAGACTGTGGCCGCAAACTTATGGCCGATTGAGTAAACCTACAATTTTGTACTTAATGTGTTTTAATAACGTGATAATGGCCAAAGGATGGAAGCATCAGGGGAAGTCCTTGATGTCAAAATGATTAACGAAGATCACAGTAATTATTATTTTATTGAAGTCATTGCAACGACTTACTTTTCCTTGGATGACTTCAACATTTATGATCTGATCTTTATGGGCTTTATAGATGCCATAACTTAATAACATACACACACACGCATACTTTTATATAAATATCACAACACATCCGTAGATATCATATATGTGTGGACTCATGATTTTGCTTCACATCACGCATCTATTTTAAGCCTGTGGAAAATTTTGATTCCCAAGCCTCGAGTTGATTAAAGTTAACTTTATAAATTAAATTATAAATAAATAATCTAGTTTTTGTTCGACTATCACTTTGATTGTGTCGACTTCCACAGAAACGAGATCCTGTATCATTTACATTCTAATTACCTTAGTTAATCAACATAAATAGTCAAATCACGGGAGCATTAGACGAACTTGTTCTTGCTTCTCGTTAACTTGGCTTTTATTATTGACTATCTGCCACTTATTGCATAATCGAATATCTAAATATTTAGATCTCATTCATGTCGATACATTAAAAAGCTTTGTCAGCAGTGTTTTGACAAATGTCGGGACTAGCGTCAAAATGCCACTAGCTCCAAATAAGACCCTGAGATTCATATCTAGAATTTCGACCACCGGCCAAGTTTTGGCTTAAAACCACACGTAACTTGAGCGAAATTAAGATTAAATTAATTTTAAGATTTTTCGATCAAGTCGAATAACAAATACGCTTATATAGGAAAACAATATATTATATATAAATAAATATTATAAAAATATATAATTAAAATAATTTTAAAAAATATATTAATTAAATATTAAATCTCACCAAAATATTTAAATCAATCTTTTAATTAATCTCATATTTGAAGCGTATGAAAATTCTTGGTTGTATGGCCATTTAAATACCCTGCATTGAGGTAAAACGATACTTTGGACTCGTAAGTGTGATTAACCGAGAGCGAGTAACTAGGCAATTGCCAATTACCGGTTAATATAACCGATTTCGTAATGGAAGCTGACTTTGTTTTGGCTTCGATGTAGTTGTGGTTCGACCTTGGGCCACAACCTGAACACCGCCGAGACTCCGAATGGGTACTTAGAGACTAGAGCAACTCTCACCCAGAACAATTGACAATTTTTACTTTGTTGCCATTGAGCGTGACTGCATCCATTCTAAAAGCTGTGTTAAGTCCGTATCTTGTTTTGTATCTTGCAGATACTTTTTCTCAACGGTGCTGCAGTTCCAGCTGTATCGAGGCATGTGTCTCCGGGCCGGCCAATATGTGCCCAACGATCCAAAGAGACCGCTGCACAAGTGCGACATCTACCGGCAGCCAGTCGCTGGCAACATGTTGAAGTAAGTCCATTTACATTTCCTGCATCTGCAGCTGAAGGAATATAAATTATTTTAGATTGTAAATTACAACAATAAAATAAATAAAATAATAACAATCGTATATTCTCCTCCTTTCTACTTACAATCCTGCAGAGAACTGATGTCCAAGGGCGCCTCCCAGCCCTGGCAGGAGGTGCTGCAGGAGACCTTTGGCGATGGCCGCCTGGATGGCAGCGCCCTCAGGGAGTACTTTGCTCCGCTAGAGGAGTGGCTCCGCTTGGAGGCCCTGCGCACCAACGAGTACGTGGGCTGGAACTATGATGGGGACTACTGCAAGCGGAGCATCGAAACTGCCGGCCTTCAGGTCTTTGGCGGCTACTACAACGCAGCGCCGAGTCGCGAGTTGGCAGCTTGGTTGTTGGTCCTGACGTTTGGACTGTTCATCGGACTTGTCATTTAAAATTCTTTAATATTAAATATTACATTATATTTATGTAATCCATTGTAAAAGTCAAATGTTGTTATCGTTATAAAGTGTATAATATATTTGCTTCCGGCTAAAGCCGAAGCGTTTGCAAGTTGAACTTGAATCAATGCCAAAAAGAAAGTAATTCTAGACATAAAAAAATACAAATTGGCGGCACCCTAAAAAAATTAAAAAATAAATCATAAAAATAAAGCAAAATAAACAAACAAGTAGAAAAATACAATAAAACCGGTTCACTGAGACTTCCAGGGTGTGGGGGTACCCTGTGAGTCGCGTTACGTCGATGCGGGTCATTGGAACGCCAGCGTCGCACGCACAGAAGCAGTTGCTGTTGTTGTTGTTGTTGTTGTTGTTCGATAATTTAATCAAATAAAAATGGAAAAATATAAAACAATTGCAATTGCAGCTTGTATATTTTAAGCTTATTATGATTTTTTTTATTTTTTTTTTCAGCTCTCAACTGGTTTCATTTTTCGTGTGTTTGTTGTTCTTTGTAAAGTTGATTTAATAAATTGGAAGCCACAGCGTCGACAACTGCAACTGCAACTTCAGTGTAAACAAGATAATCAACGCGGCTGTGCCACGGGGCGTGGCATGTTCGCCCAGCCATCGGCAAGTGACGCAGGGGGTGTGTCGTGTCATAGGGGCAAGCTGAAATCGCAAACGCTGAGCAAACGCAGCTCCATTGTTCCAAAGTTTGTCTAAGAAAAGAAATCAGATACATTTATTAAGTGATTGCCCAGCAAGTTCTCCCTCTCTCTCTCTGTCCGCCCGTCCCCCGCCCCACCCGACTGTCATTTAGCTGGTGCATCGCGGCAGTTGCACTTTGCTTGCAATCCTATGACAATCAACGAAACAAACAAGTTACTTTTCGACTCCGTGGGTGTTATACAACAGATTATGTGATTATCGTCATCATCAACTCAAGTCGCACAGAGTCTGTTGCGTTCAGTTGATCCCAGGCACTTCGCTGGGGCGAAGAGAAAGAGCTGCGTGTCGTATCGTCACATTCTTACAGGCAACTCCACCTCCAACTGAACTCCTGGCCCCATCACTTCACTACCCAAAAATAAATAATAAATAGAAATTGCATTTTATTCTCAAGGTATCATCGGCAGCCAAAGTCCATCTCATTACAGTTAAGCCTTAAGCAAGTCCAATTTATGTTCTCTCCCACGTCTCGTCACTGTCTTCAAGTGTCACCCAGTGCCAGTGGAAATGAAGCAGTGACAGAAAAGCGCAAGTGCGAGTAAAAGGCAGCAACAACAACCAAGCGGGACTACCTCGCAGTTACAGCAGCAACGAGAGCCTTAATATCAACAGCAACACAACAACAACAACAGCAACAGCATAAATCACAGTGACAACAACAACTGACGGCAGCGACGGCATGTTAAGGACATTATCAACATTTCAATTAGATGCAATCATCAGCATAATGAACGTTATCTTAATGAACATCATTGTAACGATCATCGTCAGCCTGAACGTCATTATCATCATCGACATGCAAACTGAGTGCTGCTCGGGTGAGGGGATTGGGGCAGGGAGCGTCTGTTGATCGCTCTGGGAGGCTCTGTACAGCTGCAGTGGAGACATTTGGGGGTGCTTGTAACTTTATGACTATGTGTCTGTGTCTGTATGTATGTGTGTGTGCGTGTGTGGGAGAGTTTCTGTGTGCCCATGTGTGTCGCATTTCACTTTCGTTGTAGAATTTTACTGTACACTTCGCACTTCCGCCCTGTGGCCGCCACAGCGCCTGCCGAGCACACAGCGGCCTTCATTGGTTCGACAAAAGTGTCGTCGGCGTCGCCAATTTGCAATGACAAGTTTTTTATTTTAATAGTTTTTTTTTTCAATTCAATTTTTTTTTATATGTTTATATGTGTATATGTGTATATGTATTTTGCTTACTGTTCACTGTTTTTGGAGAAGGAACACGCGACCGACGTACTGAATCACAGCCAACGGGAAAAACAGTCATTACGAGAGTCGCGTTCCAAGCGCACACGCATCGCAACTCGAGCGCTAAGAATCGGGAAAAGTTGAACGAAAGCTTGGAAAAGTTCTGGATTACGATCAAAATAATAATATTAATTATAATCTTAATAATCTTAATAAGAATTGTTTTATTACGCAAGGAAAAACTATCATTAATTTTGATATTAAATTCCTCCTCGTTTTATACAATTAAAATCAAAAGTGGATCCTGAATTTTAGTACTTTAAAGCCGTTAGGAAAATAATGAATATCTAAACAAATTAAAAAGAAATTTAATTAAATTTTAAAAGTTATTAAAAAGAAAATAAACGAATTTCCTACAGGTAGTGAGACTCAAATAGTGAAATAAGAACTTTTGTAGTGTGCGAAAATGAAAGTGCCAAAATATTTGTGGAACTTGCAACTGCGGCTGCTGTTGCCAGTGCCACTGCCACTGCCGCCGCTGCTGCTGCTGCTGCTGGTGTTGCAGCTGAGTGGCACGTACAGTCAAAACAGCAGCTTGCGTGTCAATACGAACCTCAAGGAGCTGAACGCAACTGCATTGGCATTGCCTTCGATACAAAGTGCCGGGAACATCTGCACACGCGAGGAGCCGTATGAGGAGGTTGTGCAGGTGCCAGAGATGCAGTTGGTGAAGGTGCGCACGTCCAACTGGTGTATGGAGATTCCGCCGCGCTGCTCCTCATACAAGACGGAAATGCGCGAGGTGATGAAGGTGCAGGTGAGTGCTCTAATGGTCACCAGCTGGTGGCAGGTGTTTCACTGCCGGCTCTGCCTTAGCGGGCAGCGGGCTGTTGCGTCATCCCAGTCAGCCATTGGTAACACCTCTGCAGCGAGCACCCGGCCAATCTTGGCCAATCTTGGCCACTTGCCCCACAAACCTGATTTCATTTGCCTCCGCCAGCCAAATGCTAACCAGGAAGCCGCATTTACCACATTTTGTCCATACATAAATTGGTAGCACTCGATGCCCGCCTTTGATAATGCGATTCATATATTTGGCATATTTTATGGGTTCTGTCAAGAGTCGTTATGCAATCGGCGAGAGAGAGGAAACTGCGCTCCACAGAACGGAAGTGGCAGCTGTGTTCAAAAATCTTGAAAATCTTCGATAATTACGAACCGGTTTTGGCACAGGTTATGTCCTTGGTTGCCAATACTTTTATTTTATTTTTTATTTTATATTTTTTTTCTATTTGATTTTTTTTTTTTTCTTAACATGAACTTCGGGGTACACACGTCGCGTATACGTAATACTCACGTTTCATACGCTGTGGGTATCGGCTGCAGTTTTTCCATTGAACCCAAGCACTTGGAGTTTTTCCACAGATTCGAAAATAAGTTCTTGATATTTTCCTGACTTTGAGCAGTTCACTGCGAGGAGGAAGACAGATCTGTGCCAAATGCAAAACGATCGTTTTGGGTGCTGCCCAATTGAGTCCAACTCAAATATCTTCCCAGTGTGTAAAAAGGTGCGAAAAATCGAGAAAAATATTCGCCGATGCCAAACATGCCCGTAGTCCAGTTACCATATTCGGGGCCTAATCAGGCCGGACGGGTTTTCCTTTTTTTTTGTACGTATTTGTTTTAGATGTAATTTTTTTTTCTCTTTTGAGTTTGAGGAAAATTGAAATTGAAATTATGTCATGGTGTCAGTGGTGAAAAGTGTAAACGAAAAGCGGAAAATCCAGCAGCCATGCGCAGGCAAGTAAACTGCGTTAAGTGCTCCAATGGCTTCGGTAGCTCCACTTGCATGCAGCACTTGGATGTGGATGCCGATTTAAAGCCAAAGCTGTTGACACACTTTTGATTGCATCATCATCCGAGCACTCGCTCCGATTGGCCACAAGAAGCAGCCAGTTTTCGGCGCAGCTTCCAGTTTTGCCTTTAATTATATGTGCACACATGTGCCAGTCGGTGATTTATACTAAAAATTAATATCTTTATAATAAATGTAAAGTATTTGCAGCTATAAAACATAAATCGAGGCAATTAAAATTTATTACTGATCTCATTTAAAGGCGATCCCAAAACTCTGAGTCTGCGTCAAAAAATCGTGAAGATCGAAGAAGTTGAGTGCAGCAGACCAAAAGCTGAGCTTCCACTTGACCAGCAAGTCCTTTTTGAGGAGCACCAAATACGAAATGGTGTTAGATTTCCAGCAATATTTGTAGATATTGTAGATTTACCGCTTAACCGTAAATTCCGCTGCTAATTGCCAATTTTGTTTAATTAATTAACATGGAAAAAACGCACGAGTGCCAAAAAGCCATTTACGCGACGCTCTTAAAACTAGTTTTAATTTGGGGTTTTGTAATGTTGCCGAAGTGTAGAAAGATTTTCCGAGGAAAAACATTTGGTTTTTCATTTACTTTATTTCTCCTTCATTTTTATTTTTTTTATTTCTCCATTCAAGAAAATTATATAAACTCAGGCGTCATGGTCCAAAATCCGTACAACGCATGATTGATGGATGGACTGACAGCTTAAAGCAGAGTTTGAAGCTCCATGAGTTGTGGCTGTAATTCGAGTCACATACACTAGAAGTTTCCTAACTGCTATTCATATATAGTTACACGCTACACACACACACACACACAATCAAAGCATTGGCTATGCATGTGTGGAAAATCGGATTGGTGGATGCGTTAAAGACTGCGCTTAATTGTGCGTACAAAGAATTTGAATCAAATATCAGTGCTTATATTAAAATTTCCGCCTTATTAATTTATGCTCGACAAAGATACACACACACAAACGCACACACACACAGCTATACACGGAAACATGGGAACGCACAGTTTTTTAGCTGCAGATACAAATCCATCTACAAAGAGGAGAACAATGCGTAAGGCAGGGCGGTACTAGGAAAATGGGCACGACGATAATGACGATGCTGCAGATGATGATGATGATGATGGTGAAGATGAAGATGATGATAATAAAAATGATAATGATGATGTTGATGTGGACGATGATGATGACGACGACGATGGTTGTGAGAAGCTGTTCGCATTCAGTTATTCAATTAAATTGGCAAACTCAAGGGGTGTGCGTATGTGTGCATGTCCATGTGTGTGTGTGTATGTGTTGTGTCTTTGTGGGCGTGGTCCGCATAGCTGAGATTTACCATAATCAGCACTTAAGCTTTGTAACTGTCAAGAACTGAGCAGCGTTACAAAGTTCAATGAGTGACATTGAAGTATAGCAACAAGTGTGTGCCTGTGTGTGTGTGTGTTTGGGTGTGTGTGTGGATAACTTTTAAAGATATGCTGAATTAACTTGTTGATTAGTGCACATGATTTTCACAGTCTTGTATTATAATTATGATGGTTACTTGACAATAATAAAAGAGGTTCATTTTTTGGGCGTCGTTTCGGTCTGCCTACGACTTGGAGATTAGCGGACATTTTGAGTCTTTTGAAAGCTTATTCATTGAACGAATTTTAATTATTTAAATTAATAATATAATTTATAAATAATAAATTAAGTAAATATAATTTATTTTAAGCTGTTAAATCGTATTGTTTCAAGTTTAAGTAAATATTCAAAGGAGACATCAAGTTTATAGCGGGAAACTAACTTTCGAAAAAGTCAACATTTTTTTTTTCAAATCTTGAAATAACTGTGAATTTTAATGTCCGCGTTGCATACTTTTAGACGCCATTTTGAATCTGCTTCTTTGTAGCAAGCATTCGGGTAGTAGCCGCAATTGGCGGCATGTTTGATGAATGACTTCTATGGGAAGCAACTGACTCCAGATTTCAGATTAAACTCGTCCTAACAAAATAACTAAAGATATAATTAGAGAGTTTAACTATTTTTTTAATATAGTTAATAATTGAAACTAACTAATTGTTTATTAAAAAATATTTTAATTAATTACTTAAAATTAAAATAATTTGCAGTCTTCAAAGCTTCCAAACTCAAGTAAATATATCTGACATTGGTTTCTCTTTAATCTAAATTTATGCATTTATTTAAATTGCTTAAATTTTTTTTTTTAGTTAGTCATCCTTTTATTTTATCCAATCTCAATTTTAGAAACTGAACAAGACGCGGACCGTACGCTTCTGCTGTCAAGGTTACGAGGGCAATCTTTCGGACAGCCACGCGAGCTGCCGGCCCATTTGTCGCGGCGGATGTGGGCGTGGAAGCTGCCTCATGCCGGATATCTGCAGCTGCGAGGAGGGCTATACCGGAAAGCACTGCACCGAACGTAAGTGGCAGCTTAAATCCATTATTACATGCTCTTGCCTTATTGACCACAATCAACAGGATGTGATCATGACCACTGGGGAATGGAATGCAGGAATCTGTGTCAATGTCAAAACGATGCCGTTTGTGACAAGAAGACGGGCACGTGTCATTGCATTGCAGGCTGGAATGGTCAGTAGTAAGTATGGTCACTCATATCCGGAATCATTTTAAGCTAAGTCACTGCCTGTTCTCAGCTGTGAGCAACCGTGCCCTCCGGGCACACATGGCGTTCTGTGCCGCAACGCCTGCAACTGCGCCAATCGGCTGTGTCATCCTCAAACTGGAGAATGCATCAGTCCGGAGCATGTGGGAGCTGTGAACGTCAGCCACGTTGTATTGGAGACCATCAACTCGACCATGGCTAACCTCACCCACAATATTAACAAAATTGCCAAGCGCATTGGTAGCATCGCGGATAGTACATCGCCCAGCCCCGTACCGGAGGTCATATTGATCAAGCAGCCGGTCCAAGAGGCAACCCACACGCCCAAGATTATAGTACATGAGTCGAGTAACGCACTGTTAGAAAACTTACACACGGCCGCAGTGGCCGGAGTGCCTTCTCCTGATGTAATCCATGTCATCACAAACACCGCCACAGTTCCATCGGATCATCCGCCGCAGCTGAACTTGGCAGGATTCGCAGCGGGTGATCCCAATCAGGGCAGAGGTGCCCATGATCATGAGACAAACATACTGAGTACCCTGATCGTTGTGCTGCTCATGCTCTTGATATGCATTACCCTTGGCTTCCTCTATGTCTATCGACGTCATCATGTGCAGAAGGAGGCAGTCGTCTACAATGCCAATGGCAACTTCGCTGCCCAATCCCAAGCGGGGACCAACACCAATCCCGAACTCGTTATCAGTGATTCGTCAACGATGGGGAAAATATTTCATGGGCCGCTGCCAAATCCTCCGCCCGGAGCAACGAAGGCGATCAAGGCCCCAACAATCGAGGGTATGTAAGTGTCGCCTGCCAGTTACGAGGGCGGTTCGATGGATTGTGAATTTTGCATATTCATCGCATAAAATCACGTCTGATATTATGACCTAATTTCTTAACCCTTTGCAGAGTCGTCCGCGGATCTATATGATACTCCTAGTAACAACTCCTCGATAACAACTTCGCCCTACGCCTACGCCCGAAAGGAGTCAATGTATTCGGTGGTGACGCCAAAGTCACGCAAAGCCAGCCTTGACTCACATCTGTACGACGAAATACACTACCACCAAAAGCACCATCTGCAGCAACACCAGCAGCATCACCACCAACACCACCAACACCCCCATCATCCCCATCCCCATCAACATCATCAGCCCCACCAGCAACTCCCACCACATACCTCGCATCCTGGGTATCAGCACTCAACAACCGCAACAAACTATCAGCAGCCGCCACCTGTGGTTCGGCAAGGAAATGCACATGCAAGCTACCAGAACCACCAGAACCATCTGAGCCACCAGAGCCAGCAGAGCCACCAGAGCCAACAGCAAACCAAACCAAGCACCCACGTGGCACACTTGATCATACCGCCACAGAACAGCAACTTCCTGCAGGTGCCCCACCAAATCACCACTCGCAAAATTGCCCACTTGTAGAGCACGTAACGTTCACTTTGAAAACATATCAATAATGGTAACTTATCCGGATCTAAATCGTTGGGCTGCCCGATCTGAGGCACGTCCCACGAAGAGTTACATTTTCTTCAATCTGAGGCCAAAACAAATGCCGAATGCCAGTGGCACGATTTTTAAGTATTTTAAGTATTACAAAAAATATTCAAAGATATAGAATTACCGATTTATACTCGTAATATTCATAGAATATAATTTAAACTCTTATATATTTATAATTAATTATTTAAAAATAAATACAGATTTAAATTATTTACATGTTTGTGTTTATATTTTGAATTTTGCCGAAGAAGCCACAGGAGCCACGATATAATCGAGAGATCGTGGAAGTCGTCCTTAGATCATGTTGGATCTTGACTTAACACGTTAACACTTCATTTTATTCAAACTCTATAAATTCCGCGATATTTTTTTTTGTACACCAGAAATCCAGCAAACACGACCACAAGGACAGCTATAACCACCAGGAAAATAACAACTCCGCTAAAGGATTGGGCCTTATATGTGACTGTCGATGTCTCTTCCCATGAGTGGATAAAAGTTTCGTGTCCTCCAGTAGAGGTTTCTACACTGTCATCTGTTATGGCAACGGATGTGCTCTCTGGTTCATAAGTTGACTGGTCATCATACCATGTATCAGTTAAATCAGTACTGTAGTCTTCATCATAACCAGTTGAGTATCCTGCCACATATAAGGTACTAAGCGCCAGGAGCGCACCGCAAACTAACACAAGACTATGAAGTTTCAACATTTTTGAAGACTTGACGAGATTTAGCAACTTTTAATTAATATTTGTAAAGTTCTTTAAATATTTTGTATTTTATTTAGAGATCTACTTCGGTCCTCGGCTCGCGTTGAACTAAAATAATTTTGACATTGCCCAACAAGTTAAACACGTAATATTAAATAAACTTTCAAAGAATTTTGAATAATCCAATTGGGCTCTCTTATCGCATATATATGTATATGTATATGTATATATATATGTATACATATATATATACCTACATATACATATACCAGCTCTTTTCTATCTTGTTATATGTCCAAGAGGAAACGATTGTGGATAAGAAGTTTCTGAGTCATTTTTAGGTTTCAACTCTTGAAAAAGTTCAAGTCCTTCAATAAAAGTATATTATTATTAAGTTTTTGGAATTAAGTTTAATATAAGATTAGTAATAGATTACAAACAATTAGTTAAGAGAGAATCCGCCCTCATCTGAACTTTCGGCACTGATGTTCCAGTGGCTCTACTTCGATTTCAGTAGCTCAGATTCTAATCCTGAGCTGGCGGTATTTCCTTGGGTAGGTAGGATGGAGGTGACGGGGCTTTGATAGAAAATAGAATTGGGTATTGTTGGGGCTTTAGTTTGTTTTAACCAACTCAGTTGGTCCTTTGAAATTTCCCTTTGTAGACCAGAAGGCCAACAGCTGCGCCCACAAGCACAACTGCAGCCATCAGGATAGTAACACCCGTTTGGTCTCCGTCCACCAATTGGGGGGAAGTATCCCCACCCACGGAGGCGGTAGTACCTTCGTTTTCTTCTGTTGTCTCATCAGTAGAATATAAAATATAGTCTGGAAAATAATCTCCATAATTATTGTATTCGGCAGTCGCACATAAAGTACCAAACGCCGAAAATGTAACGCAAGCGAGCAAAAGACTTTGGAGATTCAACATATTTGAAGTTTTGAGTTTTCCAAATATTTATTAAAAATACTTTAAATATTTATTAGTTTTGATATGAAGATGTTCTTCCGCCTATAGTTCGCGTTCAACTGAATGATATCGAATTTGCCTAACGACTTATATACGTTATTTTCAGATATTTTATAGAATTTAAATCTTAATTCTTCCTTATCCCAATTCATTTTCTCTTTAATATATATTTATGTGTTTGTATGTGAATGTGTATGTAAGCATACATATGTCAATCTATATACATATAGGGCCTTTCTCATCCGTTCTATGCGTTCCATCCGTTCCATCCAAAGGAAGCGATTAAACCTTTTTGAGTCATCTCCACTGTGGATACTGATGTTCCAAAGGCTCCAATTCTATTTTAGTGGCTCGGATTCAATTCCTGAATTGGCGGCGTTTAAGGTGTGCCGAGACAGAAGGAACAGAGGTCACCAAACTCTCAAACTGCACATTAATATTATGTGGGCTTCATTGCAATCATATTCCTTTTTGTTTGTCATGGCATTAATCAGCATTTATTAAATACCACTACAAACAAATATACAAATAAAATAAATAGTATATACATATATATATATATAAATATATATTATATGTAATAAATTTACAAATGATATGTGTGATTTCTTGTCTCAAAGCTCATACTTGATTTCTTTAATAGAACAATAGAACTTGGAGTTGAACGATAAAATGAAATAAGTTTAGTTCAAGCTATTTTTATGGTCCTTCGGTTTCACAAACTTTAATATGAACGAAAAGAAAAATCAACCATTACTTTATTACAACCTAAGTGATCCACTCTGACGGCGCCTACATAGCCAATGTCCTCCGAATCCCAAGATAAAGCAAACCAAAATGACGCCACTAACGATGCTCCAGACTTTCATTGCAGTCACTTTTGGATCGGGCTTAGGAGTTGGCCTAATGGTAGTGGGTGAATGTGTAGTTGAGTTTGTAGTTGTTGACGGTGCATGAGTGGTCACTGTAGATGGATATGTAGTAGTAGTAGTAGTAGTGGTATGGCTCGTTGACCGTTCTTCAGTGGTCACTGTAGATGGATATGTAGTAGTGGAACTACTTGTTGACGGTTCTTCCCTGATCTCTGTGTTAGTTAGGGTTACGGATTCATCAGTAGTTGTGTTGTGCCATTGCGATGATAAAGGGCCTATAGTAGTTGAGGTCCACATCTCGTATAAAGTTCGAATTGTCTTTACACATATTAAAATGCCTCCATGTCCTATATTTTCGTATTCATCTTTGCATATGCAGGTACAATGGTGACACTTGGTTGTAGAACTATCACATTCCGGCTCACATATATCCGGCTTACATTCCGTTTCGCCAAAAGGCTTATAGAATCCTTCTTGACATTCACATTCGCCTTCGTGGCAGTATTGATTCTCGTCACACTCGTCATTGCAATTTTCGTCCTCCCCCTTGGCCACCTCAATGGCCAAGGACAACACCAGGAGAACCCCAATGAAGATTATCTTGGAACACTTCCGCACCATTTGAAGTATTAAACGTTTCACATAGAACTGAGCAACTCCTTGACAGGCTTAGCCTTTTATACAGAAAATATCGAAGAATTTCTGGACTTATTATTATTTGTGCTGGTATTTAAAAATAAACTAAAAATATTTGTAATCCTTGTATTGATTGTATTGATTCGCAACGCCCGCATGACTCAAAGCTGGTGATTAAAAGTACTAAAATGTCTCAAGTAGTGAAAGGTACGATATGACTTAAGCAAAGTGAAACTCAAATTAATCTTGAGGAAAAAAAGCAGGAGCTAAAGATGAATGATCCTCAGAAGCTGGCACTCCAGAAATCATAGATTTAATAACAGAGTTTTTCATAGTTTTAGTTGTCAGTAAATCAATTAGAATCTTGCCTTTAATTAAGCCTTGATTAAAAGTTGAGAATACATTTAAAAATCAAATAGAACTTCGCACGAGAGAATGAGTCTTAGACGGGCTGGCAACTCTGGCGTCCCTTGATGCCGCTCTTGATGAATCCTGGCTTGCAGATGCAGAAGTTGGGAGCACTGCAGAACGCATTGGGGCAGCCCTGGGGGCAGTGTGGCATGCAGACGTTGCTCTGATGCTCGCTAAGGATGTAGCCAGTCCTGCACTCGCATTGATTCTGACCAATGCAGACGCCGTTCTGGCAGGGCAGATCACAGTGGGGTACACAGGAGGAGGTCTTCGGCTCCCAATCGTAGCCGGGAGCACACTCGCATTTGTTGGGCGCAATACAACGACCACCGTTTTTGCATGGTCTGCAAAGGAGATCCTTTAAGTTATCTAAGATGTGATATCCTTTCAGATACTACTTACGGATTGCATGTGGGCTCACAGCGTCCATTGACTGCGAGGTAGCCTGTGTCGCAGCTGCACACTCCCGGCGCCGTGCACTCTCCGTTCTCGCATTGATCACAGACTGGGGCACAGCTGCCGTCACCTGCTTGGCGATATCCTGGCTTACAGTCGCATTTGTTGGGTGCCACACAATCTCCATGTCCACAGGCAAAATTGCACACCGGCACACAGAATTTACGGGTGGAGTCCAAAGTGTAGCCCTCATGGCAACGGCATTCGTTCTGCGCGTCGCAGACGCCATTGCCACAGCCCAGGGGACATGTGGAGATGCACTTGCCCTCTCTGGTGCGCACGTGTCCTGGTATACAGACGCAGGTATTGGGGGCCGTGCAAATGCCATTCGGACAGTCATCGGCACAGATTGGCTCACAACGCCGATAGATGTGGGGATTACGTTCATAGCCGTCACAGCAAACTTGGATTTGGCTCATGTCCGGAGTGGTGCCATTGCCAACGTACTTCTCCCGGGATCCATGAAGCAGGGAAGCCGTTCTGGGAGTGGATGAAAAAAATAAGTTATTCTCTGCGAAGCATCGACACGAGAAGGTGAAGAGATTGCCAGCTCATTGGAGAATATGCAAAGTTGAATCATTTCATTTCCGTCCAGAATTCTCACTCAATTATTTTCAAATATTAAGTTAATTTAAATAAATATAAATATAATATATATGCACATAAATAAATTTGAATATATAATTATATTTTAAACACACACACACACACACACACCAACAAATATATTTACTAAAGATTCAGCTTCAAGACCCAATTTATTATCAGGGCACTGAGGATGTCGAGGTGACTAGTTCAACTTGTTTTTCTGGATTGTTTTCAATCTCTTCAAGTCAACGCGATTAAAATCTGTGCAACTAGGATAATACGTAGATTTGGATTCAGGAAACACTTACGGAACTTCCTTATAGCACACACCACTGGCCATGGACGAGCGGGTTCTGTTGATGAACAGCGCGATCTCATCGAGGACCTGAGGAGCGCGTGTTGTGGGAGCAATCGGCTGCACGTAATGTCCCTGGAGGTAGTTCTCGCCCACTCCAGCCGCTCCGCCTGCACCCTGATAGGTTTCAGCGGGCACGAAGTTGGAGTAGCTGTTGAAGTTATATTGACTTTGTTCGCTGCCATTGGAGTAACTGTTGAAATTGTATTGATTGTGTTCACTCGCATTGCTGGACAAGAGCAGACTGCCCGAGGGCAATGAAGCTGGGGGCTGGCGAGTCTTGATTCCCGTCTTGAATTGTGCCTGGCCATTGCCGCAGAGCGTCAGCAAGGTCGCCAAGCCGAGTAGCTGCCACGATGAGGTCATCTCTTATGTCACTTTGGAAAGATTTCACTTAATGAACTGTACAGACGTCCGTTCTGAACAGAAGCTGCACTTCAACTAAAATCCACATTGAAATCGAATTCCGAATGGAATGGCGAGTTGCGAACCGCTTCCAGTATTGCTCCTAATCAGCATCTCGCACTGCGTCTATCAATAGTTCCAAGGTTGCTCGCGGCTCAGCTCATTGTTGTTGGAATCACTGATGTTGACGTCGATGCTGGAAGCCCTAAGCAGCTGGAGGCACATCAATTACCTGTCAAAGCACCTCTTCCATATCGTTTTCAAATTTCGTGGGTGATTCCCGTCAATGAATGAATGAGAAAATGATGCAATCATCGATATTTATTGACTTTTTAGACGTTCACGTTTTTCTTAGAAGCGAAGACCGAAGCTACAAGGGACGCAGCACTTAAGGCATGTAGTTTGAGTACAAATAGCTGACAATCTTCTGACCCTTGAACTAATTTCAAAAATTAAGATTCGAATGAAGAGATCCCATGTGCTCTTCCTTTGAAACAAATCATTTGTCTGGCAAGGTCTTTTCTTAAATAACGACCCAAGTGAAATCTCATGCAAATCTTATAAATTTATTAAAAAGTCAAAACGGAGCTCAAGTTTGCCATACCGTTTTAATGGCCGTACTTGAGACATTGTGCAGCCTGTCTGTAGTATCCTGGAGCACATTCGCAGTTCCCGGGGGAGATACACAAGCCGTTCGTACAATCCTCCTCACAGATGGGCTCGCACCTTAACACCTGCGAAGTTCCTACGTTGCTATAGCCATCGCAGCAATAGGAGATCTGTCGTTGGGTCAGATCAGGATTCGAGGTCTTGACACTGCAATGGTTAGTAGTGAACTTGAGAGACTTATCCAGCCTTGATCTACGATCTACATACTATTGAAACCTATAGCAAATGCCCGATTCACGATTGGCGAGCATCTCACGTTCCCAGCTCTTCTGTACGCTCAGCGAATTCTTCTTCCAGAATTGCCCGTGGGTGGACGTGGGTAGACCCAATGTCAGGCAGATGATCACTAGGCCTTTTATCTTGTTTTCCAGTTGCGATTTCATCTCTCCCTCTCTCTCTCTCTCTCTAACTATTTTTCTCTCTCTTACTTTCTCTCACTCTCTCTCTCTCCTTCTCTCTTTTTGGAATTATATCGTCAAAGATCTCGGTCACGATCGCGAGGCTTCAATGTGGCTGAGCTACTGAGTCCAATGAAATTGAGACGTTGCTTTTATAGAGAGGAAGAAAGACAGAAGTCTGTGTGTTTGTAGACAGATAAATGTATTTGCAATTTATTTGGGGCAGTGGCGCCCCAAGAGGGGGCTTTTCATATATAAGTATGTATGTATGTGTATATATATACTATGCCTAGAGTAAATGTGTCGCAAGATGCGGGGGAAAGTGGAGCTTTCAGTGCTGATAGAATGAGAAGTTTCAATATGAAACTTGAATCTAAGCCCCGGGGACTGCCTGATAAGAGTTGTGGCTTCTCAAACAAAACATTCTTTGTGCCCGAGACCGAGGCTGGGACGGCGGCCAAGTCTGAGGCTAGAGCTGAAATAGTTTAAGTTTTGAATATTTTCCCTCTTATCAAGCGCTCACGCCCAGTTGTGGATGGAGTAATAGTTGATTGTTCCGAGTATGAAATGCCTGCCCAGCAGTAGGTCGAACTCGTGCATCAGCGAGGCGTTCACCCGGGGCGGATTCATGGCGGCGTAGGTGGTGACCGTGTCCGGCGACATGCAACGGTCAATAAAACGTGTTGTGCCTTCTATGCAGCGACAGCGACCCTCGGGGTTGCAGTATCCTTTCTCGCATCTCTGATAACTACTCTCCGGTCCCTGTACTATCGAGCAGGCGCAGACGTCGGGTGCAATGCATCGGCCATAGAATCCGCAACCACCTTCGCACACGGCCTCACAGCGCTCCCGGTTCCGTACGTAGCCGTTAAAGCAGCGACAGTTTCCGGGCGAGACGCACACCCCGTTGTCGCAGAAGTCGCCACAATCGGGCAGGCAGCTGGTGGTGTTCAGATCGTAGCGGTAGCCGTTCTGACACACACAGGTGGTGCGATTGGCGCAGAATCCGTTTTCACAGCGCCTATAGAGGTGCGAGGATTTGGAATCACGAAGGATATCTTTTTATTTATTTTTACTTGCATTTCAGGTACTCACATGTAGCAGTTGCTTTCACAGGCGATTCCATTGGAGCGTTTCTCGTAGCCCGGAAAACAGACGCATTGGTTGGGAGCCACGCAGTGTCCATAGCCACAGCCGGGAATGCACAAGGGTTGACAGCCCAGGACACTGGATTCCTTTAAGCCGCGAGCAAAGCCCTCGGCACATACGCATTTGCCGGGCTCGATGCAGATCTCATTGTGCCCACAGGTGACGTTGCACACGGGTTGACAGAAGCTCTTGGATCCATCCAGCTCGTAGCCTCGATCACATAGACAGGTGCCATTCAGATAGCACTGACCGTGTGGACAGCCCAACGGGCAGGTGGGCACACAGTTGTTGCGGTAGTTGAGCACGAAGTCGTCGAAGCACTGACAACGACCACCTGGCATACAGAATCCATTCTCCTGGCAACGATCCCCACAATCCGGGACACATCTGCTCCAGTCGTACTCGTAGCGTCGCCAGCCCTTGCAACAGACCTCGATCATATTGAAGTAGGGATTCGTGGAGCTGTTGCCCACAATCTTCACCTCCTTGTCGTACTGGAAAAAGACCGCCCTTTGGAAGAAATTCTATAGTTGATCTGACATTTTTGATGTCCAAGTTTTCTACTCACGGAACTTCCCGTTGGCATTTGTCGGGGAACACACCTCGTTGCGGCAGGGATAGGCCGTTGGGTATAATGTAGGGCTTCCGGGTGGATGTGGTCGAGGAGTAGAATCGCTGCTGATGCTTCTGCTCGTGCTGCTGTTTCAGACGCTCCTGTTCGTGAAACGTACGAAACTGTTCGTCCAGCAACTGTTGTTGCAGCTGCCGTTCATGCAACTCCAATTCCAGGGCGTGCAGCAGACAGAAACATGCCACCAAGAGACAGGCCTGTCTTATTAGAGCCCTCAGAAGCGATGTCATATCCAAAAGACTTTGTATCTTCGTTCTTCAACGTAAGGAGGAAGCGTTTCTCTGGACGCACTGCGTCGCTCGAGCTTCACTTGTTTACTGTTCCAGCCGCGACGCAGAGAGCCCAGAATCGGGTCAACTTTTAATCGCCGCTGCGAGCGGTCCGAGCAGCGATAAGCGGACGGACTTTTAATTAAAATACTAGCAGGAGACTGTGCACAACAAGACTTAAGAGTGCTTCATATGGAAGAAAAACAGAAATCGTGCGAGCGGGACAGAAGCTACTAAAAGCGGGAGAGAAAGAGACGAATGGAGAGCAAAACTTGAAATTACATATCACTAGAAATTGCGCTTCAATTGTTAAACCTTTCGAAGATTTGGGCTTAAGCATAAATAAACAAAGATGACGGATAAACAGTAAATATTTTAAAGTCTATTATAAATATATATATAAAATAATTCAAGCTGTAAACAAATTATTTTATTGACTAAAACAACACAGAAGTTAAACTAAAAATATTTTAAAACAATCGGGAAATTAATTAAGTTTAAAATATACACAATTATTTTATGGAATGTATTGAATTAAAATGAAAATAATTTAAATAATAATGTAATAATATTTTTAGCTTATAAAAGTAAAGAACTCTAAATTATAAATAAATAATTTTTATATAAAAAAATAAATAACAATATATAAATCAATTTGATAATTTAGAAAGAATAATGAATAATAATAATTTAGTCTAAGCTTTTTATAAATAATGAATTAAATTAATAAAATATCATAAATAAAAAATAAATAAAATATCATTCATTTAATAATTTTTTTATTTTTACCATAACTCAAAATGGATCCACTCAGAAGATTCAATATTCACAGTTGTTGGACTCAAAATTACGAGAGAACGTTTTTTGAGAGACTTGAGTAAGATCATTTTTTGAAACTAAGTACATTCAGAAAATATTCGAAACACTCGGATTGTAGAATGTGAATATGAAATAAGCAAATGGACTGATAAGAGCCCCCAATTACTGGGGTAGTGGGGCTCCCGAGAGAAGCGGCAGATTCAGTAGAAAATCGCAAAGCGATTTGCCAGCAACTAAACAGAAATCCGCGGACAAATGTCTCGACGCTGTCAGAGCTTCATTCTGATGCTGTGCCTGGTCAGCATCGATGGCAGGAACTCGGAGTATGACGGACCTTCAACGTACAACGGACGTAGGGGTCAGCAGGAGGATCAGGGTCGTCGGTATGCTGGAACCATCAGGCAGCAGGGCCCCTTGCAACACCAGCGCAACGGCGACTCCAACATGGACGAGTTTCAGAGCGCGTCGCAAGAGTCGATAAGTCGTGAGTATTTGCTGCGCTCTCACGAGGGCATCTCTATTCGTGAGCTGCACAAATGCCGTATGTGGGTGCCGTAAGTAGTGGAAGGGTTAATAGACTGTCGGACGTATTCATTGCAACGGTGCTTCCATTCAGAACCGAATCGGTGCCCAAGTACGCCAACGCAACGATCATCCAACTGGACGTGGCCAACAAGTTGACCTCCATTGAGGTCTGCTGCACAGGGTACCGTCCCGCTCGCCTGAAGGGCATTACCGATTGTCGTCCCATTTGTGGTTGCGCGAATGGAAGCTGCCAGAAGCCGGGTGAGTGTGACTGCTATGAGGGATTCGTGAAGAATGACAACGGGGACTGTGTCTTTGCCTGTCCATTGGGCTGCCAAAATGGTCGCTGCTACCTCGATGGCAGTTGCCAATGCGATCCTGGCTTTATGCTTGACGAGACGCGTCGCTTCTGCCGCCCCATCTGCAGCAGCGGATGTGGCAACAATCCGCGTCACAACTGCACCGAACCTGAGATCTGCAGCTGTGCCAAGGGCTATCAGCTGACCAACGATGGATGCCAACCCATCTGTGATCCGGACTGCGGCATTGGTGGCCTCTGCAAGGAAAACAATGAGTGCGACTGCGGAGCAGGATATCTACTTAAGGATGGTGTCTGCCAGACAGATTGCTACCAGTACGTGAACCATTTAGTTTTTTATTCAATAAAGAAAAACTAATTTATTCTTAACCTTAATCGCTTTTAGGAAATGCAGCAATGGAATTTGCATTAGTCGAAATCGCTGCATCTGTGATCCGGGCTACACATACCACGAGGCATCGACGATGTGTGTTCCAATTTGACGGCTTCAAAATTAATTGAACTTCTTTTCAAAATATTTTTTTTTTCCTTTTATTTTCATTTATTAAAAAGAAATAACAGAAATCATTTATTTATATTTAAAGCTCCTCGTCGTAGCTCATGATGCTGCTGCCATCGATATCGGAGTTTCTAGCTCTCGGGATTCTCCTTTTGAGATAAAAATAGGTTAAGGTAGACACGGAAGCCAGAAGAATGCCTACGCCACAGCACCAGGACAGGATTGACGGCCATTTGGCTTCACTGGAAGCTGGCTTTTTGGAATGGAAAGCTGAATCTTCAATGGCATCGTTCGATTTTACGTGGATCCTCGGTGTAGGTTTATTGCACCTAAAACGCCCCTCCTGCAGGTCATCCAAAAAAGTGGCATTGCAATGAAGTTGATCCGTCAGTTGATCGCAGTGACACTGGGACAGATCCAGGCAGGGTTTGTCGTACGCATCAATGCAAACTTTGATGCACTTGAGATCAGATTTCCCAATCTCGCTCCAACAACTGCAGTTTTGGGTACAGTTGACGGAAGGTCGGTCAATGTTGTCCAGGGAAGTGGAAAGAGATTCGTCAGTGGTGGATGGGAAGAATGTAACATGGGTCAAATGAGTCTTGTCAACCGTTGAGTAGTGGTTATCTTCGTGACTTGTCTGATACGAAGGAGTAGTATAAGGTTCGGTATGACTCTCAGGGGTTGTCGGTTTCTGGCAGCCATGAGATGTATTAATAAAGCCTTCATGGCATGAACAGACCTCAGGAGCAATACATAAACCATTTTCACAATCCAAACTGCAATGAGGCTTACAGATATTGGAACCGCTCTCTTCATCCTGAGGCACGTAACCCGCGGAGCAGGAGCACTGATTTGGAGCCACACAATTGCCATTCACACATCCTTCCGAGCAGACGGGCTTGCACTCGTTATTTTTAGATATATCTGACGGTTCATAGCCCAAATCGCAAATGCAAACTTGAGGGACTACGCATACGCCGTGTTGACAGGCAGGATCACATATTGGCTCACAAATGTGCTTCGAGTCATGCTTGAACTGATAGCCAGCCCCACATTGGCAAGTTTCAGGATTAATGCAATGACCATCGATGCAACCCTGGCTGCAGTGGGGCTCGCAGACTTTGTTGGGTCCCATCAGGTACCCAGGATTGCAGGAGCAGATTTCGGGTTCAGAACAATAACCATTGGCACAGCCTTGACTGCATTTTGGCTGGCAGCTGTCATCCGAACTGGTCCTCTCATAGCCAGGATAGCATTCACATTCGTCGGGAGCTACGCATTTGGAGTATGAAGGGCATCCCTGAGCGCAATGTGGCTCGCAGATGCTCTCTCTCTCAGCATATCCAATGATACACTCACACGTTTCTGGCTTCGCACAGAAGCTATTATTGCCACAGGCCTGACACTGAGGCACACAGTCGCCACCAGCTTCCTCCAAGGAGTAGCCCTCGTCGCAAACACAACTCTCTGGTGATTCGCAGTGACTGTTCCTCCCACAGCCACTGCATTCAGGCTCACAGTTTTCCCCAGAATATCCAAGTTGACAGCTACATTGACCTGGAGCACTGCAGTAGCTGTGAACAGGACAATTTTCACAAACGGGCTTGCAGTTAGATGGTGATCCCTCATATCCAGGACAACAGTGATTTTGTAGCACTTTCCTGTAACCAATCTATTGCAAAGAATTTTTATTAACCTGAATATCCCCCTAAATCCTTTTGGCATATCTTCTATTCGATTTTTCTCACCCGTGGCACAAATCCAATGGAGGGCCTATTTATCCAAGATAGATGCATTCTGTGGTGGTCCAATATGTTAAACTTTGTATAGGTAATCCACTGATACGATGTACAAACTCTTTGGCCCCACACATCCTTGTAATTGATTAGTAACACACACAGACACGTCCAAATGTATTGATTCCTCATGGCCCCTAATTATTTGATTTGATTCGATTTGAATAGTTTTAGAATATTTCACTTTTAGTTCGCAACTAAAAACAACACGATCCCAAACTAACTGAGAGCAGACTGAGTCTCACATATTGCGACGAGCTTGTTTTATTCGACAAGTCGACAAATACATCCGTCAATTTAGATAGTACATAAGTCCTGAAAGGCGGCAATCATATTAAATGACAAAAAAATATCTCAAATTCCCTTATAAAAACAAAACAAAAATAATATTATTATTTTTTTATATGCCTCTTATTTTTATTATTATATATATATATACTTATAATTTATATATTTGTTATCTTGGGAAATGTTATGCATATTTTGTGCCTCAAATATCGGACTTTTTTGTATGGCGTGGGGTTACATATAAGTAAACAGAAGTGACCTTGAATATAACTTTTTGGGTCTCAATTAATTTAAGTAAGTTTAAAATGTTGTTATTTATTTATATTTAGTTTAATTTAAAAGCATCCATTGATCCTCAAAGCTTTTGTTATTTATTCTGCTTCCTCAATTGGGTTAAATGCATTCCAGATTTTCCTACTTCTAACTCTTTCAGGGTTTTATCTTTCTCCTATACTACTTAATAGACCTTGGACCGCATTTGCAGCTAATCAGCAGCTGAAATTGGAATAACGAGAAATGCGACGCCTTAGTTGAATTAAATCGACTGTTGGTTATTCAACAGTGACACACACATTTTTATAATTAAGTAATATAATTTTTATTATTTATATTATTGATATTTTTCTAGAAATATTGAGAGATCTGTTCTCATGTTCATGGGCTCATTCAGGCTGACTCCTAAGGAAGTGAAGGAAGTGACATGGTCTGAGCTATAAAAGCCCTGGCAACTATTAATTATACTTGAAATGAATAACACTTAATATTATGTATTTGTATTTGGATTAATGATTAAATTTCTAAATCTGAATTGTTACGCATACTTCTATATATGAATAGTAGATTTTCGTGTTATTCAGCTGGTTAGTAATTCTACTCCTGCTGTGGTTTCTCATCTGTGGTGCATATCACAAAGGCTGGGTTATTGATGCCATCTACGCTGGTGTCAATCGTCCCCTGGTCCGCATTGTACAAAACGTTTGAATCCTTGTCTGTATCAAAGCGTATGTGGGGGTTCTGCATCCTCCTGCGCTTCACACAGACGAAGATTAGGGCGATGGCAATGAAGACCGCCACAAAGAGGAAGAGCAGTATAAATATCAGCGCGTGGTTCATATGGCAGTTGCGCCGCATTAGATCGCTGGGAGTGTAGCCAATGGCGCACTCGCACTTCTCTGGCTGGGCACAGTAGCTATTGTCGCCGCAGCTAATGCTGCAGTAAGGAGCACATATGTTCCCTGTGCCCACGTAGCCATCCTTGCATGCGCACTTTCCGGGACTAATGCAGTAGCTGTACTCGTGACACTCAGGTGAGCAAATGGGCTCACATTCTTGATTTGAGCTGTTCTGGTATCCTTCATTACAAGTACAAGTGTCTGGGCGACTGCAGGATGAATTGGGAGCGCATCTTTCCGAACATGTGGGTGTACAATCGCGACTCGCAGCATATAGCTTATGGTATCCTTGGAGGCACTGGCACTGTTCTGGTTCCAAGCAGAATGTGTTTGCTCCACAGCTTTTACAGCTCGGCTCACATTTTCCCTCTGTGGTCATAAGGTAGCCCTTGTGGCAGACACAAACATGTGAATTAGAACAAAAACCATGGGGACCACAATCCTGCGGACATTTGGGCTCACACTGGCCAAAAATATTTTCTCGATAGTTCGCCAAACACTCACATGTATTAGGCTTGACGCACTTGGAAAATTGTCCACATTTTTTTTCGCATTTAGGTATACAGACTCCCAGGTGGTCGTCCCTATAGCCAGGATTACATAGGCACGTTTCGGGTTTTGCACAATAACTGTTTAGGCGACATTCCAATGTGCACTTCGGCACACAAACATTGTGGTCATTTCTTGTATATCCTTGTAGGCAATCACATTTTCCTGGCACTTTGCATTCTTCATTATTTCCACATCCTTCCGAGCAGATGGGATCGCAAGCTCCCAACTCGTTCTCTGTGTACCCAGATTGGCATTCGCATACCTCAGGCCTGGCGCAATACTTGTTGCTGGCACACTTTTTGCATTGGGGAACACAGACACCAAATTCGTTCCGAGCATATCCAGACTTGCAGCTACACACAGCAGGACCTGTGCACTGCTCGTTTTCTGGGCAAGTTTTCCCGCAGTCGGGCTCACAGACTTTCAAGTCATTCATTTTATATCCTTCTCTACAAGCGCAGTGGTTTGGCTTAATGCAAATTTCGTTAAGCTTACATTTCGAATTGCAATCGGGATCACAATCTGAGTGATTGTCCTGAGAGTCGATGTAACCAGTCAAGCAAGTACAACGTCCTGGCTTCTTGCACTCAGTATTCAATCCGCAGCGACCAAAACAAATGGGCGAACAGTAAGGAGTTCTGCCTAAAGAAGAAGCTAGGTTTGATATTAGGGTGTAGCCCTTTTTACAAACACAACGTGGAGGTTGGCCTCTTATCCGCGTACACTCCGCCCTTCTGCTACATTTGGGCGTACATTTCGGCTTACAGTTCTCGGGATATGAGGTGGATATCTATGCCAAGAAGACGACATATGTTGTGTGTTGTATTTAAAAATATTCACTGATTCTTACCTTATCGACGTTAAATGGCTCTGATTTGATTCTCGTAGAAGACTTATTATTTATATTATGTATCGTGTGTGTCACATTTATGAACTCCACCTGCTGCTCTGCTTTTAGCTCGGGAACACACCATTCACTCGCAGGACTACTGAGAGCGCAGCAGGTTAGCTCTAAGGAGGCAAAGGCCATCCATAATCCGATAAATATACGACCCGTCCGATCCATGATCCACTAGGCATTCCAAGGAGCCAACTGCTTGAAGTTTATATGTGCAAGTTTGATCTGAAACTGAAGTACTAAAAGTATGGCAAAGCCTTACGTAGCTTCGCTTTGTACTAATTGACCACCAAACCTCAAACCCGATATCAGATTATTGAAATTTATAAATAAAAAGGCAATTTAATTATTGGTTGACCGTTCCCATGGGAAACATTTAAATATTTAAAGAAATGCAGAGTTGAATGGAAATTGGAATGGAAAATTTATTTCAGAGAGAAGACCCATCAGATTTTAGATCATTTCTCGTATTGTTATAACCCTCATTTAGTTTGAAACTATTTTAAATTTCGTAAAGGTATCCCTTCAAAATCTCAGCTAACTTTATGTATTTTCTACAACTTTTATTTTCTAAGAGCTTGGTCACACTGTTCTATGAGTTTGCAGCTAAGCTCGTGTTTCATTCACCATGGCTCTGCAATTGATGGATGATATTTCTTCGCATTAATCATACTCATATCTTAAGAATTTTCAATTAATTTATTCTTGGTTTTTTATTTTTAGATTTATGGAGCATTAAACTCATAAATAGAAGCTCATATAAAAATGTAATTTATTTTTAAGTGTTTCTCTCTCTCAAAATATATTTCATAGCCAAAGTTAATACATTTTTTGACAATTTATATAATAAATTTAAAGTTAATTTATATTCTTTTATATACCTTATATAATGGCCACCTTATGGGATAGAAGCTCATTTAGTACCCCGTGATAAGCTGCATCCAAACGCACTTTCGTCATGTTCAATGTTAAGGACCTCGTTGACTTGCTTGAATTGCGTTTGCTTCGATCCGTATCAGGAATTGAAGCGACTGTTGTCTTCATTGTCAAGAGGTTCGTTCAACTCCGGCATAGATATAGATGTAGTATATGTCAGTGTAAGTAGTCGCTTATGTAGCTCACTCCTAGAGGGGAATCTAGGCCTGATAAGAGTCTCTCAAATCCGGTCTCTGTCATTCGCAACTTTCAGCTCTGAAATCATTTCTTAATTGTTCTTTAAGGCGATTGGTGTTAATTTCCAGAGTCCCGGAATCAAAGGATCGAACATGTGGCGACTATTGGTGGCAAGCTTGATCTGTGCAGGTCTAATTTGGATGCAAGCCGATGGCTGTGTCGAGAAAGTGCCGTGAGTGAAAGTCATATGCATGTGCTTAGTTCATCGTCAATGATTTTAATTTTAATTGCCGATCTCGTTCCCAAGGTCATTGAAAACGAGAGTCAATCTGGTGACTATGCGAAAGTTCCAGGCCAATTGCACCCTTGATTGTGACTCATTGGTGTCGCGGCCCGTTAAGGAGGTAAGACTTGGGAGAAAATACCCAAAACTATGCAATCTCGAAACACGACTGAAGATCAAATGAGTTCATTGTGTGCAATTTGAAGATCTCCCCTCCATAAGTATAATTCATTCTTTTCAAGAATTTTAATCTGAAACTCTTATCACTCAGGCCTACTTGTCCATCGAGCTTGTGTGCTGCGAGGGCTATGAGCGAGCCGGAGAGAAGTGAGTGAACCAGATCCGATTCGTGAATACATTTAAGTGATACCATCTTTCTTTTCAGCGGCGAGTGTCTGCCCAAGTGTCATAACTGCGGTCCCAACGGTAAGTGCATTTCACCTGAGAAGTGTCACTGTGGCTTAGGATACAAGAACGCGAAAAATCAGTCCGTCTGCGAGCCCGAGTGCAAATTGTGCATCAATGGGATATGCAGGGCGCCCGATGAATGCGAGTGCCTGCAGGGTTATAATTACCACGATTCCCAGCCAAACATCTGTGCGCCGGAATGCACGATCGACTGCACCAATGGCGTCTGCACGGCCCCCAACCAGTGCAGCTGCTTTGGGGGATACCAACGGAACGAGACGCTGGGAAAGTGTGTGCCCATATGCGAGGAGAAGTGCCAGAACGGCGACTGCTCTGGCCCAAACGCCTGTAGTTGTCACGCAGGATACGAGAATCACCCCGATCATAACAATCGATGCGATCCCATATGCCGCAGCGGATGCCGCAATGGCCGCTGCGTCGCCCCTGAGCATTGTCTTTGCAACGTGGGATTCAATAACATTGGGAACATCTCGGCTGCCTGCGAGCCGGTCTGTATGCTGGGCTGTGTCAACGGCACCTGCGTCATGCCCAACCACTGCCTCTGCAAAGAAGGACACGCGCCCATGAATGGTGCCCATCACATATGCGTTCCCAGCTGCCGAGAAGGCTGCAAACATGGCTTCTGCAACGCTCCCGGTCGCTGTGAATGCCACGAGGGTTACACTCTAATGAGGGGCCATCGCTGTGCTCCAATCTGCAAGCCTGCTTGCGGACCCAACGCCCGCTGCACCGGCCCGGACACCTGCAGTTGCGATGAGGGCTATGTACCCATCAACGGGAGCAGCACCCACTGCGAACCCCTCTGCCTCAAGAAGTGCTACAATGGAATCTGCACCAGTCCGAGTGTTTGCACCTGCCTGCCGGGCTACGAGGCACTCATGGATTCCTACTGTACGCCCAAGTGTAACCCATCCTGCATTTACGGCAGCTGCGTGGGCCCCAATCAATGCCGCTGCTTCACTGGCTATCGGCCCAGTGCATCCTATCCGAATATCTGCGAGCCCATCTGCGACGATGATTGTGTCCACGGAAAATGTGTTGCTCCACGTGTATGCATGTGCGTTGAAGGATATGCCAAAAACTGGGACCTCGGCAGCTGCGAGCCACACTGCCCCCAGAAATGCATCAACAGTCGTTGTGAGGGCGGAACCGGTCGCTGCCGCTGCTACGAGGGATATCGCCTACGGGCGGGCTCCAATTCCATATGCGATCCTGTCTGTACACCCAACTGTGTGTACAGCAAGTGTGTGGAACCAAACATCTGTGCGTGCTGGAAGGGATTCGAAGATACCAAGCTAAGTTATATGTGTGCCCCTAGCTGCTTTCCGAGCTGCGAAAATGGTCGCTGCACTGCTCCTGGTCGCTGCGAGTGCAATCCTGGTTACCTGGCAACCAACTCAAGTGAGCCCAACGTGTGCCGTGTCCAGTGCAAGGAGCGCTGCATCAATGGCAACTGTCTGCGTCCAAACGAATGCAGCTGCCTAATGGGATACAAGTTCATCGAAGGAAGCACCACTGAATGTGAGCCCAATTGCAGTCAAGGATGCAGCAGGTACTCGACCTGCGTAGCGCCTGAGATCTGTGAGGATCGCTTCGATGTTTCAACGTTGAAAGTTGATAACGCTCCCGATTGGGTTAAGCTTGCCCTGGCGATGCTCCTCTGCTTAGCTCTGGTCATGATTCCACTGCTTTTGGTGCACCATCATCGCTCGATCAAGGAGAGGCAGGGGGGGCATCTAATCGAGAATCCCAGCTATGGCGTCTGCTTGGCCGCTAGTGAAGAGGTGGCCAGCGAGCATGACATGAACTCGGATGACTAGCTCCTTAGTTACTCTTATACTATATTATATCGACTCTCATACTCGTACGACCCTTATGCCGATGTGAAAACGTAGCTTTAAGAGCTTCGAAGACTTTTTATTCCTAATCAGTAGAGGTGGGAGGGAGGTGCTCCCAAAGTAGGGTTAATCTCCGAACTGGATAACTATCTTATATCGCATAATAAATCTTATATTATACCAAAAAGCGCAGCCAACTTAATGCATTGGATGGAAATAAAGAGACTTTACTGCAAATCGAATAACTTTTAATGTTTATGGCTTGGATTCTTTCAAATATCTTTGTGGGCGTATGTGTGTGTGTGTGTGTGTGTGTATATATATATATATATATATAGATTCATATATAGATACATGTTCTAACCAAATATATATAGACATATAAACTATGCTAGTCTAGGCTAAAGTTGTGTAGGCTATACGACGGACCTATGAGTAGGGGACTAGCCTATGACCTACGTCTAGAAATAAGTTACATACGTTAATGAAGTACATAATACTCGTGTTGAAAAGCATTTATTTAATCCTTCCCAGGACTCTAAGGGATTCCAAATTGACTACTTAATAATAATGTTTAAAAGGACGCTTTTATGCATTCCGGAGCCTGGCCCATTATTATGCACTTTCTCTGTACTTTCCCCGACCCACAAATACAATCTATGAACACAGTGAGCTTTCTATTCCCTTACCCTTTCCCTTTCCCCTCTCCCCATTTCTTTGAACCCTTCCCCGTTTCGTTCTTCCTCTTTAACCCCCTAAGCACCCTAAAAAAAGGTCTCCTCATTGGGATACCAACTTCGCCTTTTCCAGCTGCTCCGCAATCTCTGCCAGCTACCTGGTCACGGCGGCTCATCGTTTGGCGCAGGCGGCGGCTTGTCGGGCTGCAGCTGAGCCGTCGGCGTGACCAAGAATCCGCTTGAGACACCGGGCAATGGCATGCCCAAGAAAATGCCACCTGAAGCCGGCGTATTGGCCGACTCGCCATCTTCCATTATTACCGAGCTGTCGGCCGCCGAGGGAATGGTGGGCAGGAAACGAACACCTAGACGTGGCGGTGATGAGTCCTCTTCCTCCTGCACCGCCTCCTGACGCACCAGCCGTGGCTTGGTTAATGTTTCATGCTGCTGCTTGCCATTGTGAGCTGTGAAAATTGCATTTAGATTGGCGATTCACTGGACAGGATCGAAGATCCACTCACCGATTATCGAAGGCAGTGGAGTGCTGCTGCTGGCGCTTGAGCGGGAGAGCCGGAATGTGGAGGTGCTGGCGGTTGTGGCCGAGGCGGATGAGTCGTTCCGCGAGCTGGACAGATTTGAGTCCTGCGAAGTCTTGCGGGTAATCAACCAAGCGGAGTGTCGACGCCGGCCATGGGTATGCCCCTGACCCGGCTCCATGAGCTTGAGCGGCATGCTGCAGTTCGCCTGAGGCACCGGGGTCGATGAGTTGGCCCCATGGCGCCAGCTGGAGCTACGCGAACTGCAGAAGTTCTCACTGGAAATGGAGCTGGCGCGATTCTTACGCTGCTGCCGCAGCTCCGCAAACTGATACTGATACGGATTAGCCGCTGCGGCGGTGTAAGCTCTTGGGCGTCGCTGCTGCGGCTGACGTCGCTGCTTGCGTCTGCGTGGGCCGCAGCACAGACGCTTCAGTCGCTGCCACAGCGTCGGCTCCTGCTCCATTTTATGCCAGTTGGGCATTTCGCTGGGCAGCATACGAAGGCACCGACAGCCCGGCGGATGAGCCACTGCAGCGGCTGGCAGCAGTGGCGGTGGCAGCTCCCCTCCTCGTCTACCACGCCCCGCACGCGCCGCCGTTGTACCGCCCACTCGCGTCTCCTCGAAGTGTTTGCAGAGCGTCACGCAATCCTTTTTAAACTGCTTGGTCATGATGGCGTAGAGGAAGGGATTGCAGCAGCTGTTCAATGGCAGCACGAACACCGTGAAGATCTTGGCCTGCTCCAGCGAGATCAGCTGCAGCCCAAAAATGGCAGTTATAGAAAAGAAGGCAATGGGTGACCAGCACAGGAAGTCAGTGAACACGAGCAGCGCCATGCGCTTAGCAATGCGGGAATCATTCGTGTTCCAAGCCTGACTGCCCCGTATGGCCCAGTACATCTTGAGGTAGCAGCCCATGAGCGTAAGGAAGGCGCATCCGTTGATGAACATCAGGCTGATGACGTACGTTAGACTGGCCGGGCCCGTGGTTGTCTCGAAGGGCAGGCAGACGGCAAACTTGCGGTAGTCGGAGACTCCAACAAGCGGCAGTAGAGCCATCAGCAGGGCGAAGATCCAACCAACGGTCATAATGTAGCCGGCCTGGCGCAGGGATAGCCTCTTGTTTAGGTGTATGGCATGGGTGATGGCATAGTTGCGCTCCAGGGTTATCACGGCCAGCGTGTAAACGGACAGCTCAGAGCTGAGCACGGCCAGAAATCCAGCGAACTGGCAGAGCAAGGACATCTGCCAGGGAATGGCGAACATACGAAACTCTCCGAGCGTGGCGGCGTCTACAATGGCCAAGATGCCCAGATAGATGCCCATGAAGAAGTCAGCGGCTGCTAGATTGCAGACCAGAAATCGAGGTACATCCATTTTGGATCGGGAGCAGACCAGGACGAAGACAACAGTCCCATTGCCCAGGAGTGCCAAAAGAAAGACAACCCAAACGCCACAGCGCAGTGTCCACCAGTCAAAGAGATCGGCACATGGCAGAAAGGGACCCGGCATGGGGAGACACTGTACGGAGCCGGGCTGCAGATCCTCCGCAGAGATGCCACTGAAGAGACCCGTGCCAAAGCCATAACCCGTACCTGGGCCACTCATGTCGTGCTCCTCGAAGTACTCCTCCATGTAGCTACTGGGTGAAAGGCCGCCCGTGGGGATCTGTTGCTGATCCTCGTTCAGATTATAGTTATTCACGGGTGAGTCCCAAAGGTCGTGCATGGCGGCGCCCAACTTCTGGCTGAGATTGTCTGGATGGCCAGGATATGAAGGATGACAAATTAAAATCTATACTTTTCAAGGATGCAGGAATACCCACGCATCTGTGGCCAAATGTTCATCATGCTGTTGTTCCACAACGTCATGTCGAATTCGGCATCGGAGGGAAAGAGGACCGCCTCCTGTACCTGGGAGGTCTTCCTTTGGGCAGACATGGCCACCAGAGGCAGGAAGGCGCAGCAGTGATAGGCGTAGGAGAGGATCAGGGTTTGTATGCGGGGAAAGGTGTCGGGGGAGGGGAACTCGCGAAGCTTTGGATTATTAAAGGTCTTCAGATGGAGCAGAGCGCGCAGGCCAGCCTCCGGCAGCTTGGGGAAGATGTTGTTTCCCAAATTGAGATCCTCCAGAGCCGTGAAGACGGCAAAGGCGTCCTTATGTATAAATGCAATCTCGTTGCCCTCCAGATCACTGGAAATTTGAGAAGGATCAGCATTTGGAAATTGAAAGGATATGGGAATACCAACAGAAGCTGCAGCTTGGGTATGCCTTGGAAGGCGTCCTGCGGCAAGGACTTGATGCGGTTGTAGGAGAGAAGCAGATCATGAAGCTGCTTTAGGCCTTGGAAAGGTCGTCCTTGCAGCGTTTCGATTTGATTAGTTGATAGATCTCTGAAGTGACAAGAAGCTTAGTATTTATCCTGCTTTCATTCTGCTCTCCGTCTTTTAAGGACTCAATCAGGATACTCACAACAGCCTTAAGTCTCTGCAGCTACTTAAATTTGGGATGCTTTGCAGGGAATTGGTTTTAAGTTCTCTAGAAGAAGGACAGCCCATTGAGGTTAGGCTACATCCAGGACATTTCATAAGGGATACTTACAAACTCTTCAGTCTTGGTGTTTGACGACACAGATTTGCAGGCACTTCCTGGATGCCGGCGCGATCCAGTTTAAGGATCTCCAGGGAGCTGCAGGCCTCCAGTTCGGGGAAAACGCGTAGAGTACGAACATCCGATAAAATGCTTAAAGTTAATTAAATAAGTAAGTTAATTAAACAGTTAATTAACATAATGGGTGACTCACAGCTTCCTCAGCTTGGACATGCCGCGGAAGGCGCCACTCGTAATGGTTGATAGAGGATTTGCCCTCAGGTCCAGGGTCTGCATGCTCCTCGGCAGCTCCGTATCGTTTATCCAGCGCAGACGATTACTGGTCATGGAGCTGTGAAGGGAAGGAACTGTTTATTAAAACTGCAGATACAAAAAGTATCTCTGAGATACTCCGGCTCCAACGACAAGTGGCACTTGCAGCAGCTGCCACTGATAGTCGAGTTGGCTGCGAACCAAGGCGGAAAATGTAATAACTGCCACGCATAAAATCGGTGAAAATTCAGTTATCGTCTTTGGCTTCTTCTTGGCCAACATTCAGAAGTTGGCTTAAAGGAAGCTGCGTTTATATAAAAAAAATGCACCGCCAAAACGGTCAAACTTTAAGTGTTGTCCACCTTTGGGATCCTTTCGACTAGTTTGTTTTCCTTTAAACTATCGTGCATTTTTCTTTGCTTTTCATTGGCCAAGTTTCCCTTGAATTTCCCTGATAAGGTTTAATTTGTAGCTTAAATATATCCTTTTTTTCTTGGCAGTCAACAAACTTCAGGCAGTTGAAAATATTTGTAATCCTTTTAAATTGTTTGTGGGCGGCAGACACCACATCACTTGCATATATGTGTGTGGGTGTGTGTGTGTGTGTGGGGTGTGTTGGCAAGATTTACCCTCGACTCTTCACTCTTCACTCTTCACTCCTCACTCCTCACTCTTACCCCTTCACCCCTATCCCTTGCCCAAAAAAACAAATTTATCTGGCACTTTAATTCCCCAATCATGGCTTCCAAATGCTTCGGCTTCGGCTTCGGATGGCAGAGTGCATCGCAGCGTGGCTTTTATCGCAACATTTAACATGCTCATAATTATCCTGTTTACCAGAAATTGAATTTCCTTGGGGAGACATTTGAGTTGCAGCGTTGCAAGCGCCGCCAATGGGCGAGAGCTTGCAACGACGTCAACGATTCCAATGACAGTCGCCAGTTGCACAGTTTGCCACTGGCAGGAAGTGCGTGGTGAAGGGAAAAAAGGATAAAAACACGAATCGCAACTGTGTCTGGAAACGGAAATGACTTCTACAGGACACTGACAAAATACCCTGCCATCTATGAAAAATAGAATTATTTATCAACCTTCATGTAATTTATTTAGAATTAAAATATTTTTCGAACTTTTTAAAATTTATATAAAGGAAGATAAATTTATAAATAATTAAATTTAATTTTATTTAATTATTTATTTATTTATTTTGCTTGGATTTCAGTTTCCCTTCGCGTCACAAGGCAATCGTCCCTAGTGAGTGGAGAGTGAAAAAGCGAGAATCTGCAGGATGTTGCCCAAGTCAGCGGCAACTGCAATCTAAGGGGGTCATACGCGAGCTGCTGCGGTGTGACGCGGGGGGAGGGGGGCGGGCGCATTTAAGGTTTTACAGGCGTTGCAGGGGGTGTATCGTAAATTCGGAATGTAATGACGCATTATGATTTTTGGTTTCCGCTTGTTTGCTGCCTGACAAAGTAGCAAATGTTCTGCTGTCAACTAAACAATGCGGCAAATCGTATCCCTATTTGTACTTACCACACATCCTTCCAGTACTTCCCCGCCAACGTCCCCCTCTATATACTGGACCGCCCACTGCTTATGGCTAATCTATAAACTGCACCTGTGCACAAGTACTTACAGTTCCTGAAGCTGCGTCAATTTGCCGAGTCCTTCGGGCAAACTGCTTATCAAATTATCATCCAGTTCCCTAAACGAGTCGAGAAACAGAAAACAGAAAACGGAAAATGGTAAATAGAAAATGGAAAATGGAGAATGGAATATGGAAAATGGAAATCAAGAAAAATATATTAAAATTTATAGAAAAACACATTTCATATTTTGTTTATAAACATTGTGGCTTCTTGTTTCCTGTGCAACGCTTCATGCAACATCCTGGCGCTGCATCTGCATGTTATTTCTGGTTATTTGTGGTTATTCGAAGGGTCAATTTGTACGTGTCCTCACGTAGATGCTCGACTCTGATTGGCAAGTCCTCGGGCATGCCAACTGCGTGGGAAAATTTATGCATAAAAATAAAGTTCGCTTTTGGAAAAGGAAATTCCATTGATTTCAATTACACGTGAGGGTGGACCAAAAATGTTTAAAATAAAATTAAAAAAAACCACAGACAACTTGAATAATTTTAATATCGATAAATTTTTGATAATAATTGAAATATTTATTTTTTTTTATTTTTTTAAGCAAAACTATAAACTCTTCAGGAATTATTATTTGAAGTGTCTTGTATAAAGGAACCCCTATTAAGTATCATAACTTTGAAAGAATTTAATTTTAAAATGAAATTTTTTAATTTTGAAAAGTTTTAAAATTTTAAAAGTTTTAATTTTTCCTTTTTTTTTTAATTTATATTTTTTCCTTAACTTAAGGTTTTAAGTAAACATTTGTCAGCGTTCCCAGAGGATATTTAGTTATGTCAACCAAGACGAGTGATCAATTAAATCTCATATCCTTTCTCATATCCTTCAGCAGCCCTGCGCCCCTGCTGATGCGTGGATGGTGTGCCTGGCATCAGGTGAGTAACTTTCACAACTTTTTACCTGATGAAAACATTAAAGGCACGCCAGTTGCAAGGGCCGCAGGCGGCGATGGGGCAATGAGGCGGGTAAAACGCTCATAAATCTTAAGGGAATGCATACGGAAAATTTCTCTATAGTTTGCAGCACGGATTTACGGGTTGCACGGTGAAAGTTTTTTTTCACTTTCACTTGATGCATGCGCTCGACTCGTCGGTCTGCCACAGAGCTTGCCACAGAGCTTGCCACGTCTGCTTATCCCCTGGTAGTTTGTCTATTTAGTTTCACTCCCACGTCTGTCAGTTACAACATAAATTTGCATATTTGTCATCGTCTGCAGCCCTCGAACTGGGCTAACGGCACTTCGTGCGCACGCAACCCACAAAACTATGCAACACAGAAGCCAAAAATTTGCGGTAAACAGCAACGGCGACGTCAGCAGCGGCGTCAGCGGCGGCTTCGGTGGCGGCGGCGTCAAAGCGACGACAATTTAAGCTGTCGCAAAGCTAAAAAAGTTTTCCTCGCTTTGCTGCAAAATTGAAATTTATTCGAAAAGCCCCAAACCCAAACCCAAGCCCAGACCGCCACCCACCCAACCACCCACCCAACCGCCCACCGAAAGGAAAGTCAACGGATAAACACCATTTCCACTTGCACTTCAACTTTCTTCTGTTTACACTCATGTAGGGCGTACGGGGCATCCGAGTCTTCGCCTCGAGTTTGCGGCTCAGTGAAGTTTCCAAGAAATAATTTTGAAAGCAAATTAAATAATTCGCATATTTAATTTTTAGAATTTAACAAGATTTTTATATATTTTTAATTTCATAATTAAAGTTTTGCGACTCTGAAAATAACTTCCACTTTTATTGGCAGACTTTGTATTTTTTTAGCCAGCGATTGGAATTCTTTTAGGTTTTTTTCTTGGCTTTTGCTGAAAGTCTTTCATTTCCTGAACTGAGGCCACGCCCTCGACTCAAGCTGTCACGCCCCTCATATTTTTGTTAGAGTATTCGGAATGCAATGTGTATCACATTTCATTTATCAATTGCAGTTTGTGGGTCGCCTCGTGGGCTGTGCGTCCTGTGCCATAGCATCCTGTCGTGTCCTGTCAAGTCTCTTATGTGTGCTTGCACATGTATGTCTACCATATTTGTATGTGTGTGTGTGTGTGTGTGTGTGTGTGGAGTTCTTAAAGTATTTGTTGTTGGCCGAGTTACTTACAGAACTTTTAAAGCCGTTAAATTCTTAAGGGCGCCCGCAGAGATTTTCATGATTTGATTTCGTTTGAGTAAGCTGTAAGGGCAACAAGCATAACGGTACATTATAAAAGTAGTTGATACGACATTAATTATCCAATTCCACTTTAAGGACACCAGCACAAGGACTCACTACTTACAGCACGATCAAGTTTGGCATTCTTGGAAAATCCTCCTCGTTTATTATTGTCAACAAATTGCTGCCCAAATTGCTTTTCATTTCAAATAGAAGAATGGAAAAACGGAAAAACGGAAAATCAATGAGCAATTTTCAGTTTAATAGCCAGCATTTTCCAATAATAATAATTCAGTTTTTTATGAACCACAAAGAAGATGAGTAATTACAAGTTTTAAGCTATTGTTATAAATTGTAAATGAGATTCAAGCGCAGAGTTCAACATGCGCTTAAAGCATGCGATTAACATTATAGTTAATGTCCTTCAAGGACTTTCATAGTGATTATTAACGACAGAAAAAAACAACCGAAACATATTTTTTGTTAGTAATGAAGTGGACATTATTTATTTGCTAGTAAAAATATTAAAAAAAAATATATATATATTTAAGCTCGAATTTAAAGCTCGATTATTGAAAGAAAACTTGCATCACATTAAAAATGTTAAAGAGAAAAAAATAATAATTTTAAATAAATTTTTAATTATAATTATTTTTATTTTAATAATTATTTTAAGTCCAACTTCATTTTCATCTTCAGTTGACTTTAATTGGCCACTCTTCATACGTTTAATTGAGCCAATTAATTAAATTAATAAAAATTTAAATTTGGCCAATTTCGAGCTTGAGTTCATCTTGTTAACGCTTCGGATGACTCATTAAAATTGTAAATAATGAATTATAAATTTTAATCCAAATAAATTTTGGATAAACCGCACATAAATACAGACTTTAAATTGAAGCAAATTTGCTAATTAAAAATGCAAATTGTGCGAAATAAAAACTAAAAAAGTTTTGGCTTAGAAAAAAATGGGAATTTAAGTGCGATGCTTTTCTAAAGGGGCGGAGGGAGGAAGGGAGGAATGGGAGAGGGGTGTGCTGTACATTTAAAGGATTAGAAGAGAGGAGCAATTTGAGAGAAAGGATTACTTAGAAAATCGTAACATGCAAAAGTTTTGATATTAGAATAAAAAATGAAACTGAAAACTGAAATTAAAAAATAAAAACCGAAAAATAAAAAATAAAAAATTAAACTGAAAATGAAAATGAAAATAATTGTAAATAAAAGGAAACTCTCACAGTGCTTCGAGTGTTCTGAGTCCTGCCAAAGCGTTGGTTGGAATGCGATAGAAGAGATTCCCCTCGAGCCGGAGGGAGCGCAGTCTCTGTAGGTTCCCCAGACAGTTACCATCCAGGCTGTCGAGGGCGTTTCCGTTCAATTGACTTGGGTATTCGTTGGGTCGGTGCGAGTGTGGGCGGGTTTTTTTTTTTTTGGGGCGGAATGGACAAGTGGCAGTGGTAGCCATGGTTTCAAATGTTGTATTTGTTTTTGTATTTTTGAACGATTGCAAATCGAAGTGTATAAAAGAAATAGAGAAGCGGAAAATATGAGAAAAATAGCGTGTAATTGCTGGCAAGTGCTGTTGCATAAGTGTGTGTGTGCGTGTGTGTGTGTGTGAGTGTGTGTGTGTGACAAGGCAACAAACTAAATGGCAGCAAGCGTACTAATTGTTCCTTCAGGCTGCTGCTGCTTCCAGTGCATCCTTCGATTCGACTTGGCAACGCTTAAAAGCAAACATTAAGACACTCACTCACACACACACACACACACACACACACACACACACACACACACACACACATGCGCATAGGGACAGACAGACAGACAGAGGCACACATACACATAGGAATTATATTTTAGCTTACATTGCATACTTACAGGCTGACAAGCTGGCTGAGTCCTTGAAAGGAATGGGGCGCCAAGGACTTAAGGCCACAGTTTTGCAAACTTAAACGTTTCAATTTGGCCAAGCCATAAAACGCGTAGGGATCCATATTAATGATGCTATTGTCGGCTAAGGTCCTGTAAATAAAATAACGGGAACCATCCCTTGGTCAACAGAAGTGGAAAGTCTTTGCGCCAAAGTGCAGGAAATTGCAAGGATAACAGCCTGAGTAATTAATCCTGCACAGTCGCCACAAATATCCTTATATATATAACGAAATCAAGTAATTTATATTGTCCGACTCTACGGCTTTTTTAGGGGCGCGGCAGGGAGGGCGGTCAACTTGCCCCTGTCCATTGCTGACCACTGAGATTTTTTTTTAGACTAAGCGCTAAAAGTGGTGAAGGTGATGGGAATGGGGCTGGTGCGTGGGGGTGTGGTTGGGGGCTGGGTGTGGGGACTCCCGGACTGACATAGTTGCTGTGAGATTGAATAATGAGTCGCAACTCTCATGACAGGCAACAATGAAAGTTTTTTTTTTTGTTTTTTTCATTTTCCATTTTCCATTTTCCATTTTGTTGTCGCTTTTGTTTTCATAACATTTTGTGTTTTCCAACAATCGCTGGGCGCTTAGTACACAGATTAAAATGTGAGGAGCAGGGGCGATGTTAGTGGCGGGAAACTTGCGGTCAGTGGGGGTCACTACGGGGGCTATGGTGTGTGAATAATGCGGTGGTCATGGACGGGGCAACTTTCCCCCACGCCCCTAAAACCCTGTAAATCAGCCCTGCTCATTAATCAAATGTGGATAAGGAAATTGCTCGAAAAGCTAATATAAGATCCTTAAAAGTACACAATTCACAGGGGGAACTTATAAAAAAAATTAGTTGCAACTTAAGGTGAACACTTATTTATTTTTTTAATTTATTTAATATATTTTTTAATTAAAACAATGAACAGCAGTCAGCGATTATGGGTCATTTTCAGAGTCTGAGAATTTCACCTACTAAAAATATGATAGTTTCCCCCTAAAGGAAAGATTTAAATGGAGGCATCCATAAAAAATAATTAATTGGCTCTTCTGAAAGTTATTAAAACTTAAAATTAAATTTTGCGAAGCCCCACAATATTTTAGCTGAAAGTAATTTTCATATTTTTATTTTAAAAAGTGCGCTACTTACAGTTCCTCGAGATGCGGCACCATGAAAAATGAATTGGCCTCCAGTTTGGTCAAGTTGTTGTTGCCCAAGTCGCTGGGAAGGAGAGAGAGAGAGCAATCAGATAATAAACAATAAACAAATTAATAAGTTTTATTGCCGAAACGGAAACACAAAAAAAGTGTGTATAAATATATCATTGGAAATGCCATCGATCAATTTCAATAAGCCACTTACACGGGAAGTAAACCTTATAAATAATTTTGTGAATAGAAAACGATGCTTAAACGTTGCCAAAATGTGGCACAGGAAGCCAAAGTTTCCGCAGGCCATCAATCAAATTGGAAGTGGAAGTGGAATGCGGTAGGGGGGAGGGAAATGAACATATGGACTATGGGAAGAGTTAGGGGTGGTGGAGAGGAGAAGAGGGAATTGAAATTGGAATAAAATGAAGATGAACTGAGAAGGCGAATGAAAAGTGAAAAGCTGTGCGGCGCTCAGTTGACAGAAGGTCGCACTTAGAGCCCAATTTAATGGCCGTTGACTGTCCCAATGCGATTTGTAGCGATGCGTTAATTAATAAATAATTTATTTATAAAATTTATTTATTTATGGGCTTTTCGATTTGGCCATTAATCAGTGTGTGGCCAAGTTTTGGCGCTGCCTGGCCACCGAAATGGTGACTAACTCCTTTGAGAGATCTGGCGGCAAGAAAACGTGACCAACATACATGAAATACCCAGCGTCTATGACACCAGCGACGACGACGACGACGGCGACGACGGCGACTGAGCTGACGACTGAGATGACGACTGAGACGATGACGGAGACGACAGCAGTAAAGAGAGTGAAGGCAACTTCATTGATTGTGAAACCCCGCACAACGTGGCGTATGTGTAATTAGATTAAACCGCATGCCAAAACAGACCCCAAACAGATACGAAACACTGCGAAATTGACTTGTAATTACACGAATGGGGGGAAAACAAGGAATTCATGCAACAAATGCTTCTGTCCCCCCACAACTATGATAATCGCTCAATAATGCTTAATATCGATGATTACGTCTCTGAATCCATATTAGTCAGGATATGAGTAGCTGCCTGGCGCAAGAAATATTCGCATTTCACCCGCAAACCTTTTTCGAATTTAATATGAAGGGAATGAAACGAAGTTCATGCATGTCCTTGCAAATTATGTAATTAAAATTAATGGACATGAAATAATTTATTGAAAAGTCACTTTTATTTAATTAATTAAAGCTTTCCCCCCGAAACTAATGCAAATTTATGAGAAGGTGCGTTTTTAAAGGGAACTTAAAATAGGATTTCGTTTTTAAGGATAATGTTGTCAAAATTCATTCGAACAACTTAAGGATATTCTTCAAAATAATTAGAAAATTTTAATTAAGTACTCACAGGATCAACACCTCGTTGGGTAGATTAACGGGCACCGCCAGGATGCCAATGCTGCGACAGCTCAATTTTAGGTTACTCAGGCTCCCAGTACAGTGGCAGTGCTTCTGCAGCCATGGCTCACATACGCTGTGAAAGGTGCGTGATGTTGTTGTTGTTTTGCTGCCGCTGCCGCTGCCGTTGCCGCTGCTGACGTCGCTGCCGGCATTGCCGTTGGATGCTGCTGCTGCCAGCTCTGTGGCGCGCTGACTGCCGTGATATTCCTGAAGCGATTTCTCGTACAGAATTTGAGCCTCACGCTCTGGATCGGATGAAGGCAGCATCACGTTCTCCCTAATCCCCGCCGGAGTGCTTGAGGGCGGGGCTGTGGGCGTGCTTGTCACATTATTGACATTAATTTCACTAAGTTTTGCGTCTGTGTTACGATTCTCTTTGGTTTCATGCGTTGCATTGGACGCCAACATCGACGTCGCTGTCGCCGTCGAAGTCGATGGGTACGTTGATGTTGTTGTTGTTGTTGTTGTTGCCGTTGTTGTGGACGTTGATGTTGATGTTGACGTCGCCATTGCTGCGACCAGCACAGACATCGATGCGAGTCGCAATGATAGCAGTAGCAACAACAACAGTAGCCGCAGCCGCAGCCACTGTAAGCCGGCGGCTGTTATTGCTCTTAGTCTGCCGGCGTCGCTGCTACGTTTGCGGCGGCGCCGGCAATGCGCTGCCATCGTCTCTGCTCTCCACTCAGTCTCAGTCTGGGTCTCAGTTGCCGCTGCTGTTGCTGCTTTTATCGGTGCTGCTGCTGCTGCTGGTGTTGTCTCTGCTGCTGTTGCCTCTGATGCTGCTGCTGCTGCTGTTGTCTCTGCTGCCTCTGCTGTTGCCTCTGCTGCCTCTGTTGCCTCTGCTGCCTCTGCTGCTGCTGCTGATTGATGCTGTCAAGCATTTGTCATTTGATGACAGTTTTGTGCGCAATTCGTTTCTCGTTCATGATTTTCTGCTCTGTTCGTTGTTGTTGTTGCTTTTGATGATGTTGTTGTTGCCACTGTTTGGTTTTTTATTATTTTTATTATTTTTTCGATTGTTGTTATTGTTGCTGCTATTTTTGCTTTTGCCGTTCTTTTGCCTCTCGCTCACTTTTGACGTTTATTTGTATTTACTTTATTTTATTTACGTTCACTTTCCGCCACAGTTGCATTTCATGCTGTTCACTCGACTCACTTAGACATCTTTTTCTGGTATTTTTTTCCTTTTTCCTTTTTTTCGGAAAATTGGTCACAAGCTTTCAATAGTTTAGATAGTTCTGGGCTTGTGTTTGATTGATGTTGTCTGCAGTTCGTTTAAACGTTTGATTGAAATGTGGAAAGAACGGTTAGTTGAGTGAAGGATCTGAGGGGTTATTTTTTCTTAAGTAAAGGTAGGGTATATGCTGGGGTATACCCCCAGCTTTTGGCATTAAAAGGCAGATTATTATTTATATTAAAATTTTCCCAGCTATAAAATTAATTTTCTACATTCGTTTAAATTTTATACAAAGAATTTCTATATATAGAATTCAATATTAAAATGTTCCCTTTCTTATCCACTCATTCCAGGGCACAACCCAGAGATAACCCTTGCATATCCATATGAGCATCTCCCAGTTGGTATCTTCGGTCCGATCCGCCCACATGGCCGAATGCAAAGTAAACACGTTAGTGGCCAAAACTCATCAGTCTGTCAGAGGCGAAAGGGTCAGGAACAAAGGAACAAAGCGCAACTGATGAATGACAAATTTGACAGATTCCACGCCCATTTCTCAACACTCGCCGGCTCGTAATTAATGGAGCTGTTGACAGTTTTTGAATTCCATGGAATATTCTTCAAATTTGGCAGCAAAAAATATCGAGGAGTCTTCCCTGAATGCGGGAAATGAACCAAATAATCTTTAAAACGAATCCGAGAGATGCCAAACTAGCAGTAAATATTTCACAAATGTCACCATATTAAATGTGTGCGGAAGTAGAAGACATTTTCCCTCCCCTAACCAAATCTCTGACACTGTCCCTGTCCCTGTCCCTTCCTCTTCCCCTGCTTTAATCCCTACGCACGCGCCTCCATTTAACTCGCACATTTCACCGATGATTTATGACATGTTTATGTGCCGCTGACCTCGCCAATGGCAAACGTGGCAAAAACGCCAACAATAACAAAAACAACGTGTGGCTTAAATCTGCAGTATGGCGTGTACGACTTTTGGATACCCTACTCTTTGGCCAAATACACTTTTCAGTTCTTGGACAAAGAAATTTAAGTTTTCAATCATTTTCTTATTTAACAAGAAAGTATTTATAATAATTAAAATTTAAAAATTAAATATATAAAAAAATTATTTAAAAAAACTTCAAACTTTTATTTGGGTTTTTTTTTTTGCTCAATTTAATTTGGACACTTTTTAAACACACCCACACACACCTCAATATAATCTTACCCAGTGTAGGGTATAACCACAATGAACATATATGTATATATTTATGAGTGTGTGTGAGTGTGTGTGTGTGTGTTACGTCTATAAGGATTGCTTTGATAGCCTCCTTTGATATCGGTGTGAGTTCTGTGAATGGACCGAAGAGAATCATTTCGATTGCCTTCGTAATCGAGCGGATTCCGAGTCGGATTGAATCTGTTTAGTATTCATGAGTGTCCATCCATAAATAATCGAATAGTTTTGTTAATTGTTTATTGTAAACAATTTCATTGAATATTTATTTGCTTCCATTATTGATTATAAACACAATAAATATTTATTATCTCGCTTAATGAGACTTTGAAAGACTTTTCCCAGCCAAGCGACAAGCCGTTGAAATGATTTTCGGCCAAAGCTCAATGAATAGTTAAGGATTATGAAATTAATTTAATTTATTTTTGCAATCGAAAAGTTTATTTTATTTCGATGCCAATAAAAATGTGCTAAAAATACATTCAAGCTCAAAGACCTTGCGAATGAAAAGCGCAAATTTGTGTTTTCCCTTATAATTCATATTCCAAGAGCCCCATGGAAAATGCAAATGTTTACCCCAAACTTTCTGCTGAGTGGATGCCGAAAGTGAAAAGTGGGCGGGGCAGGGGAGTAAACAAAATTTGGATCGGCAACCAAATGCGTACACACGTGTGTCTCTGCTGCCAATTGGCGGTTTGTTTGGAGTCTGTGAAAATTCCTTCCTCCTTCCCTCGGTGCGTGCTCTGGCAGCGGCTGCGGGAAATTGTTTAACTGAAAGGATTTTGTTTGCTTTTGATAGAATATGCAAAATTTATCCATAAACTTCGATGATTTAGATTGGAGCCTTGTCTAGCAGGTGTTTGTTTTGGGCTCTGCCAAATTAAGTGCAAGTGTCTATCCCAGAAAACAAATCCGAATGCACACACTAAGCGGCAGAGGGCATAGTACACATTTCATACACACTTTGAAAAAATGTTAATTTTTTTTTTAAATATTTAAAATACTATATTTAATAAAATTAAATTCAATAATTTATTTATATCGTTTTATTTATATTAATGAATCAATTCTACGGGCTTATTTCTTTTATATTATTTAAATATTTTTAGTAACCCACAGAAAATATTTAAAAAGAAGGAAATGAGTCTTAAAAATGAAAAGTGAAAATTATAAATTTCATCTTAAATGTTTGACCAAATTGAGACTCAATATAAATTCCTTCCTGGTTTATAGTTTAAATTCAATATCTGATAATTAATTTCTAAGCACTCATAAATTGCTTCCATTTCATTTTCAGAATTCCGCATATTATTATTTCATATATATAAAAAGTATCAATTGAGTTTCAAAGATTCAGATAAATATCTCAATTATAATTTTAGCTCATTTTTACATAGGTTCACAGACAAAGATACACCTTTTAAAGGCTTGAGATACTTTTTTTTCAAGGCTGAAGATACTTTATCTGAAAGTTACTTTCTTACTTACTTGAACAGATTTCCTGTTGCTGCTAAGTTACATGCTAAGTAAGACATTCACTAGGAGACATTTTTATTTGCTAGTCAAAGATTCGAGTTGAAGTAGTCACCATTTTAGAAGCTTTGCACCCGACATTCACTTGGGTCAACCCTTGAAGTAGTCATCTTTATATGCAATTTTCCAGCTCTTACCGGGCGCCATATAAGGCGGATGACATTGAGTGCTACTGTCATAGATAAATTAAAATCTCTTACTTATGGAAGGCATCACTTATATAGGTAGGTATAACTATCATCGCACGATAGTTACGCTCTTTATCTAAGCCGCTCTCATGGCCTATGCAAATGAGATCCAAGCCGAACGCCTGACAATTTATAATTGTCACACGATTTGTTGTGACTGTGACTGTAATTGATATATGGCCACTTTATATGAGAGTCGAAAGACACACGTGTCTCGTTTTTTATATGACTTTTATTTTGAAAAAAACATTTCGAAGTTCCAACTCTCCATATGCAACCCGCTATGTGCAGCCCACAGCCCACAGCCCACATCCCACAGTCCACCACAGTTCACTGCCCACAGCCCACACATAACTCAAAAACGAACCCCCGCCCATCAAAATTTCATGAAAATCTCATAAATTTGTACACACGCGGCGATTAATTACACAAACTTAGAGTGTCGGCCACGCCCTCAAAAACTGCAAATGAAAAATATGAAATATGAAATTCGATACGAAATGTGCCAGAAAATTTTTTCAGCTCAAAATTGCCGTTGACATAGAGGCATAAATAATTTTATTATGAACCCAAATCAAAAGTTGCCCCAAAATCACAACAACAACAAATGTAATGAAAAGAAAAGAAATGAAAAGAACAACAACAACAACAACAAAAGATTAAAAAATAAATTGCATAAGACCCCAAAAGGTGTCGAGCCGTGGGGCTTGCCACGTTCATAGGATTTTTTTAGAATTCACTCAACAAAACGTCAAAATCCCCGACGTCAAATTTTTTTGAATTTATTTTTTCAATTTTTAGTTGAATTTTTTTTTTCTGATTTTTTCAAATTTTTTTTTTTACTTTTTTGCGCTTTTATTTCAAGTGCAGTTCACCAAATACAAAACTGGAATTTCAACACAAAATGCAACTTTAGCTTTTGCTGTTGTTGTTGTTGTTGCTGTTGCTATTGTTGTATTTATGCTGCGTTGCTTTGACCTTCATTCATTGTGGGATTTTTGTTTTCTTGTTGTTGTTTTTGTTGTTGTTGCTCTGCTCGAGTTTATTAATGACAATTGTTGCATAATTTATTTAATTTATTTTTATATTTGTTTTAGGAGCTAAATAATTAAATGTAGTTACCGTTTTGGGGCAACAAATTTTATGGTTACTTCAACTATCAAAAATATGATGAAATTTGGAAAAATTAATAAGCCAAATTAAAAAAAATTAAGCACTTGTATAGGAAAATATAAATTAAATAACATTTGTATATATATATATATATATATATACATATAATTATTCAAGATTAAATAATTTAAATAAATATAATTAAAAATTAAATAATTTATCGAAGTTAAAAAACTGGTGATTAAATAAATAATTAATTTATAATAATTAATTAAGCAGTTGGGAATATTAAATATGGAATATCCCGTTTAGCATCGAACTATTAATTATATATAAAATTATTTTTAATTTAATACTTGGAACAATTAAAAAATAAAATCTAAAAAAAAAAACAACCCAAAGCTGCCCTTAAATAAAATCATTTTAGCTCCTCTTTAAATTTGGAGCTTCATTCCTTGAAATGCAATTATCTTGGGAGCTTTTAATTTTCGAAAAACTTGGTTAAGATTTCAAATTAAATTAATTGAAATTCTTCGAAAATATTTACTTTTATTTTCAGAGTGCATGGGAAACAAGTTAATTTCCATTTCCGAAACGAGAAAACTGAATTAAGTAAACAATGCACCGAAAAATTTACATCAATCAATTGATTGAAATGCTTTTGCCTTTAAATGAATTTGCAAACAATTTACAAAAATATTTTTGGAAAAAAAAATCAAAATAAAATTAAAAAACAAAAAAAAGTGCCCGTTTCATTGAAGGGGCAAATGCCACATCAAAGTTCGCACCTTGTAATCTATTGAAATTCTCCGATTCTCAGTTTCTATTTCAATGGCCACTCGATTCGCTTTGATCTCTCGCATTGGAACTGAACGGTTCCTGTTCTCATTTCTGTTCTACGTAGATCTTAACTGTAGTTATTGTTGTTGTTGTTGTTGTAAGTTTTGTTATTGGTTTTTTTGTTGGTTCTTTTGATAGCATCGAATCGATTTCGTGTTCCGCCCGAGGGGCTTGAATTGTGGCTGATTATTCAACTGTTTATTTTATGGCTTTCTCATTACCTGCATGATTTGAATCCCCAAGAAGATCTTTCAAATCGGCAGCGTCATTGCCGACACACATCATAACCAGACACACACACACACACGCACTCGCTTACACTACTCATCATAATCGAGCTATTATCGATATCTTCTTATTTACATTTCACGCTTTTCAGTTTTATTGGCAGTTTGGGTCAATTGTCTGCCATATGAAATGTGCCTGCAGCTTGTCTATTTTATCTTCCCTCTCTTCCCCTTGCTTCCTTTCCCTCTTCTCTTCTTTCCTGCTGTTTCGTAGTTGCTTCGCATCAACAGTTCTTAAAAACGAGATCTGCCAATTTCAAAAGTGTGTCAAAACAAAAAATGCATCTTTTCAGGCAAGAATTTAAATAAAAAATTAATAAAAAAAAAATTAAAATACAAAATTATTTATTTCTGCAATAAATCGAATTTTCAATATTTCTTGGAAAATGCAGTTTTCCAATATTTTTATTTTTTTTTATTTATGATCAATTTCCATGAAAACCTTAAGAATCACAGAAATTTACAACTTTTTCTACTTCAATAAAAAACGCAAATGGATTGCAAAAAATATTTGTGTTTATTTTTCTGTTTTTCCTCTTGATTTTGGCAAGCAATATTTTCCATTTTCCACTCAGCAACAAATTCTGCTGCAGTTGGAAATCAATAGAAGCCCCAAGGATCACAAAGGCTGCCAACTGACCTGAAAATGTGCGTAAACTCGATTAAGCAAATTGTAATTGTGACAAAAGTAAAAGCCAAAAAAAAATGAAAAAAAAAAAAAAAAACTGCGGAGGGAAAATTCTATAAAAGCAACGCAAATGAAGCGCAGCAGCACAAGCAGAAGCCAAAAATAATAGGCAGCCGGCGGGGGTGGAGGGGCAGTGGCCACAACTATGAACTGTGCCAGAGGTCAAGCGTGCCCCATGGACCAGCTGCAACAATTGATTACGTATACGACACGCAGTCCGCCAGCAGAGATAACACAATAGACAGAAGTAGTGTATGGAGTGGAGGAAGGAAAGAGGTGGCCGAGTGATCGGTCAAGGGGTGAGAGGTGAGGGGGGAGGTAGAAGGGAACGTTCTGTTTGCAAAACTTTTTAGAAAGGCCAATGAAATTTGTTGGCTTTTTGCGCGCTGTGACTGTGCAGACATTTTTATGAGGCCAGCCAATTGACGAGGAGAATACAGTGAAAGGAAAGACGGTGGGGGGCAGGGGAGAAGAGTGAATGTCAGGCACAGGCACAGCATATAGAGCACAGGACACAGGACATGAAGCACCCACAAAACAGTTGTTCTGTTTTCTCGTCTATTTCATTGAGTTTCGAGAATATTTTTTGGATAATTGCGAGCTGCGTATTGTTGTCAGGTTTTTGTGGCTAGTCCTTGAATGTGAAGTGTCCTTTGGTCCAACGAGTGTGCTTGTGTGTGCACTCAGTTTGGTGCTGACATTTATTACTACAAGGATAACTCCTGCCCGACTTATTGTGCTGTAAACAGAAGTAATGCGGCGACAAACTTGTCTACTCTTCGTACAGTGATAACTTTTCCATTTTCCAATCAATCGAACACTGAGTTTTCACTTAAATTAACGAATGCCAAATTTTCTCACACATACACACCTTTTGGTTGTGCGGAGTGTGTGCTGATTACTGGGGGGTGAATAACCCGCAGGAGCCTCAGGACTCTTCCAAGTAGAAAATTTTCCATTTGCGGCAACTGTCGCAAATTGCATTAACGCAAAGTTTCCCTTTCAACTTGAACGATTTTTCTTTACCCCGCACACTACAACACCTCCCCCTCCCCCTCCTCCCTTCCCCCTTCCCCCTTCCGACCCATCTTTCCCCTTGGCCCATTTGCCTAATTATGTTGAAGTGGCAACATCATTAAAAACTTGCAACGCGTCTCTTTGATTAAAACCAAGACAACGAAGCTCTACACAGCTTATATATATGTATGTGTATATGTATGTGTATATGTATATGTATATATATTTATTCAAATATTTATATATATATTTCTTTTTGATTATTTGCGAATTCGTGTCAATTGCGTTGCACTCTCCGTGGGCATAAACAATTCAATGTATTTAATGAATTTCCGCAGACGCCACAGACGACGCGACGCCCACGCCTGGGCGTATGTCTCCAGATATCGGTCGGGCCTATCGTCGCGCCATATATCATATCAAGAAGATGTCCCCAGTCGTTCAATAAATAAAATATAAAATTTAAATGAAAATGAACATTTTTATTTTTGTTTTCATTTTCATTTTTTTCGCTACCAGCGGCGATCATTGCCGCCCGCCTGTTTGCATTTTGGATACCCTTACCCGGCGCTGCGTCCCACGCCTCACGCGTTGCTCAAGTGGCAGATGACGTACATTGACAGTTGACAATAAAAGAAGATTAAAGGGTATTAAAATGCGGAGCAGGCTCAAGTTTCAATTACATGCATAATAAGAGATTAATGTGAGGATTAATTTGTCATGTTTGGGGATTATCAAATTGTTTGCTCGCGAAAGGATTAAATGGATTTAAGTCTTCCTATCGATTAATTGTGAAATCAGAAATTATGAAATCAGAAATTATTATTATAGAATCTTTTCTGCATATAGAAATAATAATTATTATTAATTTATTTATTTATTTAATTTTCCTATTTTTTTTATTATTTCACTAGAGACTTCGTCTATAGAAAGTCGAGAGTTGCATTGCCTTTAGAGTAGCCATCGATCGCATATTTATTTATTTGTCACTTTCGGTTGATTTTCATAATGAAAATTAGTTGAATGTGCGTAATTTTTATAAACTGTCGTCATCGACATCGTTTCCCTACCCCCGCCGTGTCCCCTCGAACGCCTCCTCCAAAGCTCGTTAACAATTCACATAGGCAGCTCGGCCCCGGATCGCCTTGGAAATGCACTTAGGCTTAATTTTTTATCCAATTTTTCGATTTTTTACATTTTTTTATTTTTTATATTTTTCTTATATTTTATTTGTTTATTTTTTCATTTTTTGTTTCCACTTTTTTGTTCTACACTCTGCAACTTTGCGTTTTGCAGCTGCCGAATATCATTCAAAAGGAGTGAGCGAGACCCAAGGGGCATTTAAACGGAAACCCAGAAAAAATACAAAAAAAAATAAAAAAAAAGCAAAAGGTAACTTGATGGATTACAAATGAAGATGTAATTGATATACTCCGGCCGAAAAGTCAACCAGCAACAAACCAAAGGCCTGTGAACACTCTCAGGGTCTGATTTAATATGCAGCAGAGTCACCCGAAACGAGTCTTTAGGCGGTGAAAGGTACGGGGGGGATGTGGAGGGGGGATATCTCAACGGGGCCTAAATCAAAATCCAAACACGCGCCACACTTGGTTAACACCCAATGGCGATGACCAGTGGGTGGCACTTGGCATTGGTATTAGTGTTTATTCCTCCTGAATGGACTGCATGAGATTTCTCTCTGATTCCCACTACCCTCCCCCTCACCCACACCCACACCCACACCCCCTGATCTATGAACTGTTATGAACATTTTGTTACCCCATTCGCATACTTAATTGCAGGGTACATCACGAGACATTGCAGTCAGGCTCGAGGCATTGAGGGACCTGAAGAGTTTCGACTAAAGTCTCCCAAATTAATAGTTAATTTAGTCTTTTTTTCTTCTTCTTCTTCTTCTTCTTCTTTGGGTGCATTGACATCTTAAGTGATATATTAGGTTATTTTTATTGTTTGCTTTGTGGCAATATTTTATTGCTTATGAAGTCTGCGTAATTAATTACAATTTGTATTCAGTCGAAGTTCACATTTTGTGTCTGAAGGAACTTTGTTAAAATTAAAATAAAATTTTACCAAAATTAATTGACTTAATTATTTCTTAATAAATTAATTATTAAGTACCTGCAACTTTCTTTTTCTTACTATGGATTCACTTTAATATTTTGCATTTATTTAAAAAACTGCTTCCATACTTTTTAAATATTTGTAAATTGCACACAAATTTTAAAAATATTATTCAATTTTAATTATTTAATTCAACACCATCTGAATAAAATATAAATTCTTGTACGAGTTTATATAGATCGATCAAGCCGACGGTTCATTTTTAAATAATTTAACTAAAAATAAAATAATAATATTAGTTATTTAATTTTTTGTTTAATTTAATTTTTGCTTGTTTTTTGCATTTTTTTAGTTTTCTTATTTGAGGTATTAATTAGATTAAATTCAATTATTCATTGATTATTTGTTTAGCACTCGCAGAATGAATGAACAGACGATAAAATTACACGAAACTTGATAAATAATTTAAAATTCACTTTATGATATCTCACATTACACTCACAGCCGTTTGACCACATATATTCTGTATGTATATATATATATATAAATATATTATATATCTATAGATCTAGTATGCGTATTGATTTGGTATATGGGATTTTTATAGGCTATCACAATTCACGATTCACGGCGTAAGTCGTCACGAGAAGTGCAATAAAATCGACGTCATCGATCAGCAGCCGCGCGCGATTTTTATTGAAAATTGAAAGTGTGTTTGGACATACACACACACACACACACACACACATACCATACACACACACACACAAGCAGACATAGGCAGTGGAGCACACACACACCTGATTGAGGCAGATGAAAATCAAAACAGCAACAAAAGTTGTTGATGCCGCCAAAAAGTAAACGGCCTTTAACGCCAATAAAAACGGCAACAACTTCGGCAGCGGCAGCAACAACAACAACAGAGGGAAGCTGCAACAACGTTGGCGACTCCTTGCAACAATTTGCACGCCTTGTTGTCGGCTTTGTTGCTGCAGCTGCTTGCTGTAGTTATTGTTGTAGTTGTTGTGGTTGTTGTTGTTGCTGTTGCTGCTACTGCTGCTGCTGTTGGTGATCTGTTTAAAAAACTCGGTCAAAAATGTAATTTATGCGTAACGAGCTCACGCGCCTACAAAACTGCGGCACCTTTTCGCACAGCAACACAACAACAACACAACAACAACAGAATCACTCGTTAGCTTCTGAGCCAAGTTATCCGTTTGGCCAGGTTTACACTTGCCACTAGTTGCCAACAGTTGACCTTATTAATCCAGTTAACCGCCAATACCAACCGCACGCGTCCAACGCACAAAGCGCACTGAACACACAAGCAGAGGAACTTCGCACAGCGGCAACGGCAACGGCAACATCAGCCCCAGCAAAAGCAACGTTAGCAACATTTTGCTATGTTGCCAGCAGCATAAAATGTTGCCAGGCAACTGCCCACAATGCACGCATTTCCTTGTCCTCTGAATTAAATTAATTAAGCAAATATAACAGAACTATTCAAATAATATTAACAGTAATTATACTCAATAAATAAACTATTATTTATATTTATATTTATATATTTATATTTTTAAATAATTTAAATAAACACATTTTAAGTTCCCCTTGGGCAATTTCAAAATCTCCACCCAAGCTTCAAGTCAGAATAGAATTTTCGAAAATCGAACTTTATACATATTTTTGGATAGAGTGACGAGTCACAGGTTAAAGGACCCGTAGGACCACCATGCGATAGCCAGTCTTATCAACAGTCCTTTGGCAACATGCTGCCGAGTCTGCGCGGCTTCCGGTGCCTACCGGCGACCGCGTCACAGCTCGTAAAATGTTTCAGATCCTTAAGCGGAGCATGCTTAATGCAAGATTTACGCCTCCATTCATTGAGTGGCCCTGAACACCTGTTGCGAATGTTGCACCTTATATATTAACATCACCGCCCCTCACCGCCCCTCACTCCTCTCGTTAGCCGCACACACCCCAAATAACTTTCTGTGTTTCACAGGCAATAAAAACTTTAGCATGACTTTGCGAAAGTTTTTGATTTAAATTTAAGTTTTTTGTAAATCAGCTTAGTTGAAGGAAAAGTTACTTATTTATATTTCGTTATTTGAATAAATTATTTTTGGATCGCTCTAAAATACTGCCCATTCACTTGGAATCCCCAATGGAATTCAATTTTATTTCTTTTTTCAGTATTTCGAGTGAACTTTTTGCCTTTTGTTTCCATGTGAAAAACGTCGAACAAATGACAGGCGGTAATTGAAATAATTTTAGCTGCTTTTCGTTTTGTTGTTGTTCCTGTAAAATTCCCAACAAAAATATTTCAAAAACTGTCCCATCAAACATGAGTCCATTTTATGTAGACCTTCCATCAACATGGAAATTATTAAAATATGAAAACTGTTCTTCGTAATTGGCCGATGATGTCAGCCACAAATTTGATGTTTTTTAGACCAAAGAATAATATGATTTGTGGCTAACTTGTAGATATATTTAATGAAGTAGTATGTGTAAAAGGTGGGAGATAATTATTTTTTATTCGTTGTTTAGATATTTTTATATAAAAATTAAATTTGAATTAATTTATTTAAGACCTGATGTTCATTTAATTATTTTAGATCAAAAAAGAAACTCAATTTTACTGTAATACATAAGAACTCATAGTATATAACACATAAATAAAATATTTCCTTTAATTACAGTATATTAAATTTAAATATTAAAATTGTATTATAAAAACTTAATATTAGTATTTATTAAATTTAATATCATAATAGAAAAAACTTTTTAAAATTTTCTATTTTATATTTTAACTTCAAGTTTTCTCCAAGTATTTACTTTTTTAATTTTTAATAATTATTAATTAATGACCGTCAGCTGGCAAATTTATACAATTTTGAAATAAGGGTTGCAGATACGTTATCTAAATTCTATTTTCACCTGGCGAAAAGATAGCAAACTTGTGTGGAGCTTGCGGAGTTCTAAATTCAATATCCTCGATAGTATAGTGGTTAGTATCCCCGCCTGTCACGCGGGAGACCGGGGTTCAATTCCCCGTCGGGGAGGATTTGTAAAATTCTTTTTTTTTTTTTAAATAAAAACATAAAAAATGAATTTGGAATTTTAAAGTGTATTTTTCATCGAGTACTGACTGTACTTCTGTATTATCTAAAGTGTGTTCACTATGGACTTCTCTTCGTGCAGCGAAGAAAACATCGCATTAAAATGTATTGAAAATAAATGTTCCTATTTTCTATTTGTATTAAAAAAATAAAAAAATTAAATATATTAGTATCTATATATATATATTTATAAGTAAATATTTATTTTTAAATATATAAGCACATAAGAATTTGAGTACTAAAACTGAGCATATTGCAGGAGCCAAATGTTCCCTATCTGAGCATTAAAAATGTTTAAAAGTAGCAAAAATTCAACTGTTATTTTTTTTTTATATATTTTTAAAATATTTATTCAATTTTTATTATGATCTTCGTTTAATTTAAAAAATATAAATTTCGCTATTTAATTTTTCAATTGCAATTCTGTTGGCTGCCTCATAACTCGCGGGCTGCTGCCGCGCATCTGGAGAGGATGGAAAGATGGGAGGATGGAAGGCTGGGAGGATGGGAGGATGGGAGGATGGGAGTTCAAGGTTTGGACGACAAATGGGCTGAGCATTATGCATAAATTTCCGTTAATTAAAAGCACCGCAAATTGCAAGAGATGGCGACCAAGCACGAATGGACCAACGCGCTATCCGGACACACTCCGGGCCTTTAATGCGGACTCAATATAAAATATGCGTGTCGGTAATTTGAGGAATGCAGCGTGTGGCAAACTCGTAAATTTTTAGAAGCCTGCTATGCTGAGTAGATTGTGCACTTGCACTCACACAGATACGAATATCAACACACACATACAGATGCACATATGTACATATAAGCAACAGGGTTGACCACCCACGAAACGGAAGCGGAAGTTGCAGCAAATGGTGCGCGAATCTGAGTATGGGCTATGCAATGGCCCATGAGTGAGATAGAAATAGAGAAGAGATAAAGAAGAGATAAAGAAGAGGGAAGAAGAAGGGGAGGCAGATATATGGAACTCCTACTGAGTGTGTCCATGGCACATGAAGTGCCGGCCATCCAGGCAGTTCAAAGGACAAATGCAACGACAACTGCGACCCTTCATGTTCAGGGCGCTCGCTTGGCTGCCTTTTCAGTCATTTGGAGTCTGCATTGAGTGCAAAATATTTACACACACTAAATCAGGTACACATATTTGTATGTGTGTGTGTGTGTGTGTGCGTATTTGGATGTGTGAGGAGTTTCAGAACTTGTTCTAATTACTTGAGCACAAGTAGTAACAAAATAATCATTTATACGTTTCTTAACTTTATTATTTTTTAACAACAAATTTAAATTATTTTTAAATTTAATATAAAAAAATTAAATTATCAAAATTTTAAAATAAAAAGTAGTTAAACATTTGAAGCCACAAATCTCGACGTGAGTTGGACAAGGCGTCGATCAGTTACCATAGGAAACCATTAAGCGGCTTTTCTCTGCAAAGTTACATACATATATTTAATACTATATACATATGTATATAAATATATATGTATATATACATGTATATATAAATACATATGTATGTGTATGTGTGAGTTTGGACTTAAGAAAAATTTGTCCACTTTTATCTACGTTTCACGGACAGATAATAAGAATATGACAGATTATTGTGAACAATACGAGGATGTCCTTTGAAATATTTAATGTGTGTGTGTGAATGTGTATGTGTGTGTGTGCCTAAGAGCATAATAAGTGCGTAGAACAAATGACAGAAAAATACAGAAAATAAAATTATTTCTGTCATCACATGTAACTAAGGAGAAAGAACAGAATCGAATTGAGAAAAGTGAAATAAGAAAGGAGAAAAGTGAAAGAAGAAAGTGGAAAATGGAAAATGGAAAATGGGGACTGTAACTAAAGACGATCCAGCCGCAAAAATGTGGCACACAAAATTGCATGTCGAGTGCTGCATAAAACTCAAATTACAGTAAATTCATCGGAGTGAAAGGTGGTTACCTTTTCGGTGGTGGAGGTGTGTGTGGCTTCGGTGGGGGTAGGTGGTGGATGCTGTCTGTGCCCGTGTGGCTGAGCGGTGAGCAGAGACCACCAAAGAGCAGCCGAGCTCCTAAATTGAGTACAAGCTTAACAGTCTTGGCAGAAGCCGAACAATTAAGCTTGAAGGACATAAAGGACACAAATATCCAAATATTTCCAAATTCAAAAAAGTCCTTTGACCTTCGGGAAAAATCAAACTTAAGATTGCATTGATCTAAATCGGTTCCTTTGCAGAGTATCCGAAGTTCGACTACACTTCATGTCATGAGAACACGTACATGTCCTTACGCGTGGTTGCCGGGACACTTTGCCAGAAATATTAAGTACACGCCGCATTATCCATCACTCACTTTTGTTGACCAGTGAACTTTTATAAGACCTTCGAACTTTTGCCTCTTGCTCTCATATCTATTTACACTTTCATCTCTCTTCCTTTCGCCTTATCATTCTCTGTCCCTGTCTCCGTCTCTGTCTCTGTCTGTGTCACTGATTCTCTTTCTCGCAGGAGCAGTTTGATGTAAGGAACAATTAAAAACTGAAAAGCGATACGACGACTGCAGTCGTTGTCCTTGCGCCGTGCACATTGTCGTCCTCGATGCTACTGTCGGTTTTGTGTTTATAATAATTTTGACATTTTAATTGCCCAGCAGCAAGTGACAAAGACAATAAGGACACAAGCACAAGGACATTATTCCTGATCTCAAATTACGTATACACTTTGCGGCCCTTCAGTTCGCCTTGCCTCTAATTACATTTTGTCGCTTTCTTTTCTTTAAGTTAAACAATTATTCTCGGTGCCAGTCTAAAACTAATACTATATATAGAACAAGGAAGAAGGATGCTAAGGATTCTAAGGATGCTAAGGAGCTAAGTGAGTTGGAAAAGTGTGGAGGGGACACGATGGGTGGCAACACAATTTGCGGGTGAGTTGCTGCATTCGCAGACGCCATAAAATGCAAATTCCTGTTGATCCTGTCTCCCAATGCCAGTGCATGTGCATGTGCATGTCCTGCCATTTAGACGACGGGTTAGTCCCAACTGCCCGCTGAGCTAAGTGACAACCCGAGCCACCCACACGACGTCACCCCTCCACCCCTCCACCCGCTTGTCATGTCTATTGTGTGCCAATTTCTTGTACCACGTTCCTGGCGCGTTTTAGCACAAACCAATCTAAGGATATTGTCACTGCAATCCCCAAGCTCGGCCACAACTGACGCCAACTCCTGCCGCCCAGTGAGCCGAAGTACAAATATTGGATTTGAATTTTGCTTTCTGCTTTCACTGAGAAAAATGCAAGGAGTTTCCATAGTTTCAAAGCAGCTAAGGTTGATCCTCTGAATAGCTATTCAGGATAAAAAGTATTATCCTTTTAGTTCAATTTGAAACCTAACTTGCCACCCGTTTCTCTCAGTGTAGTGCCATTGGTTAAGTACTCTGTGAACCCGTAGCAGTTAGCATCACGAAAGCGGCACGACTTAATCCCTGGGTATTTCCCTGGGCTGGCATTGCACCTTTGACTGGTCGGCCTTCAGCTGATATGCCCGTTGATGTCCTGGCTATCATTCCACCGGCAAATCCGACAAAGACTACGCGAGCTGTCACCAGCTGCTGCGACTGCCTGGCTGAGTTAACGGCATTAGTTGAATATGCAAATAAACTGCCAATAAGCTGGGTTAAGTATACGACACGTTGTTTACTCACGGCGCCCGCGATTAACTGCACTGACTTTAAACACAAGGATCTCAGCTCACAGATAGTCAAGTCCCAGAAACACGCATGTTCATAAATCATAACTTTGGGTTTCATATCGCACTCATTAACGAGTCAAGTTCGTTAACCTCAGCCGCACTGAGTTTCCCAATAGTTTCCGACCTCCCACTACCACCCACAACCATCCAGCACCACTCCCCCACACACCACAACTATCCAATTTCTATCAGCACCCACGCATGTCATAGGTCATGACCTCAGGCCATGGGTCAGGCCTCCTTTTGGCTTTGGATTAGTTTTTAGTTATTTTCTTGTGGCTCAGTTAGTTATTCATTTGGAATGTGTTTTTACTTTTAATTTCGCTTCTCCTGTGTGGGTAGGCAATTTTCCGGCTGCTCATAACTCAAAACGAAAATGAAAAATAATAGAAAATAGAAAATAGAAAATATGCCCCGAAGGATAACTCGAACAAATCGAGATAATCCTCCGAAAAAAAACTACGATTTTACATATAAATTGCCTTTGCCAGCTGAGATTTATTTTTAATATATGGAATTTGGGGATGCGGTGGTTCGGTGGTTCGGGGGAAGTTCCTAGCAGAGATTTATACTCGAGGAACTCATGATTTAGCATTTTTACCAGAAAGGACATATGTGATATGTCATATTCCTTGCTGATTACAGGACTTTCATTTCGCTTGACATTACAATTTTTTGTTTGTTTTTCCCTTTTGATAATAAACGAAGAAAGGGAAATGACGTCTTCCATACAAATTTATTCGGAATATCGATAACATATCGAGTTTGTAAAAAAAACATTAATCGATATTATTGAAATATATGTATAACTAATATTTTTCAAAAGTTTTCCCCAAACTTAAAGCCAGTGAAACTTTGATGACACACAAAAATGATTTTCACTTCTTCTTTAAGCCACGCATGAACATCCTGCCGACTCATAGGTCGAGTTTCCAACTTAAATGTCCTTCACGCGCACCCATCCAAATAAACCGAACTTAACTATTCAGTGATGTGCCCCCCCCCCCCCCCCCCGTACACCCCCGCTAGCTGTTCAATGCTTAATGTGCTTCCTGTTGACGTTGCGTCCGGAGAAGGAAGGACAAAGGAAGCGATGTCCGGTGGTTTGTCCAGACGCCTCCGAATGGCATGTCAAACACGCAAATGCTCCGAATTAGGCGACTGTCTCCTAACACTCTTTTTGGGCCACTTGGGTGAACACTTTAGTGTCCTTTCAGATGCCGCAAGGAATATTGATTATTGTTGTTCGTGTTGCGCGTGGAAAGAGATTTCCGCGGATTTGGAGCAGCTTAACCGCTGACTTCTGCCGTTAGACGGTTAACCGTTAACGGTTAACCATTGGCCATTGACCTTGCCCCTTAGCTGATGGCACCGAAAGTTATGATGGCAATTTTCCCTATTCCACTCCCAATCCTGGTATTTATATTTAAACCAAGAGGAAGGCCATTTTTTGGCGTAAATATTATGATAAATTTACAGAGATTTGATTGGCTCCTTGGACGATGTCCTGGCCTCCTTGTACTGCTCCTGGGCTTGGGCTTGACCTTGTGCTGTGTCTTCAATTTGTCACGTTGATTATCAGAAATCTAAAGTTAATTAATTTCCCTCTCGAGGCTGACATGTTTAGCATTTGATTCAAGGAGAAATCGTGATATGTCGACATAAGGCGACAAGGGAACTTTTGGAAGGACATATGGGAAAGTTTGTGGCATTCGATATAAGATCTCTTGGGGGCAGTCGTCAGAGTTCACTGTCCAAGAATTTGCATAAAAAAGAAACACTCACAAATATTTATTCATATGCATTTACTTACATGCACTCAAAGTGGCAAACGAATAAAATTGCTGGCATTCATTTTTTATTGGCACAAAAAACAAACCAAGACAAAAAGTTGGCCAAAATTGTTGTCGTTGTCATTGGAATTGACTTTGTTCCTCTCTCGCTTTCTCTCTCTCTCTCTCTCTCTCTCTCGTGTGTTGGTAAGGGTGCCAGGGAGTGGTGGAAAGGAGGGGCTGTGGAGTCCCTTTCGCATGTTTGTTTGGATACGCTTCATAAAGAGAATCTCAACGATTTATCATTTTGGAATACGAAAAACAAAAAATCTCCTCTGGATTTTGCCCCGCGAGTGCTGAGAGATTTTCGATCAATGTTTTCTTTATGCAAAGCGAATGGAGGACTGAAAGATTGGAAGATTCAAAGATCACATATCGCAGACACCCCTCGTGGGTGACCGATTAAATTGCAGGGTATCGCAATGTTCGTTGTCTCCCCAAAATCAGGACTTTTCAATAGTTGAAGTGGCGCCAAAAAATTCATCGAAAGTTGGTCTTGTTTTGACCAAGTCTCTGGCTGCATCTGGGGACAAATATTCATAGGTTCCCTCAGCAGGCCCCAAAACTCTTCATAAATATATATTCCATATATATTATATACATATGTATATGTGAATAATATATCTGAGCAAATCGAAGAGCTCTTTTCCATCAATGTTGAGTTACATTTGCTTTCAAAATTTTAAGTAACATTTTCGGTGTAATTTTACAAGCTTTGGAAAAAATTGAAAATATGTCGTTAGTATTTAGCAGCCCAAAGTATGAACACAGCAAAACCACGAACAGAGAGGACAAGTGCAACACTTTGAAGCAAAATGTGCCATCGGAGGGATCTGATGTATCGCAGGACATTCATGAGGAGACCTCTTCGAATCAGTCAAATGAGTCTGTGCTATCCCACATCCTAGCCAGATTGTCTCATTTGGTAAATGACTTTAGTTCCATGGATGAAGATAACTCGGAGTACATTAGGGACTTCTCCCAGAGACCAACACACTTGATATTGTACTCGCAATTCAATGAAAATTTGTTATCGAAAAATCACGCCAGAGCTAGGGAGGACTCAATGCATCTGTTGACAAAGTCATACACAGTTACGCATTCCAGGAACTCCCCTCCCGCCGATGGATCCAGCCTTGGAGGCGATGGACAAGATGCCGACTGCTGGACCGTAAGCTGCGACGTGGGTAAATATATATCAGAAATCAATATGAAAAAATACACTAAGGGCCTGCAGACCTCGGTACACCGCTCCGCCAGTCGCCTGTCTCAGTTTCTTGGCCAGCCTTCCAGATTCAGAGAGCTTGTCAGGGACATTTTAGCGACTCTCAATCTTAGGCTGCAGCATTCGTCCCTCCACTCAAAGTGGGACCTTGTGCGTCGCCGCGTTCTCGAGGAGCCCATCTCCCGGATCTCTGCCTATGCGAACGATCTGTACGGGTTGGCGACACGTGAAGTGGCAACTCTTTACAGCTGCCTCAGGGTCCCCTCCGCGCACCTGTCGCACGAGGCCATGACACCAACGGTAACGAATCCATTCGAGCTTTAAAGCACCTGTCCTACATTGACCAATTCCAAAGATGAAGAAATTAAGATTCCCCCCGAATTTTAAACACATGTCATTCATCGAAATTATTGCAGTTAATCAATTTAAATCGGCAAGCAAATTATTATTTAAATAAGAAATGTTTTTGGGTATTTTGAATAAACATTTATATAATACAGAGCTTCTTATTTTTTATTATTTTAAGCTCGAAATAGAAAATACACCTCGCAGGACATTATCCTGCGAAGAGATACTCATTTCAGTAAACGTCATACGATTTATTTTAATGCCCTACATGAGTCTTAAGCTGCGCGGTATCTGCGGATTGCACAATATCTGCAGTGGGTCGCGGCTTATAGTGGCGGTGGGGGTGTGGGTGGGGTGGTTCGAGGTTAGTGGTTGGTGGTTGGTGCTGGTGCCATAACAATTTACCTCGATGTCACCTCTGCGACGCATTCGCCGCATTCGATGCACGCAAAAGTTGCGATTTTTATGAGGGAAGCCAACGAGGCGCATTAAATAAACGCAACGAGACGAATTCCATTTAATTTAACGTTTACAGTTTCTAGAAATCCCCACAGAAACTCAAATTCAAGCAACTAAATAGCCAGTTGCAAGAATTTTTAGATCCGAATGCGAAACACGCTGCAAAAACAAAACTTGATCTAAAGATAAATAATGTTAAGTAAAGTTTAGCAAAATGTATGATTAAAAATACAATATAAAAAATATAAATATAATATATAAAATAAAAACAACATATAGCTTAATAATTATTAAAAATTATTAATTAATTGATAATTAATCATAATAAAATTATTCACAATTAAATACAAATTTATTATGGAATTATTTATATGAATCATATACAAAAATAAATAAAAATAATAAAATATAAATTCAGGAAAAATATAGAAAAATAGAAAAATAATATTTATATAAATTATAAACTAAAAAAGTTTTTCTTAATAATTATTTATATTTAATATATTGTACTTATTTATATAAAATTATATTAAGTCGATAAGCTGTAAAATAAATACAAATAAAATTATTAAATTATTTCATTTATTTAGAGCTATAATAAATTGAATAAATAGTTTACAAGGTTAGTAAATATTTATATAATTACCTTAAAATTAATTAGTTGATAAATTATGGCTGAATAAAAATTAATCCACTGATTAAGTCGTACACCTTTATAAAGCGAAGGCTCCCAATGCGAGGAGAGCGAGTGTTTTTCTTTTAGGGTTAGGAAAATTTGTTGGAAAATGTTGTCTGGCTGTCCCGCTGTCCCGCTGTCTGTCCTGTCCTGTTGTCTTTGTGGCTCGTCGTCTGGCTTATCGCTGACAGCTTCTGTCTGGACAAATTCGTGTGCTAAATTATTGAAATTTGACAAGTGAACTGAGAACCGACCGACAGACAAGACGGAAAAGACGGACAAGTATGGAGAACTTCATGGAGATTGGGGCACTGGTCAAGTGGCTGGTGGCTTGTGGCTGGTGGCCAGCTGCAATTCAAGACTTAAACTCAGTTTCAGTTTCAGTTTCAGCTGAATTTTCAAAACTCACTTTGAGTTAAGAAATCCAATTAATTAGCTTTGACATTGCGACACTTGGGCGCTTGATGGCTGTATATTAAAGTCGAGTGTTACAGTTACTTAATTTGTCAATTATCGATTATTGATTATGTTGCCATCGGAATGACGTAGTTTATATTTATAAACATACACACATATATACATATATATATGTATATTTGTCTATTATTAGTCGAAGTGGGCGCCACGTGGGCTGCACTGACTGCCGATGCCCTGCGATTGGAGTGAGTGGCGTAATTGGGGGCAAAGGCTCCAAGAGCGAGGATGAGCACTTAAGTTGATGGATAGCACAGATTTAAGCGAAGGCTATTTTTAGACACAGGATGTGGATAAGTATTTGTTTATCTTCAGTCTTCAGTCTTCAGTCTCTGCATATGTATCCGTGAGATACATTCTACATTTTTAAGTAAGCTCCAATTAATCAAAACAAAGTTGTGGCAAGAGCCACTGAAATGACTTGAAGAGGTTTGTTGCTTCCTTCGGCTGTTGGCTTTTTACTTATTCTGTGCAATTCTCTTCATTTACAGGCAGCATTCGCCTTTCGCTTTACCCACTTTTATGGCCAATACCATTTTATTAGCCATAGTTAAAGCCAAACGAACACACGCTATGCAAATGCTGCATTTTGTCTGTGCCAGAGATTCTACAGACTTAAAAATATATATATATATGTGTGTGTGTGTGTGTGTGTGTTCCTGTCTGCTGCCATGTAAAATGGAAAATGAAACTTTGAGTGAAAGCAGGAAAAGTTCTCCACTGCTGCAATAAAAAGGTTGCTTTAGTTAAACAATTGCCTTTGTTCGAGCAGCTTCCAAATTGATGGCCTCAACAAATTTAAATTATACAATAAAAAATTAAAAAAAGAACGAAAAAAACTCCCAAGGTTCTACCGAGACTTGAACTCGGATCGCTGGATTCAGAGTCCAAAGTGCTAACCATTACACCATAGAACCCGTTATCTGCTTACCAAAACCGAAGCGTACTTTAGATACAAGATACTTCCCTTTGTCGGTAAAAATTTATTAAGGGTGGCGGCAAATTTTTCATTTTATTCCTTAAATTAATAATTCAATAATAAATTAATTTCGTATTTTTTAAAAGTAATTTAAAATTATGTGCTATAAATTTAGAACAATTTCAAATAAAATGCTATGTTTAAAAAGGTAATTTTTTTGTTTCAAAATTTATAAATAAATTTATATTTTACAGTCAAGAATCACAAAGTCAGTCTATTTATATAAATAAATCTAGATATTTAAGTATATAATTTAAAATATTGTTTTTTCATTTCGTGATGCATAGAGTCAAAATATATATCTTTCTTTTAATAAGAAGAAAAAAATATGTTAAAATGATTAATATTGAAAATAAAATATTTATTTAATAAATAAATAAATTATAGGTTCATTTCAAATGCCATAAAATCTGTTGATTATTTGTTACTTAACTAAATCTACCCCAAATCTAAATCTGCACTTTTTCCAGTCCCTCCCTATTTATCGTTAGCTATAATTTTAGTACTTTAACTATAATTTTTATAATCAACATTTAAAGCTTGAAACAAATATCAAGTACGATATTCACATCACATAAAATCCCTTGAGGACGAAGCCACATAAAGTGAAATCTTTTATGGTCGATTATAAACAGTGAACTTTGTCCTTTGTTGATGCTACCGCAAGCTGCCCACCGTTGGAGTGGGCGTGGCAAGTCAATTATATGCAGTTGAGTGGTTGGTTTAGGTGTGAGTTGAAGTCCAAAAGCGGAATAACCATTGTCTGACTCTTTATGCCTGTGTTCGTGTTTCTGTAGGTGTGTGTGTGTGTGTGTGAGTGTGTGTCGCGCCATTCAACTGTTCTAATTAGCCAAACACTTGTTATCCATTGCACAAGCGTGTCCTTGCCCCAGACACCTCAGCTCCTCCATCGCTACCAACTTGTTGACAATTCCAGGACACGTTTATCGCCTTTGCTTACCTGCGCTTAAACGATTTTAGAGTTTATTTTTAACGTGTTCCTTTTATTTTGGGCTCCCTCTCTCACCGCCCACATCGTCACCTCATTTACATACGTTAAGTGTGAATGTGAGTGTACTTGCCACGTGGGCGTGGTTGGGCGTAAATAACGGCAAGTTTATGCCTGTAATTTGATTCCGTCGGCGACAGCTTTGACGACAATCTCATTAACATGATATCAGAATCCACGGCGGCGAGAATCAGCATCGGGAATCCTCTTGGCATGTCCTTAATGGACATTCAATGCTGTGGCATTGAGCATCCTGTTATGTCCTCTTTTGCAGGATTATTGTCTCATATAACTGCATTTACTTTCAAATGACGACTGTCAATGCAAACGCTCAACATTTTATCTTGCCTCACGACTCTCCAATTGTTTTCCGTTAATAAAAAACTTGATTGAACGCCACTGAAATCCTTAGACGAGCTTCTTACATACTGATACGCATACTTATGTGAGTCAGTGTATGGCTTTGCGGCGAAATGAAAAAAGCTGTTAGCGTTTGGGTCTTGGCCAAAACGTAAAAACCAAGCTTTCCGTCGGTTGTTAGCCAAACTGAGGGCAAAGCTTATGGCCGGAGCTTTTATTCGCTTTTTTCCTTATGTTGACAGCTTTGGATTATAACTTGGCTTTTTTGCAACTAGAATAAATATTCCACCTATAGATACCCTGTGTTTATTTAAGCCCAAAGTAGCTTCATAGCCGGGGATCTAATTTGGCATCTAGAATGTAATTTAAAAATATATGTATATAAAATAAAGTGTCTGAAATAAATTTAAATATGATAAATAATAAAATATAATTTTATAGCAAAAATAAACTAATAGAAATATTTAAAAATAATATTTATTTTTTCAATTGTCAAGTGTCAGCAGAGGGACATAAGGGTCTAAATTTTGTGAGCTATATTTTAGCTTATTTTAAGATAGATTTAATAAATATTACTAGTTTAAAATTTAATATTTATTTATATTATAAAAAAAATAATCTTTATATATACGAAAAATAAAACACCTATAACTGATCTAAAATTTATTTGGTTGACTGAAGGGGACCTACAAATTGTTATCTGTGTTTACTTTATTGACAATAAGTTTTGTTTACAAAAATTGTTTAAACGCATTGTTAAATACAATTTATGATTCATTTATTATTTAAAATATATTATTTAAAATTATTATTACCTTAGAACAGTACAATTTTACTGCCTGTAAACCATTTTTGTTAAAGTACCAAGTTTTTATTTAAAAAATTTTAATTTTTCATATTTAATTTATAATATTTAAATTTATTTATATTTGTGTTATATTTGATATGATTTTGGTTACTTTTCCTGGACATGATTAAGTATACGTTTTTATTACTATCATATTTGTGAGCTATAAATTTAGATACTCCCAATTGAATCCTATTTATTTAATAGCGGAGGTATCCTCCTCCCCACTTTCCCAGCCATGCGAAGCACTCAACGAGTTTCCCACTTATCATCGTTGACAGGTGATATTGAGGAGCGCGTAGAACCTTCGTAGGAATCAAAGGCACTTCAGTGAAAAACGCGCTTAGTATAAACGAAATCCCACCCAATCTTAAGGGAATAGTCACTTGTACTCAGTGTTAGAGATAAGGAATGCAGATTATACGAGTCGAAAAAATAACAATCTTAGGTATTTGTATTAGGTATGGAATTTGGTAGAATATTTTTAATAATTATTACGAATATTAAAATTATTGCACATTATGTCACAGCCGCAGTGTCAGTTTAGAAACAAAAGTTGCAGCTGCTCGAAGGCAGCCACAAGTCGACACAGGAAATACACTACCCCTACAAATGCTACCATAGCTGCAGACGATCTAAAAAATATCATTAAATAATAGAGAATAATATTTAAAATATTTTAGCACAGGGTATAAAGAATTCTATATGTACATATAGAAAAGAAGTATTTCTTGTTATCAATAAAAATTATTTAGCATTTGACAACGAAAAACTATGCTGTTTTTTTTAGTTCTTTGGACTAAAAGAAGATAATCACATGGCTTTCAGATTCAAGAGTCATTAAGATGCCAAATATTGTGATTTATATTGAATATGGGATCGGTGTTGGGCGATCAGCGATTGGCTTTATCTTATCAAAGGTTGCCACACGTTTTGTGTTTAAATTCTGACTAGAAGTGAATTTGTCAGATGATTCAGGGCACCTGAACCTTTGGCCTGTTGGACATGATAGAGATTAAGTAATACCCGTGGTCAAGTGTGGCCCAAGTCTCTATTGGGTATAAATTTTGAAAGAGCCGCCGACTCCCTGAAAATACTGCAGTTTATGGGCCCGAACTACTGCTACGTTTGGCCATTTATCGGTCCATAAAATGTTTCGACTTGTAGAATTTTGATAAGACCCCCAGCACAACAATTGGCAACAGTCTTAATTTCTGGTCTCTAGATACCTTCGCGTTAATCAGTCCATTATATTTATATATTGATTATATTTATATATTGACTATATTTATATATTGATTATATTTATATATAATTCACAATCGTCACAGCCGCAGATCACCTTTCGGTACGTTCAACCATAAATAATCGGTTATATTATATTTATAGAAAGTTGGGTAAGTCACAGAAGTGTCTCGTTGGGGTTGAGATTCCACTGGACGTCGACCCATACGATTAGCAGGAGTTTCTGTAACTTTTTATCAAGTCAAAGAATCGTGATTAAATTATTAAGAACTTGGGTTATCCCGAAGGTTATTGTAGGGCATTTAATTAATTTCTCTTTCCAAGCTCGCAATTTATATTTTCTTTCCTAAGGTATTTAAATATTATCTACTTATCTTTAACTCTGACTAATTGTTTAATTAATCATCTATAAAAAATAGAATCGATCCATTTATGACACATTATTTTATATAAATAATATATCAATTTTAATAATAAATAATCATTTATATATTTAAAATAATAATAAATAAATTTTAGAACATAATAAATAGAAATTTATTATTTAAACTTTTTAGTTTCATTCACAAATAAATTATTATTTAAAGTTTTTATTCATATTTCATATAAAAAAGATCAATAATCATATAAAATAAAGGTTTTATATGGACATTTGAATTCTTATCATTGCTGATAACAAACTCTTCGATCAAGATTAGATTTTTAGATTATGTTATATTAGTAATAAAATTAAAAAAATTACTAAGCTAAAATATAATTTGTATATGTTTAAAAATTAAAGTTCATAGAAGTATTTGCAACACTTTAACAATCGTAAAGAATATTAAATTATGTAAAGAAATGAGAAATAGCTCTTAAATAAATGTAATAAATTATATTTACTATGAAAATTTAAAAGATTCTAAAACAAATAAAATAATAACAAAAATAAACAGAAACCCGTTTGATGTTTGTTCGCTTTACGTGTTGGAATTTTTACTGTAATGCAATTTATGTTCACTTACAATATATACACTTCCCTATTCCGCTCTCGCACACACACACACACACACACATACACACAGAGAGTGAGATCAACAGTTGCGCATTTATGTATTTATTTAATATATATATTTAGATCGCCCAAGATCGTTCACTTTTATTTATTGACATTTGCCTTTAAGGTCACAACCTTTAGCACACGATTTCGCCGCACTGATAAGCACGCACACACTTTGAGCGCTCCTCCTGTGCTGCCTGGAGATCAGAAGATTTGTTTGAACTTAGTTTTGATTTCTTATCAAGGTACAAGGTGCGAGCGAGAGGGCAATAGTTGGCGCTCCACTGATAAGAGCGACACCACAAGGCAGGTAGAACTTCTAAGTCGCAATACACGCAAGCAATGTTCGAGCATTTAATTGCTGTATGTGTGAGGGTTACTGTAAGTGTGTGCGTGTGTGTGTGGGTGTGGGTGTGTGTATTGATCACCAATAACAGCTAGAACAATGGGGAGTAGCGGAAGAAGCGGGCCCAACGATTGAAGCGAGCCAAGCGGGTGAACGGGCCAAGCGGGTCAAGCGGGAGAGGCGGTCGCTGCTGCTTGCGTCGGCAGAGACAGTGGCAGAGGCAGAGGCAGAGGCAGAAGCGTTCAGCGATTTCTATAGCAACCGATCCTGTTTCTACTTTCAGTTTACGTTTTGGCTTCGCTGCGTGCGGTCGTTGGCGTTTCTCGTGCTCCACTAACAAATCAAAAGAACGCTTGACGAGGAGAGGAAGAGGAAGAAGAAGAGAAACTATATCAAGTGTTGTGCTGAATAATAAAAATAACATCAAAGTTCTTACAAACTATAATCACTCCCCATATTTCTCAAAAAATTATGTAAGTTTTCTGTTAAGCACGCAAAAACTTTGAATATTTTGAAAAACGATTTGTTGACAAATTTAAAAATAAAACAACAAATTATTTTCTCAATGTGCTCATTACCAAAAAAAAAAAACAAAAAACAAAAAAAAAAAAAGAGAGAAAATACAATAAACACGTGCGAGTCGAAGCTCCCAACATTTAGCTCAATTCACCGGCTGTTGATATTTGCCGCCTTCTCACCTCCTCCACTTTTCCCACTTTTCCCACTTTTCCACTTTTCCCTCGCTACGTTCAGTAGGTCAGTGCACTGATCCCGAGTTCATTGTCACCCAAACGCCAGTCTTTTTTTTTACTTCTTTGGATCTCCTTCATCCCCAAATCTCTTGACTCTTCAGTTTTACCAATTCCATTTTCGGAACTAAATTCATCAGCTATGTGACATTTGGCTCTCTTCGAATTGCTTTTGCTGCCTTCTTCGTGTGATCTCTTTCGATCATGCAAATAGAACACATGGCAAACACACCACACACCACACACCGCACACCACACACCACACACCACACACCACACACCGCACACCACACACACACACTTTTGGATCTGCCCACTTATCGGCTTTTGTTTTCATACGCAACTTCTTAGGTCGTCGTCGCTATAAAACAAAAAAAGAGAGAGAAAAAGTAATTAAATAAAATAAAAGCCTGAAGGCCCAGTTCGAAATTTCGCCTAGAATATTTTTAAAACTGTGCCCCGATCCGAAGGCCCATTTCAGTTTTTCTGATCTCTAATCGTATGACTGGCAAATGTCTAGACAACTAACAGTTTTTCCTTATCAAGAAGCCGGTTTCCTACATTCCCATGATTCAAGATCCCCAGAACTATTTTTAACTAAAACTACGCAATTAGAAAACTTCGAGCACGCAAATGTTTCTTACAAAGAAAATACGTTCTAAAAATCGCAGGAATTTTAGATTAAAAAACAAACCATTTTTATCTTAAATTCTTTAAGAATTTCTATACATAAAATAGTTTCGATTTTTAATCTTAAGTCACTCTTATTTTTAAATAACATTTGTTTAACTTTTAATTTTTACTTAAGTGCTAAAAGTTTACAATTATATAAAAAATTTAGCTTTTTTTTATATCATTTAAAGCACTTTTAAAGAGTCTAAAAGATCTTAAAAAATTCTCGGACATTTGAAAAAAATTTAGTTCTTTTATCTGAAATATAAAGCTCAGTTCCTGTTGCCGTTGCCAAGCGAAAGTCAACTGTAAACTTTGTCCTTATCAATCAAGCGTTTCGTGCAACTCTAGATTCCGTAACACCGTAATTAGCGGTCTATAATTTGTGTTATTTTAATCACCATAATCAATGCATTTCCTGAGTCTTTGGGAAAATCCCAAACAATTAACTTTACATTTTATCAAGAACGTTTATAGAAAACGAGATTGAATCGTTTACGGAGAGATTTTTAATAGCTAAAATTGAAAAACAATTTCTCGCTTAGCCTGTCAATCATAAATACTTCTTTATGGTTTTAAGCAGCTACACCAATAAATCAATCAATAAATCAATCAATCAAGCCATCAAACATTGTTGCTATAAAGTAATCTTTTTTTATACTGTTAAAACTTAAGCGCTTGAACAGTTACATTAAGCCAAATAATGGACGGACGAAGATGAAAGACTTTATAGAGAACATGTTTAAATATCTGTCAAATCATCATCAGCAACTGAGATCATCTTGTAGGGTTCCCTTAACCGTCGTTAAGGTTGTATCTTTTACCCTTTAAGTCTCTTTTCTAAGTTAACTTACAAAAAGTCGTTCAAAGAGAAGCAATTTTTAGATCGTTGTAATATATCTGACGAAGGTATTCTCATCGATCCAATCTGATCCCAGGGTATCCGAAGATCGTGTTGCTTCTTGCAAAACCAACGTATTCGTTATTATATGAAACCTAAGTCCGCAGCTAGTTAACCTTTGAACCCATATTTAGGTCTTCAGGCCTTCCCATTACCCAAACTGACCGAAGGAACATATCGTTTTCTGTTGTTTATTTTGGGTGTTTGTTCTTATCAACAGAAGAAAAAAAAAGGAAATTTGTGTCAGTTTATTGATTAATAAAATATTATGAACGTTCCTAGCAACATCGATAGATATCGAACGCAATATTATCGTATGGCCCTTTGTACCCAAAATGAAAAGAAAAGAAAAAAAAATAGAAGTAGAAACAAGAAACAAGAAATAAAAAAATATAAAACGAATGAACTATTATAGCTCAAGACTTCGGTAGTCGTAATACACATGCCATGGGCCATTATCACTCGGAAGATAAGACCAAAAGAAATGCCTGTTTACAGAAATAATCGCATGTCATATAAAGGAAAACCCGATATCGGTTCCCATTTTTGAATGCTTCAATGTACTTGATAAACTTTATGATATGAGCTTCGCGTCGAGTCATTTCCTGAGCCGCACGCCAGAAGAATTACTTAGATCTCCAGGGGTTAATTCCCTAACGAGAACTGATTAGGATCGATTAATAAAACATGATCTAGAAGAGTGCTAGCCGTCCCCTAATCAGTTATTAAACATCGCACACACACACACACACACTCTGTGTGCACTTTAGTCTCACGTCATGCGATTCCATGGAAGGCGAGCGTCATGTATATTAAGTTTAGAAGCACGTCAAGGGTTTAGTTAATTAATTGTCGCTAATGGAATGCTAACTCTATTTTAGTCACACACTAAAAAATGGCCAGCAGTGCGAATGAAGCGCTCTTCAATCGTCCAGGACCCAATCGCCTGAGGCAATCGGAAGTCTATCGCTGCACCAATCCGGAGGATGCGGTTAAGCTTCGCCTTACCAAGGAAGGCCTCGGCGCCGAGGAGCCAATCTCGATTCCCGGACTGCTGAAGCGGACCGTTAACAATTATCCGGACTATCCGGCGATGCGTACCAAGACAGGCAAATCGGGATACAGCACAGTCACCTACAAGTAAGTTTCAGGAGCGGGTGAGGGGATGGTTAAGGGGCGTCAGTTCGACGGTCCTTCATTTGGCAGTGATTGGATTTTGTAATCACCGCATAATTTTCTTATCGCCCACAGGCAGTATGAGCAGAAGGTGCACCAGACGGCGAAGGCCTTCATTAAGCTGGGCCTAAAGGAGCACCACTCAGTGGGTGTGTTGGCTTTCAATTGCGCCGAGTGGTTCTACTCGGCAATGGGTGCCATCCATGCGCGGGGCATCATCGCCGGCATCTACACAACCAACTCGGCGGATGCGGTGCTCCATGTGCTGGAGAACTCCCGCTCCCAGATTGTCATAGTCGATGATGCGAAGCAAATGGACAAGATACATTCCATTAGGGACAAGCTGCCCAACCTGAAGGCGGCCATACAGATCCAGGAGCCCTACGCCCCGTACCTCAAGAAGGAGGATGGCTACTACAGGGTATGTTCAGTCTATCATCGCATTGCAATTCCATTAGCTAATCTCATTCCGATGGACGCAGTGGTCAGAAATTGAAGCGATGAACGTCAGCGATGTGGAGGATGAGTACAAGCGGCGTCTCGAGAACATTGCCATCAATGAGTGCTGCTGCCTGGTCTACACCTCCGGCACCGTGGGCATGCCCAAGGGTGTGATGCTCTCCCATGACAACATTGCATTCGACACGCGCGCCATTGCCAAATCGCTGGAAAAGGTGGTTATGGGGGCCGAGGCGATGGTCTCCTACCTGCCGCTGTCCCATGTGGCTGCCCAGACGGTGGACATTTACACGGTTGCCTCCATGGCCGGCTGCATTTGGTTTGCCGATAAGGATGCGCTGAAGGGAACGCTGGTGAAGTCCCTTCAGGATGCACATCCAACACGTTTCATGGGCGTGCCACGTGTCTTCGAAAAGTTCCAGGAACGCATGGTGGCCGTTGCCAGCTCCAGCGGCAGCTTTAAGAGAATGCTCGCCGGCTGGGCCAAGGGCATCACACTGAAGCACTATATGGAGAATCAAGGGTAAGTCGCTTGTCGCATAGCAAGGACGCTGGTGTGTGGGTGGGGGTGGGAGTGGGGGTGGGTTAAAGAAGTCAGGATTAGAGGGGAGGGGAAGCCCAAAAGAAACTTCAACTTTAACTTTTGTGTGCGCATAAATTATGCAAAATGGATGCACAGTTAAAGTGGCTGCAGCAGCATCTACTTCCATATCCTTTGCCCGCTGACTGGCCATCCTTGCCTGACTATCCTTGCCATCCTTGCCGAAAGCAATCCCTGCGCTTCGTACGCTAAATTATGCAAGCGAAGCGAGCGAAACGAAGCGTCCAAAGGAAGCCAGTGGCTGGCACTGCTTTAAGCGCAAATCAGAGCCGCGCAGACATTACTCATACGCCAGGCTGTACACGAAAGCAGAGGCAGGACCTGAAGCGGTAGATAAAGTAGCTACAGATACAATAACCGTGGCTGTTCCCTGGTCCCACCTGTCCACCCGTTCCCCTGCCCACCTGTCCACCTGTCCTCCTGTCCACCTGTCCTTCTGTCCACCTGTATTGCCCTGTACTCGTGTACCTGGTAAACCTTTGTAGAGCCCCGCATGCGGGCACGTCCTTGGCCAAAGGAGCGCGGCAATCTTTGTCTAAGAGGGCACCTCGAGTAAATCCTTCTCAGCTATTTACACAGGATACATGGATTGCCATGAGTATAGCTTTGACAATGATTAAAGCGCTTTTAACTCGGCTTTAAGGCGAACCTTCAAGGATAATGTTAATTTTATGAAGTGTCTGTTTATTTATTTTTTTCCAAAGGTGTCTCGACCGAATGAAACGTTTCCTTTATTATGCATCCTGAAATGGAGAATATTTAATAGAGCTTCGTCCTTCGACTTCTTATGGCCTTATTAATAATCCTTATTCGCCTATCGGTTGAACTTGTCATATATCCCTTTAATTATTCTCTAGTCCGGCTCTCTTTAACATATTAATTTGTCGTCCTTTCTGCTCATTCAGCAGTCAAATAGCCATCGCCCTCCCATCGCCTGGGAATTCCTTTAGCTGCGCTCTGGGAATGCTCTGGCAGTGGCCCAGCATTTTAAACTCCATTACGTGCAACTCTATTCGACTTCGAAGCACCCCCAACGAGTTGCATGCCACCTCGTCGTGTCCATTATCCTTGGCACATGCAATTACCAAGTTCCCAGCAAAACTAATCAACAATTCCAATTAAACTTGTTCTCAACTTTTGCAGCAAGAGCAACGGAGGTTTTCGATACAAGATTGCGAAGTCCCTCATCATGTCCAAGGTGAAGGCTGCTCTGGGATTCGAGCGAGTGGTCAGTTTGGTCAGTGCAGCTGCACCCATGTCCCCGGAGACGAAGAAGTACTTCCTTAGTCTGGACATGAAGATCTTGGATGCCTTCGGTATGTCGGAGACGGCGGGATGTCACACACTTTGTGGACACGATTCAACTTCGTTGAACTCCATTGGCAAATCTCTGCCGGGATGCGAATCGAAGATCATTAATCCTGACGAGAATGGCCATGGAGAGTTGTGCATTCGTGGACGTCATGTGTTCATGGGCTACATCGACAACAAGGAGAAGACTGAGGAATCGCTCGACGATGACTGTTGGCTACATTCTGGCGACTTGGGTTATATTGATGACAAGGGTTACGTGTGCCTGACAGGACGTTCCAAGGAGATCATCATCACCGCTGGCGGCGAGAATATTCCTCCAGTGCACATCGAGAACATAATTAAGAAGGAGCTCGATGGCATCTCAAATGCCTTCCTAGTGGGTGAACAGCGCAAATATTTAACAGTTCTGGTTACCATCAAGGTGAGTCTTACCTTTCTCCTGGGTCAAAGTCTTCCATTTGCTCATCTCTTCATCTTTCCCGCTCTTGTACTCATATGTCTAGACCGAGGTGGACCGTGAGACGGGCGCACCTTTGGATGAGCTGACACACGAGTCCTCCGTCTGGATGAAGTCCCTCGGAGTGGAATACAAAACCCTCTCCGAGATCCTTAAGGCTGGTCCCTGCCCCAAGGTCTACAAGTCCATTGAGGACGGCATCAAGCGTGCCAACAAGCAATCCATCTCAAACGCACAGAAGGTGCAGAAGTTCGCCATCTTGCCCCACGACTTCTCCATTGCCACTGGGGAGCTGGGACCCACCCTGAAGGTCAAACGCAATGTGGTCAACAAAATGTATACCGATACTATCGAGAAACTGTATGCCTAGACGACTATCGGCGGCTGTGAAACCAAATACCTTTAAAGGAGCAAAGAACTTGAGCTTTAAAATGAATTGAATTTAACGGACTTAAAAGCCATTGAGTGCCAGCTACACTTACATATATGTATATGTACACACATATACACATATATATATTTACACATATACTTACAAAGACATACTGATATATATATATATACGTATATATTTACCTACTTATACATAGAGAAATTTTAGAAGTCTTACCCGAAGTCCCCCGCCCCATTCAGTTAATATGAATGAGATGACCCCAATGTTCGTGATGATGAAGTTAAAATCCCCTCCCATTAATAAATATGTTAATATATATATAAATATATATATTAATACTAGTATTTAAGTCTAAAGTTTATGTTAAATTGTTTTACCTATTGAAACGTACGGAAATCATCAAATGCTGTTATTTGAATTACTATAATAAAATTGCATATAGATTTTAGAACATTTTTCTCTACTTACTTGTATTTCCGAATTGCATATTCTTCGTTTTAGACCATGAAGAATCACATTTGTATACCAATTAGTTCAAAATGTGGAGATTTTGGTATATGGGTTCTTCTTATTTTTTTTATGGGTTATTATTTATATTTTTTATTTTGATTTCTTAGTTAATTTATTATTTATTCAAAATTATATCCACCTATGCATTCATCGCTCACCATTTCCATATACATAGTTCTAAAAATCCATTATCGTTCATTTAGGTTTCGAGATCCAAAAGTCTTCTACACTCTGTAGAACAGATGTCAGATATTTATATCTGATTTATATCTGATTCCAGATATTTATATCTGAAACTGATGCAACTCGTATATTGAAAGTCATCTTCTCCTATACGAACTATACAAACGTGATCTAAATTTCGGAAAATATCTTTCAAATGAATATAAATACAATTTTATTGTTAAATTATCCTTTTTTGGATTATATTTATGTAATAAAGTTACACTCAATTATTAAAAATTTAAATTTAAATTTTTAAATACATTTATTTTAATTTATTTTTAAATTTAACTTCGTTGAAAATTCGAATCGAAAACTAGATGATATTTGTTCTTAGGGAATTCGATTGTTGTTCGAGTTACAATATAGACGATTAGTTGTAAGTTCTGTATTATAGTTTCCTATAATACAGTGTCCTATTTTAGGATAATCCAGGACTCAAATTTTTTTGAAAGAGGATTCATCCTCTTAGTCGGGCTTGGCAGAGTGCTTTAAATACTCAAGTAAATGAGTTTAATCTCTTTTGAGAACTTAGGTCTATATATACCTTATCAACATCGAACGGAGTCTTATAATCGACTTATATGTACTCCCCATTATCTGCCACCCAATCTCAGACATCAGGAGACTCCCATCTCCGGTACCCTCGAGTCGAGTGAATGCCTCATCCGATGTCTTATCTCCTCAATAAACCTATATAAATAGAAGGCAATCTCGCTTAGATCTTACAGCCGCAGGGGAAGAGACTTTGAGCTGCCCTTAGTCCAGCGGGTCGTCCGTCGGCTGATCATTTCCAGTCTCTAGGCCCTTCGCGAGTCGATCAGCGATGCGCTGCATCAGTTCCTCCATGCTTATTTTGATCGTGACACAGGCTCGGCGCTGGATATCGTAGCGCTGCTCGGGGCCACATTGGATGCGCTCGCAGTTAAGGACGAGGCTGAACCAACTGCTGGTGTCCTTGTAGCCGGGGCGGCACTCACACTCGTTGTGGGCCACACAGTGGCTGTGTTCCGGGCACCCGCCCTGACAAATGGGGCGACAGATGAGCTGATGCTGCTTGTTGGGATGATGCGAGTGCTCGTAGCCGCGCATGCAGCGGCATTTGTTGGGCTCCAGGCAGTAGCTGTGCGCCGGACAGGGCTCCGTGCAGATGGGCTCGCAGAAGTCAAAGATGATGGTACGGTAGCCCGGACAACACATGTACACGGTGTCCCATCTAATCCGCTCCTCAAAAACAATGTACTGCTCCGTCTCCAGACTGTTGCTGACATTGGCGATCAGTCGTGTCCGTGTGACCGGCACCTGGTACTTGATACTGATGTTCTTCTGGCAGTGACCATTGGTAATGGCCATGCCCTCCGTCTGATTGTAGAGAAGCGCCAGTCCAAGTGTCAGCAGCGTCAGCATCTTGACAGTCGCTCTGTGCTCCTCCGTGCCGCGATGCGAATGCACTAAACGCTGTCCCACCCACCGATAAAGCAGAAAGCGCAATTCTTTTGTTCGGATCCCTCGGGTTCGCCCACAGATCCACGATAACTAACTGTTTTGTTCAGCCTTATCGCTGCTCTGGCTGCGCCTTCCCAGCATTGGAAATGTACTGAAGTGTGAAGATTGCGACCGCAACTGCGACGCCGACTGCAGTAACGTGTGCCACTGCAACTGCAACTACGACTGCGATTGCAACTACGACTGCGACTGCGACTGTGACTGAGGGGATCGAACATGTTTGCTAAAGCCAAAGCGATGCTCCCCCACTCTCAACTGCTACGAATAAGAGTAGCCAACAGCCCTTATGGCTCAAAGGCTTTTAGCACAAAATTAAAAAGTGGATAGCTCACAGTTCACATTATTACTCAATTTTAGAACCTTCAGATCATTTAAATCATGGGCTTAACAATCTCATTCTTGCATGGTACAATAAAGTACATAGGCCCCACATTCTTATATCCTTCAATTTCATGATCTAAAAGTGTTTCAAGTGCAAAATATTTCAACTTGCGCCAGCTAAGAAGATGCTTTGCTATAAATATGCCATAATTTTAGCAAAAAAAAAATTTTAAAATAATCTCTTAAAATATTCCAATTTTAAAAATGATTCACTTTCATGATTCATATCCTAATCAACCAAGCCTTTGCCCTATAAAAGCCACGCAAGTCGCGATCCGCAAGTTTAGTTCGTTTTACGATCGAAGAACTTGCGTATAATATGGGTTCGTTTCAGACTGTTGGCTACTCCTTAATCCTTGGACTACTTTTGTTTGTAGACTTTGGCAATGTAAGGAAATAGGACTTATCTGAGATCTAAAACTAACGATAGTTTATTTTAGGCTGACTCTAAAGAGAGCATGTGCCCCAATGGGTGTGGTGACAGCGGAAAATGCGTGGCTCCTGGACAATGTTGTCATTACGGTCAGGAATGGAATTCTCTAACCAAAACTTGCTACTCGACATGCAATCCCAGTTGTGGAGCTCACAGCAGGTGTGTTGGGGTTGATCTTTGTGAATGTCGCAATGGTTACACCTTAAAGAATGGCATCTGTACACCAATTTGTTCGAACTGTGGAGATCATGGTATATGTGTGGCTCCCGAAAAGTGTGACTGTGAAAAGGATTTCGAATGGAATCACAAGGATGGAAAGTGTCATCCAAAATGTACCCCAAAATGTGGACCAAATAGCTTCTGCACGTCGGAAAACCATTGCGAATGCAATAAAAAATATATCTATATCAAAAGTAACAACACTTGTGAGCCACAATGTCCTTTGGGATGTGGCACAAACGGAAAGTGTATTGCCCCTGACATATGTGGTTGTGTTGCAGGCTACGAATGGGAACCAAGAAATCGTCACTGTATCCCAAAATGCAATCCCAAATGTGGCTCAAATAGCTTCTGCGAAAGTATAAATAAGTGCAAATGCCATAAAGGATATGTCAACAAGGACAAGGACACGATGAATTGCTACTCGCAAATCCATAGGTGGCTATATGCGATCGCTGCCTTCGCCTTTCTTGTTATCTCCTCCCTCATCGGACTCATCGTCTTTGGCTTGGTTCGGTGCACTCGCACCCACAACTATTACCCCAACACCAGCGTAGACGAGGCGCCGATCGTTCCTCACAGTTAATTTATAAACATAAATATATATATGTAATTGGTCTCGCCATATATATTAAATAATTGAATCATAAATAAATGTAAAAAATTAAAAAAAAAAAAAAAAAAACGCAAACCTTCAACGATAAAAATACTAAAAATATATCATGGGGGCAAAATGAGGTTTCGTGTTTGCTTCATTATAAATATAATAATAATAAATAAAAAAAATAATCAATAAACATTTTAAACAATTATTAAAAGGTCTGATTATTTTTTTCCTTCTCAATTTTCATAAATCTGCAATTTGAAAAAAAGACTTCACGTAACCAGAGCCTTACTGCCTATGAAAAACCACTCTAACAGCATTATAACATTTCAACGATTAACAATGAGCAGTTCTGTAAACCAATGACAACATCAAAGAGAATAAAAACTGTTAATAATATAAAGCAAAAACCAAAGCAAATCAGCAAACTGCTTCCCATGTATTTTGATGTCTTTTGTCTTTACTCTACCGAGCCCATCTCGAGGCTGTTTTGTTTACATTAATATTTCGCTGTTACGCTATCGCCTCATCTTGTAGTTAACACTCTGTAGATTGCAGCAGCAGTGTTAACAAAAGCTTTCTCGTGTTAACCTTTAATCTGATTAACTTCCTATTATGTTTTTACCGTTAACAATATGAATGCAAAAAGCAAAAACAAAAAAATGCCTTTGAATACACAATCACAAGTCACACAGTTATTTAAGTAGATAGAAGGAACATTAAATTGTACAAGCATACATACACGTACATGTGTATATTCACACACACACATACATTCATCAGAGTGGGTACGTTCCAGCAGCATTATGATATCCCATACTAACATCAAAAATATGTTGTTATACCGTATGTGTAGGCATATAAGTATTAGTATGTATCAAGCTTTTGCATATGAGCATTGTGCGTTTGTGTTGCTCGATATATACAAATAAACATGAGCACAAAGCAGGCGCCCAGAACTGATTAGCAGGCGACCCAAGCCATGCAGGCAACATGTGTGTGAGTGTAAAATGTTGTTGGTGTTATTGTTGTTGTATATGTACTATGAGTAGAAGTAGCTTTCGCTGCTGCGGCAACAGCTAAAACGGTAATGGCAGCGTCGACTTCGCCGTCGACGTTCTCATATTGTGTTTATGTTTATTTGTTCGTATGTACATGTATCTCCGTCTATATATGTATGTATGTACACTATTTTGTAAATACATGCATACGTTTGTAATGAGCGAGAGCGTCAAAGCTAAAACCAGAAATGGCATGAAAATGAAATGTAATGGCCAACAACAAAGAATCACGTGGGGAGCGACAACATTTAAATATGTATGTATGTATTTAACATTTTTTACGTACACACATGTATACATATAAGAATTGCAGGTAACCATCCACATATGTATGTGAACGTATGAATGCATGCATGGATGAATGTAAGGATGTGTGTAAAGCTAAGCGTTTGTAAGCTTAAGTTACCCCTCTGCCCGTTTAATGACGTAGCCCAAGCAGCAGGCGTCATTCACTTGGCTTGAGAAGGCAGTAGCCGTCAACGACGGCGTCGAAGTCGGCGACAGCGCCGGCGTTTTTCGCTTTGCTTTGACAATGCAGTTAGCTCTTACTACCCATTCCCTAACAACAACAACTTAATTTGTATGATTATCGACGCTTCACAAAAATAACAGTGAGTGATTTATCTACAGCGGTGGTCAGAAAAGTATGTATAGCTCCATATGAACAGGCATGGTTAATAAATTAGTGAAATTATATATAATCCGGGTTATATACAATATGTTTTGTTGATAAACATGTCTTATATTATCAATGTAGTCCCAAATAAAAGCTTAAAGTAAGAGTAAGCAGAGTGTTTTTCTGACTTTCATATGTACAAAGTCTACAAATGCATCTGAAAATTGTGCGTGGGTCACATAGTCATGACGGGGCATCCCGTTATCAGACAAATAACGACATCAATAAACGCCATAAAATGCCTCCAGAATTTTCCATCAGTCGATGGTCATAAGAAATATGCTGCGTCATTGAAAAAATAAAACTGAAAGTGTTGTCTCTCCATTTGTGTAGTCTAGCGTAAAATTGATAAGAGTTACGAGTTGTTTACAAATATATAGTTCATCTAACATAGTAATGCCGATTTAATAAGTTCTTTAACGAACAAATCAAAACACAAAATGTCTGACCCAAGCTTAACTACACTTATGAATGTGAAATCAACAACCTTTACTACATATGTACGAAAGTTAAGGTATCTTCCAATTTGCTTTGCAATTTTCTTCTTTTCTTTCTTATCTATTGCTGTTTACAAATGTATAGTTCATCTAACATAGTAATGCCGATTTAATAAGTTCTTTAACGAACAAATCAAAACACAAAATGTCTGACCCAAGCTTAACTACACTTATGAATGTGAAATCAACAACATTTACTACATATGTACGAAAGTTAAGGTATCTTCCAATTTGCTTTGCAATTTTCTTCTTTTCTTTCTTATCTATTGCTGTTTACAAATATATAGTTTATCTATTATAGTAATGCCGATTTATTAAGTTCTTTCACGAACGAATCAAAATAAAAAATGTCTGACTTAAGCTTAACTACACTTATGAATGTGAAATCAACAACCTTTACTACATATGTACGAAAGTTAAGGTATCTTCCAATTTGCTTCGCAATCTCCTTTTTTTCTTTCTAATCTTTTGCTGTTTACAAATATGTACATAGATCATCCATCATAGTAATGCCGATTTAATAAGTTCATTAACTAACCTACAAACGAATTAAAATACAACATGTATGACGTCAGCTTAACTACACTTACAGATGTGAAACGAACAACCTTCACTACATTCACTTTGAAAGTTGAGATATCTTCCAATTTGCTATTGCAATCTTCTTTTTTCTTTCTTTCTTATGTTCTGCTGTTTGTTGTAGACCTGCGCTCACTCGCTTATTACCTGAAAATTGAGTACACCCGACAAAAATAAACTTAGCTAGCTCTTCCACCATACATAATACTGAGTATATTTTAATTATTACTAAAGATTACAGAATATTGAAATTCTATTATACTCTTCTATATATTCATAATCTGTTATATGATAACGTTATGATATGATATCGTTTAACTAACAAAACTATATTTTAGAATGTTCTATTCTGCAGTTGGTTGCTTCTTTCTCATTGCTAGTGAAATCGTTTTGTTTTAGTTTGTTGTGTGTTAATGATGGAATTTTAAACAGTTTTAAATACCGGTTGTTATTGTAATTGCTATTTATGTGGCTGGCTGGACAACCATCGACAGACTTGCGTAAACAGAGAGCAAAGAGAGCAAGCATATATACATACATACATGCATTCATACTTATATACATTAATATAAACAGGCATACGTTCGTATGAATATGTTGGTTATCGTTTATATGCATATCCCCCCCGTTAACCGTCCCCACTAACAAAACCGACGTAACGACTTTGCTGCTTACGCTGTTTTTCGACGTCAGCGTCGCTGTTCTCATGTGTGTAGAAATGAGTTTGCATGAGTTGCAAAGGGTGGGCGCACAGTGTGGTGGTTGTTTCGTGAGCAGTGCAGTGCATAAGCGTACATACATATTTATGTATATATATATATACATATATACAGTTCACTTGTTTGTCAATATGTACACATGTTATTTGATTTTAGCTTTTTTTCTTTCTTTTATGTTTGTATACGTTTGTGAGAATATATGTACAAGTGCCATACGTCTTATGTTGTTGTTGTTTTGGTTGTTGTTCTTGTTACTGGTGGGTACATGAATATAAATGTTGTTTATCTGTCGTCGTCGTCGTCGTCGTCGTCGTCTCGGGTGTCCGTCGGGCTCGTCTCTGGCTCTTTTAGTAGTTTTGTGTGTGTATCGTTTTGTGTATAATGTTGTTGTTGTGTGTGAATGTGTGTTTCTATATTGTTGTGTGTACTTGTTGCTGTTATTGTTGCCCGCCAGCCTGGCTGGTTGGTTGGCTTGCCTGCTTGCTGGCTGACTGGCTGGCTGGCGGGCTGCTCGGCTGCTCACTCACTTGCTCGCATGAACTTTTTGCTTTGACTTTGCTTGGGCTCTTTTCCCGCCTGCTAATCAATGCTGTGCGCCTGGTTATTTTGCTATATCTATATGTACACAAACAAATCTACAAAAGTCACAGACATGCACATGCATACCCCCCACCGTTGGATTACTCCAATACATTTGCGTCACGAGTCGTGCGTGTAAATATGTACAACACATGTTAACTATACACTTGCGCCTACTAACATAGAGAATACACGAGCCCCAGCATGCATGCATATCGATTCCGTTATTGTCTTTAAATACTTATTTATATATTTGTATATATATTTATATAGAAAACTAGGTAACAGTGGTGTGTGTGTGTGTCAGTGTGGGCTGTGTGTCAATTGTTGCTAATGGTAATTTATTTTTCTCAGGGGAGGTTACGCCTATTATTAACTTCCGACTTATGAAAATAGCTTTCCGTGACATTCAAGTATTATATTTTAGAATTTATTAACAAATTAATAGCTGCGTGTACAAATTATTGTTAAATCAAGCGTTTTATATAAGTACAATCATTAGAGTAGATTAAAATACAAACTTAATTAGCGTGAACAGAAATTCGAATGCAATATAGGCAAAAAAATATATTAAAATGCGATGGAAATTCAGTGCTTGTATTTATATAACAAATTTATATAATATTATTATCTTTTAATATAGTTTCTCTCATTGGTTCACTCCAATGGAAAAGCCTGCTTGATGTGCTTATCGCCTTTGTAGTCGTTTTGTTGTTGTGTACGTAGAAGGTAAGCTTTTTTCTATTCCCCATATGTATAAAAAAATAAATGTAAAAACATGTATTTATCCGCTTATATGCGTATATACATATATTCAAACACACATATGCCGGCTTGTTTGTGCTGTATTTACACGAATACATATGTATTTATATTGATATACATATATGTATATACCTGTTACAGTCTATTATATTTATATTTTGTGTACCGTTACATATCGGACACATCTCTATGTACAAATACTAAGAAATAAACACAATGTGCAACTATTTTTGTTGTTGTTTTGAGTAACGGAAAGCCACCCGTCTTCCCCCCTATCCCATTCATCGCAACCTCACCCCCTCCTGACAGTCCATAACGTGGGAACATGACAATGTTTACACTTGTTTGGCATTCATGCGCTGCTGTTCATTGGTAAATAATTTCATAATAATGTTGTTGTTGCGGAATGACAAATGATAAGCCGCTACTACAAATTGCAACAATTACGATTGAGTTAATAATATTTCATAGAAGTTTATGTTGTTGTTGTTGTTGCTGTCGTAGTGCGTAGCAATCACAACAAACATCTCCGTTAAAGCTCAAACACATACGCATTTGTTTGTACATGCACGTAGAAAAGTGTGTGTGTGTGTGGGCAAACAGTTTGACATTTTGCAATAAAATAAATTAAACAATAAATTATAAATTTGTACAAAAAATGACTGTTCGTCGAATAGGCGCTCAGCAATGTAAAAACAGTGACAGCAACGGCAATGGCGTTGTTGTTTTTTTACCAACTGTGGGGCGCCCACAAAGTGTATGTGAGTTTTCTGCTTCTATTTCAATGCCTTTTTCATACATGCAAACATACACACTTCTCTGCGCTCATGTAGGTGTGTGTTTGTGTGCGTATGTGTGTGCGTATCATGTTTGAGCACCAGGCGCGTGTAATGCGAGAGCAAACCGTTTGCCCAAGTGACCAGGAACCAAAAGGTGGGGAAGAGAGGTTGAAAGCAAACACCGAGAACCGCTACAAATTTATGTTTTATGTACAGCAGCAGCCTTAGCAGCCTCAGCAGTCGCAGCGCAACAGCAACAACAAATATTTATGTAGTCTGTTTGTCATACGCCCAAACCCGCCCAATGTCTCTCTCTCTCTCTCTTTTCTCCTCATCCTTTCTACACACTTTTGCACTCACTCTTGCTTTTACTCTCTCTTTCGAATGTTTGACCTGCACATGAGGGCACGTAGCTGGTCAGCTGTGCTTTTCGATCAGCCGCAGGTGATTGTCTCAGGTCAGTAATGTGTGTGATTCAAAGGTTACCATATGCAACATTATTAAAGGGCATTATCATGTATGTATATAAATGTAACGGCTCATGATTGGGTTAGCGCTATTTGTTTGTACAGTCTAGTTGCAATGTCTGCATAAAGAAGAATACAACAAAAGAAAAAAAATTTAACATGCAATAAAGCCTCGACTGATGCTTTTGGTTAGAAGCTCACACATACAATGTGCCTTATGTAATACATAACAGAATTTGATGATTTATGACTGCTGTGGTTCACTGTATTTCAAGGTCTATTATATGCCAGATCATTTAAAGGCATTATCATATGTATACATGTAACGGCTTATGATTGGGTAAGCGCTATGTATTTGTACAATCTAGTGGCCTTATCTCTTTAAATTAGTTATGCACAAAACAAAAGAAGAAAAATTTCAATTGCAATGAAGCTTCAGTCGAACGGTTGGTAACAAAATTATATATGACCGCTGAAGCTCAAGAATATGTGTGTTTCATGATTCAAGATCTTTCATGCAAGATCTTTTAAATAAATGTGCATTCATGTAACGGTTTATGTTTAGATAATCCCTATGCGTTTGTACAGTCTAGTTGCAATGTCTGTATAAAGAAGAATACAACAAAAGAAAAAAAAAATTTAACATGCAATAAAGCCTCGACTGATGCTTTTGGTTAGAAGCTCACACATACAATGTGCCTTATGTAATACATAACAGAATTTGATGATTTATGACTGCTGTGGTTCACTGTATTTCAAGGTCTATTATATGCCAGATCATTTAAAGGCATTATCATATGTATACATGTAACGGCTTATGATTGGGTAAGCGCTATGTATTTGTACAATCTAGTGGCCTTATCTCTTTAAATTAGTTATGCACAAAACAAAAGAAGAAAAATTTCAATTGCAATGAAGCTTCAGTCGAACGGTTGGTAATAAAATGATTTATGACCGCTGAAGCTCAAGAATATGTGTGTTTCATGATTCAAGATCTTTCATGCAAGATCTTTTAAATAAATGTGCATTCATGTAACGGTTTATGTTTAGATAAGCCCTCTGTGTTTGTACAGTCTAGTTGCAATGTCTGCATAAATAAGAATAAAAAAAAAAAAAAATATTAACACGCGTTAAAGCATCAGTCCAGCGGTTGGGTAAAAGCTCACACATGCAATATTCCTTATGTAATACATAACAGAATTTGATAATTTATGACTGCTGAGGTTCACTTATGTGTGATTAGTCATGTGTGTGTTTCAAGGGCTATCATATGCAAGATCATTTAAAGGCGTGGCTCCATTATGTAAGTAACGGCTTATGATTGGGTAGGCACTATGTGTTTGTACAGTCTGGATGCAATGCCTGGGAATGCATGGGAAATATGAAGATAAAAGTAGTAAAACTTAACATACATTAAAGCTTGATTCGAGTGGTTGGTTAAAAGCTCAAACATGAAATGTTAAACGTGCTTTTTAAAAGCTTAACAACGGATAAAGGTAAATGCTTAGGAGTTCTTGGGCTTTTAATTCCCTAATCGGATATTATTGAATTATAGTATTAATTGAAAAAAATACAATATATTTACTGAATATGCATGTAATTATGCGGAAAAACCTATTATTATCAGCGCTCGCTTATCTCTAGGGACTAGAGACCAAGATTATTTGTTCTTTGTTATTTAAACTCGAGGTTCATTTGACGTCAGTTATAAGATTATTGAACTTAGTTTTAATAACCGAGGATTACTGCCCTATTTAAGATATACATATGACACGAAACGAAACGAGAAGATGTCTCGGTGGAACAAATGTCAATACCTCGGTACTCGCCTATGACTGATTAGCCATAGGTCAGACATGTTAATAGGCCAGTCCACCAATCCCAAGAGCTCCCTAAGCAACCAAATTTTGTATTATCATCCGGATTTGAACGGAGATCAATTTACAGTCAGTGTAGACCTACTAAAGTCTACGGCCGTGATAAGATAGAAACAAGGAAGTCAAGGGTCAGATAATTGAACTGTGATTCGAAGTGCGCCCACAGACGGACCAGAGCCAAGCTTCCAAACGATAATAAGAGCCGGGACATCAATTGGGCAAACGTCATTGATTGCCTTATCAGAGATGTTGGAGTCAAGAATGGCTTTAAATAGAGGCTGATGAACGGTCCGCGACGTTTATTCATCAGAAAGCCTTCAGCATGAACGACGTGGTTCTCGAAAGGAGCTGTCAGAGGCTGAAGTCAGCCTCTAGCTACACCAGCACCTCGCTCTATGAAGCCGTCAAGCTGCGCACCAATGGCAACGAGCGCTATGAACCACAGACTCTTCCGGACTACTTTCATTCTGCGTGTCAAAAGTTCGCGGATCTGCCGGCCATGGTATGGGAGACACCCGAGGTTGGACACGATGTGTGGAAAACACTCACCTATGCAGAGTATGAGCGGAAGGTGGAGCAGACCGCGCTAATGCTTATCCATGTGGGACTGGAGGAGCGCAGTTCCGTTGGAATACTTGCCTTTAATTGCCCGGAATGGTTCTTCACCGAGCTTGGAACTTTTCGTGCTGGTGGAATTGTGAGTGGCATTTATCCAAGCAACTCCGCAGAGGCAGTTCATCATGCACTGCTAACAAGCGATGCTACCATCTGCATCGTGGATGACGATAAGCAAATGGCCAAGCTGAGAGCCATTAAACATAGACTACCCCGTCTGAAGACGGTAATACAGATTCATGGACCATTTGAGTCCTTCGTTAACAACGAGGAAGGATACTACAGCTGGGAGCATTTGGTCGAGCAGGAACTGTCCTACATGGATCTTCATAAGGAGGAGCTCCTACGTAGGGAGCGTTCGATCTATGCCAACGAATGCGCCCTTCTGATCTTCACCTCGGGAACCGTCGGAATGCCAAAGGCCGTAATGCTCTCCCATGACAACGTGGTTTTTGATACAAAAACTACGGCCAACGCCATGTGCCATGTGAAGATCGGCCAGGAGCGTCTGGTCAGCTACTTGCCATTAAGCCACATCGCTGCACAGATCTTCGACGTATTTCTATCCTTGGAGCACGGCGGGTGTGTGTTCTTCGCGGACAAGGACGCCTTGAAGGGCACACTAGTCCGTAGCTTCCTCAAGGCGAAGCCCACGCGCATGTTTGGAGTGCCCCGTGTATTTGAGAAGTTCCAGGAGCGCCTCGTGGCTGCCGAGGCTAAGGCCAAGCCCTATTCCCGTCTAATTTTGTCCAAGGCTCGAGAGACTGTCACCCAATATCAACTGGCATCCATTGCTGGGTAAGTTTCGGGGTCAAAGATTTCATAATTTCCCATCTCTAAATTCGACTATCCACAGCAAGAGACTTTCGATTTACTTCAATGCCAAATACTGGTTGGCTTCTCGAGTCGTCCGACCAATCCGTCAAATGTTGGGTTTGGAAGGATGCAGCACATTCTTCACGGGCGGCGCTCCTGTCTCCATTGAGTTAAAGCACTTCTTCCTTGGCTTGGACATGCCTTTGGGTGATTTGTACGGCATGTCCGAGACTTGTGGAAGCATAACGATTCATGAGCATATCACGAACTTGGGCAGCTCAGGCCCAGCGCTTCCTGGCGTAGAGGTCAAGATCCACAAGCCCGACTCTAATGGTCAGGGCGAGATAATCATTCGTGGACGCAACGTATTCATGGGATACCTAAACGAGTTGACCAAGACCGAGGAAGTCTTGGAGGAGGATGGCTGGCTGCACACCGGAGACTTGGGCTACCTCGACGGTTATGGCAACGTGGTTCTCTCTGGCAGGCTCAAGGAGTTGATTATAACAGCCGGAGGGGAGAATATTCCGCCCGTGCACATTGAGGAGCTGATCAAGCGCGAGCTACCCTGTGTGGCCAATGTGCTCCTGGTCGGAGATCATCGCAAGTACCTGACAGTCCTTATTGCTCTTAAGACGAAGTCCGAGCCCAATACTGGGATGCCGCTGGACGAGCTGCGTGTGGAGACTATTGAGTGGCTACAGGGTCTAGGCTTAACCCAAACTCATCTCTCGGAACTGCTCAATATTCCCGCTGATCTGCAGTTGCCCAACGAAGCGAATGCCCTGACCGCAGCCCTGGAAATTAATGCCGAACCCAAACTCTTCGAGGCTCTAGAGGCCGGCATCCGGCGCTACAACAAGAACGCCATCTCCAACGCTCAGAAGGTCCAGAAGTTCGCCCTGCTCCCCCACGAGTTCTCCCTGCCAACTGGGGAGCTGGGCCCGACCCTAAAGATCAAACGCAATGTCGTCCTCAAAAAATATGAGCAAGTGATCGAGCGTCTCTATAAGTAAGATCTAATTTTTTTAGTTATTAATTTTATTACTTATTTAATAAGCTTTGAGTTTTAATGAACAGCAGCTTAAAGATGTTATTTTTATAGACTTATAAAATATATTAAATATTCTATGATTATTGAAGATTTTCCTTTCCTGATTATAGATCAAACACGATCGTTATTTAAACGATGAGATTCATGTCTGAAATTATTGACCACCTGAAAAAGAGAGCAAGAGATTGTCATTTAGTTATTAACTTAATATAAGAACTATATTTAATTTAATTATTTAGTTCAATCATCCTTATAAAGGATCTTCCTGATTTTCATATTTTATTTTTATGCAATCCGTAGAATTTTTTTATTTCTTTGACCTGATGCCTTTCATTTTTCTCATCCCCTGGGTCTGTGTAATCTGAAGGACCTCTTCGATCTCTTTAATCTTATCTCAATCTCTGAACTCTGAATCCTCCAATCGCTCCAATCACTTCTTTGCCTGCCTCCTAGAATATTTACCTTTTCGTTAGTGAAGTTTGACCTCCTTTGGCTCTCCTTGCGATCCATGAACCTTTGACCCCAACGCAGGCCTGAAAATGCGATTGCAATGGCGACCAGCATCCATATGATCACCGAGCGAGAGTCGAAGCGATCTGTACGTATCCTGGGCCAGGTCAATGGTGGCGTCAAAGGACTTAGGTCATCGTTGCTCGCCTTGGGATAAATCAATTCATGAGCCAATTTTAATTTCCATAGGTCAACTCTCATTTCACTTACCGCACAGTCGCAGGTGGGCTGATTTTCGGGCTTTGTCATGCCCACATCAAGGAGCACAATCGACCGATTTGTTTGTCCATCGAAGCAATCGATGCCACGAACGCTTGCAACCTCATCGCTCCAGGCAGTCAGCATGGGCCAGGAGCGGGCGAAGTTGAAGTGAGTGGGCGGCGTCCTAAGCATAATCCTGGTCAGCCAGGAGCAGTCCCAGCGGTTGTCGGCCAGGTTTACGTGCTGAAAGAACAACAAGCTGCTTATATTGAGCATCTGCAGGCGATTGGAGCTGAGGTCCACACGAAGGGCCAAGCGATTAACTGCCGCCGGCAGGCGATGCAGCCAGGAGGCATCTTCCAATCGATTCCCAGCCAGCTGCAGGTGTCTCAGGTGGGTCAGCTGCCCAAGCAAATTGGGTTGTATCCTTTGAAGCTGATTGTGTGAAATGTCGATATCCTGAAGTTGACTGCTTTTGAGAAGTAATTCCTCCGGCAACGAGTGAAGTTCATTGAAGCCCAAGTCCAGATGCATCAATGTGCTGAGAGGTTGAAGAGATTCCCCATCGACGTGGCTCACAAAATTGTGACTGACGTTGAGAAGCTGAGGGTAAAGGATAAGTTAAAAAAAAAAATAGAAAACATTTTTTTCTCCATATCCATGACATTTCATCAAAGGATTATTTGAGTAGGGGAAATTGGAGAGCAACTTTCTGGAATTGTACTTAATCCTTGAAAGAACTTAAACTTAAAAAGTCAAATCGAATTCTTATCTGATTAATCGGAAAGTCACTTTGTATTTCTTCACGCACCTCCAAGGACTCCAAGCCAATGAGACTGTCATTTCGCAACTCCTTAAGTCTATTGTGACTCAAATCCAACTGTTGCACCTCAAAGCACTTGGAGAATCCCAGCGGTTCGAGCGCTTGGAGCTCGTTCCCCGATAGATTCAAATGCACCAAGCGTCCTAAGTCGCTCTTTTGGAGGAAGTGCAAGCTCTCCAATTGATTGGACTCCAGTTTCAAAGTGCGAAGATGTGCGTTGCTCTCAAAGGATGCGGGCTCCACTTGGGCGATCAGATTTCGTTGAATCGCCAGAGTGGAAAGTCGGTGAAGACCACGAAAGAAGCTGCTCTCAATCCTTTGCAGGCGATTGTCATTTAAATACAAATGTTTGAGATGTGTCAAACCAGCGAAGGAGTTCAGGTCAAGGAGCTCGATAAGATTATGACCCAAATTCAGCTGATGGAGCTGAGGATAATGCTCAAAGGACTTGGAGGGCACTACAGCGATTCGATTGTGGCTGACGTCAAGTGCGGTGAGCGCTGCCATCGGTTCTTTCGACCAGGACTTTAGCTCCAGGATATTATTGTGGGCTAGCGATAGGTTTTGTAGGCGTGCCAATCCAATCAGGGCATAGTCCTCCAGGGTGCTGAGACCACAATGCTGGACCTGCAGAGTCAGCAACTGGCCGAAGGGCTGAAGAAGAGCGCTTCTCAGCTGTGACAGACTGCAATTACTGAGACTCAGCGCAGTGATGTCTTCCGTGTCCTCCAATTCGCCCAGCATCGTCTCATTGCAGTTGCTTAGTTGAAGGCTCTGCATTCTGTATGCCACACAACAGTGCAACATCAGCAAGTGGAGCAGCAGCCGTGACAGCGTTGTGTGCCACATTTCACCTTAGACTGAAGCTCCAGCCCACGGATGCTGTAACGTGTCTTGCTTATCTTAATGCAGCTCCTCACGTCGTCTGTCATCATGTCAAGATAGCTAATCAGCTCCAGCTCCAGCGACTGCCCGATGTGTGTCTTGGATAAATATTTGCCCCCCTCTCCGGGTCGACGCAAGTTGCGACTTCTGTTTCCCCAACGATGTCTACGTTATCCACGTTAACCATGTTAGTTATGCCTTCAATAGAATCCATCTCCATCTTCATTTCCATCGCCGCCTCCCATCCTTCCGCCCACTACAATGCAATATGCTCCTAATTGGCCGACTGGGAGCTGACGGGGCTTCCGTTTGGTCCAATAGACATTTCTATGATAATTATCCACAGAGCAAACGTTGACGATGGCTGACTAAGTGGACAATTGGGAGACAGGCAATCGGATTCCAGTGGAGCATCTGGGATCTTCAATGGCCCACGGCATTTAGGGGATTGTCTACAATAAATGGTAAATCATTTAAATGCATTTTGACATTTATTTGGCTCAATTTTAAAGTTCTAAAATGTACTAAAAAGTAATATGAGTTTTGTTTATTTATTTTTGGGACTACTAAGTTGAAATTAGTTAATGGTTAATCAGTTTATTAAGTAATTAAAAAATTAATTTTGACAGCATTTGTTTATTTTTTATTTTAAGCTTGAATATATTTTACTTTTTATTATTATTATTTTAAATTATTTATTAAAATATTTTGTATTATATATGTATATATAATATTCTGGTTTTTTATAAAAATATATTATAGATTTATATTGTAGATATTATTTCATTTATTTAATTTAATTTATTATATTTATTTTATTACTATATTTTTTGATTTACTTATTTATTCGTATTTAAATCTGAACTTGTATTTTAAACATAATTTATTAAAAATATTTTAAAGTGTCAAGCTAAGCCCTAAAATTTAATTCAATTATATTAATTTTATATATACGATGTGTATTAATAATATATAAATTTTTTATTTTCAATATATTTGATTGAAACTACAAACAGTATTTTTAATATTTAAAATTAATATTAAATTTAATAATTTTGTAATATTTTTTGTAATTCATATTATTACTTTATATGGGTGCAATCTAAGTTCTAAAATTTAGAACTGTTATTAAATACTATAATTGTTTAGGAATTTTTTATTTTATTTTTTTTTGTTTATAATGATCATCAGAATGTGAGAAATACTGAGCTTTTTTAAATAAATATTGTTCACTAATCACTTTTATTAATAAAACAGCTTTATCAAAGATGAAAGCTTTCTTTACAGTTCGTTTAAAGCTTTCAAGAGTGAACTTTTAATTTGAAGTGTAATTAATTTTTATTGCTTCTCAGATCGTCGATTGCTTAAAGTTGATTCCTTCTCTCCGGGACTTAAAATAAATAATTTTTTAATTTTCAATGGATACGGCGATTAAATGGAGGTATTTCCTATATTTCATGATTGTCTTTGTGGTGTTTCCAGGATCGGGATACAGCTCAGGAGTATGCAACAGTTGGGTACATGATGAGGTATGAGAAATATTTGAATTGTCCCTATGAGTATCGAATCACTGAATATCCTTCATCGTAGGCGTCGCCTTTACCTGTTCTCCGTGAATACTGCTGCCCGGGATATTCGAAAGAGACGACGGATTGGGGAACCTTCTGCAAGCCCAAGTGCAACACTGAGTGTCCTCCCCACAGTCACTGCACAGCCCCCCGAGTTTGCACCTGCGATGTGGGTTTCGAGACGAAAGAAACCAAGTTATACTATGGATACCGGGCAGTTAAGAGTTGTCGATTGCAAACGTCCTCCATTGTCATTGGATGTGTTGCGGTGGCTTTAGTTCTGATCGGAGTCATCCTCTGTGCAGTTTTGGTCATCATGTGGAAGCGACCGAATGGGCCGACAGAATTTGTCAAGGTAATTAATAATAATGAAGTTAAAAGTGAAGGTGCAATCAATGATGATTATTACAAAAGTTTTGAGCGGGTTGAGCTGGGTCAATATGAGAGTTCAGGACGTGTTTTAAATAAGGATACTGCCGAACATAAATTTGGAGACGACGGTGATATGATATCAATTCAATATGAAGAAGACGAAGAAGAAGTTAAAAACCAATGGTCTAAGAAATCATTTTAAATAATCTATGAATAATTATATCGAGTCATGAATATCATTCATATATGATTCATTTCGCAATCTTCGTTTTATTGTATGTAATTATATATATTTACTTATATATGATTAAGAAAGTAATTACAATCTAAAAATATCTAGTCTTAGATATATGTAAGGACTTATTCATATAGTATATTTAATATTATTATAATTTATTTTTAAATAAATTTATGTGTGTGAAAAATTAAGCCACATATTCAAATAAATCATTTCGCAAGCTTGAGACTTTTTATTTCTATTATTTGTATTTCTTTTAATTAATAAATTAATATTTTAATCTAAAAAAAAAAAAGTTGCTGGTGATTTGCGAGTTGCCACAGAAAACTTCAAGTGTTACGTTCTTAAAAATCTTCTGAGTGGCTCCATCTTAAAATAAATAAAATATGCCTAGTATGTATGTAAAATATTATATTATATAGTAAATATATTAACATGTTATTTATAAATAATAAGCTCCGCCTTCCCCAGTATGAAAAATCTAAATTAAATATAAATGAATTAGCTTATTCATACGTTGAATCATTTTATTAAATTAAATATTATTATATATGAACATTAACTTGAAGAGCGTTCAGTTCTAAAAAATGGACCCAGAGAGCAGTTCCTTTAGTCCGCTGCGAATTCTTCTGTACAGTTTCTGTGCCTGTATTTTTATATATACCATATGTGTCCTTATAATCTGTATGAGGGCCTGTGTTCTGAGAAGATCTGAGAGGCGGGACTTTCAGAATGGCGCTGTATCTGTTAATACTCTGGAGACCACATTATAAGTATAGAAATAAAATTAAAATTAAACAAATTTATATTAAATTAACTAATTAAATTTTGATTTTAATCGATATGTTAATAAAATAATGTTCGATGATAGTTTTGGTTGATTGAGGATTTAATAAAAGGTTATTTTCCTCAATTTTGAGTTGAACAAAAAATCCCAAGAGAAATAATATTAAATTAGCCTAAAAAAGACTGTGAGTTTAATGTTTTATTAATATTTTTTTAATATTCTGAATAAGTTTTTTTAATTTTAAGAAATTACCAGCTTTGTGATTTAATGAATTAAATATAAATTGTGCGGTTTTTCCTTGGATTCTAAAATCAGAATTTAATTAAGTGTTTCTTTCGCATTTTATATATGCAAAGCACATTTAATCAATATTAATATTCGATTGATTTTTAATTAATATTAAATGTGAATTAAAATTTTTTTTTTATTGAAAATTACCCCATTTTATACCCCAACCCTTAATCAAGTGAAAAATTCAATATTTTTAAATTTGTTTTAGAGCTTTTTCGGAATAAATTCATATCAAGGAATAAATTAATAATTATTCAAGTTTCTTAAGTAATTAAATAAAAATATGAAACTATATCAATTAAATTTTCGCTCTCAGGTCATAATCATTTTATTTGAGTTTTACCTGCATTAAAATAGTTCGTTTACCCAAAGCCGCAGCTTCGGAAAGCTTTGTACGTGCCACAGCAATAAACGATGGGCGGAGAGTGACGGCTGGTGGCTGACTGATGACTGGTGGATGGTGGATGGTGGATGGTGGATGGGGGATGGGGGATGGTGGATGGGCGGGGAGGTGAAGCACTTGTGGCAACTTTATAATCTGTCAGACATATAGATACAATTATGACTCTACAAATTTGCTTGTTGCCGCAATTGTAATGTTTATTAATATGGATTTTGAGTTAGTGGCAAGTTGCCAGTTGTTGGTTGCCAGTTGCCATTTATTTGTTGCCTCTTGCCTCTTGCCTGCTGCCTGCTGCCTGCTGCATGTTGCAAGTCGCTTGATGCACGTTGCCCGTTGCCCGTTGCCCGTTGTCAGCTGTCAGTTGCCAGTTGCTGTAGCATGCAAAAACTGCTATGCCACAGATAAATTGAAATTGATATAAATGGAGCAGCAAAAACAAAGCCATTAAGGCCTTGTCCCTGCCCCGCGCGTCCCTTCCGCTTGTGGCGGGGATGATGGGGGGCGGGTAACTTGCGGTTTGGGCCGATAAACCGAAACGTTGAAGGAAATTTTCACTTCTGATTTTAACTTGCCAAGTGACGAAAATTGACTAAGAATTTCACTAGGAATATTTAATAAATTTTAAAAATAAATAAATTACTTAAAAGCTGCACAAAGGAAGCTCAACTCGGGGATTAAGCTTGGTTGGGATTTCAATAATAGTTCATGTTTTGAAATAATGAATTATCTATGAATGGAAATGTTAATTAAAATTTTGGTAAAATGTTACTTAACAGAGTTGACTCGTTTTGTCATCTCACATCAAAATATTCCTGGCTTTAAATTTATTTTTGCATCTTTTTAATAATTTAAATAATTGAAAATTCGTCCTTTTTGTGGTTCGTTCAATAATTAAGAATATTTAAATTCTTTTTCATCCGCTCTTTACTTCTATAATCCTTTAATCCTTTACTTTCACTCACTTACTCCTTTTATACTTCAACCCTTAGCCTCTTTACTCCTTTAGCAAGTAATAAATTTAAATAATGGCTTAAATGCTTTAGAAAGGATTAAAATGTACTAAAAATGTTATAAATAAAATATGCTTTGAAATGGTACCATTTTTCTCTGTTCACAAAACTGTACCAAACGCCTCCTCAATTAACAGACAATCACCTCAAATGCTACATTATCCAATGCTTCTCATATGGAAACCCTGTGATTTGCGGTTTTCTATGAAATTGGTACAAAACAATTTAGTTAAGTGGCAGCTCAGTATTTTAAATGGTACATTAGCTATTGGTACGTTTTATTTGGTACAAATTGTAAAATTATTGGAATTAACAAATTTATGTGGATGATGAGTGTGGGAGATTTACTTAATAAAAGTTGATTCAATTAATAATCATATGATAAAAAAAATTTTATAAATATTAAGAATATAATAATAATAATAATTAATAATTTATTTAATTTTTAATTTATTAAGTCAAATAAAGAAAAACTTATAAATTTGATTTTATTATATTTAATATGATTATTTAATTTTTTAAATTTCGTATATTTATTATATTTTTATAATTATTATATTGATTATAGTTATTGTAATTTTTAAATTGATCATATTTATAATATATTGAATATTTATTTAATATAATTATTGTATTTATTTCATTTAAAGTATTTAGTACTCGTAATTATTTTTTATATTTTATATTTTTTATATTCATCATATTTATTGTAATTTTTTAATTGATCAATAATATTTATATAATTTATTTTTTTTATACTTCTGGTATTTATTAGAATTAGTATTTTTTTTTTATTCATTTTATTTATAATATTTATTTTATTTTTTTTATATGTATTTTATATTACAATAATAATATTTGCTCAAGTGTCATGGAATTCGTTGCGTTGTAGTTGTAGTTGTAGTTGTAGCTGAAGTAGTAGTAGTAGTAGTTGTAGTAGTAGTTGTTGTTGTTGTTGTTATTAAGATTATTGCAGCTGCCAGTCTGATGCCTAATAACATTTTCCCGCTGCAGTGTTTTTCCCTTTGAAGGAAAGTAATTCAATTTTCATGACGAACGGAGGGAAATGCGTTTTTAAATTGCGCTGCAATTGACGGCAGCAACAACAACAACAACAACAGCAGCAGCAGTAGCGGCGGCAGCGGGAAGAATGTGGGCCACGCCCACACACTCAGCCCCCGTTTTGCAGTAAAATGACAAATTTAATATGTGCCGCTTGTTTGTTTGGCTGCGCTCAACGCCTTAGCTGCATTTGTCTGGCAGCAAACTTGGCCAGAAGCCAGGCCGAAAGCCACTCTCAACCAAAGGAGTATATCTCTGGATGGCCTAAGCAGACGATGGCAGAGAGTGTGCGGGGGAGTGTAGGGGGGGCGGTAGGAAGTTTTTGGGCAGTATTACGAACAAAATTTGCACACTTACAAAACATTTTTATTTGCACAGTTTGTTGTTGGTGTCCTTTGGTGTCTCGTCCTCAACTTCATCTCTATCGCCATTGCTATCCCACTCTCTCTTTCTCTCTGCCCTGCCCTTCTGCACCTCTCGCTGTCTCGCTCTCTGTCTCCAGCCTGAGTTTTGGCTCCGTGTTTGGGTCTGGTATTAAAATATCCTTGTGCATATTTCAGCTGCCAAAATTATTTCAATTTAGTTCCGCAAAATAAATTTTGCTTCGTCCTTTTATTAGTTCGTCCTTTTTTTGCCTCTGTTTCCCATCATTATTTCTTTGGTGCTCTCCTTGCCTTTGGTGCCTTGGTTCGTTATAAACATAAAGTGCCAGGATTCTTAACTTTTTCCTCTCTCCCAACGCACTGCAGTTTCCATCTCCGACTGCAGTTTTGGCCAACTTCTGCTTGAAGTGTTGCAGGGAATTTCTTGCTGGCGAATTTGTGGCCAAGTTTAATGTGTATTTGACTTCGTTTAATTGGTGATTAATCTTTATGGCAGTTGAGTCCTTTAATGACACTCATTTATTTAGCTGCCTGTTTATTTAACAGAAAATAGATTTGAGGATTCGGTTAAGTGATTATTTGGCTAAGAATCCAAGGATCCAAAGGAAAGCTTTTAGTTTCGAGAAATTGGGTTCATCTACTCGGAATTTGAGTGCGAATGCCACAGGATCGACCCATCAAGTGTTGCAAGGACTATTACAAGTAATGACCTTCTGACAGGATATGACTTGCATTTCATGTCTCGGCCTTATTGACGTTCACAAACTCTTAAATAGATTCTGAAATTGAAAACGGGTGAACTTGATCCTTGACAAGGACTATATCTGCAGCGGCAAGAGTGAAAGGTGGTAGAAAATTTGTACAGCACATTAAGAAATCATAGAGAATTATGGGATCAGCGGAAGGTCTTCAGCTGCAGCTGATGGGAATGATCCTTACGTAGACTTTTACTATGACTTTAATTTAATTGAGCACCTGATATCCTTTGAAGTTTAATTACCCTTTAATCCTTTGTCTTTTTAATTTACACTAAGATAACAGATCTCTTGGTATACCCTTAGAAACGGATTATTTAATTTCAATTAAAGTTCCCTTTAATTTCTTGGCTTAAATTACTTAATTTTGTAATTTACATTAAGCACATCCTTTGAGGTTCGTCCTTTAACCAAAATTTCATTATTATTATTGTAATTTTATTTTTGACTTCTTTTCACATAATTTGCCAGCTTCATAATGAACTGCCAAGTGCAGAGTTTCTGCACTCGTCTGTTTGCGCTCTCGATGAATTTTTTAATATGCGCATTGTCCTTTCTGCTTGTAACAGGGATGTGATGGAGAAAGGGTGAGTTGGGATGGAGGGGGAAGCGGGTGAGTTCCATTCTATTCCCCCACACATCCCCTTCCGGTTTCGTCTTGCATTCATCCTTGTGTGTATCATGTTGCCTTTAACCTCTAATTGCAACGTTGGCCAAAGCGCCGTTGGCAAATGCAACGAAATAGCCGAGTCCTGCTCGTCCTGCAGGATCTGCGCTTTGCCTTTTCAATTTTAATAGAATTTTTGCTTTATTTACTGCAACAACAACAATAACAACAATGGCAACAGCAACTGAGCTCCACACACACATACCCTGGACTCGTAGCTGGGCGGCAGGAAACGCACTTCGGACTTCAGAGGATAAATTTAAAAAATTATAATATTATAATTAATTTTTTATTATAATTAATTTTTATGTCTATAAATAATGTCTTTTAAGAGATTTAAAATAATTTATAAATTTAGAAAAATAAATATTTTAGACTGAAGATTAAATTTATTTATATAACTATAATTGTTTAAGTTGCAATATAAATAAAAAATATAATATAGATGAAAAAAATAATATTTTTGAAAATTAATTTTTTACATTTTGTATTAAAGTCAGACAACAAATCATTTACATGAAACATATTTGATTTTATAGTGATAAAAGGAGTGAAGCAAAAAAAGAAAATTTTAATAATAAAATAAATTAAAAAAAAAAAATTAAATTATTATTAAATATATTTATAATAATATATATATTATAATTATTTTTACAATTATTTTTATTTATTTATATTTTATTTTAATGCAATTTTTTGTATCTCCAAGAGAAGAATTATATCCTAATAATGATATTTATGAATTTTAATTATGTTATTGATAAATAATATAAAATTATAATAAAAATCTGATTTATTAATGTTGAATAAATTTTGAATATTTAAAAATAATAATTGTATTTATTTTCTGTTTTTTAATTAATAAAAAAACTTTTTATTGTTTATTTTTTATGAGCTTTGATTAAAAAATGTCCTATAATTTATTTTGGGTATCCTTTAGCCGTATAAATTTGAAGGATGTGCTTAAAGGTTGTTTTTCCCATTTTCATTTTGGATTTTCATTTCTTCTTTGACGTCTTGCAGCAACAAAATTTGTAAAGTTTTCATTACAGGAAACACAGGACTGCGTTTAGTTTGTGTTTCCTTTTTTGACTGCAATTTCAAAAACACAGCATGTGTGTGTGTGTGTGTGTATGTGTGTATGTGTGAGGGTGTGAGGGTGTGTGTGTGTGAGGGTGTGAGTGTGTGTAAGCGAGTGTGTGGGTACATACATTTCAGTAAATACGCATATATAAGGAGTATGTGTGTGTGCGGGGAGCATGTGTGTGTGTGGGTGGGTGGATGGTTGGGGGGTTGGGGGGGTAGTGTGTGTGTTTATTTATTTGGTGTGCAGCAAAAATTCGGCATGTGAACAATGAACGGGAATGTGAATGTAAAGCGAAATGTGGACGAATAGAAGGATTTTGGCATGTACAAAGGGGCGGAGATCAGCATGGGGTGGGGCCGGAGCGGGCATGGCACTGCGGTGGACCGGAAGGCTGGCTGCCTTTGCTGTACTGCCCGTGGTGCCCGATGACCGACAGGAGCTGCTGACGCTTTTCCGCCCGCACGCTTTTTGCATTTAATTTCATTTTTGCCGCTTGCCTGCAACTTTTTGCTTCATTTTCCGGGCTTTCCTTCGTCCTTTTTGATTTTGCTGTTTGTTATTTTTTGTTGTTGTTGCGCAAGTAAATCCTGTGAAAATTTTGGGCGTTGTTTTAATTGCTGCTGACATCGAAACTTTCAACAAATCAGATTCATGTTTTCCACGGACGTGGCAAGCGCCTGGGAAACCATTTAAATTCATGTCCTTCGTCTGATTGAATAATCGATGCGATGATAAAAACGATTTCATTGAACCTAATGAAAATCCGACGACAGTAAAACTGCCGATAAATCATTTAAAATACACTTTATTTGTATCAAAGCTGCAATGCGAATCCTTGCCAAAGGATGCTGGCAGGGTAGGAGGTACCTCATGAGAAATCAGGTAGTTTATGAATTGGAAGGGATTTGGCATATAGGATACATGGGCAGGGGGAGGAGGAATGTTGGGGAATTTAAATTATAAAAATTGAACTTCAAGCTAGAAGCAAATTTGAGGTATCCTTGAGGAATAAGACATCCATCTTTTGACATCCTTTACTTTAAGTGTTAAAATAAATAATGGAGTTTAATTTAAATAAATAAAATTTAAAAACTTCCCACAAAGTTGTTCATTCTGATTTCATTTGATTGATAAATTATTGTTTTTAAAGGATTGGTCAATTAATTGATTGATTGATTGATTGATTGAAAACAGATAAAAATTAAACTTGAATAACAGCCTGTTCAATATATCAGTAAATTTTATAAATTCTGTTTTTAAATTAATAAATAAATTAATAAAAAATAACATACAATAATTGAGCTTATTTATTTGAATAAAATTAGAAGGTAAAATAAACTTGATTTTTTATTTTAAATAAATAATTGCTTAAATAATTTAAATTTATTGATTTATTTTTATTGTGTGGTTTTTATGTCTTATATTAATTATTATATTAGTTATTTATTTTTTTATGAGTTCATATTGAGTTTAATAATTAATTATTATTATTATTAATTTTTTTTTTAATTTTATTACTATTATTATTTATTATATTATTTAAAATTTTTTTTTTTATTTTTTTTTTATTATATTATATTTTTATATTGTATTTAATTACATTTTTATTTATTATTATACATATATTATAATTATTATTATATTTTTTTTAATTTAATTTAATTTTTATTTATTCTTATTTCATTATTTACAGTTATATTAACCTTTAATAATATTAAGTTAAAAAAACGAACGACTTTTATCGTTGATTCTTTGCATTGTGATTATCCTTTTCTGGAGCTCTTAAGCCTTATAATGCAATATCCCGTCTTATAGACGGGTCCTTTCCCACATGTAAAATGTATTTACATATGTAATGCAATATTTAAGGTGAAAATGACATGAGCAGGAGCGCATTTAAAGGACATTTCGTGGGGCTTAATGTGCATCCTTCATTATTTATCGCATCGAATGCATTAAGTACAACTCACACTGAGTTTCCTTTGCTCATTTTCCTCGCTTTCCTCGCTTGCCACAATTTTCAGCTTTTTCAGTTTTTTCAGTTTTTTCAGATTTTCCAGATATTTATTTTTCTTTATTTTCCCCATAAATGAAATGCGATAAGCGAAATTTCTGAATAATTTTAATGCCGAAACACGTAAGTCGCGGGCACAAACGGCGCTTGGGCGTTGCGATTCACTGCACGCAGTTGATAAACCATTGACAGGAGTGTGTCCTTGCGCCAAAGGACGCTGGGACACTTGCGCATTGTGTCGGGCGTAATCCGCTGCTCACGTAGCCGCTGGCAAAGGAGCAGAAAGGATTACTGAGCATACCCAGGATCTCAGTGACAGGAAGTGCCACTCGCGGTGCTGTCATGTAATAAGTGGCAGCTCCATTGATGCCACTGCCCCAGCCGGTGGCACGAGCCCTCTCGCCACTCGCCTCTCGCCTCACGCCTCTCACGTGCATTTTCCATTACTTGGCCGGGAAACTTAATGCAATAATCCAGAATGTCGAACGCACGGACGAGTTGATAACAATTTCAATTTTTATGACAAGTCAAGTTTCACAGGAACTGCAGTCGAATGGCGGCTGATGCCGTTGCCGCTGCCGTTGCAAGAACAACGCACAAGTTGCAACAACTGAGGGAACAACAAAAACAACAACAACAACAACAAATAATAATAATAACATGACCGATTGCACCATTACCGTTGCCGTTGCCAACACTCGGAGCCGTCGCCGTCGCCGTCGTCGTCGTCGTCGTCGTTGTTGTTGCTGCCGCAGTTATGATTTATTGGCGTGCAACACGAACATCTGTGTGCGTGTGCGTGTGAGTGTGAGTGCGAGTGTGTGCAGTCAGCCATTTTTATGGGTGTGTGTGTGAATTGGGGTGAGGAGAAGGATTTCAGCTACACAGCTGCAGCCAGGACTCCTGTCAACAATATTTGGCCACTCGCCAGGATTCAATGCATGCGAAAAAAGTTTTGCCCGAAAATTTTTCCCGTTTCCATTTCGAGGCACGCTTAATTGCCAAGTGCAACAGGATAACAGGATCCATTATAACGGTTTGGGCCAATAGACGTTAAAGTTGCCAACAACAGAATTGATAGTGGCCAAGCGAGCGGCGGACCTTCTGGCTTAGCTAATGGAATCCTTGAAACGCGTATCCCTTTAAAAGCTTCCCCAAGTTCCGTGTATTTAAAGCTCTCGCCTCGTCCTCGACACAGTTTCCGGTGGGGCAGGCTGCCGTTAGAGCCGCAAATGGAATACAAGCAAAAGTGTAGGGTATCAGATTATTTGGAATTTGAATAAATTATCGGGTGGCCATTGGAAGGACGAAATGCGAAAATTGAAAACAATAAAGCGAGAGCTTCTCTGTGATCCTTGTGAAGGAACTAAGAGTTTGCCCGCCAGACATGAGCTGCAATAAAAATACGTTGACTTTTGCTTCAATTTGTGGCAATTTTCGCGTCGTTGCAACGCGACAGTCCTTGCATCCTTCGTCCTGCCCGCCGCTGTGCATGACGTCTACAGTTGCGGCTGCATTTTTGTGTGAAGGACTCTTGCAAATGGCTCGTGAAATCAGAGCAGTCACGCCCATTCACAGGCGTTGCCGCCCACTTTTTACCAACTTGGCGGCATATTGACAAAAAACCCAGAGCCGAGCGGGAGGCTGGGACGGAGCAGCAAAGGAGCGTGAATGAGGGAAGCCAAAGCAAAGCTTCCCCGAGTATGGAATAAAAAAGAAACGAAAGAATGAAGAAACGTTAAGTCCCCCCCATCCCCATCCCCCATCCCCCGTCCAGCCCATCCCGATTTCAGTTGAGGCTCGGAGTCTGCTCTAAATTGCACTTTATTTGCGGTTTGTTGATTTTATTGCAGAACTTTGTTTACAATTCTGCTTAAATTTCATTACACGATCCCAGCGAAGCGAGCCAAGCGGAGCGGCCACCAGGGCCGACATTCTGAAGGACCACAGCCCGGGATGGGGTGCAGCTGTGTGTGTGTGTGGGCAAGTGTTAAGGCAAGGAAGCGAACGACATTCAAAATGGATGCCGAAACCTTGATATGAATTAATATTTGAGCAGTTCCGAAACCAGATGCCAAGTGGAGCAAACTATGCTCCACACACACACACACACACACACACACACACACACAGTCAGCTGGGTGGTGGGAGGGAGTAGCGGCAATGAAGTGTCAAGGCATTTAGATGTTGCCCAAGATGAAAATGGGTCACGGAAAATCAAATTTAAACAGAGTTCAATGACAATAAGCGGAATAATTAATTAACTAAAATGAAGTAATATTTATTTAAGATTTAATACTTTTCATTTAAATTGTATCCATTTAAATTTAATTATTGTTTTCATTCGATTTTTAACTTCAACAGAGATTCACTTGTTACTTTATTGGATACCAAAATTGCTTTCCTTTTTGATAAACATAATAAATTATTTATTCAAATTAAGATAATTAAATTTAAGCTTTAAGTAAGGAATTTAAATTTTTTTAATTATTTTTAAATGTTATTATTAGGACCCCTTAATTTTCCATTAATAAGATTTACATTTCTGATTGTTCTCGATATGTTTTATATATAACTTCATAATGATCTAATTTATATTTAATGTTTATAATTCTATCCAAGTCTATATTTAATATTTCTATCCAAGTCGATCAAAAATTTTATATATCTGTTCATTTTCATGTATTATTCATACTATTCATTTATGTATATTCATATCTATTCAACCATTTTAACATTTCGTCGATACCCAAAAGTCCGATTATCTTGGAGTCCATCGAGATTTTTTAATTAAAAGTATTTAATTTAATTTAGATCAACTTTAATCAATTTAAATACATTTTTATCCACTTTCAATTTAGTTAATGAATATTTGTTATTTATTTTTCACGCTTTTTTTCATTTAAATTAATTTAAAAATAAATGAATTAATTAAATAATCAATAAACAAGGAATTGAGAATTATAATCGCCGAGATAGGCACCTGCAACGTCGGCTGGCAGGACGTCTAAATAGATGGCCTTTAAAATGGATAGAAATTAATAATAATAATAATAATAATACTAAAATGCATAACATATTATTTAAAATATTATTAATAATATTAGTAAATTAAATATGAACGGATAAAACGGATAAAATAAATGAATGTACAGATTTACTGATCCGGTTCTATTTTTTATCATTTTATACTGAATGGGAATATAAAAAAGTAAAGGCATGTTAAATACTAAAAGTGATTAAACAAAATGTAAGGTACGTTTGGTATATTGCAGTATATTATAGCAATTAGCTAAGTACGCCTATGGCGATAAGTTAAACATAATTATAGCAGAAATACCGTTAACAGCGTTTAGTATATTGCAGTATAGTGCAGTATATTGAATCAATTAGTAAAATATCCCAGCCTCTCCTTCGAGCCACATCCATAAAGTGCACATAATTATACCTGAAATACCGTTAACTAAGTTAACTGATACGCGTTATGGCGGCCAATTACACGGGTTCAACAACTCCTTTCATCTTTATAAGCAAAGTAATATCCATTGAAGGTTCCCGGTACTGCTGCTGGCTCAGTTCGCGTGAGTTATGCACTTAAGTTAACTGTCATGACTTTAGGACCTAACTGTTATACTTCTGAGGCACGCCATTGGTCAGGCTGCACACGAGGCAAGGCAAAGGTCAGGCACTTGGGGCTCAGGATGAAAAAGTTCACCGAATGAGGAGCGAAGTTGGAGTTACTTTGGCGGTTAACTTAACCGATTTCCGATTCATCTGGCGCTTCTGAGAAAAAGAAAGAGAAAAAGAAGAAGGAGTAGAACTGGAAGGATGTGGAATTAAAGGGACACAAACAAAAACAGAGCCCGAAACATGAAAAATCAAAACAAATACGCAAACAGACAGACAAACAAAGTGCCAAGCAAATTAAATGAAAGGCACACACACAAAGTCAAGGAAAAGGACGATGAACGGGGGCTCCCACAGGAAGAAACAATGTATAAAAACTGAACAAGGTGAGGGCGCAAACACCCACACACACACACACACACACACAAGCAGCTATGACTGTATGTGTGTGTAATGAAAATTAAGCAATTGAGCAACGTGCGGCAAAGGACAAACGAACAGGACCATAAAAGCAAAAGAAAAACAGATTAAAGGACAAAGGATAAATAGGCTTTAAGATTAAGTTTCTAATTGGAAGGCAAAGCTTTTCCAAATTGATTTATTTTTGGGAAATCCAAAAAGGAAATTCTGTCAATTAAATTATGTAAAAATCTGCATTTCCTTTCAACAAAAATTTGTGAATGGAAAATTCAATTAATAATTGAAAATTTATATTAATAAATTAACTTAAATAAATAATTAATTTTATAATTAGAAATATTTCTATAATTTCGATATAATTTATTTTAAATATTTTAATTATTTTTTAGCTCATAGGCTGATAAATAGAAAATTCATTTAATTATTCAAAATTTAAATTTGATATTAATTTTTTGCATCTTGTTGATTGCTTCATAATTAAATAATTCAGCTAATGACTGGCATAAATAACTAAATTAACTAAATACGAAACTCCTATAAGTTTTAATTAATTCATTTAAAATATTTAAATATTTCCTGAATCTCGTAGCTTAGATTTAAAATCAAAGCCCCTCGAGGCTTCTACCAACACCAAACAAAGTTATAAAACCCCCTTTGACCGAATAAACAAGCGAAAACAAAGGCAAATAAAGCGCCACAAAGTATACACAGAAAAAACACAACGACTGACAGAATATGTGTGTGTGTGTGTGTGTGTGTGTGTGTGTGTGTGTGAGAGTGTGCGAGATAATGTTACCAAGGACACAACCTGGCCTGGCTAGCAGCATAATCAAAAATGTTAATTTAGCAAAAATGCTTGCAATATATCTGCGCACAGGATAACGCATCCAAGAACGTGTCCTGTCGAGGACATCAGCTCACCATGTGCTCTGTGCTGTGTGCCCGGCACAAATGCTGCGCCAGCTGCCAATATCATCAGCCTTCATTCATGGATACCAACCGATGGCAGAGCCGAAGCGATACGAGTCGATGACAGCCGAAGGAGGCTGAATCCTTGATGGAGTTGGATCTGGATTGGGAGCTGGAGCAGGCAGCCGTCGCCTGTGTCCTGTGTCTTTCGTGTGCGCGAAAAAAGTTTGACAGTCACTGGAATCACAAACAGGAATACGTTCAATGGAAGTCCTCGCCATAATTGAGAACTGAGCGAGCTTTCACATTCGGGCTAAGAGAAACAGTTGGTCCACAAGTGTCCTTTAAGAGCGAAATACTCTCTTTCACAGCCTTAATATGCTGTCCACCTCGATGAAGCGGGCTACTTAAATCCTTGTCCTCTCTCTTAAGGCTCGTGTAGGCGTCCTGTAGTTTTCCGTTTGTAAAAGCCATTTTTCATTCATGCGAATTTACTTTAAATTAATTTTTTTGTGGGCTCATAAATCATTTTTGGCTATGGACCAAACGAAACGCACTCTTACCGTTAACTACTGAGAGAATGTACACTTGCATGTGTGCGTTTGAGTGTATCTGTGTGTGCGTGTTAGTCTGCATGCGAATGTAGATGCTGTTGTGTATGAATGAACGTGCGTGAAATTTGAAATATATTTGAGTTATTTGCGATTACATTGAAGCATTTTCAACATTTGGGTCAAGTAATTCCCGGCCCTAGATCGCAGCTTCGATTGGCTCTATAACAGTTTGAAGTGTAGGGTACAGATACCATAGCCCAAGTAGCTGCTACTTGAGTTCAAGAGGATTGTAAGCGCAAGAAAGGCACCAGAATTTCAATGGATATGCAAAACTATTTGGCGGAAAAAAAAAATGTAAATTATTTTTTTTATTTTGTAGAGAAATTTAATAAAATTGTTGTTAAAGTCACATATATAAATTAAAATGCAACAATACATTTTTTCCACATATTTAACATTTATTTTTTCTATATTTCTTATTTTTATTTTCTTATCTTACAAGCATTTTTGTTTCTACTTTTCAGCTTCAGCAACATTAGAGATAAGATGTTGATATATTTTTGTGTAACTGCAAAGAAGAAATAGCAAAAATTGTAAAGATAAGCGAGCTTTTTACCGTTACAAATTGCAGCGTACAAAACCAATTACAAGTTGAAAAACAACTCGCGTTCAAACTACCAACTCAATTTGAATTGAGTGAGCCATTTGGTAAGCTCACAGCTTTTGACTCGATGGCCGCTTCTGCTCATATAAATGTAACTACCTCAACGAAAGCTGAATGGTGCGCTCTCTCACAGCTTCCACGTGAGATGTGTGTGTGTAAATGATAACAGCGAAAGCTTAACCTGTGTAAGCTTAAATCTTTTTCTCTTTGGCTAGGCATCGTGCTCACAGCTCGTTTCCAGGTGAATGAGACGAAGCTTCGCGACGAGCAGCAAACGGAGTTCGTTTTCCATTTGTACTTTCGAGCATCTCAACGTTTTTGTTCGTGTATTAGCTTTGCATCCAATCGTCTTCTGCAAGAGATGTTCGTGTGGATGGGCTTAAGCGTGGCGTTCGGTCTCGGCAAGCGCTTTGGCTCAGTTTCTGCAGTTACTTCCAGCGTCGCCTGGCTGGCAATTGTAAGCTGGCATCGCGTTCAGTTGGTGTTCCGGTTTCGGGTTGTGCTGTTAGTTGCCTTTTCCTGCACAGCGAAGCAGAGCCAAGCGGAGTCGCGTCTCGGTCGTGCCAGTGACTGCGACTGTGAGTGCTCGTGAGTGAGTGAGTGTGCGTGTGTGTGCGTATTTCTGTGTGCTTGTGTCTGTCGCTAACGGTGCGCGCGCGTTTGCCTTTGTATGTGTGCCTGCTGGCGTGCGTGCGTGTGTGTGTCTCTCTCTATACCGTCTATGTGTGCGCCAGTGTGACCATATGTATGTGCGTGCGTGCGTACGTTTATTGTGCACCACAATACAATATATACACATACTTATACATTGACAAATACATACATGGCAAAATTTAGGAGCCCAGCTGGATGCTGGATCAGAATCTATATAGCTCACTTGCAGGTAAATTGGAAAAATCAAGTAAACTAGCCAGGAACATATATAATACTAGTAGTGATTGTGTATATATCGAGACTTGTCCGTGCCTGTCCGTTTGTGCTTTGTGCGTACGTATGTGTGTTTGTGCGAGAGTGTGCGTGAATTGAACATTCCTTGGCATTGTGTGCGTGCGGTGCGCTTTCCAACAGGAGGAAATTGATATTCTTATTTCTTCTTGTGCTTTTGCAAAAAATAACGGTACAAGATGGGGCTGTCCTCTCTTCCTCTGTCTCTCTGTGTCTCTCTCACACAAACATATCTTTGGATGCCAATGAGTGCGTGTGTTTGTACAAATTCCATCATCATCATCATCATCATCGTTCTCGGTGGCAACATTGTTGTACACATATTTCTTCTTCTGCACCCCCCGCCTTTCCCACACCGCATAGCTTCCTGCCATTTCTATCTCATCATCTATGTATTTTATTTACTGGTTGCTTTTCGCTTTGCCCTTTTTTCTTTTTTGTTTTTTTATTGCTGCGGAAAAACGAAATGTGAAAAACGAATTGCAAATGGCAAACTCAAATTTCTAATTGACCATCAAATAAATGTTTGAAAATTTCATCAGCTTTAGGCCAAAAAAATGTAACTCAAATAAGTATCTTACAGCTGCATGTCAAGTACAAGGTTGTGTGGGTCGACTGTCGCTCGCTGTTGGTGTATTCGTTGGTGTGCGTGCGTGCGTATGTGTGTGTATAACAGGTGCCAAACAGAAGAGTACATTTTATTATATTAAATAAAATAAAACAAACTCGAAGCGATAGAAAATTTTATAAACATTGTCAACAAGTGAGATAATTAGCAAAACTGTGAAAAAATTCAAAAATCGCTTCTTTTTTTTTATAAAAAAATTTCGATCGTTATCTGCCAATAACTATAATTGAGCTTGAAGGAATTCAAAATGGTTTTTTTTTTTTAATTTTTATTTTAAGTTTTATGCATAATAAATAAATATCATCTATAAATAAATAAATGAAAACTGCTAAAAAATAAATATGTTATATTATGGGCAATCTGCATGTTGAACCCCACACTTCCCGCTATTAACCTCTCGCCCCATGTATTATCGAGCTGTCATATATGAGGCTAATAAAATGATTCTTCTCTTCTCTTTGCAGTCTAGAAACTAATTCAAATCGAAAGGATTTTAGAACTAAGGGTCTAGAAATCACCGCTAATAAAAATCTTTTTTAATTCTAAGCAATAATTAAATGATTGAGTGAGAAGCATCAACCAAAAATAAAAATTCAGAAAAATTGTGTCTGTGTTTGTGAAATCCAAAGAAAACTTTAAGAACTATGAAATATTATAAGGAAAAGTGCATAAGAAACTCAAAAGGACACTAAAGAATCTCCGTTACTGAAGCAATTGAAAAGGCTTAATATTAAAAATAATTTAAATAAAATTCATAATTAAATAAAATACAATTTAACAAAAGAAAATAAATTAAAAAAAAACAAAGGAAGGCAGCTCAAAAAAAAAACTCAAATAATGTTTAAAATTAAAAAAGGAAATTTTGAAATTTATTGTAAATAATGACAAAAAAAATTTACATTTATTAAATATACAATAAACAATAAATTAAAAACGGCCACGTTTTCCGCTGAATGAAAGTTTTTAATATTAATTGTAATATCCAAAATCAATTTGAATACAACATTTTCTATTATATAGAAAGCTATTATCCAGATATTGTATATATATATATAATGCTCAACGATTCGTATCAAGGAATCCCCATGGAAACTCAATAAGCAACTGAAACACGCACAAGATTGAAGGAAAAACAAATTAAAATAAAATTAAAATATATAAATAAAAAATTTAAAAAAATACATAATTTCATTTATAAAATTGCTGATTCCACGAATCGGCGAATTAGCATATTAAATGTAGTTTACGGCGAGAGAATTTCCATTTAAATTAATTCGCAATTGAAATTTAAACGTCATTAAATTTTCAATCATTGACATTCAATAAAAAGAAGAAGAGGAAGAGGAAGAAGATATATAAAAAAAAACAAAAGCAAAAAACATACATATGCATATTTGTTAATCGCAGCTAACTAATTGTTAATCGCAAGTAACTAATAAAATTAATAAAAACAATAATAATAATTATAATATTAAAAGAACAAGGAAAATAATAATAAATGTTAAAATAATCGCAATCGTATTACAATTAACAATTCATTCACTCATAAACAGCATCCGAAAATTCGATAAAAAAATAATAACCGATTAACCGATAAATGGAATATTTATAGTATTCATAGAGTTCAACTAAATCTTTATACAAATACGAAAAATACATCAACAAATTGGAAAACAAAAAAATACTCAAAACCGAAAAATACCAAAAAAGCATAAATTTTCAATCAATTCATGAACAAAGGTAAGTGCAAAATTTACATAAATCCTATAAATTAATTGAATGAATAATAATCGTTTTTAAATTGAAAATATTATATTTTTTTTAAATTTCAAAGATTCTCTTGTAAATATAATTTTTTAAATATTTTCAAATATGTTTCTTAATATGTTTTTAAAATATTTTAAAATATATTCCAAATTTAAATACGATTCCATTTTACGCACTCAAGCAGTATAATTTTTAGTTTGGTCTAAAACAAACAAACAAATCTATAAATTATATTTAGTAATTTTATTTATATTTAAATATATGTAATATATATGTAAAGTATATACATATAATATCTATAAATAATATAAAACTTAAATTTAATTTCAATATATTAAAAAATGTCTTTTAGACATGTCAGGCGTCTTTTACGTCCTTCAGGATTTTTGCCGAGGAAAAAAACTCTTTTATTTATTTTTATATTATAATAATTTCAATCGTGTCTTAAAAATTTATCAGAATATGAGATCGCATTTCATAATTTTTATTTTATTATAATTATAATTTTTTTTTCAATTATTTTGTCTCTCAATTTTCAAAATATATTTAATGAAATATGTTTATGATCAAAGTAATTCAAATAGTTATTTGAATAAAAAGGTTACATTGTACTTCTCTATAACAATAAAAAAAAATTTAAAAGTAAGTTAAATTTTTTAAACTTTTATACATTTTTTTAAATTTATTTCTGAAAGTTCCAAATTTTGTTTTTATCTCTATAAAATTTGAATACCACACGCTTAGTTTTCTTTCAAGTTGTTCCCATTTTTATTGCCATGATATGATGTCTCTCTCTTCTTCAATAATCTCTTTATAATTTTTTTATCATTTAATAAAATTTATTTCATAATTTTACGAGAATTTCGACTCAATTCAAATTCCTTATTCGAGCGAAAAAAACTGTCTGAAAACTGAAAAAACTGAAAGCATAGAGGACAGCGATAAGCGATAAGTGAGGTAACACTTGGTAGCACATATCTCTATCAACTTCGTTCCCCTCCCTGCCCGCCCCGCACCCACACTCCCGTCGGTGTATCCCCCAAGCAGCAAAGTCTTCACTTTACATGGCGATTCAGTTCTTTTTGCTGAGGCTCGGGGCTCGGGGCTCGGGGCTCGGGGCTCGGGGCTCGGGGCTCGCATATGAAAATTGTTCCATTGACCTTTGTCGACCATTGGCAATGGAGGCAAACGGGACATTCAAATACACAGCTGGCAGCTGTGGGTGGTTGTAGGGTGGTTGTAGGGTGGCTGTGGGTGGTTGTGGCCAAGTGGTTGGGGCATGGGCAATGCCCATAAGCAAACAGCAGCCACCGCAACTCTGACGACAATAAAAAGCAGCGAACAATTGCCAAATAAATAACTTGACGCTCGCTCAGCGCGTTTATTTGCTTTTGTGTCGAGGCTTGGGCTTGATTTTCATTTTCATTTGAAACACACAAATATACATATAAATATATATATATATTTATATATTTGAGTATATATATTTGTGTATGGCATATACATTCACAGCTAGAACACACCTACATATCCATACACACACACATATATTGCTGCATATTAAAAGTGCCTCAACTTCCTGTGTGTCTTTCTCTCCTCACTTTTATTTTGTATTTTTTTCTCTGTATTTTTTATTTCGTATTTTTGTTATGTTTTTTTATTTTTTTTTTTTTCATATATATATATGTTTTTTTTTTTTTTTTCGATTTTTTTTTTCCATTTTTCAGCGCGTTGTTCATTTGAGAAACTAAAATCTGAATCCACACCCTCCAAAAACTTCCAACTGTATGTCGCTTTTTCTGGCTTTTTTCATTAATAATATGACACAATTCCTTCAGCATTGTCCTGGCCAGCTGCGCCTGAGAGCACTTTTGGCTTTGACGCCTCCTTATGCTCATTATGCTCATTTGAGGCTTTGTCTTCTAGCCCCAGCGTCTTTTGCCTTTTTCTTTCATCATTCATTCATGCAGCCATCGCACACCCCATGTACACACCTATACTCCCACACACCTTCACACCGACACAGCTTCATACGCACACACACACGCACTCGTACTGTTCACACACACATCCGCACACATGCGTCGTAATACATCAACAAATTCAAATGCAGAGGTAGCCGCCAGGACGACCAACAAAACAAAAGTGCAATATTTGTGTGCGTTTACGTGGTGTGTATATGAAATACCCTACAAAACTAGGGATTAGTCCGGTTTTGTATTAAAATGCAACAGTTCAGAATTTAACTGGATTATTTAGATTTTAAAAGTTAAATTTAATTGCAATTATTTTGAGAGTAAAGGAAATTTCTATTCAAATTGAAACATAATTTAATTTATTATTTCTTCAGTTGGAAATAAATGGCAGATATGTATTCTAACTGTAGAATAATAATAATAATTAATTAAAATTAACGAGAGAGAGAGAGAGAGAGAGTGAGAGAGATAGGGGGTGAGAGAGAGAGAAAGATAGGGCGAAAAAGAAGTGATTGATAAATCATTAAAAACAATAAGCTCTAAGTTTGCCATTTTTTTTTTGGAAATTAATTTTTTTATTTTTAAATGTATAAATAATTTATTTATTATTATTAATTATTATTATTTATTAATATTAAATGTTCAATAATTTTTATAATTTATGCATTTATTTTTTTAATATTATTCTAACTTATTTATCTACACACTTTTATTTTCAATTTTTAATATTTATTCTAAGCAAAAATTGATTAAATTAATCGATTAATTTAATCAATGATATTATTGCTGGGAAAGGGTATGCAGAAATTCGTTACTTTTATGTGCGCAGCTTTAATTGTTGGCTGTTGTTGGTCGACGTCCTTAATTATGTGCCAGCCATGACTGACTGCCACACTGCCACACTGCCACACTGACTAAAAGGACACACACCAACACATTCACACTCACACACACAGACAGAGGCACACAGACACAGTTATACACTTGCACACACATTGACGTACTCGTAGGCGAAACTGTCAGGCTCGCGATGCTCTCGTCGTCCTGATGTGTCATGTTTGTGGAGTGGGTAAAGGGGAGCTGGAGGAAGGACTCGAAACTCAAGTCCTTGTTGCGCTTGTTTTTATCGCTCGTGTTTGGCCGCTCTTGATGAGTGTTGTCGCCTTGTTGTTGCTGCTGTTCTCGTTGTTTCAGGTGTTGTTGTTGTTGCTGCTGTTGCCGCTTTCGCCGCTTTTGCTGTTTTTGTTGTTGTTGTTGTTGTTGTTGTTGTTCTTGGCCGTTTTTGAAGAGCGCCGTTGTAGTGGGTGTCATGTCCGTTTAGTTGTAGGCGTTCCTGCTTATGTTGTTGTTGTTCTTGTTGTTGTTGATGCTGTTTGTGTTGTTGCTGTTGTTGCTGCTGCTGCTGTTGTTATTGTTGTTGTTGTTGTTTTTGTCGCTGCTTGTACTGTTTGCCTGGCACTTTGAGGCGACGCCGCCCGCTTACTGCTTATTTATGTATGAAGGACCTTAAACTTTGTTGCAAATGAAAATGGCCGCGTACAGTAAGCAGCAGGCGGCGAGAGGAACACGCAGCAAAAGAGAAGGAGAATAAGCTAAGGAAGTAGCTGATGATGAAAGCAAAAACACAGAAAAACCAGAGAAAAACAGAGCAACAAAAACAAAAAGCTACAAAATGGCGTAGCTGCTTTTTAATCACAGACACGACGACGATGCCTTCCACCTTTGTGCCATTTGTAAAGTTTCTCACGTGTGCCAGCATCCTTATTGTCGTTCTTGTTGTTGCTTCAGCTTAAAAACAGACCAACAGCCAGTAAAAAAATGATATACATTTGAAACAATGCGAAATTGTTGCAGACTCATAACCTTCGCAGCGGAAATGAAAAGAAATTAAAGGTTAACATCTCATCTTATTATTTTTAAGCTTCATTTTCTAACTGGCACAGCGGAAGGGGCACAAATGTCAAGGAAAGACAGACAGGCTGAAGAAGGAGCGAGATAGAGAAGAGGATTGCTTTATGAGTTGCAACAATCTGTGGCATCAAGTGTTGCACTTTCATTGAAGTCAAGATGAATCTTTTCTCTTTTGAGAACTTAAGTTTTTAAATCATTTTGAATTATTAAATCTTCCAGGAATTTACTTATTGGTTATGTGCATATAATATAAATGTGTTATCCTGATATTGTCATAATTTAGAAAATTATCAAAAATTTTAGTTGTCTCTGACAATTACTTAAAAGGCAGCCAATAATTTAAGCCCCTGAAAAGCCTGAACGCTTTGATAATTTTGGCTGCTCGAGAGTTGAAACTCATTTATTTGGAATATATGTAAAGATTCCCTTTAAGATTGGAATCTGATTGAAAATTGTATCTCTAGCAACATTATGGGTCTTTTTACTATTATTTATTATATCAAAAATTATAATTAGTTGCAGCTATGTCATTTAAATCCTATCAAAGATATGAACTGAAAATATTCTGTGAGTATTTTTTTAAAGATAGTTTGTCTGTTGTCCTCATTACTTTTGGTTTCCGCTTTCCTCTTTTCCGCTTCTCAAGTAAAGATTTTGTATCTAAAACATTTTTTTGTATCTACAAGTTAATTTTTAATCTTCAAGACACTTTTGCATCTACAAGATAATTTTAAATCTTCAAGATACTTTTGCATCTACAAGATACTTTTGTATCTACACGATAATTTTGAATCTTCAAGATACTTTTGCATCTACAAGATACTTTTGTATCGACGAGATATTTTTGTATTTACAAGATACTTTTGTATCTTTTCTCATTTGTACTTAAATATAGTAAGAATCTGTACAGTTTCTCTGACTTAAAGATACTTCCATTTGTATCTTCTACTTTATGTAATACATATACATATATAATACATAATATATATTATAATCACGTTTTTATACTTTAATATAAATATTATTTAATAATAATATATACTATTTTTTTTTTATCTTTCATAAGTTAACAGAATCTTTCTTTTGTCCTCGTTGCGAACTGTTATCTAGGATGTATCTGTTTGCTAGGATATTCATGTTCACAGATTTGTATCTACGAGATACTTTGTGTGCCATTTCTATCATAGTGTGCATCTTCCATCTTTCATCTATTATCTGCTTATATCGCAATACTTTTTACAGCCCAACTGAGAATACTTGATCTAATTAATAATTTAAACGATTGTCTAACCATTTGGGAACTACTCGCAATGTGGTGGCAACTTGGCCAACAGCCGTCTTAGGCGGCTTCACTTAGGTGGTTAAACTGTCAGTCCGCGTGGATAGTGTGGCTTTACCCAAGCAGTTCCATGGGCCAAGATGTTACGTGTCTGTGCATTGGGCGCCAAATGTCACATGGGCTTGGCAAAAGTCTTCAGAGTTGGCAGCTTGGATAATTTCGGTGAGTTAAGCGGGGGCGCCGGAAGTTGCCTGGTGGCCGAGTGCTGGGGGCCTGGTGGCTGGAGACGAGTATGAAAAATGGGGGATGTACCTTTCGCTTGCTACGTGAGATAATGCAAATTTATGGCTTGCAATTAGCAGGTCGCGAATCGTAACCAAAGCCACGGTAATAACTCAGCGGAACGAACTTTGACTAGCCAAAAGTTGCGGCCTAATTGCAGTTACCAAACGTGCAAAATCTCGGCCAACGGGCGACTGGTGGGGAGACGTGTACGGGACAAGAAAGTAACGGAGATTTGGGGCGGAGATGGGGACGTGATGGGAGGCAGGGACGAAGACGAGGACGAGGACGAGGACAGAGAATGACAAACCAAAATTCAGTTAGCAAGGATTCCAACCATTAATTAACAAAGGGCGAACATAGAGGAAAATTGGAGCAGAGGCTACAGTTAAAAAGTTCATTTCCAGGAGTAGTTACAGTTAAAGTTCCAGCTGCAGATACAGATACATAGGCTCCAATGCATAAATAGACATCGGCATAGAAGCTACAGCAGAGAGATGAACCGATAAAAAGAGTTGGGCATTTATATGGGCTGATGAACAAATTTAAGTCCTGTCAATGGTGACATTTCTTTTTACATACATCTTTTTGTATTTGTATCTGAATCTGTATCTGTGTTTGTATCTGCAATTATATCTAGATCTGTATCTGTATGTGGATCTGATCCTGTGTCAGTATATTTATATATATACATGTATATATGTATATATATCTGTGTTTGTATCTCTATCTGGATCTGTGTCTCAATCTAACCCTGTATCTGTATCTGTTGGTTACACAGCGAAAAGCATCAGTTGCAATCTGACTTCAATTCAATTATTTTAGATTAGAATGTGACTGTGGCACAGACGCACAGACACCCGTACCTACACGCACACACACGCCTAAGCACACTTTTGTTTCTATGTCAGCTGTCATTCATCCGTTCATATGTTCATTTAGTTGGCTCGCTGGAGCGTCTGGCAGGATTGGAAGACAGAACGCAGGATACGTGGCCCTTGACGCCTGCTTTTGCATTGACAGTTGCTGCGCGCGTGTATGAGTGTCCTTGTGTGTGTGTGTGTGTGGTTGAATGTGTAAGTAGTCTTACGGGTGGCTGTAAATGTGCTTAACAGCACACAGAAGAGCATCCTTTCAATTGAAAAGTCTTGAAGAATTGATGCAAACTTGTCTGTGGGGAAGCTTCCTCCCTATTGACTTTTGGTTTTTAAGAATTTATCAAGCACTTGCCTTTAACTAGCAAATACACTTTTATAAAATGCTGCGAACTGAAGGTATTGCTAGACTCTAAAGTTCTCAGAGTCGATTGATAGTCTTAATAGAGATACCTTATCTTGCGTCCTTTAAGAGATAAGTACAGAAGATTATAAAATTACATAAATAATATTTAATTTTCCAAACTTGTTATTATTTTCAAAATTGATACCTTTCGCTTGTTAGGAATGTGTGAAAGATGTTTCCCTCATTCCACCTAAAACAAGCCATTTTCTTGTTTGAGTCTCGTTTTTTTTTGTATTTTCACTAAAAACTACCTGAATGAACCCCATGACACGTTTGAGACCTTTTTCGTTTAAAATGTAAGATTTTGAGCGTTAAACAGGTAAAGTTCGAATGTTACAGGTAGTTGACAATCCCATCGATAGGACCAAAGTCAATTTTATTTAGTATTGAAACTGGAAAACTGGGAAACTGGTTTTCCTTTGAGATCAAATGAAATCTGTGAGAAATTCCTGAGTTGAGGGTATGGAGAGAAAATATGAGTGTTCCATATAAAATTGGAACATATCCGCAATGCAAATCTGAGGCATTTAATTTAGTTCCGCTTTGACGCCTTTGTGACTCATCAAGCCCATGAATCGAAAAACAAATGTATCTTTTACTTTGGGGCGATGCAGCGTATCTCTCGGATGCCTTCATGCGGGTGACTTAAGCGTCGTATTAAGCGGGCATTACGATAAACTCAGGCACCCGATGCCAGACCCCAGACCCCAGAAACCAGACACCAGCATTTCATCGATAGTAGCAGCGTCACTGATACTACAGCTGAGAGAACCTACGCTGCATCTCTGATTACACTAATCAACAAAGATTCAGAACCAAGAGATAACAGAGACTTAAATAGTTTTTATTTTAATGTTCACTTTATAGAAATTTATTAAGAAAGTATTTTCAATGACTTTTTGGTATTATTTTATTATTATTATAGATATTATTTAATAAGTAAAATATAAGTTAATAATCAATTAAATATAAGTTATAATCTTTTGGATAAATATAAGGATTATACGCAAGGAATATATATATTCAATATTTTAAGCACTGAAACTTTTAAGATTTTTCTGAGAGATTTTATTATTATAATCGGCTTGCTGTTCAGCTGACAGAATAAGTTTTCACCAAATGTCATCTCATGCTGTGCAGTGTAAATTCTTATGATAAGCGTTTGTATTGCTTGCCTGCTTCTGCCTCTGCCTCTGCCTATGCCGCTCCCCTGTCGGTTTTACTGTCCCTTTCCTAGTTGATTCCCCGTACCCTGCCGCTGCCGTTCCCAAAGTGAAGCAACCCTCGACTATCAGAACCCCGACTGAGATTTCCCTATATCGAGGGTCGCCTGGAAATTATCTAGCTGCGGATGTGGATGGTTGCCTCAAGGCTTGGGCAGCTCTCGAGCAAAGATCGAACGCTTGTGCGTTTCAGTTCTAAAGAAAACCTCAAGTCGATTAGTCGAATTGTCAGAGTCATGAAGAAACAACTGAATGTGTGTGTGACGCTCTGTGTGTGGTTGTGTGTACACACGGGCAGCTCCGACGCCCAAGTGGATAACTTCTGTGAGCGAAACGTCACAAAGACTGTATTGATACCCGTGACCAAGCAGCGCACGGTTATCAAGCAACCGTCAAGGTATAAGTTTTGGAAGAAAACACAACGCATCACGGAAACCTACAATACGCATGAGGAGCAAATTCAGTTTCAAGTTATAAAGGAATGCTGTCCGGGCTATCTGCAGGTGGAGTCCGGTCTGTGTGAGCCCGTCTGTGAACGTGGCTGTCCCGCCTATGCCAGCTGCGTGGCTCCGCAGAAATGCCAGTGCACCGGTGGATACATTTCGGCGGTTTCCCATCGGGATGGCAGCCACTTCTGTGAGCCCATCTGTGAGCGCGTCTGTCCAAGTGGTTCACAGTGTGTGGCCCCAAACACGTGCTCCTGCAAGGAGGGATACATGGCGCTACCGCCTGTGGGGGATGGCATTAGTGCTCCGTGTGTGCCCAACTGCGAGCTGGGCGATGGCTGTGCGAATGGCAAGTGCATCGATGTGGAGAGATGTGTGTGCAATCGTGGGTATGTGTGGAACACGGACACCAAAATCTGTACCGAACAGAGCCAGGAAGAGTTTCTTGAGGATTTAATAGATGAATTCATTGAAGTGACCAGCAACACCGCAGCCGAAACTTCAGCTCTGCCATCTGCCATCTCTGAGGACTGCGCCGAGGGCTATGTCCTCTACTCAGGTGAATGTCGGGCCGAAATCTTCGAGAGCAACGAGTCAGTGTTGAAGGATTGTCGTCAGACTGGATGTGGATCAAATCAAACCTGCAATAAACTGGCCATTTGCATCTGCGCTCCAGGCTACTTTGCGGATCAGCAAAAAGCCGAGAACTCAACTCTTTCCTGTCTTCCGGGTCTTCTTGAGAAGCTGAGTAGCATCGACGAGACAGACGATGATAGTGATGATGATCCATTGACTATACCAATTGTAGGTGTAGTCGTTGGACCTTTGATTGCCTTGCTGCTTGTTGGATTGATTCGACGATTCCGCCATCGTGGTGAGGCTCAGGACAACGCATCGCAGCCAAAGGCAGCGACTGTTTTGCAGTGCGAGTTTGAACAGAAGTCCTACGATGTGGATGAGTGGGTACCGTAGGTCCGGGGATGCGGGTTACTCTGCGATTTTAGCTAAGATATAATTAAATGTCTAAGTATTTAAATTAAAGGTCAATCTAAAACTAAAAAAATGGAAGGAGTAAGGACCGAGTTTCGAGAGAATTTCGATGTAAAGTCGTCAATAAATGTAAATAGAAATTTCATTTGGAGGATACTATGAGAAAATTATAATAATATTTGAATCTTTCCTGGACTCTCCTAGTGGCACATTTGCGATTAAAAGAGAATAGAAAATCCGAACTTACATTAAATGATAAATCATATCCTTGAAGACCTGCATTTTTTTGAGCTGTCAGCTTAGTCTGTATAATTTGGAAAAAGGGAGAATTGAAATTAAAAATCTGGATTCCTCCACAATGGAATATAATATAAAATAAATATAAAAAAATATAAACAAATAGTTATTATCTTCAGGTCAAGTCACTCAGAAAAGAATGAAAGATATCTATGTGAACATATTAAAATGTATCTTTTTATAAAAGATATGTTTGAAGTTTAAAAGATACGAAACGAAAGATACAAAAAGGATATGGACTGATATCTTTATATAGATTGAAGCTTTTAGGCAAAAAATTGGAGAGTTATTCTTAGCTTGGGCCATGTGATTATTGGCCATGCCACGGGAAGAGTTATGGCCGCATATTAAGCCGCAAGTATCGCGCATACATCGAGTAACATCGGGGAACATCGAGTATAACGAAGCCACCAAAACGGATCCCTTAACAGTCATATGCACTCATCTGGCGATTACAGGCGAATATAAATAAATAATTCATAAAAAACGGAAGCACGGCCAAGAAAAGAGAAGCGAAAACTTAAAAATGGCTAAAAATACACTCGTACATTGAACACTCACACACACACACACACACTCACACACATGCCTATAGAGTCTGTCAAAACTCTTGTCGGGCTTTAATATCCAAAGCAATTTTGTATCAGCTGCAGATATATGGAAATATATTTATGTGTGTGTGTACACTAACGCATGTGTGTGTGTGTGTGTGTGGCTGTGTATATTCTGTATCTGTATCTGTATTTGCAGCTGTATCTGTTTTTGTGACAGTGGCACAAAGATCTTTTAGCCATAATCGCTGCACATTTGTATATTTTTCGCACTAAGACAAATGTCGAACACACGCACCCACCCACACACACACCCACACACACACACACGCACTCACACGCATTTTCAAAAGCTTTAAGGTGCGCATAGAAAGAGAAAGAGAAAAAGAGAGACAGAGTGAGAGAGAGAGAGAGAGAGAGAGACAGAGAGAGAGAGAGAGGGAGAGAGAGACCGCGAGAGCAATCCTCAAAGTGCGTGAGAGCGCGTAGTCTTTGGCAGCCGTGCAAAAATCTTAGAGAAAAAAAGGAGAAACAAAAAAAAAAAATAAGTTAAATCATAAAAAAGGCAAGAACAAAAAGAAGAAACAAGCAGCAGGCGACGGCACAAAGACAACTAAGGAGCAACCAATTTCTGATGGCAGCCTCGTCTTCTGCAGCGCCCTGCTGACCCCTTGAACCACCCAACCCACCCGCGAACGCCAGCAAATTTCCTCTAGCGTTGGCGTTGCCATTGCCGTTGCCCTCACAGCATCAGCATCAGCCTCAGAAGCAAAAGCATAGACAGAGGCAGAGGCAGAGGCAGAGGCAGAAGCAGCAGCAGAAGGAGCAGCAAGGATACTTAAAGCTTCTTTAATTTTTATGTTGTTTTCTCTTCTCTTTGTCGGCGCGTTGAGTGTGTCTATGTGTGTATGTGTGTGTGTGTGTGTGTGCGTCTGTTGGTGTGTGTCTCAACCATTCTCTTTGATTGCTTTTGTGCGTGTTTGTGTTGGTTTATGTGTATGTGTCTATGTGCCTGTGTGGCTGTGTGCCTGTGTGGCTGTGTGTCTGTGTGGCTGCCTTGCATGTATTTGTATGGGTAACCTTTGCTGGCTATGCTAACATTTTGCGTGGGACGTTGCCCAAGGACATGGACTCGTTGACTCGTTTGCCATTTGCTTTACTATTGCTGCCATTGCTGCCATTCTCTTCCTTCTCTTATTATCCTGCGTCCCTTCGCTTATACATGTGTATGTATGTATGTATATATGTATGTGTTCATACATATATTTTTTACTCTCTGCTGCTTACTTAGTTATTTATTTATTATATTTTCCTTTTGCAAAACTTATTTTGACCAAAGCCTTAAAAAACGTGCAAATTGCGAGCTGCCAATGTGCATTAAATGAAATTAAGCCTTGAAAACTACAGATGCTCGAATAATTCGGATATTTTCAAGTATTCGAAAACCTCTGAACTCGTTCTAAAATCAACCTTTTTCCTTTTCTAAGAAGCATTGACCCAATTCCGAGCGGCCATTCAAGAGAAACATCTAGTAATTTGTACAGCAAACAAAACGAAATTTTCTTTTTACTAAGCAATTCAAGGGACAAATCCCTTAGATTAAAAATATTTAAATTCAATTTAAATAAAATGCTTAAAGAATAATTATTTCGGATGATAAATGCAATTTTTATTATTTTCTTAAGCCTCGTGGCAAACTGACTGCGAATTTAATCTAGGAATTTGTTTACCTTAAATGAGGTAAGAAAATCGCCTGAATTAGAGCTTAGAATGTGTTTGCTTCTATATGTGTCCCTATGTATATGTATTTGTATATGTATATTATAAGTATATGTGTGTATGTGTAATATAAATAATTTTTATTGTTTGGAAATTATTACATATGGGATATTTTTATTAAATATAAGATATAACGATATATATGCTTTGACAATCGCTGGATTTTTGGCTGACTGTTAGCTGGATGTTAGCAGACTGTTAGTTAACATTGAGCTTGGTTTCGGTTAACATATAACGGCAGAGGCTCAGAACCTTGTCAAAGGTTATTTCTGATTAAAACGCAGGTATCTTTGTATTTATTGTTTTATTTTCTTGTTCGTTTTTGAATTTTATTATTAAATTGATTAAAAATGTATAAAAAAATATATTTTAATTTAATATAAAAACAACAGTTCAATTAAAATATATCCCATTTAATAAATAAATTTATTTAGCAGCTAATTATTATTATTATTATTGTCATCGATATTTTTTTATTAGATTATTTTTTAATCAATTATATAATTTTTTATTTATACAAAAAATTTCATCAATACTCAGCTAAAATTTTTTATAATTATTACTTTCTTTAATATATTTACTTAAAAATAATTTGACTGAAATTAATAGAAAAATTGACTTTAGTTTTTACCATGAGATTTTATTTATTTTATTTGATTAATTTTTTGTATTATTTTTCAATATCAGAATCTCAATTAAAATACATTTTTTTTCTAAGATATCAACAGAGATAAAATAAACTAAGTAAGAAGCTAAAAATAAATAAAAAAAAACATTAAGGCCAATTTAAGAATAGAAAAACAATGAAAATTCGGGTAAATTAAATTTATATTAGAAATAATATTATTTTTGCTCAAACCAAAAATCGTTTATATTGAAATTCAGTTATTTGCAGTGGCTCAAGTTTTCCTCGCTTTTCGCTCGCCACTTCACGTCAGTTGCACTTCAATAAGGATAAACTCAGATCTTGTTATTTATTTTCCTGAAGGAAATTCATTTTCAGCTGCAGAGAAACAAAGTAAAAATGATAAATTGCCAAGAACTATGAAACATATTTATGATGTACACTCACATTACTGTTTATATATAAATATATATATATATATATATATATATATATATATTGCCTGCTCCTTTTGTGGATCTGAGTTCTTGCAGAGACTGCGGGTTTATTGTTATTTTATGATGCTCAAATTGATTTATTAAGCGAAAACCTCTCTTAGCAATCTGCCAGAAATTCCCCAAAGTCGCAGTTTATTTGATTTTTCTTTCCCCAACCTCTCTCCATTTTCTCCATTTTCTCCTTATTTTTTGTTGTTTTCTTATTGTAGTTTTTTCTTTGTTTTCTTTTATTTTTTTATTTTGTATATTTCTTTTTATGACATTCACAGAACTTCAACTTCGGAGTTGCAGTCATAAAAAGATGAAGAATGCAACTAACGCCCAGTTGCAAGCTTTGGATTCTTGCCATGTTAAGTGCGCGCGTGTGTGTGTGTGTGTGTGTGTGATTATGCGTGTGAGTGGGTGTGTACTTGTTGATGCAGCTCACATATATACAGGCACATACACACACACACACGCTGCTGCCGCTGCAAAAATGCATTGTCAGAAAGTAGGTCGCCGCCTCAGTTGCTGCCTGTGTGGCCGCTGTTGCTGCTGCTGCTGCGGCTGTTGTTGTTGTTGTTGTTGTTGGTATTGTTGTTGTCGCTGTTGATGCTGTTGCCTTTGCTGTGGCTGTTGCAGCTGTTGCAGCAACATCCTCGCTCCAAAAAAGGCACACACTTACACACAGATATGCAAAACAGAAGGCTATCAAATATTAACCACTAGTTGCACATAGCATACGGCATGGTGCCACGCCCACTGGCTCCCAATTAACTGGCGAGTTTTCTAGCTACTTTATGGCTAGAAGTTCTTTTTTTTTTTTGTTTCTCCTGCTAGTGGAGCTAAGTTGCGATGTATGCAAGGTAAGGGCTGGTAAGGGCTGCAGCGGAGGGAGTGGCAGTAAGTCAAAAAGGATGGTTGCCGGAAGGGTGGTGGGGGGGTGCGGGACGGAGTGAGTAGTGAGGAGGACTCATGGCAGGTTGCAGCAACTTCAGCTTGCCGTCACGCCCAGTTTAACAACAGAGTGTGGCAGCAGCAGCAAAAGCAACACACAGCTGACCTATTTTTGCAAGCCACCACACACACATACACACACTCACGCCCGCAATCCACTCACACACACACACGCACACACATATAGAGATTTTCAAATTACTTACAGCTAGCGACCGACCGAGAGATACACACGGATGCACACAGATACGCAGCGAGATACATATATGATATGTATGCATATATGTCTGTATTATCTATATGCGTGTGAGTGCGTGTGCGTGTGCGAGTGCGAGTGTGTGCTCCCAGGTGTGTGTGCGTTGCAGGCTATGGATTTCAATAACCATTGCAAGCGCTGCCTGGCGTTTTTCATAATTTGCAAGCTATGTATCCTGCATTTTATTGTCAAGCTGTGGCAAGGCTACGCCCATAAGGCGCAGTTGCAATTAAACGCACACACACACACACACATATGTGGGGAGTGAGCGTGAGGTGTACTGTGCACACTCCTAATGCATGTGCCCTGAAGTATGTTAATAAGTTTCGCATTACAAATGCGCGCGAGAGTCGAGTTTGGATGTGTCTGTGTGTGTGTGTGTGTGTGTGTATATTTTTTACTACTTCTTATAGGAAATGCTCATAAACTGCACTTTATATTAGGCTGCATGTGTGCACGTATATATGCGTGTGTGTGGTTATGTGTGTGTGTGTGTGTGCGTATAAAAACTGCCGCTTGTAAGTCAGAGAAATATTCACATTTTTATGCTAAAATATTTTTTGCAGTCTGACCTAAAAAAATCGTTAAATGTTTGAAAAGCGGTTTTCACTTTCCCCGCCCCCTCCGCCCCTTTTTTTTATCGTGTGATACCTTTTAGGAAAAACGAGTGAGCGAGAGGACAAGTTTGGGCGACCAAAGTGCCCAGCCCACAAAGCATTTAAGTTAATGCACGTGGCAAACACACACACACACACACACATATACATAGAAATATTTTTGAAGCCCCGACCTGACAGGTGAGAATGGTATTTGGGGGGTATGAGTTTGTGGCAAGTGTCTTGTTTACGTTTGTGAAGCTTTGCGGTTACTTCAACAAATTGTTGAAAATACATTTCCCAGAAACACATTCGATTTTAATAAATTTACTTTTCATACAGTCCACAGGCTCAGTAAATATTTGAAGCCCCAAAACTTGTTACTTGTTACCTGTTACAAAACATCAATTTCGGGCTTAGCTGTCAAATTAATTTGGAAGCTGCAAAATATTTCTATTTCAGAATGCAATTTTATAAATGAATTGATATTTGATACTTTTTATTTTGGGCATGGAATTCGTGCGGAATTGTGGCTCAGCTTTCAATAAATAAAATTGCAGGAGTTTTACCTTCGAAAAATGTATAAGGATTATTAAATTAAACATTGCATTCAATTCGTTCCACAGCCGAAACTCTATTCGAGCTCTGAAGTAACTTTTTCAATTCCAGTTGATCCTTAGAAACTCCTTCGTCTTCTTTTCACTGCATCCGGAAATTTAATATGGGAAATATTTCAATAAATGCGTTGCATGTAAAATATTTGGTTTTAAAATAGAATTTCTTTTATTTTGAAAATTTTTAGATTCTAAAAATTGCATTCCAAAAATCAAAATCAAATTCCTTGTTTTTTTGGAAATTAAATCAAATATTACATTTCAATTCCAACCAAGAAATTGTGAGGTGAATTTATTGGTAAATATTTTGCAGTTTATTTCATGTTATTTTATATTTATTTTTAAAAATGTTAAAATAAAAACTAAAATAGTTTTTTTTATTCATTTTTGAATGAAACCCAATATTGTGAGTGCTCCTCTTCTTCCCTTCAAAAATGAAAATTGAAATTCTGAAATATTTGCCTTCCATCAAATTCTCCTGGCAAAGAAATTTGAAACTTCGAAAATTGTGTTCGAGCTAAGAAAAAAAATGTTAAAAATGATGAAAATTGTTAAAGTTTTAATTAAAGTGAAATTTTAATATTAAATGCGAGATTTGTACTACGAATTAAACTTGAATAAAATCCAAAGGACTTTTTAGGTACACCAAAAAAAAAAGGAAAAGTAAGAGAGAGACCATTAAAATTTCAAGTCAAGATTAACTAAATCTGCACAGGTCACAAAACTGTTAAGTTTCTCAGGTTCTGTTAAGTTCTGGTGGCTCAAATGGGCAATCATATTCTCTATTTGCGAGGTCCTTTTCACTTAGTATAGTTTTAAGCTGTCAAGGACTCGATGTGTGATGGCACATGACCCCATTTGTTGGCCGGCATGCGGCCGACCATTGAGGTAAAAGGCTTTCAGCTGCAATTCCCAATCGAGACGAAGAGACTCTGTTAAGTGAATGTTTAATGCGGTCATAATGGTTGAATGTGGCCGTTAACACCTGTCATAAAGTTAAAGCTCAACTGCATTCTCAGTGTGCCACCTGGAAGAGAGTAAAACACTGAACGAGAGAGAGAGAGAGTGAGAGAGGGGGTGATGGGGGGGAGAGAGAGGCGAGGCAGGGAATAAGAGAGAGACTGGGTGGATGGGAGATGGGGTTGGAGTACGGGATTTTGGAACGCAAAGGTAGCTCCCGAGTCCCATACTCATTCCCTCGAATGCGTCCCCGCACTCAAATTAACAATTTGCCCAGCGACTGCCTCAATTAGAAGATAAATGTTTGTGTATATCAAGAAACTTAGAGCTCGGTATGGATGCTTGGGTAAAAAAAAGGTTAACGAGTCCCATACACACAGCCAAACCAACACGCACACGCACACGCACACGCACGCACGCACGCACACACGCACACACGTGCATATAAAATTATGCTGCAATATTTTGTAAAACGGCCAAAGGGGCCAGCGATGGGGGGTGGGGGCGGGTGTAGAAGATTTCCGGATGGTGTACATCGGACCGGCAGGCAGCTGCGGCTTTAGCCAGCAGCTGCGCGTCAAATAACTCAACTGTGCGTTCAGGCGAGCCGAAAGTGCTGCAGGTTATGAGGCAGCTGGCAAAGGGGCGTGAGGCATGAGGCATGAGACATAGGGCGTGGGCGACGGCGATGGCGAGGGGGTAGACAGCCAGAGAAGAAGCGAGAGAGGAGAAAGATATGAGAAGGAGGCGGACGTTTGGGGTCGTAAATATTTATGCAGTTTGTGGTAAGGATGTCCGGGGATTGGGCGGGGGCAGGGTTGTGGCTTGTCGCGCGTTTGCACGGCACAGCACGAGGCACAGTCTCACTCACTCGCTCGCTCATTTTTGCGCGCTCTCCCTCTCTCTCTCTCTAACTCACTTTGCTTCTCCTTCTGCATCGCCACGTAATGTTGCCTGATTATTGGAGCAAAAATTAATTGAAAATGTTGGTCAATTGCCTCGCAGGAAGCGCAGCCATAAGGCAATCCTGCAACCGCCTCTCTGCCTAGGCAACCAACCAACCGCCTAGCCACCCAACCAACCGCCTATCCACCCAACCACCCAAGCACACAAGCATCCATCTGCCCAACCACCCAACCACACAACCACCCATCCAACCGCCCAACCGCCTAACCGCCCAGCCGCCCAACAAACCACTTTACCAAGCGACCCTTAACCTTCTTGCAGCCCACGCAGTGCGTTACCTGCCTTTACCTTTGTGCAGCTTGTGTTCATCATAATGTTGCTTATTATTTTATAGAGTATTTATCCTTCCACGAACTTTGCTGTGCTCCTCCTTATCCTTGTTGCAACTATTTTTAAATCATCCCCCAGGGCAGCGTTAATTAGTTTTAATGGAGTTTGGAGCCTGCCACAACATATTGGAAAAAGGATAATGCGGATAAAGGCATGGTCTTGCACTTGTGCATCTGCCACTTCCACCACAGCCAGTGGCAGTCAGTGGCAGCCACCACCCCTCCATTGCATGCTCCCCCTCCTCCAGCTGCCATAACTTTTTCCATCATTTAAGTGCAAATACACGTTATAAAAGCTGTCAGGTTGAGGTCCTCGGACACATGTCTGCCTTAAATGGACTTTGAAGTGCCCAAAGGATTACGCAGTTCATTGTGTTCAATGGAGATTATATTGCTAATTAGATTGATTACATCAATTATAATCTTTTAAATGATTCAAGGATCTAAGCCATAAATGAAGTCCTTTCAATTTACGGTGAAAATGAAAAAAGAGGAAGGGCTTTAAAAAGTTGAGGGAAGGTCCGTCAGTCCGTCTGTTAGTTAACGTTTAACTCTCCCCTTTTTTCAAATTGTAAATTGCAGGGTCATGAGGAAAGCTATCCTTTGCTAGAAATTGCAAAAACAGGTTTTCACAATGCAGAAATTTGTATCCTTTCCCAGCTGCAGACATAAAGTGGGAACTTTTAGTTCTCAACTTTGTTTTTAGAATCTAATTTAATGAACAGACACCTCAAATTTAATTACAACTTTATTGAAATACGGTAAATAAAATTCAAGTGTAAATTAATATGTATATGTATATACATACTCATACATATATTAGATATATGTATAGCATGGCACATGTAAACAGACTCTTGCAGAGTGGAAATTATAAGCCGCAACTTTGGAGCCATTGAAATAAATATGGAAAAGTGTGTGCAGCTTTTAGGGACGTGGGAAACTAAGGCAGACATAGAAAACATACAAAGCGTGGACACAATTGCCCTCGAAACTGAACATGGAGGACAACGTGGAGGCATTACACATTTCTATGCGTTGTACGTCCTCTTCAGCCCATAAGTAGGCAATAGAAAATTAAAAAAGGAAAAGAAAGGAAGGCAGGAAAAAAATAAAGAAGGAATTTCCAGCAGCATCCAGGGATAATTTCAGAGGCGAGCTTTTGCCACACTCGTGACTGACGACTTTGTCTCTTTGGACGGACAGACAGACAGACAGACGGACAGACGGACGGACGGAAAAAGAGAAAGAGCCAGAGACAGCGAGAGAGTGAAAGAGTGAGGGAGTGAGAGTGAGAGTGAGAGTGAGAGAGATGTACTGAGAAAGAGCGGCGAAAGAGCGAAATGTACATCGCTCTCTTAGATGTGAGACTAACGCAAGGCGAAACACTAATTCGATTTGTTGTTAGCAGGCAATATTTGTTTGTATGTATGCGTGTGTGTGTGTGTGAGTGCGTGTGTGTGAGTGCGTGTTGTTCGCTCTTTAAGTGTTTGTTTATGCGTGTGTTTTTTGGCTTTCGGCTCCCCAATAAAACTCATTAAAAAAGCAACGAGACACCCACGCGAAACCGAATAAAGAGCCAAATGGTCCATGCGGCGTATGTGGAATAAATATGTATATATGTATGTGTATATGTATATGTATATGTAGCTCCCTTTTCTAGGCTCTTCCTCTTTTGTTTCTTTAGTTGAGGCTGCCTTTCCATTTCCACTTTCTCCACTTGCGCTTTTTTTCCCCTTTCTCTTTGTATCCTCTTGCATCGTGACATTTATTTTTACTTAATTTATTTTCGCGCCGTTGCTCTGCAAATTTTCTACATAGTTCGCTTGCCAGTTTCTGCGCATCTTCTTCTTCTTCTTTCACTTTTGCTTCTACACACAAACACTCGTACATACATACACACTGGCACACAGACTCACATACACTTATCAGCCTTTTTCGGCTTTCGCTTTCGCTTTTTCCTTTGCTTTTGCTTTTGCTTTTGCTTTTGCTTTTGCGTTCGTCTCGTTTATTTGTGTACATACATATTTATTTTGCAGCATCCCAGTTTCTTTCTACAGCCCCCTGCACCCTCTTCGTGCCTTCTCCGACCCTTCCCACCATACTTCCATTTGCCCATTCACCACTCTGTGACTACTCCTCTCCAGCCATTCCTTCGCTTCGATACACGCTTCCAGCTCATTTGCCGCTTCGACGACAAAATTTCAGTTTTCAGCTTTTGCTCCGTTAATGTGTGCTGCACGGCGGTCCATTGGTAGGGAGGGGTGTGGTGGTGCGGGGTGGGAAGGTACAAATACTGTATAGATTGGTTGTGGGGTGGGTTCAATGGTGTTGGGGTGGTGTTGGTGGGGGTGGGGATTGGTGCAGGGGTTGGGGTTGGGGTAGAGGTGCGATGGCAGCTCAAGTGTTTGTATGCGAGCAGCTTTAAGTGGCACTGACGGTGAGTAGCACACAGTTGATGGAATGGGGAGGGGGATGGTGGATGGCGGGTGATGGAGTGGGGGAGTTGAAATGTATGGGAGGGGGCGCACGTCGTATGGCACACGGCGGCTGCTTGTCAGCCATTGGAAATATGGGTCAAGTTGTTGCCGCCTGTGCTAAAAATTAAGTCGTCGCAGTCGCCGTCGCCGTCGCAGTCGTAGCCGTAGTCGCAGTGAGCTCTGCCTCTGTCGCTGCTCGCGTCGCTGTCAACGTCATGGCAATTATTGCTGTTGCGCATTAAGGGTTAATCCTATTGCCCTATGTATGTAGAGTGTACACACATTGGGTACGAAAATAAATTTCAATATGTGTCTGTGTGTATGTAGATGTATGTGTGTGGGTGTTTATGTTTGTATATAAATATATATGCGTGTGATACTGTTTTTGTGTATTTGAGTCAGGTTTCAACTCTCGACCGCCGATACTTGTTGTTGTTTTGCGGTCAGTTAAGCGCCAATAAAATATTCCTATTTATGATTGCAGCTGCTGAATTTCATTCATAGCCAACATATTGCCTTTAAGGATTCTGATTCAGGATATCCTAATAATTGCGAACAATTTCATTATTACTGAGAATAAGGGGCAAGAAATTGTTTTTCTATAAAAAAAGCGCTGGTACCGAAGGCTTATACCATTTTTATAAATAAAGTTTTAAATTTTTGATCTTCAAGTGGTTTCTTTTGAGAAAGGATATTTTCTGAGCTGCCAGTTTTATATTTTAAGCATAAATTGAAGAGATTTCCTTCACAAATAAAAATATAATAATTATATAAATATGATATATATACAGGATAACGATAGGAGACTACTATTCACACGAGGACATTTCAACACTCTATAGTAACTTTTTATAGCATATTTCTAGAAATTCGTTATGGCATATTTATAGGAACTATTTATACCATAGTTGTGGCATATTTAAATTTGTCCTGTCAATCGAACATGTCAAAAATTCGAGGCACACTTGAACAATATTTTTGGTTCAATCCAAAGTGTTGAATTGTTTTCCCCTTAAAGCTGCACCTGTCACTTGCAGATATCCTGCATCTCCATAGTTTTTCATATTGAATAATTATTTTTCATTAACTTCTCCCATTTGGCAAACAAATTAATTTACCTCCGCGCAGTCATTACTTGCATTTCTGTGCATTTTTTATGGTTTTAATAACGCTTCACATTTTCATATCTGTCAGAGGCAGCGTTCTGGCATTTGCAATAAACAATCGCGCACGTATCCCGAAAGTACCGAAGAGTCCTGGCAAGAGCCAAGAATCAGAAAATGATAATGCATTCCAGGACGATTCATTATTTATGCGTTGGCTTCAAATGATTTATGTAAGTTTGTCCTTTGGCTAGGATGGCTAGATGGCAGCGGGAAGCGGTTCATACAATGCAATTTGCATTGTGTAGTAAGGGGAGTGGGGCATGTAAGGAAGAGGAAGAGGGAGAGAAACTGGGCGTATGGGTGCGACTGGGAGAGGGGAGGACATTCGCTTATGTAAGGGCAACCGGGCAAAAGTGTCGCCAGGTTTTAATATATGTACCACAACATGTCTGATGATGGCTGGCAGCCACTGTGAACACCAAACAAACAGTAGGAGGCCAACATAAATGGGAGAAACAACGGCAGCACCAGCACCAGCAACAACAACAACACAACAACAACAACAAAGTGACTGAAATTCCAGGCGAGCATCGACAGCGACAACTGGCAAATATTCATGAGCTTGTCATGTAACAGCCTCATAGATGCCACCATGCCAGGACATCCATGGGTACCGCCTAGAGCCCGCCCGCACTCCACCTATGTGTGGGTGGGGGAAGCGGGCTGCCTGCATGTTGGCTGTGTTGCTGTCCAATGCTCAACTTTTAAGCGTCTGTCCATAAATTTCTCTCCTTGCCGGAAAAATAATACATTCGCATTTAAAATGCAAGTCGATGCCGAGCAATTGTTTTATGGCCAACATCAAGGCGATGCCTCAGCTCAAGGTTCAATGTACTCCTTGCAGGGATAGCACTCAATGTGGCCACGTAACCACGTAGCTCACCCGCCCTCCCACTCCTGCCCCCATCCATCGTCTCGTTGCCCGCTCCTTTCCCAAAGTTTGAGACATCTTCAAATAATAAAGGAAATGAAAGCGCATTGACCCCATTAAAGCGCTCAATGGAAGCGGTCGGCGATAAGAAGAAAAATGGCATTTTTCTAAAGCAAAGGAAAAGCAATTGTGAAAATTTCCCAGTTAGTGAGAATTGATGGCAATCATTAGAGAACGAGTTTGAGATGGCCAGAGAAATGGAGAAAGAGAGAAAGAGAAAGAGAGTAATGTGTATTTCTGATATGATCTATGACCAAACTTTAACAATTTCATCTCGAAATGATTAAAGATTTTCCCCAGTTATCCGACCAAATTTGAACTTCCTTTGCGGAAAGCATATTTTAGGTGCCACATTGTTCCGTTAGTTTGGCCATAGAAGAAAATGGACTTGCGGCTCATTGAGCAGCGCAGGGTGAGGGGCAGTGGACATTCCTTTGCCCCTTGCCGTTCCTCACTGCGTTGCAACGTCTGTTTGTGTACAAAAATATGGCCAATTTAATGGGCCAGGCTATGACCATAAAACGACACGCAGGCGATGTAGATGAGGAATGGGAAGAGGGGACAGAGAATAGGGGATGGGGAAGGGGATGGAGAGTGGGGAAGGGGATGGGGAGTGGGGGATAACAGATAGAAGATAGGGGTTAGGGGTTGGCAGGGTTATGGAATCCAAAAAAGCTTTCAGTAACTCACCCAAACCCAAGAACAGAAAATGGAACCCTTTTCAATGCAACTGCGTGGCAGCAGCAACAACAAGAACAACAATGACCCCGCAAAATCGCCGCAGAGAAGGAACTCGAACTGAAAATCATAAAGCGCCCATGAAATTATAGCTGACAAAAACAACTATGGCAAAAACTAGTGACCCAACAACAAAGAGTGGAAAATATGAAATGCCAAGGGAAAGTGTTCGCCATGAGATATAGAGACAGGGAGAGACAGGGAGAAACAGGGAGAGAAGGAGACGGGGAAAGAGAGAGATAGTGACTCTGATATATCCTGTAAAAGGAAGCTAAGCAGTGCAGATAAAAACGTTGACTGGAAAAATGAAAAATGTTGTGATTTACGAGTGTCCAGAATAATTGATTTCTTCCATAAATTGTGCGAATGGGAATGTCCTGTAAAAATATAGAATAATTATGCGTACTGGATCTAGGAATAACGGCTTTTTATACTTCTTAGAAATCCCGTAAATTATGAAATTTTTTTTAAATTCATTTTCTAACTAATTTTTTAAGGTTTTATAAACTTTAAAAATAAATGCAATTTTTTTGTGACTTCTTAAAAGCCAACTGAATCCTGAATCTTACCTTAACAAATTCCGATAATTTTCAAGAGTCCTTTCTATCAATTTAATTCCATATCATAAATGTATTTCATATCTTTGCCAACATCCTGCCCAAAAGGATATTGCCTAAAGACAGTTGACAACATTATAGACACACTTTCCTTGACTCGGACAGAATACAAAAACGTAAAATAAAATGCCAAGTTTCTTTTACACACACACACACACAAATACCCGCAAATGTTGGCTATTGGAAAATGGAAAATGGTATCAGGACTTGAAGACTTGGACTCGGACTCGAATTCGGACTTAGAGTCAGACTTCGAGTTGGTTGTGGCCTTGGGAATGGCACGCACCGCGCAGGACACGCTGTTGGGTCTCATGTCAATTGGCAGAAATTTAGTGTGGGTGCTTTTACCGTTAAGAAATCACATAAAATATTGCTAATATAATCCTTTATTGTTAATTCGACAGGACGATAGCAAAGGAAGACGGAAAAGGGAAAACGAATAAAAGGTTTCTTCGGTTTGTTTTCTCTTTCTTTGGTTTGCTTTGTGTGAACTTTTAAACCGTTGACATTTTCTTGTTGTCAAGCGTGTTTGTGTGTGTGTGAGTCTGTGTGTGTGTTGGAGTCTGTGTGTGGGTGTGCCAGTGTGAGAATGTGTCTATTGGGAGTACGGGTGTTGGGGGCATAAACCGATATGGGACTATTAGAGCTGGAGCAAAGGGATAAAAGCGTTAATCCTGGTCACGATTTAAGAGGACAAATATATTGATTATTTAAGAGTTTAGCTTAGTTTTATTTTTTATTTATCTTTCAGGGGTTTTTGGTGGATAAAATAAGCTTAAGTAAATACCAGGTGAGTTTAAAGGCAACGAAGGACCCTATTTCCTTTCTCTACGTTAAATTATTGAACAGATTCTAGGATTAAAAAACTAGATGAATCGATAGGTAATTATTTGAAACTGTGATGATTATTAATAATTATTAATTAACTATTAATAATTAATAGTTTATAATTATTATTAGTTTTGATTAATAGTAATAGTTTTGATAGTTGTAAATAGCAATAAATATCTTGAATATTTGAATATTAAAGGAATGCTGGAAGAGGTTAATTGTTTACTAAAGGAATGTTAAGAGTTTTGAAATAATGTTTATGGGATATTAAAGGAATTACAAATGAAAACTTAATGGAATGTTAAAGGACTATTAAAGGAATGCCTACAAAATAATATAGTAATAGGAATACTTAAGGATTGTTAAATGAATTACCCTTTGGTTTCCCAAAGCATTGCTCACTTTCAAGTTATATTCTACAATAATTAAATCCAAGATTATCAATAAATATTTTATTTAATTTTGATCCTTTTATATATCATATATATTTGATATGGTAATGGTATAGCCTCATCTGTGAACTAAATATAATCGACACTTTTCGGTTAATTTGCTTTAACGTCTTAATGTGAGTCCTTCTGGAACTGCATTTGCCTGTCTGCAGGATTTTTAACTGCAGCTCACATTCAAAAAGAGTCCTCTCTTAAGCAAGGTCTCCATTGCATTGCAAAGAAATGAACCCCTGGCGTCTGGCAACTATCAAAAATCTCTCCTTGAACAAATTACTGGGCAAAATGCCTTTGGGTCGCTTACAAAGATGTGACAGGCGAGTCGGGAGAGTTCCTTGTGTTTCACACAGAAGATAACAACGGGCCACAGACCGACAGTCAACTGCAATTGAACCTGCCAAAAAACAAAAGTAACAAAAGTAACAAAAAGAAAAAGGATAAAAATAAGAGAACTTTAAATGGAGGAAAATTGTCGAGGAAATTGCATAAAGAGCTGCCAAAATGAGGCAAGTGGCAGGCAATGTGAGTGCGCGGCTGTTGCAGCTGTTGCAATTGTTGTAATTGTTGCAACTGTTGGCGGCAGCTGACAACAATAGGAAGGACAGCTTGAAAGGACATTTTATGGTTCACCTGGCTGCCATTTTCCGACACAAATATCCAAATTTCCTGAACCGATGAAAAGCGCTAACAAATTGCTTTTCTTTATAATTTTTGACTGCAAAATATTGCGCATACGCCGCATACGCCGCATACGCCGCATACGCCGCACTTTTCAATGCAGTTACAAATAATTTTATTGCATTTTCAAAACCCACACCCACACACACACACCCACACCCACGTCTCGCCCCCATCCCCCCGAATGCCTAATCATCTGAAGTGGCAACCAATGGCCTGCCCTTTGGTATTCGAGGAGCGTCATATTGATATATGGAATTTCATGAAATTTCATGAAATTTATGCGATGGCCGCCGCACGAGTTGTGTGCATAAAATGGACGCCATTTTCGCACACTCACAGCGCGGGCTGCTGGACAATGGTTTGGAGGGGGGTAGGTGGCGAGTAGGGTGGGCCTGAGCAGGGTGTATGTGTGTGGGGGTAACTGTCCGCGTCGCATTGCAGATGAAACCATTTTGAAGGCAGCGACTACGAGGCTCTTTCAACTGGCGCGTGAGCAAATTAATTTTCATCGTCAAAAACAAAAAAAAAACAAAAAAATAAATAACATGAAACAAGCTATAAAAGTCTAGATTTGATCAAATAAAGATATCCTGTAAATTTAGGAATTATTTTAAAGAGCAAAAAATGGAAGAATTTCAATTTTAAGAGGGATGCAGATAACTAGACGTAGGGCTATTAACTACAGGATATAAATGGGGTATATTGTTATATGTGTTGCTGGGAAACACGGGAAGGATATTTATGAAACCTGCAGGAATTTTGCTTAATTTTGAACCGTATTTATTACCCTTCTTCCTGTTGTTTTTTATAATGAGTACTTTCATATTTTGCCTTGAGTTTCGTAGCAGTCAGCTTTGCCGCCAAGCAACCCGTGAGAGCTGCTCTACAGGGTATTCCAGCTGAGGCACAAGAATGAGTGAACTGCATGGTGTAAATGATATTTCGGACAGTAGACCTCTTAGCTAAGGTCCCAGCCGTGGGGTCTGCTGCCGTCCTGTCCTATCCTGTCCTGTCCTTTCCACCAGCCTCGCTCCCCTCCTCCACTGCATTCAGGCAAAACCCTTGCGGACTCTTGCCTCTTCTCAATGAATTATGAATTCGTTTTGTGTGCAGCAGCAGGAAAAGTTTTTGTTTTTTGTTTTGTTTTTTTTTTTTTTTTTTTTCTCAAACATTGCCACTGCCCACTTCTTGTCGCCCATGCCTTTGGCTCTTTTGGGTATATATTTTGGGTATTTCTTTTTTTTTTTAAATATTCTTTTCTTTATTTTTGGTTTGGTTTCTCCCCCTCCCCACTTGCCCCTCCCCAAGTTAGCGGCTCGTTTTTATTTTTGCGGCTGGTAAGAATTATGTGCAAAATGTTCTTAGTCATGTTTGGTTTTGGCTTTTCCACTGGCGACAGTGGCGGAAAATTAATATTTGTTCAACTGGATTTTGGGCGCTTCACTGTGTGTGTATGTGTGTGTATAATATATATATTTTTTATTCACTTTTGTCGCAGCAACAGAAAAAAAAGCAAAAGGAGGAGGAAAAAAAATAATTCTGATGACAAACTGCGCGAATTTCTTTTGCCTTTTATTTGCTTTGAATTTGAAGTTGTTTTTTGCATTTGACAAGAATTTAGTGTCCTTTTCAGTAGAACTCGCCAGGGAGCGTAAGCTGGCAAAAGAGTGGGAAAGGGAACAGGACGAAACAGGGGAAAGAGAAAATAGATAAGCGTGGGAAATAGAGCAGTTCATTTGAGGCTTTGCCTCGCCAACTGAGACAAGGAAAACTTCCGCCTGAATGAAAACTCATGATAATTTTAAATGCATTTTCTTTATAAATCCACAAATGATTTGCATAAAAGCTAGGACTCTCAATCGGATTGCTTTATATAAATGTGAATTACCTCAAACGTTGCCATATCAATAATTTTGATACCGAGAATTTTCCCTATTACATGTCAAACGAGTGAAAACTTTTCCTGATGTTTTTCCAAAGTTTCCTCCCTAAGCAGAAAAACTATTCACATTCCTTTCAATTGCAAATGCAAATGACAGCTGCAAGATGGAGCTTTGATAATGGCACGTTCTTGGCTGTGTCCCCTCTCCCCACTCCCCTCTCCAACCTTATATATATATACCTCTCACCCTTTCACCCTCTCCCTCTCTCTCTCTCTCTTTTACACAATCTCTTGGCATTGCATTTTCTTGTCATTTTGTTAAGAAAACCAAAATATATTTGTCAAAAGCAATTGGCAGTGAATGTTGCGGCATATCCTTGCATTACGCCGCCCCAGTTATCCTTTTTTCAACTTGGTCAACTTCTATTTCTTATGCAAAAATTCTATTCAAAATGTAACAAGTTTTGCCATAAATATGCATAAGTTCCTTGCTCAGTTGATGCCAAGTGTCCTGGCCAAGAAGGACATGCCCTAAATGGCCCGCCCGTGTCTATCAAACGTCACAAGTAAACTTCGTGAGTCTGTGCCCCATCCCTTGGTGATCCATAAAACCCAATTCTATATTTAGGCATCCGCATTCGCATCCGCATTCACATTCGCATTCGCATTCGCATTCGCATTTGCATTTAGTTCTGAATTGTCTGCCTGCATCTGTAGCCTGACCATTTGGCTGGCAGCTGGCAAACAGAGCTAACAAACAAGCAAACAACAGCAATAGCAGCGACAGGACACACACGGATACACGAGTGTCCTGGATGCATTTGTGTATTTATCGTTTAGCATACGCATTATTTATGAGAGCCGAGAGCAAACGCAGCTTTGCATGCAGCATTAAATAGGCCTCCGCACTGACCCTGCTGCCATTGGCAGGACTCTGTCCAGCCAGGACACGACTGCAGCGGCATCTGCAGAAGTTCCTGCCACTGATTAGCATGCACAATGTTGAGGTTTATTGTTTTAGCAGAACTAATTAGTTTGAGCAGTAATTGAAACTCTAATACCTTTCCACCCAACACCCTTCGAAAATTCTCTTCGCATCCCTAAACCCAAAATCTGTCTTCCATTTTCCATTTTCCATTTCCCCTTATCCATTCCCCCTACATCCCTAACATACTTAGCAACAAATTGCAGCCTTTACGCTTCGTTTGATGTTCTATTTGTGTGGATGAATGCGGTTCTTCGACTCTCTGCAAATCCTGCAACTTTAGTCATTCGGCAATGCGACAAATGAGCCCATCAACTGCCATCCAGAACCACCAATGACGAGACACAAATGTCAGCAGCAGCTTCCCGGGGGTCTGCAACTGAAAGAGACATGAAGTGAGTGAGAGAGAGAGAGAGAGGGAGAGAGAGACAAAGGCAGAAAAGGGGAAAGAGAGTGAGAAGGGATGTATAATTAGTAAGTTGTTTGAAATGAAATCCTCGCTCCTAGCTGGAGGCCCAAATGTTTGAGGTCTGGAGTGTCCTGATCGTCCTGGCATTTGGTGTCCCAATTTCGCAGACTAAGTGGAAATTTAGAAATGGAAAACTTGAATAGTAAAAAGAAGCAAACTTCACATAACTTTATAAATAGCAGCTTAACAACAGCTTAACAGCAGCTTAACAGTCAATTAACATTGCTTTAATATGATGAACCAGCTATAACCCTTGAGTTGATTCTTAACTTAACTCTTCTACTGCTCATTAATAGTATTATTTTTTATTATTTTTATTCATTATTTTAAATTTTATAATTCAATTTATAATATAATATTAATATTACTTTATAAATAGTTTAAATTATTTTATTTATTTTGTTTTTAAATATGTTTGATATCTACTTAATTTACTATTTAAGCTTGGTTAATATTTAGATTAAGAAAAGTATACTGTTAAATTTAACATACTTTAATTGTAACATTATTTATATAAAATATCTCGATTTATGTCCTTGCAGGTATAGAGTCCTTCGTCACTAATAAGAGCAACCGAAACAATAGAAAATCGCTACAAAGCACTGCCATCAGAAACTGCATAAAGTTGTAGTTAGAAATAAACCAAATAAAAAACCACAAGAAGCAAAACAAATAACAAGCAACAAACAACAATCAACAAACAACAAACAACAACAACAACAACAACAAAAAACAACAGCAACAACTAGAAAATCTGAAAAAGAAGGAAATCCATACAAAAGTTTCAAATCAGCGTAAAAACTGAAAGCAAGCTAAAGTATTTAAACATTAAAAAAAGTAAAAAAAAAACAAAATCATATAAAAGAAAACAACAGCAACAATAAGAACAACAACACAACAACAACAAACAAGAAAAACGAAGGAAGATGAAGGAAAGGCACTAAGAGCGAAGCCGAAGACGAAGCTTTAACTTTAAGACAAGGAAATAAAATACTCTTTGGGTTGTAAAGACAAACAAAGAAACGAAGGGGAGGAAAACAAAAGTTTATAAACTTATGATTAATAATAAAATATCTGCAGCAAAACAATAAGACATATACTCGCCATATTAATAAAACGAAGAAACAAAAACAAAAGCAAAAGCAAAAGCAAAAGCAAAACAAAAGCAAAGCCGAAATAAAAACAAAGAAAAACAAAGTAAAAAATAGTTACAAATTTTGTAAACTTAAGAGCTTTTGGGAAAAGCCGCCTGAAAACACAAACAACAAAGGAAGAGAAAATGTAAATGCATTTAGGAGGAACCACACACAAGCAAATTAGGGGCAACAACAGCAACAGCAACAGTAGCAGCAACAGCAGCAGCAACAGCAACCACAACAGCAACGGCAACAATACACGCAACGTCAACAACAAACACCAAAAGAGACTATGAAAAATGCGCAATTGAAGCAAAGTGAAGTTGATGATGATGAGCTGTGGCTGCAACAGCAACAACAACAGCAACAGCAACAGCAGCAACAACAGCAACATGATGAAGTGCAGCAGCAGCAGCAACAACTAGCGCTTAGATTAGCAGTTAACAACGGCAACCAACTTACACAACAGCAACTAAAGAGCTTAAGTACAAAACACCATAGCAACAAGGCAGAAAGAGGAACAACAACAACATCAACAACAGTATCAACAGCAGTAACAACAACAGCAACAGCAACAGTAACAACAACAGCAACAATAGCAATATCAACAGTAGCAGCAACCAGAAGAAGAGCCACAACCACACAGCATGTAGTTAGCGTGTCAGATGAGAGCGCCCAGCAATATGTTAAGCGGGACTGGCAGCAGCAGCAACAGCAGAAGCAGCAGCAGCAGCAGCTAGACAGCAACATGTTGTTCCCGGTCAGAGCCGGCAGCAATCAAGCAACACAAACTCAAACAAACATAAGACTGTGCGCACGCAAGCGACAAAGATTACGTCGGCGTCGAAAAAGAAAACAAACAACAGTAGTTACAACAGCAACAACAACATTACCAACAACAGCAACAATAGCAGCAGCAACAAGAACAGAAGCAGCATTCGCAACAACAGCAGCAGAAGCAGAAGCAGCAGCAGCAGAAGCAGCAGCAGAAGCAGCAGCAGCAGCAACATCAACAGCAATAGGCGTAGAAGAAACGGCAACAACACTAGCAACACCAGCAACAACATTAGGCAATAGCAACAGCAATGAAAACACCGCAGCAACATACGCTCAATCCAGCAGCAGTGACAGCAACATAAATATATTGTATGGCCTTTGGCCAGTAAGCATTGGCATCTTGCTTGCCTTGTGGCTGCGGCACATGCAACAACACTTGCAGCTGCAACATCGAGCAGCAACTGTGTTCAGAGCAATTGCCACCAGAGGCGCAGTCATCGTTTCCTACGCAAATGTCATTGTACTGCAACTGCTTTATTGTAGACGCGACAACAGCGGCAACAAAAGCAGCAGCAACAGTAGCAACTACAGCCACAGCGGCAACAGCAGCAACAGCAACAGCAGCAGCAACATCTCACAAATAATTAACGGACTTAATAAACACTCATGGATATTTTTATTGATATATTTGAATTTATCTGCTAAAGGTAAGTGCAACTTGACAACAATCCGATTATCAAATCCTCAACAAGTGCAACACTTGAATGGCAACAGCAACAGCAACGGCAACAGCAACAGCAACAACAGCCGCGACAACAGCGGCTTGTTTATGGCAAGTGCTGTTGCAATTGTTGTAGGCGCAACCACTTGGCAGCAACTGTTGCCTCAAAAGTCCTCGCATTGTTTAGCTGCACGCCAGCAGCAACTTCATAATGCACGCCGGCAACATATTGTCACTTTGACACATAAAACCACTCAAGGGTGGAAATACTTTTTGTGGGCGTTGCTGTCGTTTGTTAGTTGTGACATTTACGACAGCTTCAAGTGAAGCATGTCGCCAACAACAACAGCAACAGCAATAGCAACATACCCGACCTCAGCCTCAGCCTCAGCCTCAGCCTTAGTCGCAGCCTCAGCCTCAGTCGCAGCCTCAGCCTCAGCCTCAGCCTCAGCCTCAGCCTTTGCCTCTACCGAGGCCCGACTGTCTATGGCACTTGAAAGCGTCTACGCCTACGGCTCTGCTTCTATGTGTGTGTGTGTGTGTGTGTGTGTGTGTGTGTGTATGGATGTATGTGTGTATAAGAGATTTTTTTATTATAATTTCTAGTCCTTGTTGTTGTTGTTTTTACGGTTTGTTTGGAATGAAACTAAAACGTGGCATGCCGCATAAAGACGTCGGGGGTCTGCCACCTGAATGAATTTTGTAGACAACTTAAAACGCCCAAGAATCTAATATAATATTCTTTATGGCATAAAATTTCTGGCCAGAGATAGAAATTTGGAGCTCCCTCAACTGGAGCAGTAATAAAGAAGGATTAAGTGCGGATGCAAGAGAATAGAATAAGAGATGGGAGCTAAGGACACGTTCCCTTTCCTTTTCCCTTTTCCCTTTCCCTTTCCCTTATCCTTTCCCTTTCCTTATCCTTTCACTTTCGGATTAGAAAGATTTATTAAGAGTCTAAATGTAGTTTGAGACTTAAGATCGTAATGTGGCTATTATATCATTATTTCCTACAAGCTGGGAGAGTCTCTCGAAGAGGGAAGGCAGACAACAACAGTCCCTTGAGTTGAGGAGAAGGAAGGAAGGACAAAATTGTGAAAACCGTTAAACGCACAAAACTGCGAATAAATTAATATTTTCTTAGAGTTTGAATCTTACTAGTACCTCATACTAGAAGATAGTTGATTACACTTAAATTTAGTTGGCTAGCGTAAAATAAAAATTTTATTTTTACATTAATATAATCCTAAGGATTCATCTAAATCAGTCCAACAAGAATTAATTAATTAAATACTATAAAATAATTTCTTCCAATTTATAAAATTGAGTCAGTTTCACTTTCTCTGTAGGATGCAAGGGACACGAAAAATCGTATTAGTTCTAGGACCTCTATTTAGATTAAACTTATATATCCTTTTAGGAGTACATGTGATATTTTGAACTTTTATATTCCGGGAGATTAAAAAATCATCAAAAAGTGAAGCTTATAGTTAATAATAATTTTAACTGGGGGAAACTTTATATAAATAATATAAATAAAATATTTAATAATTTAAATAGTATGAAGCCACAGGCATTCGCTTTAAAAAAATTCATATAGAATATTTTATAATTTGGAGCTAAATTAAATAATTCCGCTTCCATTAAATATTTTATTAAATTATTATGAACTTAAATATGAGAGAAGATTACCTAACTACAATTTCCACACATATTTTAATCTGAGGATTTTGGTTGAAAAATGTAGCCTCGAAAAATGCATAAATTACTATATTCAAAATGGCAGGAGCCGAGAATTTCCATAATTTTATAAAGTATTTAAAAGATTTAAAAAGTTTTCTATGTTTTCGGGGAACAATGCGCTTTGTTGCCCGCCTACAAGAATTTGCATGGTTGAAGTATTCGAGGATAGTATTTCGGAAAAGTAATTTGCCCCTTCACTTCCTACTATCCGGCCAACTTCCAGCGCCCCCTAAGCACACTCTCAAACAGAGCAAGAGAGAGAGGGAGAGAGAGAGAGTGAGAGAGAGGGGGGATGAGAAAAGGAGAAAGGATTGCCCCCACTTAAGTGGCACACTCAACGTGCAAAGTGTTTGTCTATTTTTAGTTGTTCTTGCATTTTACATGCAGTTTGGGGAAATCCTTTTTAATGGGTTTTTAGCAGCTTACAAATTTCTTGCCAGGACAACAATAATTTCGAGCTGCGCGATCCTGCGGCTCATGCAATGAACCTAATGGCTAAGAGCTACACCTGACGACGATGCCTGCCACTTGCACACATCGAGATTATTAATGGGCGCAGACAACCTAAGAAAATTGTTTAGACTGTGTGTGTGTGTGTGTGTGGGTGTGGGTGTGTGTGGTGGGCGTAAAGAGAAGGGGGTAAGGATGAAGTGTCCTGTTTGCTTTGGCAGCTGGCAGCTGGCAGCTTTAATTTCAAACTGGAGCCTTGTACTTCCGCCCTCTTGTGCGCATTGGCGCTGAATAAGTTGTTAGAACTTTGCGTGTCGCGGTAGTTGCCAGCTTTGGGAACATATGATTAAATACACAAAACCCACACATACATACATATATATATGTATATGCTAACACACAGACATAGTCCTTGTCTTTGTAGCTCTGGCGTCCTGTCGCTTTCAGCTTCGTCGGTGTGTCTGTCGTGTCGGTCGAGTTCATACTTCATGCAAGCAACTTTGCTGTCCATGTGCGTGTGTGCATGGTTATGATTTTATGGCAGCACTTCCGTTTCCGTTATGCTATATTGTACTATATAAGTAACAATTTCCCCCTACCCCGCCCCCTCACACAGCCCACGTATGCTAACTGGCCCCCATTCACTTGACGCTCTGCCAACGATAATCAGATTTAAACTTTGCCAAGCGTCAACGTGGCTCACATCGCAGCAAATGCATGCCACTGACTCTTGTGTGTGTGTTGGTATGTGTGTGTGCTTCGCTCTCTTTTTGTGTGTATGCTAGCTGCCCTATGACATCGTTCATACGCCCCGTTGGCCAGCCAAGTGCCTCTATTATGACGTTTATTGCTACGGAAAGCTTTTCGCATGCTTCAAGTCCTCACAGCTCGAAGACTTTGCCCATTTGACAGTCAAACTTGATTTTAATGCCTTTTCTCTTTCTGGGAAAATGGCTTTTCAAAATAAAACTTTTCCCTGCCATTCATATTTATTTTTAGAAACAAAGCTATTAGCGTTTTAATCAATGCAAAAGTGGATACAACTGAACGCGCACGCTGAATGAAAGCTAGGAGTTTATGTATTGGTTTATTTTTTCCATTTTACCTAACTGTACACATATCACTTTAAAATATTATAATTTTTCTTTAAATTTTCTTTTATATTTTCATTCAATTTCCCATCCTTGCTACTTGTCACATCCATTACCTTAGCCTCCAAAGTTTCTAGGTTCAAGACAGCGGCTCATTCATTTTTCAAACTCTTCAGCCGCATGAGCTGTCCATGTGCCATTCAGTTCGACTTTTTATCAATCTTCTCTGAGTGTGAGTGTGAGTGTGAGTGTGTGTGTGTGAGTGTTTCCCATACCTTCACGAGCCCTAAATGTCATATGCTTTTCCATCATTAGCTAAAGGGTTACATAAGAAAGAAAAACAGAATGTCATGCCTGCCATTTGCATTAATAGAACTCACACACACGTACGCACACCCACACATACAGGCATGCACAGCAGGATATATGCCCATCATGCTGGGCAAACAACTTACACACACTCCACCCCCAATCGTCCTGAAAAGTTTCCTCTGCTGAAATCAATCATCAAATATGATAGAATTCATAATTTCAATACTGGACACAGGGATTTGATTGATGGCCTGCCCAGGAAGCTGCCATCCAGGCATCAGGTTATGGACGCCCATCACTTTGGAGCAGATGCTCCGCCTCCTGCCTCCTGCCTCCTGCCTCCTGCCTGCCAGCCCTTCCCTCATCTCATGTTCCTCGATTTGTATCCATTTTTGAGCTTTGCCTCATCTCAGGTTACGCGCAAGAAGGGGGAAAAAAAAGACGAAGGGCGAAAGATAAGCAATTAAATACTTTGCCCTTTGACCCCAACTTTATCCAATTAGGATGTGTCGTGGGTGTGGGTGTGGGTGTGTGTGTAGGTGTGGTTGTGTGCGTGTGAAAGTGTGTGGGTGTGTGTCTTGGATAACCTTTGGTTAGCTGTCGGTATTTTTATTGCATAAATTAAGCTTTGAATGCTTAAGCGTCACCTTGACGCCATTAAAATGCTCAGCTCCATCCTTCGACCCCCCTCCCCGCCCCATCATCTTCTCAGCGTGTACCCCTCTTTCTCTCTTTCTAGCCATTAGCAGGTGCTCCCCGTCGTGCTGTGTGAGTGGTTGGAGGTTGAGCCACGTAGTCGTAGCTCAGACAGCCCATCAAGACTAACGAGTCAAGCCATAACCTCTGCTCCAATTCCTGTCTCCCTTTATCCTCATCTTCATCCTCATTCCCTTCCTCACCCACTTGTCCTTACCCCTGTGTGCTTTGTATCCTCCTTGGCTGTTTAAGTGGTTTGGCGCCGCGTCAGTTTTCATTTCGCTTTCAATTTTTAATATCGACGGACAACTCGAGCGCCCTAATGCTCCACTGCAAGAAATGTGCTGAATACCCTTACCCCAAATTTGGATGACTTGACTAATAAGTGAAGCAGAAGTTAGGCATTTCAAAAAACTAATATTATTATTTCCATTTCGATATTTTTAATCGATTAAATGTTATCGCCCTGGCAAGAAAATCAGCATAGAAATTTAGGTGGAAAATCTGGGAAACACGATCCTTTGCCTGAGACACTGTAGACGCAGGACGTTGATTTCTAGCTTACATAATTTCAGGGTATCTCAAGTGTTGCATATGAAAGGTATTCCTTATTTGCTTCTGTCAAGGAGCTTGTTTTCCGTTGCTGTTCTTGTGTTGTTGTGTTGTTGTTGTTGTAGCTGCCTTTGTAGGCGGCTGCATTTGGTAAGCAATTTAGTTGCTTTTTTATTTTGGGCATTAAATTGGCTTTTTGCTTTGTGGTGTCTGTTCTAGGAAACTGTCTTGGCCACATGCTCATGCCTTTATCCTTTCGCCATGGCCACGTCCTGGCCGTTATTCTGGCTGCCCGAGAGCGCAGCTGTTGCCCCGCTTTGTGCTCTGCCTCTTGCTTTATTCTGGTGTTTGTTGTGCGGCTTCGCTGTCTTTGCGAAATGGCAATTACTTTTTCATGCCTCAGTGCAATAAAATTGCAATTTTATGCGGCTTGCCGCCAAGCAGGCGAATCGAAGGCAGATACAAAAAGCGTCCAACAAACATCCACGGTTGCCGAGCGGAAGTGCAGCCATTGAAAAGTCATTTTAAAATGGCCGCCGTTTATGGCCGCAGCAAGCAACAAGCAACAAGAGAGCAAGCAACAAAATCGGAGGTCGTGACTAGACAATTTAAATGTTTGTGTCCATCGATAGGAATTGTTAGGTAGCAAAATGATCCTTGAAAGGAGAAATGATAATTCTTGGAAGGAGTCTAGATGCCCAATAAGCCCTTAAGAAATGGCAAATGAAAAAAGTCATCAATTAAATAAATAAAAAAAAAAAAAATGCATTTCAATTATTGATAAATTTCAATCAATTATCCTTGACAGGATATAAATAAAATGACAACAATTTATTATCAAATCATTATAAAAATTTAAATTTTAAATATTGCATTTAATTTTTGAATAAATTTAAATATTTTATGCTTAATTTAAAATAAAAAAATCCTTGTGAGCTGTGAAAGCTGTAGCTGTATTGGTGATCCTGGAGATTAACAAAAATGCATCTCAGATTGAATTTTAAAGAAATTTTCTTTCGTTTCCGAAAGTCCGCAGGAATATTCATTAGTTCAGTTTTCAGCTGAAACGTTGACCCAAAAATTATACTAGAACTTTTTCCCTTTTCTGAATGTTAAACAATGTACATAAAAAGGATAACAAACAAAGGTCTTCAGCGACAAAAGTGTATTTAAAATATATACAATGCTTTTACCCTGTTGCATACATTTTCTTTCTCTCTTCTCTCTCTCTCTCTCTCTCTCTCTCTCTCTCTCTCTCTCTCTGTCTCAGTCTTTCTCTCTTTCTTTGGATTTCTCTTTCTGCTTCTCTATTGCAGTGCTTCAAGTATTTGTTTTATTATTACATTCATTTTGACACTTCATCAGACGTTGGCCCTGTTTTCGCTTTATTTATACTTTTTACTTTTTCGTCCTGTTGCTGCTCCTGTTTGCTTTGTGTTCTGATGTCAATGCTTTGCCTTAAAGGCTTAACAGACGTGGCCCCACCAGCCTTACTTGCCATTCCCCTTTCCCCATTCCTCATTCCCCACTCCCCATTCCTGTTGATCCTTTTCCCCTTCCTTCTCCCCACCGGCCTTATGTCCTGCACCCTTCATTGTCAGCTCTCTGGCAGCTCGTTAGCTGCGATGCTTGCGGGCGCCGCGTTTTGTTTAAGAATTTTTAATTTTTAATGCAACGCAAACGCGCGAAAAGCGTATGAAATATGCAAACGTGCAAGAAAGTGAAATAAAAGAGTTTCCCGAGCTTTCCCGTAGACCAGAAAGAGCTCCACACACACACACACACACACACATACAAGGACTAAAAGGCGAATTAAAAGTTGCAAAACAAAAAAAACTAAATGCAATAAATTTATGTACATAATTTAAGGTGTTCATTTTATATGCAAATCCTGCGGTATCACATTTTGACAAAGATCCGCCCAAGGCAAAGGAAAAAAGAAACTTAAATTTATTCATCAGGATAAAAACCACTAACTAGCATTGAAAACTACTGGCAAGTCATAAGAAAGGACTATTTAAATGAAGTACCAACAGAATTTATCCAAGTTAAAAGTAATCCTTTGATAATGAGATGGGAAAATGGCACCAGGAATTTTCCACAAGAATTTCTTTTGAGAATAAAAATAAGAAAAAAATTATAACGGTTTTAAGGCACAGGTAAATTTATTTAAATATTTTACCTCTTACATCATAAATTGTAAGTCCTTCAATCACTTTACCTTAATCGTTCTTCAATTGGGTAACAAAAGAAATTCAAATGCCATTATAATATTACGAGTCAAGTGGAAGCTTTTCTCCGCATTTTCCTCTACTCAAATTTTCCTCAAAGAGCCAATTTTATTTAACTTCATCATTCATTTAAGTTCCTTAAATGAGAGCAATTATTGTGACTTCTTTGAAAGGACGGCAATCAATTTGCCATTAATCTTCTGCTTGTGGCAGCCCCATGAAAATGCATCACCCCTGCACAGCCATGCGCTGAATGGATACTGTGCTTGGTGGGAGGCGCCACAAGTGGCAATCATTAAAAATGAATCCTGATGCAGGCGCTGCCAGAAAGGCTGCCTCGCAGAACAATTGAAGTGCCAACGACTGCAAATCCGATACTTAGCGTTTCGGTGGCTGCCACAAAGGAAAATTCGAGTGTAAAAAGGAGAACTTTTATAAAATTATCAAATTGTTAGAAGAGAGAAGGAGAGTGGGAGGGAGATGGGAGATGGGAGATGGGAGAAGGAAGAAGAATAGAAACATTTCCCACATTCGACTGTCATTCGTAGTTTTCTTGTAGTTTTTCCTTGCATGCATAAATAATTCGACGATAACGATTCGGCAAGAGGCGGGCATGTGAGTGTGGCATGTGGATGTATGAATGTGTGTGTGTGTGTGTTCATATGTGTGTCGGAGCTAATTTATTATAGCCAAGAAAGCGAGCAGTCGCAGTCGCAGTCACAAGCAGCCAGAAAGCAAGAAAGCAAGAAAATTTGTATGTTAAAAACTTTTGGCTCAATAAAAGTTTCCCTTTGTTATTCACAACTCAGAACAATAGATCGGGACACAGGGGCGTGATGGGGGAGAAGGGGACAAAACTAAGAGGACGGGATGGCACAAGGACATATGGTGTGCAAGAGCAAAACTTTTGCTTGCCTCCAGCCCGCATGTTCGCATAGAAACAGGAACAGAATCGGTTGCCCAAGTTTCAAGCCAAGCCAAAAACTCGTAAACTTTTGCATATCAATAAATTTTAGTTGTTGCTCACAACCGCCCCCGTCCCCTGCCCACCGCCTGCCACATTTCACACCGCTGCCTCAGCTTCTAACCCCTAACCCCGAACCCCTTATCCCCTACCTCCAGCCCTTGTCCTTAGCCCATCATATCTAACCTCACTCTATATAACTGTTCTGTGGCCCTTCTTCCATTTACCGCAGAAATTATTGATGTTGATTTGCGGTGCTTTTGTTGCCATTGTAAAATAGCAAACACTTGCAGCCACTTTATGTCCTGCATCCTTTGTAGTCCTTATCGCTGACACTCGTGGTTACATTCGAAAGTTGTAAAATCGAATACTACACATTTGCTCATATATATATATATATATATATATATATAAATATATCTATGTTTGAATGGTTTAATACTGTCTTAATATATGTGCATATTAATTTATATAAATCTATATTTATCCGTATTTATCCGAACTTATCCCATTTTATCCCTATTAATTTTAATATATTTTTTTTATATTAAATCATATTTAAAACAATTATTTATCTTTAGATGTTCATATTTAGTTATCGATCCTTTATTAACCATATTAATCCATATTTATCCGTATCTTACTGAACTTATCCGATGCTTTCCTTATTTATATTAATATAGTTTTTTAAATGTTAAATCACATGAAAGACATTTATTTATCTTTAGATATTCATATTTAGTTATCGATCCTTTATTATCCATAATTATCTGTATTTATCATTTATTGCCCCTAATTATCATTTATCCTAATGTTAATCCATCTGTATTTAATTATTTATCTTTTCGGTCGGATTATCTGCCTATCTTATCCATATTTATCATTTGGTACACATATATCCCTTTTGATACTTATCCTTATTTGTTCTTCATTTATTGCAGTTTGCCTAGCAGGATATCATGAAAAGAGACTGTTACATGATCTTTTGGATCCTTATAATACACTAGAACGTCCGGTTCTCAACGAGTCGGACCCGTTACAATTAAGCTTTGGTTTAACTTTAATGCAAATTATTGACGTGGTAAGTGCGAATCCGTAACTATATTTTATACCGTAAATATCCTTATATATATAAATATCCTTATAAATCCCTGGCTAAGTAAGCAACATATGTACTTAAGCCACAGGACATCCACTTTGAAGTTCTTGGCTCCGCGCCAAGTATTTGCAACTTGTTTACAATTTATCGATAAATGTCCCTGGGTACTTGTACTTATCTGTGGCACTGTGACTGTCAAAGTAACATTCACTTTTTGAAATGTGACATGTTCTTCACATATTTAACTTTTCGCATTAGCAAAAGTTGAGTTGAACACTCAAAAGGATTTGGCCAGGAGTGTGCATTGGAAGGCGAAGGTGAGACAGCCAAGTGTCTCTCTCCCCCTCGAATCACTTGGCTTTATTCACTACTTCGAAGAGTTTGACTGAGTCAACAAAATAGTTTTTTCCTCTTCCTTTTATCAGGATATTCGCGGTGCAATTTGTTGCCGAACTCCTTGACGCTTCGCCAAGTGTAACGACATCTCATTTAGTTGTACTTACTTGGGACACATTGCCTTTAAAGGGAGCATTCGGCATGTCCTTCTTCCTTTTAAATGTACGTAGGTGTTCAAGCTTAAAGTTGGCATTAAAAAACGAAGGTGACAAAAACTGATGACACGATTTTGCGGACTGAGAAGCGAGTGAAAAGTGAATTGCCAAGAAAAGTGAAATTTTAATTATTGTGCATGTGTGTGTGAATGTGTGTCTGCGAGTGGGTGTGTGTGTGTGTGTGTGAGTATGTGTTTGTTTGCGAATATTCCCTGAATGACAGTTTGAGCTGAAGTTCTCTTCTGGCTGACTGGCCTGGATATAGACAGGACGTACACATCCTGGCAGCTCTTCCGCCAGCCCTGCACCCGCCTGCCACCAGCCACCAGCCACCAGTCGCCAGCCACCAGTCACCAGTCACCAGACAGACTGTCAGGCGGTGTCGAGCGAATTACATGGAACGTCGTGTGGCGTGTGGCATTTGGCTCACTCTCACCTTAAGCCATCAGCAAGCGTGCGAGGGGTGGGGCAGTGGGCGGCAGCAGGGAAATGCATGTTGCATTCATTGCATTCAGAGTTTTGCGTAGAGGACGAAAGGTGGATACATTTGTATGTACATCAAGTCGGAGCGAAGCGTTTGCTTTTGTTAGTGAGACAACCTCAATTCATATTAGATTTCTAAAAGAGTGTGAGAGTGAGTGTGTGTATGTGTGTGTGACTGTGCCTGTGTCTGTGTGTGTAGGTGTGAACTATTTGTTGCCTGCCAGCCAAAGTCCCGAGTAAAGTTGGGATTCAACAAAATGAAGCGCACAAACAAAAGACACAGCGCCTGAAAGCAGCCAAAGGCTTGCCCACGTATGCCGTGGAGCGGATGAAGTGGAGTACGAAGGCATGGAATGACATGGTTGTGAGGTGGTAGAGGGGTGGGTGGGGGTAAGAGTGGCAGCTGCTGCAGGATGGCAGAAAGCCTAGAACTGCGCATTCATTGGCGCGTTGAAAGTCACACACTGCGAAAATGCTGCAAACTATTCACAATACAGCAAGACACACACACACACACACACACGCGTACTATGCATTTCATTTGGGCACACCACTCGGACACACACACACACACACAGACACACACACAGACGTGGCATGCAAATAAAATGAATAAATAAAATTTTCTGCTGTTGTGTTGTTCGCACCTCCCACTAAAACACATAAAAGCGAAGCGCAGAAGTGAAGTGTGAGTTTCTGTTGTTGCTCTCGCAGTTGTTGTTGTAGTTGTTGTAGTTGTTGCAACTGCTGCAAAATGAAGTTGAAAACGTTTGGGGCACAATGCACAATGCCCAGTGTTGCTTACTGCCGACGTTGCGCAAAAAGTGTTCATACCAAAACCTGCAGCACGCACACTCGAATCACAGCTGCAGCACAAGAAAAGCAACGAATACAAGAAACACAAGCAACAACAACAACAACAACAATAGCTTGGAATGTAACAACAACAACAGTGGCTGCAATTACAGTCGGTGTGGCAGACATAAAATCCAAAAATCGGGTCATTTTGTAACCGTGGAGTTGACAGGCTGGGCGGAGGTGGGCGAGCTTCCATGTGTACATATATGTGTGTGTGTGTGTAAGCGCTGCCATCAACCTGAACGGCAGGTGTGGCACTTGCAACAACAGCAACGGAAGCTTCTCACGCAAACCGTAAAGTTTATGTGCCATGCAGCGTGTCAGCGTCATCCTAACTCCAGTCTAGAAGTGTGCAGGGTTTTATTGAAGGAATAACCCGAGAAGTGCCTCGATATGGCAACGCCGTCAGTTAATTTCCCGGATTATGTGTGTCAATAAATGAGAGTAATTAATGACTAGGTGACAGCTGCTCGAGTGCCACTCGAAGGCTGCCCCGATTCAATGCCTGACTGTTTCTTGGGGATTTTTTAAACTTTTATTAATTGAAAGTTATTTTTGATGATCCTCCGTTTTGATTGTAAGAAAAGATGTAAATATATTTTTTTTATTCTTAACTTCTTTAAGCTATTTATCCTTGATAACTAGTAACGAGCTGAATATCCTTTGCTCGCTTTCTAAGTAAATCAATTTTCATTTGATAACTAAAAGTGAAACGCCTTGGGAATCCTTTCGATACTTCTTAGCTCTGTTGACTTCTATTTCTAAAGGATTTCTTAATAAATTATTATCTATTTTAATATTATTTATTTAAAATAAATATTAAAATATTATTTATTTTAATTTTAAGGGAAGTTGAATGCTATAAAATTATATTTTATCGGTATGAATGATAGGGAAATATTTAAGCATGAGAAATTAGTCTAAAGGGAGTCCCTTTTACAGAAACTGATGATTCCGAAACTCCTTAGACTTACCTGTATAAAAGTTAAGGCAGCTTAAAGAGAAATACGCGTATTATTTAATTATTTATTAATTATTAATATTTACAAAAAGATGTGGTATATAAATTATATGATTATTCATATTGAGTATTATACATACACCTTTATATCCTTACAACACATTGAATGTATAAAAGGAGAGCCATCAACTGAGCTATGCAAGCGGTCAAGTGTTTCAGTCGTCAAGTCGCCGTTTACAATTAATTTCATAATTAATCCAGAAATACATTTAATTCACGACAGGAAAAGTCGTTAAAATATAAAACATGGAAAGGAAATTGAAGTCCTTTATTTGTCAGATGGAGAAGCAATAATCAATGGAGGGAAGAAAATAACATTTTGGGAGCGAAGGAAACTCTTGAACTGGCGGCTGTCAAACTTGAATTCTGGGAACTGAAAAATCGAAGCTGACATTTTATAAATTGAAAATCCGTTCAAGTTTCGAAATCAAATTATAACCCAAGGAAAAACTGTCAATTGTCCTGAAATTTTCCAAATGGCGCTGGAGCAGATTTCTGGCGTGGACAAGCTTCTAGTTTTGTGCAACGACGACGTTCAGGACGCGGCGAAGGACAAACTTTGCTTTGCCCAGAGTATGTTGCGAAGTCCTTACTTGCTGATGGCACCCCCGATTCAGGTCCTTGCCCATCACACGAAGACATTCCCATTCCCAGCAGCAAATACTAAGCAGTCGAATCAAGTTCATGGAACCACAAACGTGGGCTTCAAGTTCCAGGGCGGAATCATACTCTGTGCGGACTCACGCGGTACCGTTGGCAACTTCATTACGTCCCAGGAAGTAAACAAGATCATTGAACTGGACAAGTTCACTCTGGGCGCCATTGCTGGAGGTGCGGCCGACTGCAAGTACTGGAACAGAGTCCTTATGCTCGAGAGTCGCCTGTACCGCTTGGAGAATAACACCAACATGTCGGTCACCTCGATGGCCCGCATGATGAGCAACATCACAAACAAGTTGAAAGGACTAAACTTCAATATGGGCATGATTTTCGCCGGCTACGATCCCGAGGGTCCCAAACTCATCTATATTGGCCCCTCGGGTGAACGATGCGAAGGCAACTTGTTCTCCATTGGCAGTGGATCCATCAGTGCCCTCGGCATACTGGACACCAGCTACAATTGGAACATGACAGACGAGGAGGCCTATAAATTGGCCCAACGAGCTCTCGGCATAGCCGCGTTCCTGGACACATTCACTGGAGGACTTGTTCGACTCTACCACATAACCAAAGCTGGCTGGAAGCTTGTCTCGGTCACCGATAGTTCGACTTTGAATGAGAGATTTTTAGATGAAGGGAATTCGACAGCTATGGACGATGTACCGAGTACGTCGAAGGGAAGTGGAGCTCACTTAAAGTGAAATTGCAGGATCCGTTTTAAAATTATTGACCATTTTTTTTGTGGAGGATGGAAAAATAAAAAATACTCACAGATTCACCAGGTGCTGCCCGACAGTTCGAACCTCTCGAAAGTTATATAATCAAAATGGGAGAAAGAGAAGCGCCGTTCAGGAACCCGACGAGCAATGGAAAAGTCCTGCAAACAATTTTGTCTCCTTTGGAATTCTTATTTTTGACACTCAATAATTTTGGATTATTTATTCCTGAAGTGGAAAATATTTATGCAAGTCAAAACCACCCCACAATCCGCCTGTCCAATGCCACACCTTTGCCTGCCCCCTGGGGACATTGGCGCATTTGACACTGGCAATATTTTAACTGTTAGCTGCATTCGCACTTACCCACACACCTACCCACACACTTACTTATACACTTGCACTTGCACTTGCACTTGCACTTGCACTTGCAGCTGCATTTGCATATTTCAACTGTTCGGCTCTTTTGGCAGTTGGTGGAGCTGCTTGGGGGGCAGGTCTCAGAGCAATTTGAAGATTTAACACCTGACAGCAGCTGCAGGAGCAGCTGCTACTGCTCCTGGCAGCTGAGGGGCGTGCCAAGGACACTAAAATGGAGGAGACCAAAAGACGTTGTCCCAAGAGGAGCTGCGATTCAATTTGAGATGCTCGAAAACTAGAACGCACCCAGTAAAGGACCCCTCATATACACATATATATACATATATATATATGTATATAGATATATATATTTACGACAGAGATTGAAGGTAAAGAATCATCAATTCAAGTGCTTATCAGCGGGAAAAGAAAGCTAACGACTTTCACTTGTCAAGTTGCCAAGTGATTAAGGATTCGAAAGCAGCTTTTGGAGCAAGAGTTACGAGTGTTTTAGCCCGCCTGCAGACCAGGATAATCGTTGTGCTGGGCAACTGCGTTGGCGGTTTTATTGCGTGTGATTTATAGAGGCGCCAGCAAGTAAACACATGTCATAATTGCGCTTGGGGGAGGTCAACCATATAAGGACACAGTGAAAGCGGATCCTGGCCGGAATGCTGTGTACACTGTGTGCGGTACAGTTGAAAATTGCATTTGAATAAGTCTCAATTTATGTGCCACATTGTGTTGCAATGCTCAGGTTTATAGACACACATTTACACGCACATTCACGTTCACATTCACGTTCGCATTCACGTTCACAATCAGAATCACATTCACAGAATAGAAACCAAATACTCACACGAACCACCACCCACACATGTCATGTGTGTGAGAGGGAATACAATTGCATTGGCGACGAGTGCAAACAATGAAATGGAACAACTCAGCGTCGTTGCCCTGGAAAGTATGCTACATATTTTGCATTGCGCTCCTTTGTTTACCTGTTGGACAACAACAGCCAGCGATAACGTAGATGACGAGGACGTTCAAATTAGAATGTTATCGTGTTGCAGTGTCCTCTCAGCTGGCTCCTCTTTCGTATCCTATTGCAGAGCTCCCCCCTCTCATCCACCCACTATCCACATGCTTGGCCCCATCTCTCATTCCATCTCTGTCTCTGCTCCCGTCTCTATCTCCATGTCAGTCCCTGGCCACTGGCAGGTTGTTCGCCTAATTCCAGGCTTCCGTCAATTTTGGCTTCGTTTTCGTTTTCGTTTTCACTTACTGCGTTGCAGCTCCGAACTCAAAGGCACCACAGATGTTTTGATGCGAGCTCCATGCATGCATTTCATCAACTTAAACAGGACACCTCAATCCCACACACACACACTCTCATACACACTCACACACACTCACACAATCTCAACGGGGCACGCACATGCACATGGACATGCATGGCATACTTTTCAACATTTTCAATGCATTTGGCTTTGGGTTGCATTTGGACAGGATAGAAAGAGGAGCTGCAGCTCCTCAGTCACTTTCCCTTTGATTGATGTTGTTGCATGTGCAAATGACTGTGGCTCGAGTGTATCTATATACACGCTTACCATATATGCATGTGTGTGTGTGAGTGTGTGTGTGTATGTATGGCTGTATCTGAGTGTGTGTGTGTGTGTGTGGTGTACTATGTTTTAGATCCCCTTCAAAAGGCAAAACTTTGTCAAATGAGCACATGCCCAAACAGGACATACGTTGGCATGTCCTGGCCATTGCTCAATGGGCTATGCGAGTGTTTCGCAAAATTGGGACAACACTTCGACAGCAAATGACAGCGCCTCGCACAGCCGTCAGCCGTCGGCAGACAACAGACAGGAGACAGCAAACAGCAGACTTTTAGAAAATTTCTAGAAAATAGAAACTCAAGAGCTTGAAATGATCTCAGGCTTAAGCGTGGATAGACATATAATCCACACACACACACACACACACACACACACACACATAAATATATTATATAAATATCAGGTTCTGAGAACTATTACTTCGAGTATAACAAAATATCAGACAAATCTTGAAATTAATGTTTTTTGGAACAAATTTGTCTAGACTTCATTTTTTATGGCCAACGAATTTCTCATTTCAATTTTTTGTGCTAACATTTTTTATTTTAAAATTAAGTTAAATTTAATGAATTCCGCCAATCAATTTTGAATCTATTAATATTAATAAGATATTATATGCAGTTTTAAAGACATAGATAAATTTTATTTAAACATCGCAAACCGAAAAAAAGTCAAATAAAAAGTAAATAAATTAAAAAAATGTACAAATCTCATTATATTATAATTTAGAATTATTCAAGCAGTCCAGTATAAGTCCAATCCACATTCCATACTTTAATTAATTTCTGATCAATTTAATCCTTAATTAATATATAAAAATTAAGATTAAGATTAAGATTAAAAAAAAGCTTTCTGATAGTTGATCGATTTAAAACGATAACCCGAATTTTATTTTCGCATATATTTTATTTTTTTTTTAACATTTAATCACTTAAATAATTAATTTGATCCTTTATAATTATCGACATCTCATCCAACTGCTATCAAAAATGTACTGAATTTTTAATTATGTTTTACTATAAAAAAAAATAATTTGGGGCTGTCAAAAAAAATCGAGACAACTTTTTAGTTTCTTTCGCTGAAAGTTTTTGATGAACTCCAAGCGAATTGATTTTCAAGGTAAATTAATTTTCACCAGCGGAAAACTTGAAGTTTATTAAATTTAAAAAAAATTTTCAATATGAAGAAAAAAAGGATTTGAAGAAAGGTTTTGAACTCTGCGGATTAATTCACAGGAATTTCTGCGCTCAAAAAGTGAACTAAATAACTGTTAATTTAATTAATTATTTACTATACTTTAGACGCATTATTACACATTCTGAACGCAGCTAATTAATTTTTTTTACATCAAAACACGAACGATTAATCAATCTTGGAAATGGCTTGTCCTTTGTTAGATTAGTGGCTTAAGCTTTTCCAGGATGTCTAAGGAGTGAATCAAATGAGCGATTGCGTAGTTTGGGATCTTTTCTTAAAATGAAATAAAATAATTGTCTATGAAGCCAATGGCAATTTTCGGTTTACCCGAATTGATGGGCTTCATAGGAACGCGATGGCTTCTGGTTTTAAGAGCTAAGCTCATCTCATGGCAGTGGCTCAACATTACGTAAACACTTGAGTGTGGAAGTCAAGTTGTTGAAAGTCCTTGAAAAGCATGCGAAAATATACTATATAGATGTATGTGTATGTGCGTGTGTGTGTGTGTGTGTGTGTGTCCGTGTGCGTGTGTATGTATGCTTGTAAAAGTATGATGATAAAAGCGCAATTTAATTAACTGAACGCAAGTGATGCGCGCTTCAGATACAAATACAGATTCAGATACACAGCAGGAGCAGCAGCAGGAGCAGCAGCAGGAGCAGCAGCAGGAGCGCTTTGTCTTTGGGGCCACTTGATATCGAGCTTATAGTATACGAATACATATGTAATATATAATATAATATATATATATATATATATATATATATATAGTATATGTGTGCATGTGTGTGTGTATACATTCTCTGGAATGTGTGAGTGTTTTGCGTGTGTCGCCCTGTAAATATTTGCCGGCAGCTGTCATTTTGATAATGGAGTTTCAAATGTTTGCTATTCATGCTCATAAATACATGTTGGTAAGCCCTGTTCCAGGGCCGTAGCCATTGCCACGCACAGCCGCCCCTTATCGCCCCCTCGGCCCCCTGCAGCTCCACCCACCGCTCAGTCTAGACCTCATCTCGCCTTGTGCCTTGCAACAACGGTGTTTGTCTTCGATAGCAACAATCGTATGGCTATGGCTACACCTACACTCGCACAGAAACATCCACGTAAAAGCACACACACATACAGCCACACACACGCACACATGTTTATGCATGGCACACATTCTGTTCGCTTTGAAATGTGCATAAAGGCTACGCCCACTCTGACTGCCTGCCGCCCACATTCTGGAACAAAATAATTGCAGTTTAAAAGCTTCGAAAATAATTTCCATAATCATTTATTTTCATTATTCAAACAAAATGTGAATTTAATTGAAATGCAATGCTTGCTACGTTTTATCGATAAAAGCGCAAATTCGTAATCGATAAATGAACATATTTTGAAAAAACTTCCTTTAGTTTCTTCTCTTCCTTTGTCTTTTTGAAAATTGTTGAGGTTTTGCATAGCATCGCAATAATTCTCAGTTATCGATTATTTATTATAATCGATAATAAGATAACATAACAAATCATATGCGAGGCAAATTTGAAAGGATATTCTCAAATCGAGTTAAATGCGATCAAATTGAAAACTCGCCAACTTCGGGGCCATATTAAATATTTGCCCAGTAAAAAGTGAAGGGCATTTAAAATAATATTAAAAGTTTCCAAATAAGAGGATTTGGTGCTAGCGGTAATCGCGGAATGACAAATTAAACAGCGCAATAATCGGGACCTAGCAAGGAGCTCAGGAAGAAAATCCAGTAAAGAGGCGAAGATAAATGTAAGTATAAAAAGTAACAGCACGAAAAATAAAACAACTCCCGGGCGCATTAATTAAAGGGCGCAGACAAAGCGAGGCGCAGATTAATTGGCGTCAATGAGTGGCAGACAAACAGAGAGAGAGAGAGAGAGAGAGAGAGAGAGAGAGAGAGAGAGAGAGAGAGGGAAAGAGAAGGAGAAAGAGAAAGCAGCAAAAAGTAGCTGGAGAAGAAAGAGAAGAAGGAAGTGATAAGAGGCAGTGCAAAGAAAGCGAGCGTGTGTGTATGTGCGAGAAAGAGATAAGACTGACAAAAGGACAAGGACGAAAAATGATTAAGAAGACGCCGTGAATGCAGGAGCAACTGGAGGCATCGGAGGCATTGGACGGAGGCAGGCAACAAAAGGACGCGCCATATCAACGGATATCAGGGAAAATGAGTAATGAACTCGAGCCGGGAGCCAACGAACATTCCTTTTTTATTTATGCACAGGACAATACGAAACTAGGCCTACGTCTGTGTATGGGTGTGCGTGAGTGTGTGAATATATAAGTGTATTTATATGTGTGTGTGTGTGTGTGTGTGTGTGTGTATGGTTAATGTGCGCCACGCTTTATGCTACAGTTTTTTGTATGTTTGGCTTCGGTTTTTAAATTCCCCGAACGCACCGCATGTCAATGAACTGCAGCAGTTCAGTTCCAGTGTGCGTGTGTGGTAGTGTATGCGTGTGTGTGTGTGTGTGTGTGTGTGTTGGCTGTGCGCTGAAAGTGTGGGAATATATGCAAATTATACGCCAGCCAAAAGTCGTCTTTGGCCAGCAGGCGCCGAGCAACGCCAACTTGGCTGTAATAATTCTGCCGTTTGCTTTTTTTGCTCATTTAAAATTCAACAACTGCCGTTGCGGCCATTTCTGCCACAGAAAAAGAGTCCAAACGAGTGAGAGAATGGAAGGGAGAGAGAGAGGGAGAGGGAAGGAACAAGATAGACTGCCAAAAGCTATACACACATTCGCACTATTTTTGAATGGGAATAAGCTTCGTTTATGTTTCGTCTGTTGCTGCTCCACAAAAGTAAAAAAACCATCAAAGGAGCAACAACAACATGTTACATGCCACACCTCAATCTCTACCCGCCCCTGACCGCAACGGCCCTCAGCCTATAGTCCCTCTGCAGTCTGTTGTTTTGCATACATGCAACAGCAACAACTCAGGCAACAAGCAACAACAACAACAAGCAACAACAACAACAACTGCAGAGGCCACCGAAGGCGTCGACAAATAAGCGCCACAAATTCTGTGGCTCCCATTTTGCGCTCGTCTGGCTTTGCCACGCCTCGTGCGCCTACATTTTTATTTTAATTAAACTTCAGGCACACTTTCTGTTGTCTCACTTCTAAGCATTACATGCTTCTCCATCTATGCCCTCCATTCAACTTTATAATTGTGTTGAAACTCTGCCAAGAGCCGTAAATGAACGTGTGTATAGAAAATGTAAATTGAATGTGAGGCGAGAAATGCAAATGAAATGGGAAGAGGGAGAAGGTCTGAGAATGTGTCTTTGTGGGACTAGTTAAAAGTGTACACTGCCTCTGAACTCTCCACTCTCCACTCTCAACTGTCAACTGTCAAAGCCCTAACCCTGAACCCAAACAAAGGCATTAAACATCTAAACTCATGCGGCAGTTGCAGCTGCAACGATATTAAATTTTCAATTCCCGAGTTTGATCTGTGTGGCTGCAGAGAGGCTGCAGTTCACTCATTGGTACTTCGAAGCCTTAATTATTGCTCATGGATTTAATTTACCTATGATTTTGTTAGTTCTGGTGTTGCAGTAAAACTGACATTTTGAGGACTGCATTTGATGCAAACACATGTCCTGCAAATCGAGTTACAAATGCGAATTATGGGGCTGCTTCCCAACGGCATTCCCCTTGCAGTTCCACTTGCCATACCCTTTGCCACAGGGCCACCCCCTGTGCCACTCCTCTTTCTGAGCTGAGCACTAACAAACTAACTGCAACGCATAGAAACCAATTTGGGCTCTAATTTGTTGAAAAGGTCTTTGATTAAGTCCGTAATTGAAGCATCAAATGTAGAGAGAGAGAGAAGGAGTCAAAAAGTGTAGCACACTTTTCAGCGCTTCGTTTGCTTGTTCGCGGTTAGAGCCACAAAATGCATTTTAAAATCAGTTTGTGGGACTGAAGAGGAATTCCAACGGAACTGAGGAATGGGCAATGGAATAAGTGGCAAGCGGAGAAGGAGAAAGGGTTGTGGTGGAGGGGTTGAGGGATGGATGGGTGGAGGGGAGGAGGGGTGAGGTAAAGTAGAGGATAGCGAAATGGTAAAAGGCTGAAAGCGACTGAACGAGTGTATAAAAGTGAGTGAAATGGAAGCTGCAGTGAAGTGCAATAATATAATGGCTATATTTGGAGTAAAGGAAAGAGATAGCAAAGTCCAGCGAAAGAGGAAAGAAGGGGAAAATAGAGAGAGAGAGAGAGAGAGAAAAAGGATAACAGCAGCTCAATTGAGGAAACGAGCAAAGAAGTGAGACCGTTGTTATTGTTGTTGTTGTGATTGTTGTATTTGTATGTTGTTATGACCGCAATATTACGTGTCCTGTACACACTCCTTACATCCTGCATCCTGTTGGCCCCCGCTGAACGATTTTATTTGCCAGCAGTTCGATTTCGTTAGGCCCCGAAAAATAGCATATTGACGGCCGGCTGTGGCTGCGGCTGCGGCTCGCCTCGCCTCACTGCGTCTCGCAGGCAGCTCATCCAGGCAGGACAGGACACTCTTGGCCAGGACTCTTGGCCCGCACATTGCACCATTTCATTTTACCGCATTTCTGTCGCAATTTTACTCCCATTTTTGATACTTCTATTTGTTTCTGTTGCATCTAAAGTTGTTCTTTTTGTTGCTGCTTGCCGCTCGGTGCATTTGGTGATTGCACTTTCAGCTTTCAAACACACACACACACACACACACACACATACAAGCACACTCATACCCACACATACAGACTCGGGCAGAGGCACACACATCCATAGCTCATATCCGGAAATTGCTCGGTCAAAATATTTGTACAATGCGAGTCACGAGCAAAAACAACAACAACAACAGCAACAACAAGAACAACAACAACTACAACAACTCGGGCCTCTCGTCGAGTGCATGTCCTGTGTGTTACGTTAGTTAAGCGCTCAGCTCAGAGATTTTAGTATTTGGCGTTCCTTTTGCCTCGACGCCCCATGAATTTTTCAGGCATTTAATTGTAAATTACACATACGCCCTGTGTGCACTCTATGCATTTTTTACAATTGTTTGCCAGTTCTTTCGAATTTTCTCGCTTTTAGCAGTTTTTTTCATTTATTTAATTTTTTTTTATTTTTTTTTTTTCGTTTCCATTGTAATGCGCGGATTTTGTTAGGGGGCCACGTATCCTGGGAAGAAATCCCTTTTTATTCGGTGGCGGTTTTTGTGGATTGCACTTAAAAATTAAACTCGCTTGATTAAAGTTCTCAAAAATTGAAATGATTTTTGCTTCTTCAATTATGCAAGCGTTCGATGGTTGATGAAAAGGCCCCGGGACTTTGCGAAACCCAAGGGAATTACACTGCAAAAAATTTATACTTATTTTATTTATGTGCTGTTGGTCAAGCCTGGGAACTATGAAAAGATTACTACCCGCGTTTTTGTTGTACTCTCTTCTTTTGCAGGATATTGAAAAATATATTTATTAAGTGAACAGTATTTTTTACATACTGAAAAAATAGAGTACAGAATAAATATAGTTTATACTGTGGACGATAGGACCTTTTTTTTCTATCTTCAATCTAATTTTGATCAGTCTTTGAATCAGTCCTTATCTGCATCCCTCTTCCTGTTGATTGAGAACTGATGATTTTAGGGCATTTAATGAAGGCTTCTTAGTCTATTAAATAAAAGGAGATATTTGAAATAAATGGATTTTTGTATTAAGAACTTATGCCTTCATATAGAACGGATGTAGGATGAGGGATCCATAAGAATCCTGAACTATATATACCTATGATTTCCTAAAACCTTTGCTGAATTTAATTGTATTTATTTTAATTAGACTAACGGATTATATTAAGTGGAAAATTGAATTTATAACTTCTGCTTAGGCAGTTGTTTTATAAGTTTGAACTAGCCAAATGCCGGCAATTAAGTTTGCCTCTAGTCCTTAGCTGTTGTTTAGTCGCGCGGAGAGAGCGAATCGAAAAGTGATTGGGTATCAAAAATTGAATAAATGAACATTTATAGTGAACGGAATATTAATGAATCGAAAAGCAGTGTGTGGAAATGTGGGCACTTCTTTTGTTGGTCACATGGAAAGGCCATAAAATAGATTCGATAAATTCGATAAATTCAATAAATTCGAGCGGCCGCATTGCGGTCGAAGGAGTATTTTTAATAAATTGCATGTGAAAATATATTGATTGAAAATTGAATATTTGAGAATTGCTTATTTTGCATTTAATTAACTTTCTGTGTTTGTTTGTTTATTTGTTGTCATTGTTGTTGCTGCCGCCGCCGCTGCTGCCGTTGCCGCTGCTGTTGCCGTTGCCGTTGACAGGACGAGAAAAATCAATTGCTGGTCACGAATGTGTGGCTAAAACTGGAGTGGAATGATATGAATTTGCGCTGGAACACCTCAGATTATGGAGGAGTGAAGGATCTGCGCATACCGCCCCATCGGATCTGGAAGCCAGACGTGCTCATGTACAACAGCGCCGACGAAGGATTCGATGGCACCTACCAGACCAACGTTGTGGTCCGGAACAACGGCTCCTGCCTGTACGTGCCGCCGGGCATCTTCAAGTCGACGTGCAAGATAGACATCACGTGGTTTCCATTCGACGATCAGCGCTGCGAGATGAAGTTTGGCAGTTGGACCTATGATGGATTTCAGGTTTGGTTCAGTCGCCCGTCTGTGCATCAAGCAAGGCAACCAGGGAGTACACAGCTCGTAGTTGTTATGCTTATGTTATCAGAGTGAATATGTTTTTCGTTTCTCGTTTCTCGATTCTCGATTCTCGCTTTTCCGTTTATCGTTTTTCCGTTTTTTCACTTGTATTTTTATGATTTCCTTTCGGTTCATTTCACCGAGAATTATGAAGATAAGCAACGCACAAGATGAGGAGGCGAAGGGCGTAGCGATAAATATATATTTATATTATTCTACCCTCTCCCCCCATTAAAACCAAAGCTGGATTTGCAATTACAAGATGAAACTGGCGGTGATATCAGCAGTTACGTGCTCAACGGCGAGTGGGAACTACTGGGTGAGTAAGCCAATGCCAGGACCTTAGGACCGTTTACCAATCCATCCATCCATCCATCCATCCATCCAACCAACCATCCGCTCATCCATCCATCCATTCATCTGGCTCTGGAGCGGGCTCTGAGGGGGCGCTCTAAAGGCAGCCGTTGCTCACTTTAAGTAACTCACGTTCTCAGACAAATGAAACGTAAACACACACCATACACACACACACACACACACAAACACTCAGGCACATCAACACACACACATACATACATACATACGCACTCGCATACGCGCACACACATTAGAAAAATTGAGAAATGGCTGCCAAAACATTGGCTTTGCCATTATAAAAAATATATATGTATATGTGTGCGTGTGCGTGTATAGGTGTGCGTGTATACGTAGTGTTGTGTGTAGTTTGTAGTGAGTAGTGTGTAGTATGAGTGTGTTTATGTTATTTGTAACTGTAACTGTGTCTCTCTGCGAGGCTCGTTTGCCCAGGCACCTAACAAGACCAAAAAAAAAAGAAAACAAACAGCGAAATGAAAAAGAATGGATAAAAAACTTGTTTCTCCCTTCTCCTTTCTCACTGTCTCTCTCGCTCTCTTTCTATTTCTTGTTCTCTCTCTCTCCCCCCTCTTTCGCTGAGAGATGTTGCCATAATTTTCCACAAGAACACGCTCACACACCCACACACAATCCTTGAAGCAGTCATATAGGGCAGAGTATGAAGGAACTCGTCTCTAGTCTTGCCTCAATGCGGCATCAACGAATCCTCCGAGTCTCCTATATCTTCCTTCTTAGGGTTCAGATTAAGGTTGAGGTTCTTGTTCAGGTTCAGGTTCAGGTTGCGAGCTAAAGTTCCGAACTCGTTCCGTTCGAAACCCATACTGTTCACAGCAGCAAAAACAAGACACGTTTTTAGCTCAACATTTGATTGCGTCTACGCGCTTTGCCAGTGTTGGTAAGCACCAGTAAATCGAATGTTGAGAGCGTTTTCTATCACTGCTCCTCACATCTGATACACTTTCTTATACACTACAATCGCAGCAGGCCCTTCACAAGCGAGCTTGTTCAATGAACTAGTTACCTAATCGGGGAACTACTTCAATCTCCTTCGATGTTCGTCGATTGCTGTCATTATTTGAAAGTCCTGGATGAGACTTTCGCCACTTCTGCTAAAAATAAATTTTGAATACTTCACTTTTTTAATCATCATTATATTTTTTTTTTTTAATATTCAAAGTTCGTTGAACAAGTTCGCATTTTGAAGGCCCGCCTAGTTCTCTCTCACTTCTTCAAGCTCAATGAACACGTTTCAAAGTATCGCACCTCATGAATCCTGCTACCTGTTAACTGTAATATATTTCCCGTCAACCCATGAACTGTTATTAATTAACTGCTATTCATTAACTGCTATCCATTAACTGTTACCTGTTACTTGTTACTAGTTACTAGTTACCTGTTACTCGTTATCAACTGTCAAACTCTCATCTCAACTTCAACTTCAACTTCAACTTCAACTGCAACTTCAACTGCAACTCACGTTCTATTGTTCTTCCCCCAAATTTCACTGAACTTACACGCTTATCCAGTGTTCTCCCACTCACTCAACTCCAACTCAGAACTCAGTATATGTATACATATATATAAAGCCTATATATATGCATGTACATAAGAAATCAGATTTAACACTCAACCAGAATTTGGGCGCTTTAACTTTTCAAGTCTGAAATAGCCGCGTAAACGTTTCGTTAACCATAGAACCGAATGTAACTATGAATATGCATACATGTCAGGGGTGCAGCACAGACACTGAGGATGTGCTGCACCCCCTGCGTGTACCCCACACCCTACAACCCATAGACAAGAGGTAAGGCTGTATGTTGCCCGTGTATGCAACCCCCTAGAAAATATTCTTGCTCTAAGTAATCCTTTTTTTCGATCGTACGACGCTCTTATGGCATGTCGAAGCTATGAACTAGTTCGGAACGGAACTTTATTCATTTATATACTGAATGCTAGAGACTGTATATACAAATACATATACATACACATATTCACATATATAAATATATGTGAACATCCAGAATATATTTATTGCATTTTGCTTAGCTCATAAGAAAAGACGATGAAAACCAAGGGAGAGTGTCCTTTTTATGCTTAAGATTCCAATTCAGATCCTTATGCTTTAAACTGACCGAAAGCTGTAACTCTTTGAACTTGCCTATGTCCTGCCAAGTCCCGTTAACTGAGTCCCAATAACAAAGTCTTATGTTTTGCATTCGAAACTCGCTTTCAAATTTATTGAAATTAGAAAAAAAAAAATATCGAGCAAATTTGTTTTCCCATTGGCAAACTTTAAAGGAATGACACAAAAAAAACAAAAAGGAGGAATGTTTTAAAATTAGATGGAAATAGTTAGAGACTAAATTTAATAAAAGACTTGCACACAAAGCGTAAATTGCACTTTTCCACACAAAACGCTCGGGCAGCCAAATGCGCACCACCCGAACCACTGAACCACTCGACCACCAAACCGCAGGACCAATACAAATATATCTAAACTTTTGATAAGCACACACACACATACACGTACACGTACACACACACACATACAGATTGTTAACTGTAGTAGTAGAAGAAGAAGAAGAAGAAGTGCTCTTTAGTTGGTTTCTCCACGCAGCAAACCAATTAAGAAATTAAAAGACAAATACAAATACATTTCCACCCACACAGAGATGCGCAGACACACACACCCACACACACACACACACACACACACACATGCAGGCATACAGCTCGTTCAGTCTCAAGCAGCACTATAAATTAGCAGATGTACACAGTCACACACACATCCATACACTCACTAACACTCACCCACACCCATCAACCCACCCACACACACACACACACACACACACACTATCAACAGTGGCCACAAAAGTTCCCAACATACAAAAGCGCTGCAAAACTTTGTGCAACAATTTTTTTTTTTTTGAGTATTTTTGTTTTTCTTTTAATTCTTCTTTTCTTTTTCTTTTTTTTATTTTTACTTTTCTCTTTAATTTTTTTGGTTTTCTGTTTTTGCTATTTTGCATTTCCCTGGCTCTTGTTTTTATTCGCATTTTCTTTTTATGATTTTATTTGGCTTTAGTTTTCATTTTATTCGCTGCGTCACTTTTTTGGAAGTTTTGTTTAAGTTCTTCTCCCCCTCCCCTTCCCCATCCACTTCCCCTTTCTCTTTCTTTCTGCATCTTTCTTTCTCGCTTCTTTAGTTCCTCTTCCTGCGTATTTTGTTATTTTTGCGGCACTTTTCAATTCGAATTTTCCGCCTTTCCCGTTCGCTGGCAGTTTATGCAAAAATAAATTCGAGTTTTTGCCTCCGCAAGCGGAATACGTACACATTTTAAGGACTGTCCCTGTAATCCCCAGGGTAATCCAGGACTAAGCAGGACAGATAATTAGGCATATGAAGAGCGACTTCCAAAAAAACTGTTCCATTCAAATGGAAACTTCAGTGCAATTAACAGCTTGTGGCTTCATAAATAATAAAATAGCTTGAGAGCCTCACCCATTACTCCATCCTTTTTGGCCATCAGCGAGTGGCTCAAGGATACGAAGCACTCGGAACTGCGCTTAGACATTTGCATTACTGGAATGAACTTCAGTCGCGGCAAAAGTGACAAAACTTTGCTCTAAGTCAAGTTGAACTCAAAGTTTTGCTTAAAACTACATATGTATATTTGCGACAAGCCCACACACACACATAGAAGCTACTCAGTACACTTAGAGAAAACGAGAAGCATGCACAAAATATCTCATTTCATATATCTTGTACCCGAACATTCTTAGATACTTTTTAAGATACTTTACTCACAGTTCTGCAGATACTTGAACTGCGAACAACTTTAACATTTTCTACACTCTCCACACTCCCCACACTCCCCACACTCCCCACACTCCCCACACTCTACACACTCTCCACACTTTCCACATTCTCTACTTTTCTTAGCTTCCTAATGCTTTTTATAGCTCTGAGCTCGCTTTACTCTCTACATAAGATACTCTAAGTCTAACTCCTACTCTTACTTCTACTCATACTCTTACTCGTACTCTTACTCTTACTCTTACTGCTACTCATGCTCTTATTCTCAATATCTCTCTTGATCTCTCTCTATATATATAATATATATACTATATACTATTGCCTGTATGCCATGCTCCAGACTCTTAGCATAGAAACAAAGCTCAGACAAGGTCCAAGTAAAAACAGACACGAAACTCGAATTGCAGCAGAAATGAAGTTTTAAGTCAAATTGGATTTAAAATATATACTTGATTGAGATTAACTAATGATTGAAATTATTTCTGTGGCCTTGCCTCCACCCCCTCCCCCTTTTCATCGTTTGCAGGTGTGCCCGGAAAACGGAATGAGATCTACTACAACTGCTGCCCGGAGCCGTACATCGACATCACCTTTGCCATCATCATTCGACGTCGCACTCTTTACTATTTTTTTAATCTGATTATTCCCTGTGTCCTGATCGCATCCATGGCATTGCTTGGCTTCACACTGCCGCCGGACTCGGGAGAGAAGCTATCGCTGGGTGAGTACTAATCGGCAATCGATAACCACCGATAGGTTGGCTCTAGCTTAGGAAGAGGCTGTTAAATGTTGATAGCTCATAGCTCGTAGCTCAGTAATTCGACGCGAACTTTCACTTACGTAACACAAATACTTGGCAACAGCTTAAGAGGCGCTTCGAAAACCATTTGCCAAGTCCTTTTTATAATAATGACAGCCCCTCGCCTCGAATTTAAAATTAGATGCCGATGTCTGAGTCCTTCCAAAAACAGCGTTGCCTTTGCCGTTGCCGCTGTCATTGCTGTTGATGAGTGCTTGGAGGGTATCCTGACGAGCATCGAGCATCGAGCATCGAGCGTCGAGTTTCCAGCCTCCAGCCACTAGCATCCAACATCCTGCCTGCCTCCCCCCAACACGAGCCTTCAGCCTTCAGCCTTCAGCCTTCAGCCTTCAGCCTTCAGCTTGACTGACATCGCACATTAGGCGTTATTGCCGGAGCGATGATGATGGGCGATGATGACGCCAGAGTCGAGCGAACTCCTTGGCTGGTAAACAAACTATTGAACTTTTAATGCTGCCATCCGCCGGGTACTAAAGCGTGCCTCAAGTATATGAGTTATGCCCGGCATAACCACGAAACATCCTATAAATAACAGCCGGCACAGGATATGGCCAAAGTTCGGTGCCAAACAATGAGCAATAAACAGATTTTGTTGATGAGCGCGATAAGCGAATAGCCAAAGACGATATCCTGGGCTGTTAACACGTGTATCTGCCACTAGTTAGTCGCTGCCAATAGATTAGGCTAATTTATAATTTATCTCTAAGTTATCTAATCCATAATTATCCACAACAATCGTCATATATAACACTCCATCCATCCATTCCAACATCCAGGGGTTACGATCCTCCTCTCGCTGACCGTGTTCCTCAATATGGTCGCCGAGACAATGCCGGCGACCTCTGACGCAGTCCCTCTGCTAGGTAAGATCATTTTGTTCACCAAACTTGTTGCTGGTAATGCTTATATCTATATATACTACATCTATGTATTCCTCGTAATCCTAAATGTAAACTCTTATAATCGTATAATCGTATTATCGTATTATCGTACTATCGTATAACCGTTTGATCGCATCATCGTATAATCGTATCGCTGTATCCACGTTAAAAACTTTTGCTTTGAGTTCTGTTTACAGTTTATATTAAAACAAAGAACATCCTTAACGTATTTACATAACTCTACAGTTGAAATTTCAGTAACGTTCACCTTCTCATCATCCATAGCTCATATTCATATTAATATTCATATTCATATTCATATTCATATTCATATTCAAGAGTCATGCATTTCTAAAATGATTTTAACAACCAAATAAAATCCGATGATCTTATAATATTAAAACTTTGACACACAAATTCAAATGATAAAAATTTGCATCAGCCTCTGAATGTCCTGCGAAAGTGGCATTTTTTCCTAGATTTAAGGCCAGACCAATTAACTGGCCTTAAAGCTAAGAAAAAAAAGCCAGCGCTGATGGTTAAAAAATAGCTATAAAATTCGTAGAGAACGTACTTAAAATTCCTAAGATTCTTAGGGTTCATAAATGATCTAGTTTAAATGCAAAACTTGAAAATTTGATAATCCTTCGTAATAAATTGACATCCTTTAAGCCCAAAACCAAAACACACACAACACATGAGTTGGATTGATGAATTGCACAAAGCCAAACGAGTTACTTGCACGCTATAAAACTTTTCTTTTTGGATTGTTCAGAGTATAAAGTGAATAGCCTGGAAGGATATGTCCGATATGAGATGTTTGATACGGCAGATCGTTATATGAGGACTTTTTTCTTTATAAAAAAATCATTCCTTACGTTTCGTTTATAAATCCTTTGAAAGCTCTCAGTAAATTGCCAATCTTGGTCTCAGTTTCTTCTTATTTTTATTCTTCTCTCTTTATTATTATTATTAGTATTTATTATTATTACTAATAAAGATTTTATCATAACGATTTAATTTATTATATTTAACAATTATTTAATAAATGGACAAAGTCCTTCCATAGCCCAAATCTCATAAATTAGGCTCTAAAATTTTTTAATTTAAATTTAAATCGTAGAACAAAGGATGACAAAAAGTCACCTTTAGTTGGACAGGATAAATATTATATCTGGATATATATCTCTGATTATTTTGAGTAAAGTAAAAACCCCCAGTAACATTTGAAGATTCACTATGAAGATCCCATAGAATATTCCTTGATTTTAAGAGGACTCTCAAAAATATCCAATAATTTCCAATTATATAATTAATTTTTAATTACCCTAATAATTAACTAGAAGTTGATTAAATGTATAAAGTATTAAAAAGTAAAGAATTTTTCATATATATTTTTTATTTTCTAATATGCATAAAGTTGTAATAATTTGTCACTGAGTTTAGTATCTGCCCTGGAAAATAGTCTCGTGTAGGATATATCCAAGAAAGGACTTTTAATTAACAACCAATCGATTGATACCCCAAAGAAGCCTCCAAAGTTGTTTGAATTTAAATTTAATAAAAAAATTAATAAAAAACTCTATTCAAATTCAATACAAGAAATACTTAAATATTTAATACTATCGCTTAACTTTTAACTTCTCTAATTAAACTTTTGAGTGTCTAATTCTAAATATAATTAATTTAAATACTTAACTCCAACTAACCAAATTTTGAAAGTTCACTGTGTGTGTTTTTTTGAAACTGATTTTCATTTTCTAATACAAATTAAAGTAATGTCATGCGTAAACTTTAAATGAAAAACTTAAAAAAAAAAAAAAAAAATACCAATCGAATTCCCTAAACAAGATTTGCCTTTCATATTAATTCTTACTAAAATATTTTGTATATATCTCTACCTTTTTTTCTTCCTCTCAAAAATTGTATATCTCTTGCAAAACCAAAACTAAAACCAAAAAAATACAAAAATACTAAAAAATACCATCTTTCGAACAATATCGATTACTGAATGAATTCTAACTGAATAAAATGCTACCCTAAACTGTGCTCGAAAAACTCACCAATTAACTAACCGAAAATCAAATCAAAATTAACACACGGAAACCAAAACCGAACGCACAATCAAACCGTAACCGCAACTCTGATTAACACACACAACACACACACACACCCACACACACACTCTATATACTAACACATGCAATCGATAAACGATAAACTATCTTATATAATTACAACACGCCCAACCAACCAACAGGTACATATTTCAATTGCATAATGTTTATGGTAGCTTCATCCGTTGTGTCAACGATTTTAATATTAAATTATCATCATCGAAATGCTGATACGCACGAAATGTCCGAATGGGTAAGTTTCAAAATGGGTCATTCAAGCATCCAACAATATTATCTCTCAAAAAACAGAAAACAGAAAACAAAAAACAACCAAAAAAAAAAAAAAAATTATTTAAAGAATTTAAAGTTTACAAAAACAACAAAATACCAAAATCAACAAATCGCTTTCAAAATCAAATTCAAAATCAAAATCAAAATCAAAAACAAATTGCAAACATCACGTATCATGGCAGCGGCGTCAGCGACAGCAAAGGACTTCACGGCAGGACCTCCTCCTACACCCACAGTCCTGCCCCTGAAGCCCCACCTGCTGTCCAGCTGACCACCCGCTGCCCGCTGCCCGCCGCCCACTGCCCACTCTCCACTTGTCGCTGAGCATCTGCATCTCCCATATGAAACAGAGACAAGTGCATTTAGAGTATAAAATCGATGTGTTGCCTAGCGAAATGTATTTGTGCTTCCTTCTGTTATCGATGTTACCTTTAGTTGTTGTATTTACCCCGTTATTAGTATGTGTATTATGTATTACGCCCCCTTTTTTCGTTAGCCACACGTTTTAAGCCCGCTTTTCATTTAGTTCCCAACAAAAATGCGAGCCTCTCGAGACAAATGAATTGAAGTGCTGCCAGTTGAGTGGCTGTGCCCCAGTTTAATGCCTGTTAATCTATAAATTAATCTATAATTAAAAAAAAAAGTAAAAAAATAAATAAAAAATAATACATTTAATTGATTACCGATAATCATTTTAATCAGTTATTCGAACTTTTAACTACTTGCACTTTCAAAGATTAATTTTAATTTAAAAAAATTCCAATCGAAGTTTCACTTGGAGTTTTAATCCATTAAAGTTTTGAATAATTTAGAAAATGTTGTAGAAATGATGTAAAAGTTTTAATTACTTTTTAGAGAGCAGCAGATCCTTTGGATCCATCAACTCGGCGCGAGGCCTTCAATTTAATTGAACGTAACGAGAACTATGCAAATGCAAGCCCCGCTCCCTCATCACATCCCTCCCCACCCCCACACAGCCCCGCCCACAACATCCCTAGTTGACGCACAACTAGCGAACTTTGTTGTTGTTATTATAATTGTAATATTAATATTATTGTTGTTTTGCTCGTTTGTTGTTGTTCTCGTTGTATTATAATTTTAATGTTCAAGTACATAAAAACAATACATTTATCCGTGTATATGATTTGATGTCCTTTGTTCAGTTCGTTGCCTACTTAGAGGCGCCGCTGCAAGTTGTCATTTTATTTGAGCTTTTTGTTTGTCTCCGAGACGTCAGTTAGGCGTCTGAAGCAAAGCAGCAAAGCTACAAATGAATCCCAGAAAAAGAATATGAAAATGAGAATGAGACGAAGAATAAGAAAAAGAAAAGAAAAAGGAAAGAGAAAGAGAAAGAAAAGAAAAAGAAACAGAAAAAGGAAATGGTGCCCAAATGTGACGGACGGATGTACAGAGTACAAAGAGTTACCTACGACGAGTACTGAACGTGTCTACTATAAAATAATTTATGTAATGAAAAATATCGTAATGTTGATGTTGGGCCCATTATCTATTATCTATCTCTATCTTTATCTAAATACTAGTGTAAGCTATGCCCACCCCCACACGGCCTCTGAGTCCTGCAAAGCAACCAACTTAACCCGCTTAATCCTTCACTAAGAATCTCCTGCTCGTTCCTCGTCATCAGTTGCACCAAAGCTTTTGACACCTCCCCTTCCCCCTTTCCCCATCCCCATTCCCCCAGACCACAAATCCGAATCGATGAAAATGATATGGGAAAAGCCAATGAATACCCATTATCCTGCCTATGTAAATATATATCCTTATGTATGTGCGGAATGTTTGATGTTGATTTCATGTTATTCCAGTTTTAAATAAGCTAATTTAAGCGTCTAACCAAAACGAGTGCAACGATGCAAAAGGACATAAGGAAATTGGGGATTGTGTTGATTGATCCCCAAAAAGCAATTTGTTATTAAGTGCCTCATATCGCTCCTTATCAAAATTAGAATATCAAACTACTCGAAACTACTTGAAACTACTCGAGTCATCGAGTCCTCGACTTGCACTCATATCATGAGAACTTCCCCCCAAGCACCCAGCACCCAGCCCCCAGTCCCAGGGCAATTGAACTTGCCCGAGAGGCCAAGTGGAAAGCAATTTCTTGACATTATTGCAATTGCATGAAGTGCATAATGGAAACTTTCATGGGTTTCCATGTTATCGAACAGAGTGAGGGCTGGCAGGTGGGGGATGGTGAGAGTCCCGTTAAACTGTATGTGGTGTGGGGCAAAGTCGATTGGCTTTTAAGGAGTCAGTCACATGAAAAGTTTTCTATGGTTTTTCGCGCAAGAACGTGGACAGGCGCTCGCACTGCCTCGACATGCAATTGAATTTGGAGCAATTGAGGGAAGGCCCCAAAACGAGTGCAAGCACAGAAATACATCGTCACACATACTCGCACATAAATTCACATGAATACAAATGCAGACAGCACACACAAACACACACACACACACACAAAGAAAGCAGCGGCAAGGCGACAGTTGCCCCAGTTGCAAGTTGTCGTGACACGGGCACGAAAATTGAGCCAATTGGCAACGCAGGTGCATTAGAAATGTGCAGCTTAGGGAGTGACGTACACAAGCTACTTGAGCTCTGACTCCCTTCCAGCCCGTCAAACAGCACCGGAGCACCCCCCCTCCCTCCACCAGCTCTTTGTGAGATAACAACAAATCAATTTGCACAAATTTTGCACGAAGGAAGCAAAAAGCGAGAAGCGAGAAACGGGAAAAAACGAAAAGCCAAAAGTTTGAAAAACTCAAAAGAGAAAACCCAAAAGGGCCAGGAACACAGCTGCGGCTTGTGGGGCAGTGCCACATATCATAGCCCCAACGATACGGATACCCGTCTGCCACAGCCACAGTCACAGTCACAGTCGCAGTCACAGTCACAGTCAGCCCTCCGTTCGATTGTATGAAAAAGTTTGCATTTGGTTTGCATGCCACGTCCTCAAGCGCATTTCCATGTAACCGTCGCTTGTTAGCGTAACCGCCGACATCAAAGAGGAGGAAACGGGAAGTTCCTGCCATGAAAATGGGAAAGGGGGAGCCGGGAGGCGGGAGGCGGGAGGCGGGAAGCCGGTCACTGAAGCGACTGTCAACTGGCTTCGATTTTAAACGAACTTCAGTTGGCCAAATTTGAATGGAACATGAAAATGCAGCTTTTCCATAACAAACGATTGGATTTCCATTATTCAATGTGCTCCCAGCTCCCAGCTCCCAGCTCCAAAATGGAGCATTAGTCGAAAGTCGGACATCAGTTTGTTAAGGGAAAGGAAATTTATGAGCGTCGCACTCGGGAAATGCAATTAAATTGCATTAATGGAAAGAAAGAAGAAAGCGGGAAAAGCTTGTTATAAATTATTTATTCATTTGCTATAAATGTTTGTGCATAATAATGAAGCGGAAATTTAATATTATAATTGGCATTAGAAAATATGAAATTTAATTAGCAAATTATAAACTAAATGCATGCCAGCTGATTGTTAATTTATCGCCTAAGGGGATTATTTGGAATTAGTTATAATCAAAACCACGGAGCAACAGTCAATTAATTCAAAAGGATTTTCAGAGTTAAGTAAAATATAAAATATTAAGCCCTTGGATTTGATAGGGTTTTTAGTTGATATGTTAATTCATACATTTAAAATTCTTCAAACAAAAAAATTTAATTAATAGTCAAGTTATTTTTTTTTTAACCGTAGCTTTTTTTGAATTCCAAAGCCATAAGCATGATTTAAGGCTCCACTGGGAGCCAACCTATGAAAACTGACCCGAAATAAGTATTTTTAGCTAAGAGACAATAGATTATAAAATAATATTCCATTTTCAGATTTTTGTTTAATATCTGTTAATAATAAAATTATTTTCTTTCAAGTAGGACCAAAACTTCTGTTGGCTTTAAGCTTGGCGCATGGAATTTGCAAGGCGTTGTCAAGGTTTGAAACTTGGCTAAGCTAAGGACTCGTATTTAATCTTCATATAAATCTAAAAGCAATAATTTACATATATTTTCCAAGACCTTTTTCCTGGTCTAAGCCCAAAATTGCATATAATGAAATTTTCATTTCATTCAGAGCCAAGAAACTCGACTGAAACTTGTTTTGGTAGTCGAGTGTTTCCAGCAAATAAGTCCTTAATTTTGTAATTGATAATTATTCAAAGGCTTAACAACTTATCAAGCCTAATTGCAGCTTTCATCGTTTATTATCAGATTAAATTGGTCAATTGTCTCGCTGCCTTAATTGCCAATACTCCGACCGTCCGTCCGTCCGTCCGTCCGTGGACTGTGAACCTATTAGGATTATATGGAGGGCTCTCAGCCTCCTGGCCATCGCCTCTTTTGCAATGAGTTCAGCTTTTGATTAACGAAAACTTAGCAAATTCAAAGCCGCAAACTTGTTGCAACGCCCAGCAGACCACGCCCCGCCCTCCCTTGCAATTGTTGGCCTAAAACAAGACAATATAAGTTTAAATGCATGTGTGAATAGACTGCGAATAGACTGTGAATAGGCCAGATAGGTGAATAGCTGAGTAGGTGAATAGGTGAATGGGTGAATGGGTGAATATGTGGTTGGTGGTGCTTTGGTTATTTATAGCCAGAGACCAATGGGTCGAAAGGCAGCTTATGCGTATGTAAATGTGTATTGGTGTCTATGTATATGTGTGCACTTATATGTATATGTGTGTGTGTGTGCGTATTATATATATATATATATATGTATATGTGTCTATTAATAGATATATGTAACTGTGCCTGCATTTGTATATGTGTGTTATCCCAACGATAATTCTGTCTGACTGTGTGTGTGTGTGTGTGTGATTGTTACAATACTGCTTGTTGTTGTTGTTGTTGCGTCTCGTGCCTCGTATCTCGTGTCTCGTATCTCGTATCTCGTATCTCGTGTATATCATAAATTTTGCATGCATCGTAGCTATAAATAAGCAGCTGGCGGCGTTCTGGAGAGACGCACATAAATATTATTATAGCTAAGTGTTATACTAGTAGCACCGACATCACACCAGATTTCATCGAACGACATTACCCAACACTAAACGAGTCACACCAACACTCCCAACAATAACAACAACTACAACTACAACTACAACTACAACAGATATTACATTTACACGACAAGAACAACAAGTTCCACTCGATGGGTGCATTTTGTTGCTTTAGTTGTAATCAAAATCAAATATAAATCATATTTGTGGCACGTCTGTGTGTGTGTGTGTGGCTGTGTATTTTTATATGCGTGCGTCTGTGTGTGTTTCTGTCTGTGTGCGATACTCTATCAGTGCTCATGCAAAAATGCCATAAATCGTTGTCTGCCCAGTTAAGTGTGCCACACATTGGGGCAGACACAGACGCAGGCACAGACACAGACACAGACACAGACAGAGACACACACAAGCACACATGGCCACACACACATATGAGCGTGTATTGCCACTAAACGTCCATCATCACACAGAAGTTGAGATACTCTCGTTACACACGCACTTCGAATCGTGCTTGAATCGTCTTGAAGTTCGTCTACTAAACGTTTCAATTTTCACCTGCCACATGCTACCGTTAGATTCGCATCGTATTTCTTTGCTGGCTACCATGGATATTGCGCATGAGTCGACCGGGACGACCGCTGATATTGGAGTTCCCGACCACGCCCTGCTCGGACACCTCCTCCGAGCGCAAGCATCAGATACTCTCCGATGTTGAGCTGAAAGAGCGGTACATAAAGTTCAATGCAATTGAAGTTAATTCAACGATCTGTTCGATATGCTAAATAATCTATTTTACTCTCCAACACACACACACACACTCGCACACACACACACAAACTCCGTCATTCCCATTCCGCCGCCTTCACGCATTTTGCAGCTCCTCCAAGTCGCTGCTGGCCAATGTGCTCGACATTGATGATGATTTTCGGCACAATTGCCGCCCCATGACGCCGGGCGGAACTCTGCCCCACAATCCGGCATTCTATCGGACGGTCTACGGGTAACAATACACAAAGACGGCCCCGCCACAGGCTGCACCTTACGTGCTATACCAACAAACTGATTCCTTCAAACCTTCTATCTCCCCCTCTCTCTCTCTTTCTCTCTCCCTCTCTCTATCTGTCTCCCTGTTGCAGGCAAGGCGACGATGGCAGCATTGGGCCAATTGGCAGCACTCGAATGCCCGATGCGGTCACACATCATACGTGCATGAAGTCATCTACAGAATATGAATTAGGTTTAATCTTAAAGGAAATTCGCTTTATTACTGATCAGGTAAGTGCCCCGTTGTCAGCCCACTAGCCACATACTAAGCGTAGTCCTGAATAATCCTGAATAAATAATACTTCGATTAGATTAAGCTCCAAAGGTTTGTCTCTTCCTTGGAATCATAGAGAGTCCTTTGATTGCCCATGAAATATGTTTCTTTATATTTTAAAGGGGGAACTACAATTTCATCTGAGCTTCATAGTTTGAGAGTAACAGGATTCATCCTGTATTTGTCTGTCTGTGCTTATACATGTCCTTGTTGACATTACAAACTTAAATTCTGATAATTTTTTTGGGCTTAAGAATTTTTATTATTACTAATTAATATTATTAATTATTTAATTGGAAGTCTTTATTTAATTAAGGTTTCATTTTAAAATTAATATTGAAGCATTTTAAGGACATTTTTTTTAGTTCCCCAATAAAGTATAAAAGAAGAGACTTTAATTATATTTCTTTATTAAGCCATAATGTGGAATTCCATTTGTACATATAGAAGTATTTTAATTAACTATCAAAGGGGAACTATATATATATTTAAAGGACAATTCGAAGTCAAGAGATAGTAGCTGGAAATATTCCATTAAATTTAGAAATAAAAAATGCTGTATAATTAACTTTGTAGCCATTTAAATGAACATATCTATTTGCATGTCGTTAAGTTAAGAGTTAAAGACTTAATTAATTCTATGCCTATACTTGCACTCTTCCTAGTTGCTTACTAGTATTTAGAAACCACTTAATTTAAATATTTAGATTTACCTTAAACTATTTAAAATTAATGTAAAGGCGAATCACAAATATTTTACCTTCTCTTCTCTCCAAACTTTCCCACAAATCTCGCCAACACATGAACACATAAACACACAAAAATATACACAAAATCTATAATAAATTTATAATCAATTAATTACACACAAATCAAACTGAAACTAAAAACTGAAACTGTCATACGGTCTGTCTGATCTATCCGAACTGATCGAACTGTTATACAGCTACGTAAAGAAGACGAGGGCAATGACATTGCCAATGATTGGAAATTTGCAGCTATGGTCGTTGACAGACTGTGCCTTATCATATTCACAATGTTCACAATATTAGCCACAATAGCTGTACTACTATCAGCACCACATATTATTGTCTCGTAGCCATATGGGCGAGGTGGTTATTGTTATTGGTTTTATTATAAAATCAATTTGTTAATTATTAAATTAATAACGAAACTTTTTAAGTAAATTTAAAGCAAAAACTTAAACAAACCAAAAAAAATAAAAAACAAAAAAACTGAAAACCAACAAAAAAATCAAACCAAACTAAAAATCAACAAAAAAAGCGAAAAACCATTTAAATAAAAACCATTGACTAAATAATATCAACAAAAAAAAGAAACCAAATTAATTAAAAAAAAAAACAAAAAAAAAATGAATCTAAATTCTATAAAAACGCAATAATTTAAATCATTAAACTTTAAAACTCGTTTAAACAAAGTCTTTCATAAATCCAAAAAAAAAAAAAATAAATAAATAAATAACTAAAAAAAAAATACCAAAACCCAAAATTCCAAAAAAACACTAAAGAGACTTGAATGAAAAACTTAAACTTTAATTGTTTACACATTTTCAATTCCAACCAAAACAAAACGAAACCAAAACCAAAACCTAAACCTAAACCTAAACCTAAACGAACTCCTTAAACTTTAATACATAAACAAAGGATATATATTTGAACTCTCTTAACTCCCTAGAAACCTAAAGTTTTCGGAAACGCGAGACCCAAGTCCTTTGAGTTTCTTCCAGTCGATGTATTTGAAGAGTATTTGAGGAGACGAGAAAGATAAAACGGGTATATTTTCTTTAAGGATTTGTAAGTTTTACAATTTAGGAGCAACTTTTTCATGAGATCTATAGAAGTTTTTTAGGTTTTTGCTAAACTTCAAAAAAATAAAAAAAATATTGCAGTATTACAGATAAAGAAGGAAAAACCCAAAAACCAAATAAATATGGAAAGTGAAAAATAAAAAAAAGAAATTGAAAATGGAAAATGGAAAATGGAAAATGGAAAACAAAAAAAAAACTTTTTGAAGACTTCATTGTATACGCTCAATTTCCAAGTTTTGATAGTATTGAGCTTTATAAATGGGAAATACATAGTAGAAATTATATGGATCCAAGTGGTAGGCGGAACCCAACGTTTTTTAATCCTGGCTCTCTAGCAAGAAGAAGAAGTACTTAGATTAACTCTAACTAAGTCCATAATCTTTTCTCGATCATCTCTATTCAAGTAGTTTTCCAAAATTTCTTCATAGACTCATCCATTGCTTCCGAACAGTCAAATAGGAGAAAACATACTGAGCATATATATATATATACGTATATGGAAAATAAATAGATACATTTACGAAACGGAATTGGAATCACTTAAGATTAGAGACCCAGCCCAGCCCCAGTCCCATTCCCAGCCCCAGCCCCCCCAGCATAGAGCAACCTGCACCAACCCCACAGAACCAAAACGACACACAACATATCCAAACACTTGTACGTAAAACACCCCTCCCCCCTCCCTAAACTAAACTCCAAGAGATTAAAATGAAACCCCTCACCCTTAAGCGTAAAACAAAACCAATAGAATAACCCATCCAGCGATTCGATATAAATCCAATTGGAATAACAAAATTAAAAACCAAAAATCAAATAAGAAAACGATCAGTAAATAAAAATGAGAAGAAGCCCCCGAAGCGAAGCGCGTGCGAAAGAAAGAGAGAGGGAGAGATGAGTGGGGGGAGTAGTTGAAGCCAAGCCCAAGGTGTGCACAACAAATGTAATACACGCGTGTGTGCATTACATGCGAGTGTGAACAGTACAGTGAAAACAATCGATTGATTGAATTATCAAATGAAAAATTGACAAATTGAATGGTTGCGAGCAATAATATCTGCGTGTTGATGAAATGCATGATTTTTGGTGATGCAAACGATGAACGATCGACCGATTGCATAGGTTCCGGACTCGGTCCCGGACCCGGACCCGGATCCTACGCAAAAGTTCGCTCGTTCATTGCATTGGGGACAGCGAATGTACACATTTTGAACTATTTCTGTATTCATATGATTTCGACAGATTTTCTTCTTCTTAGTTCAAGCTTATTATTAATTAATTAATTATAATTTTGAATTAAATTAAAAAAGAAAAAGTTAAAAATATCTCAATTTTAAATACAATTAAATACCGAATACTGAAACTTTGTACAAGAGACACCGAAAATGCATACAAGCTGATTCAACACAATCTTCATATAGAGCATACTCACATATTTACAAAATATACCAGAATATACCAGAATATACCAGAATATACCAAAATATACCAATATACCATATACCAAGTATACCAATAACAATGAACATCATTGAACACGAAACATGTTCGGTGCAGAGCAAATTATGTGCTTCGCTTTAGTATTGAGAGCACAGGACATTCACCAATCACTTACCAAGAGAGAGCTTTATACATATACATATACACATACATATACACGTAGAGGAGGATAAGCAAAAGGACACTTAAGATATTAGATTCAAAATTCATGAATCTTTAGACGCCATACACTTTTTTGCCTTCAGCCACAAATGAAATCCGCATTGAATTGAATTGAAATTCAACAGGATGTACAATCCTGGGATCCCAGGATTAATTAGTCAGAATATCACACTGTCCACAAAACTAGCCAAGCACATAATTTCCACACTTAAAGGAAGAACCACAGAAAAAAAAAAAGAAAAAAACACAAGAAAACAAAATCTTAAAAATTACAACTGCACGCGGAGTCCTTTGAGAGTTTGTGATACGCGAGAAGGATGCGAGAAGTGAAATGTAATATCGTGTTGTTGATCCTTGGGCGCAGCATCTCTCAAACGATTCCCCGTGCCTAAAAAACAAAGCCTAAACTAAACTTTCTTCGGATTGTTATTATTTTATAATTTTTAAGTTACAGCAATTCTGCTTCTAATTGTAAATCTTGTGCATTGAAAACAATCAGAATTTTTCTTTGAATATAAAAATTAAAATATTAAAATATTAAAAATGAAAATGAAAATGAAAATGAATTTGAAAATGAATATGAAAACGTAATGAAAGCCACCACAACAACAAAAACAACAAGAAGAAGAAAAAAAGACAAACAAGTAAAATGAATATATATAGAGAGAAAAGAAAAGCAAAAACAACCACAAACACATTAATCAGAATGCAAATCAATTAATTATATTAATAATTAAATAAATAATACAATTACCAAAAGGATGTCATACAATTTAAAATTTAAGCTTAGCAAATCAGAAGTAATAAAATAATAAATAATTCGTAAATCTAATTAAGATTCTATCCAAGAGCTCAACGTAATATTAAAGATCAGATCAGATTGAAAATTAATGGAAGGATTAATCTGAATAATGAACTCAAATATTAGCAATAGTTTTAAAGGACCTCCTTCTCTATATGTGTGAGAATCAATATATAGGAATGAGGATGAAACCGTAACCGTAACCGCAACCGTAACCGTAACCGTAAACGCAACTGCAACAGAAACTAAACTGAAATTAAATACCGCGAAAGGATCGATCGAAAGTCCTTCCTGATTTTGAATAGAAAAAAGAAATATATAAAGAAGTCCTTCTCATTTCTTTAGAAATCGTTTTCCATTTGAGGAACTCACATTTGGTACACAATTTTATACACTTTATAAGCGAATACAATTTTGAGACTATACAAGCTTTTGGGTTCTTTACGTTTCGCATTATTTTTGAATAAATTTTGAAATCGTAGTGTTTTTTAAGGATGTGTGTCAGCAATTTTATGGGACAGTTTAATAAGGTTAAGGCTTAGCTTTTGATAAACGAAACTCTATAATATTGTAAATCATTTTCATTCAAGGTATTCACAGAGTTTAATATTAATGAAAGGTGAAAGCATTTCTTTGATTCTCTCCAATTATCGTATCTCTCAATTAAAATTCCTCCTCAATTTATTTCCTGGCCTTTGACCTGCACTCGCATCATCCTTCAAATTGCTATAATTCAATTTACACAATTTTCGATCAAATATTTCGATCCTAGTACAACTCGAATAAAGCAAATACAAAGCAGGAGCAGAAGCAGGAGCAGGAGCAGGAGCAGGAGCAGGAGCCAACGAGCTGCCATTATGCAAATAAATAACAATAATTAATTTTAATATTTTACACACATTTTCTTAATTTAAATAAATCCATTGGAAAACAAATTCGAGCAGCTTCAAAAATGAAGTAAATATTTAGCAATTGATGAGAGGTTAAAAATTAATAAATAAAATTGTCAAGTTAAGAGCAAAGGACTACTGATAACGATAACGATAACGATAACGATAACGATAACGATAGTAAGAACGATTTCAATACAGTTACATTCAAATCTTATCAATTGGAGATTGATTAATCTTAAAAAACTTAAACACATAAAAATAAGCAATTTTTAAACGAAAAGTCAGCAAACACAAAAAAAAATAGATTTAAAATTCCGAATAGAAACGAGGCTCAGATCTGAAGAGGAGGAGAGAAGGGAGGAAGCCCCGTTGAACTTTGAGGCTAGCTGCAGGCGAACGAAGAGAGGAAAATTTGGAAGATTAGCAGTTGGGGGACAGGACAGGTGGGGACAGGCAAGTGGGGCAGTTGGGGGGGCGATCAATACTACGTATAAGAAAGGTAAATACATTTCTAGCGCATAATGAAAACAGTTTGGAAAACGTTTCTCTCGTCGTACATGAACATATACATACACATATGTGTACATATGTGTGTCTGGTATATATATATATGTATATGTATATCTATATATATGCATATGTTTCTTTTTTACACTGGCAACCGATATATACACATACATGTATATATATCTATATATATACATGTATAGTATATACATATATATACATATACATATACATATATACATATATACTTAGCGAACTATGTAATAATAATACATGAAATATTTAAAAGCAAATGATGAAACTTTTTCCTAAAAACTAGTTGCATTTAAATGAATTTTAAAAATATACATAAAAGTATATATTTATTACAAGAAAAACCAAAAAAGCAAAAATACCAAAAAAGATAAAGAAAAAGAAAAAGTAAAAGTAAAACAAATGAAAACCATGCTCCTTTCTCTACTAAAAAATAAATAATAATTAAGAAAAAGTAAAAATAAATAAAAAGGAAAAAAATGAAATTTAATATAAAACTTAATTAGACATTAATTATAGTCAGAGAGACAAGGCAGGAGTCGAGGGGAAGAGCTAGTCGTGGGGTAAGCGGGAAGCATCAGAAATCGTACACTAGAAAATATTGAAATTAAATTAATTTTAAAAAACGAGAAAACCAAAAAAACCAAAAAGAAGAAATGCGCTGATTTTTTATGTCGTTATTAGTATTTAAATTTAAATAATTGCATAAAACCATAAGGTTTAAAGAGAATCCAAACAAGAAAAGATGAGAACATAATAATAAAAAAGAAAACGAGAGGAGAAAGAAAAATGAAAAGCAAAACCAAAAACCAAGAACTAAAATTTCAAGAAGAAACAAAAAAAAAATAAAAATATAAAAAAATAATAAATTAGAAAAATTGAAATTGGTCATTTTGACCTAAATAGTAAATTATAGAAAAAAAAACAAAAAAAACGATAAAAGTGAAATATAAATGGGAAAACAATTTAAAAGGCAAACCCCGAGAAGAAAACAAAAAACAAAACCAAAAACACAAAAAACAATTGTAAAATTTTAATTATTATTATTCAATAATAAAAATACAAAATGAAACGAATTGACAGAAAAACCAAAAAACAAAAAAAAAACAAAAAAACGGATGATCCGCAACTTTCCTTAGTCTCCCTTAACTGCCATTTGATATTCGAGCCCAGGGAAACATCCTCAAGGATCTGCCACTGCCAGGACGCCACCAACACCCGCACTTTGGAAAGGTAAATGCTGTGGCGATAATCCATAGTCTAAGTATCCTTAAGATCGATGCAATGTATTATAACACCGCAGGAGCTCTGCCATGTAAATACTGTTCAGTTACTCAACAATCACGATCAATGCCAAATTCTGATCCGAATTTGGATCAGGCATATATATTTACTACACACATATTTTTCATCCTTTAAAATTCATGCAATCATCCTTTATACGAACAGAGGGTACATTGTAAAAAGCAAACACAAGTGTTGACTAAAATGTAAGGACAGTGAACACTCAAACACAATTAAAAACTATCAATGACTAGAAAAATGATATTTCAAGAATCTTCCAAAAAAAAGTTTATATTCAAAGTGGTAAAATTGCACTTTGGGTCCTTAGGCCCGAGGTGTCAGTCGAATTCAAATTCAAAGAAAATTTTACTAAAAAATTCTGATGTCACGCGCAGTTTGTCAACAAGCCGGCTATGAAAATGAATACTTAAAACCAAGTCCATTCTTTACCAACTTTCAATGACAGCAAAATAAACCAAACAAAAAGTACCATCAAATATACCATCAAATATACCATTAAATACTCATTTACACATCGAAATCACAAGCAAGCAAGACATGAGAATCGTCCTTAGAGTAAAGAGCGGATGCTAAGTGTATGTATAACAACAGTTAATTAATTAATTAATCTCAAATATTTCAACTATCTCAAGCTTATATTAAACAACGCGTACAAATGTTGACAATCTGTTATAAACTATATAACTACAATTTTCCTATTTATATCAAAAATTTCGGCATGATTTCTCTATTTTCTCCTGCTACTACTTTTTCTTCTTCCAACTCCAAACTCTTCCAAACAATCAATTAGAAAAACGAAAGCTCGATCAATTTTCCAATCTTATCAATAAAAGCTACCATATTTTCCATTAATCTGCACTTAGATTTGTATTTTCCTATCATTTATACTGCATGCGAGATTCACCTCAACTTAGCTATAGAATTCAATTATTTATACTAAATTATATTATCTTACTAATTCATTTAACTATTTCTTCTATGCAAAATGGAATACTTGACTCCGAGGCGTAAGTTTCTCTACTTTCCTCACCCCAAGAAGAAATAATAGTAAATTGATTCTTTTTTTTTAACAGGCCCTTGAGTTGTGAACGGCAACATCCTCTCAAGATAAATAACTAGGACCTTTACTTCAATATTCTTAAAAAAAAATTATTTTGTATATTGTCAAATAAAAATATTATAATGTTTTAAAAATGTTCGTGCTTTTCTTTGGACGTCGGTATTTCAGAGATTTATTCTAGCACAGAATAATAAAATATTTTGAAATATTTATTTGTATTTATCTAAAAGGTATTGTATTTAACTAGAAGGTAAGTAAATAATTAATTATTAATAAAAATTGTGTAAATAATATTTTGCTTTAAGTTGTCTTCGGTATAACTCAAACACTCGATAAAACAGCTCTAAGTTACTATACGATCAAGGGGGTCTCGTGGCTCAGTGGTTGCAGTGTTAGATTTGCAACCTGAGGTCGCGGGTTCGATCCCCGCTCAAGTCGATATTTATTTTTCTAATAAATAAATTATGTGGGATGAGTTCAGTTTGTTGTTGTTGTAGGGTGGTGTGGTTTGTTCGTTGTTGTTGTTGTAGGTGGTGTGTTTGTTTGTTGTGTATTGTTCATCAGCTTTGTTGTTGTTAGTGGTGCGCGGAATTTCGTCCGATCTGTCTCTCTTGCGCTCTCTCATATGGTGAATATGCATCAATGCGTATGTGGTGGGGAGTAACACATGGTGTACACCACACACACACGGTGGAAAACCTTGCTGATTTCACCAAAGCAAAAGCAGTTTTACACTGCCGTCTAAAAATATTGGTTATATACGGTATGGTAATGTGGGTGGATTGATATAGGGTAGAGTTTTTGTAATTTTTCTTTTGTTAATTGTTTTTTTTTTATCTGATACGAATTTACTACATTCTCGTTGAAAGGTCCTTTTTCAACTGAGTACTGGCTTGTCCTTTTTTTTGTATAAATCGTGAACGAAATTATATGAGATATAACCGTATTTTCGATACATATATCCTGAGTCCTGGAAGGACCTTCGATTCTGCCAAAATTTATATTTATGTGGAATAACCTCGGCCATATTCCTGCCAAGGGACAGTGTGATAGTTTTGACATCGGCGCAAATGCAAGCAAGAAATTACTGATATTCTGAGATGTGGCAGCACGTTGTTAGTCGTGTTAAGGCCAACACTAACACTGCTAAGAAAAAGGATCGGCTGTAAAAAATACTGGGCTAGAAAATACAGGCTTCTAAAAAAACAGCCCAGAAGTAGGCAACACATTTTAGAGGCAATAAATGTATGGCGCTGTTTTTGTTGTTTTTGTTGTTGTTGTAGTAGCTGTTTTTGTTGCTTTTGTTGCATTCTCCATTGCTTTTGCTGTTGTTGTAGTTGTAACTTGTTTTTGTTGTTGTTGTTGGTGAATTTATATTGCGGTCGGGGAGTGACCGAAATCACGGATAAATCTATGAAAAATCACTAAATTGCCTATATCTCGCAAACGGCAAGGACGATATGGATGTCCTTTGGTCAGTTTGTAGTCCTCGTTGCCCTTGTCAAAATGACACAGGACTCGCCAGGATCTAACAGGATACGGCTGAGATATGAGCAGTTTTTTCCCAGCTAAAAAATCACTATAACTCGAGTCCTGTAAGGACTTTCGTCCTTCTAAGGACTAAAATTGATGGCAAATACCCGTAGCTACCTTCATGTGAAAGAACATCAAAATCGTCCTTAAATTGGCGGAGATACGTGCAATTTTGTGATTTTTCGACACTTTTTCCATGCATCCCCCTTGCAAAATTTTTTGAAATTTTTGTTGTATTTTTCGATGGATTTCAATTTGGTCGAAATCTTGAAATGCACCAGGCGAACATAATCCAGTAGGAGGCTGCCGAAAAAAATTGTTGGCCGTTACGATAGTTCAAAATTCATCGCCGATAGTTCGAAATTCAAATTTCATTCCAAATTTTTAACGGCCAAAAAAAATTAATTTCTTATATTATTTGTATTATTTTCTTTCTTGCTTGTATCTCCGTCAATTTCAGGACAATCGCAATGTCCTTTGGCATAATGGAAGTTGGGATTCCTCTACATATTTAGACATTTTCTCAGGACGAAGATCCTTACAGGACTCGAGATATTTCTACAGAAACGTGTTAACTTCTCATATAGTTTAAATATCTCGGCCATATCTCTGCCAATTACAGGACTATCGTAATGTCCTTTGCCAGGATTATGGTCAAGGTTCCTTCACATTTTTATAAATTTTATCAGGCCGAATGTCCTTCCAGGAGTTAAGATATTTGTACCTAAACGAAATAACATCTCATATATGTATATTCCTCGGCTTATATCTCTGCCAATTACAGGACTATCGCAATGTCCTTTGCCAGGAATATGGCTAAGCTCCTTCCACAGTAATATCAAATTTTACCAAGCCGAGGTCCTTCCAGAACTCAAGATATATGTACCAAAACGCTGTATATAATTTCGGGTTCTTCCACGATTTATACAAAAAAAAGGACAAACCAGGACTCAATTCATAGATAAGAGGACTTTCAGATGATCACAGGACAACCAAAAAATTTAGCAGCCAAAAAAAAGACAACTAAAAAACACATTGCCAATTTTTTTTGACGGAAGTGTAATTTTATTTAACACATTTGCCGCCGGTGTCTCATTATTTTAGTCATTTCAAGAACCAAATACATAATTATATATATTTAGCTGAAGCGTCCTTCCCGCCATCAATCTCAATATCGGTGTGACCCCCTTCGGATCATGCATATTCACCATATTGGTTGGTGTGTTGAATTTGACGCCTGAGTAACAGAGCAGTGCGGACGATATTGTGCGCGCACACCAATATTATGCAAGCAAAGCAACACCGCTTCAACAAAGCTGATGAACACACAACAAACAAACACACCACCTACATACCCTACAACAACAACAACGAACCACACACCATCCTACAAGAACAACAATCTGCACTCATCCCACATAATTTATTTATTAGAAAAATAAATATCGTCTTGAGCGGGGATCGAACCCGCGACCTCAGGTTACAAATCTAACACTGCAACCACTGAGCCACGGTACCCCGTTGGTCGCATTGGAACTTAGAGCTGTTTTATCGAGTGCTTGAGTTATACTGAAGACAACTTTAACCAAATATACATTTGACATATTTAATACATCATTTTGTACAAATTATGAAAATTGTTATCTGGAGTTTGATTGTTCTTTTTGTATTGAAAACTGTGGAATACTGAATTGGCTGAATTAAATAATTATTTCAAATGTAGTATGGATATTAACGAGAAATGTTTTAGTAAGGCGTCTTCATTAACTAAGAACTCTATGACCACGACTCTTAGATAGGTTGTTAAGTCCCCAAATGTATATGATATGATGCAAATGTAAATTCTACATGTATAATATTTATCGAACTATATAATATTAAATAATTAATACATTTAATATTTTTAAAGACCGTTTCAAATCTTTTGGATACTTGCTATGCTTTTCTGTCCAGTGTAAGGAAACTACAATTTTAAAATCCCTTACAATGAGTTTCGTCAAATTGCAATATGCAAAAGTTTCAATCGTTCAGTAGTATTTGTTGGGCTTGTGTCACCGCTAGATTTCCTAAACTTGCATGCCAGCAATTCGATATGAGCAAATATTTGAACCGAAGTCAACAGTTGTTTGGTGAGGAGCAATTTAATTTCTCTTCTATCGCGTACACACACCACTTTTAAAAGTTGTATCCAGCCGCTTACAGTCAGTTGTCTCTGCTTACCGTATAAGAGAAACGCTGCCAAGCAAAAGCTGTCTGCTGTAGACTTTATTTGAAGTCCAAAGCGGTTCAAAATAATTACATATCCAAATTAGATCCTATAAAATCTTTAGAGCGCAGTTGAAATTGGTATTTCGACAATACTATTTCCTTTTAATCCTTAATCAAAAAATTAATAATTGTACTAAATACTTTACACAAGAAAGACGAAAAATGAGAAAATAAGTTAACATCTCATAAATTGTTTAGTTTTTTGCTTTTATCTACGTCTATTTCAGGAGTATCATAGTGTCCTTTGGCAGGAACATGGCCGAAGTCCTTCCACATCAGTATAAATTTTACTAGCCCGAAAATCCTTTCAGGAGTCGAGATATTTGTACCAAAACAATGTAATTGGTAAAAGGACTTTCAGTTGGTCAAAGGACAGCCAATCAAAATTTCGCATATTGATTAAAATTTTTACTAGAAAAATAATTTTGGACGACAAAAAAATAATTTAATAATTTACATCCTACCCTTTTTTTTAGATGGCAGTGTAAAAAATTTTGGTAAAAAGCTGCTGCATATGAGAATATGAATATATATATTGCAAGTAACGCGCAGCCGCGCGCACTTTTTATAACCGAACGAACACACACACACATGTGCACGCGGCCTCGACTCCACTCACTAGAAGAAAAAACTAAGCTGAATTCTACTCTATACCAATACCTCTCTGAAACCCCAACAACAACACACATCACGACTTTACATACATTCATTACAAACACAAATATATAATATATAAATACATGACATTTCGATTCTAAATTATTAAATAATAAATAATTTAGTAGAAAAATGCCGGCTTCACCGAGGATCGAACCCGCGACCTCATGGTTACAAATTTAACATTGCATCCACTGAGCCACGGGATCACTCCGATCGCTTGAGTATTTTGAGCTGTTTTGCTAAGTTCTTGAGTTTGTTACTTAAGCATTAATATTTATTATTATTTGTTTATTAATAATAAGCTATATGCAATTTAACCATTAAAATTTTTAAAATATTTTAGATTTGTTTTAAAAGAGTAGATATAATCAATATTAATTTTATATTATTTTTTAGGATGATTTTTAATATAAAAAATATGCCCCTCTCTGAATTGCCAAAAAGTTTCAAAAACCCAAGTTTTAAACTTATTTTGCTGGGAGAGTCTTAAAATCTTAAAAAAAAAAAAAAAAAAAAAAAATTAATGGCTGGTGGTTGCGCGCTTTTCTGGTAAAAAGAAAAATTGACTTTATTATTGTTCAAAATAATTACCTAGAATTACTTGCACGGTATTCGAACCCGTGACTTCAAGCTTTATGCCCAAGCTCTTAGTGAATTTACTTCTTACATTATCAATTTTCAACACTTGAGTGTTCCATGTAATAATAGTTAAATTATTTTTATTAGGGCATTATTTGGAGCCACTTTGAAATATACTTTAATTTTTAAATTAAAGTAAGCGTCGATTTAGATTTTTATTTATTTACTTTTGCGATCTAGCTTTATGTTTGTATTGGTATATTCGAACATAGAGATATGAGAGTGATAGAGTGTGAAAGAGAGGGGAATAGAAAGAGTGATTGGAGGATTTGATTCCATCGCCGATATTGATAATTGACTTTCGAAAATTACAGAGTCCTTTAAATTTTTTGCAAAAATTTATAGTTACCAACTAAAGAAGGATTATTTTGGTTAAGTACTGCGGATTAACGGGAATATTTGGAGTAATTTTTTTAACCTCTAACCTTGCATTAAGCAATTAATAATTAAATGGTAATATCGCGTTTCAGATAAAAAGTGGCAATTCACCATTTTATAACATAATAATTAATGTATTTGTTACTTTAAGAGGAATGAGTAAAAGTTTTTTGCAACTCTTGCGGCCACATTTCAATATTTTATTTCAAACTCCCCCCGGCCCCATCCTTCGCTCTTCTAAGCCCCATCAAAGGCCGCACTTGCCCTGTGATGTTTTTGTTTGCATTTTGTTTAAAAATGTTGCAATTTTTTCGCACTTACTGCTCAAACCGAAACAACTACATGGATATCCACACGGTACTTACAAACAACAACAATACGCACACTCATACACACGCACACACATAGCCACACACACAGATTCTGCACTTTCGAGTGCATGAAGAATGCAAATCAACTGTAATCGGACAGCAGCAACACAACAACAGTTGACCGTACAAAGTGATTTGGTGTTGTTTTTGTTGTTTGTTGTTTGTTGTTTGTTGTTGTTGGCAGGACATGTAGCGAAAAATTGCATAGCAAATACTCAAAGCAAGAACATCAAAGATAAAAAGAGATGGAGAAAAATGCAAAAAGTGGAGAAGTGAAGAAGTGGAGAAGGGGAGAAGTGAAGGAGGTGGCGGGTCAGTGGGGTGTTAGCAATGGACAGAGATGAACCCTTTATCCTGGCGATGATAATGATGCCAAAATTGGGGGGGCATCCCCGCTCCTTCACTAAGCCTATTCATTGAGGTTCTGTCTGTTTGCTTTTTTTTACTCTGCACTTTTATGCATATAAAAAATAATATGCACTTTTTTATACAAACACACACACACCCACACCCACACCCACACACACACACACACACGCAAGTGGACAACAACAAAAGCGGTTTATGGCCATACATAAAATGTGTACATTATGTACCTCTCTGTAAATATGTGGGTAAATAGGCGACCCCCATGTATTGTAGTTGTTGGCTATGTAAACGGGCTTCTATGTACGCAATACCCACGCACAATTGCACCGCAAGCAGCAACAACAATATCAACATTAACAACAAATACAACAACAACAACAACAACAACAACAACAACAACAACAGCAACAACAACAACATCAGCAACAACAACAATGGAAAATGTATCGCGCTTTTGTTGTACATTAAAATTGCCGCCTGTCTTACTGTTGCTGTGTGTGTGTGTGTGTGTGCGAGCGTCTATATGCGTTGGCTAGTGTAAAGTATATAATTAATGGCATTTTACATATGTGCAACGCAAGCGGGCGAACGTATCGCGTATATAAGCCTCACTTCCGCCTCCCTTCACTCCACTGATTACACGGAATACATAAAGTAAATGTCAAAAGCGACACACACACACACACACATATACATGCACACTCATACACGCAAAGAGACAAATGGGGCGAACTGTTGTTGTTGTTGTTGTTGTTGTCGTCGTTGTTCTTGCTGCTGATTGAGTTTGAGTTGATGATGAGTGCAACTGGCGACCCCAATGACTCCCCATTGCCAATTCCAATCGTCGGCCCAAGCCCGAACCCCAGCCCGAGCCTCAAACCCTTCTCCTTGCTGTGAGCCTACCTCAATATTAGCACACACAACTTTATCTCTCTGTGTGTGCGTACACGCGTGCCAGCTTGCATGTGCCTATGCGTGTGTGTGTGTGTGTGTGTGTGTGTGTGTATGTGTGTCTGTTTGTGCCTGTGTGTGTATGTGTACGTGGTGGTCGTCACGGGTTCAAGCACTCCCGCTGTCCGCTTCTTTTGTGGCCTTATCGTGTGTACTTGCATCTTGGGCAACGTCTCCATCTCCATCGCCATCACCATCTCCCTCCCCCGTGTCCCCCGCCTCCCCCTCTTCATCGCCCGCTTCATCGCCCTGTCCAACGCCTTCGCCACCGCCATCTTCATCTCCGTCTCTCCTGCTCCACACAGGCCATTACCTATTCACCACTCTCACCACAAGTACAGACATACATACACACACACACACACACACACACACATAGACATGGACACCAGGTCCCGTTCCTGCCAGTGGACTGCACAATAAGCACAAATTACGAGTACGCATATGACCAGGATCTTAGCGTGGGGGCTGCGCTTGCGATTGTCCTCCATGGGGGTCATCGTCGTTGTTGTTGTTGCCTTTGATGTTGATGTGGCTGTCACTTGTATTGGTGTTGGTGTTGGCGTCTTTGTTGTTGCCCAAATGTCCTTTCTTAAGACAAAATTTATGTGTAGTTTTAATTTATGCATTCAGCGTCACAGCCCATCGAAGATGTGAGCAGATTTAAAATACTCTTAGGATATCTGCAAGGCTTGCCATCAGGTATATTATCCTTGTGTCCACAGGATCCAGTGGAGATTCTCCTTTTGATTGGGTTCAAATGAGTCAAGAATTGAGCATTCAAATGAAAGGAAAGGAAAGACGAAAATGAATGTGTGACATTTGAGCACAAATGCATCTAAGGACATTAAAGGATAATCTTCGAAATACATTTGATACACGAAACTAATTGCGATATTAAAACCAATCATTAAAAACTTGTATCCAAATTGTTCATATTGAAAAACTTTGCAATTACATAATTTGGCTAATGGCAAATGAACAAACGAACAAATGACCAAATGACCAAATGAACAAATGAACAAATGAACAAATGAACAAATGTTCAAAATACACAGGAAACAACAAAAACGAACACACGCACACACACACACACACACACATAGGCCTAATGCAACCCATCCATACAACGCATACAATGACGTTTCTTATTATATAAACTTCTTACCATAAATATGTGTGTTCATGTGCGTGTGTGTGTGTGTGTGTGCGTGTGTGTGTGTGTGTGTATATAAACCCCATTCGGTCTTCCGGCAGTTTTACTGTACATAGAAAACTGTACTCGACACATGCCATCTAATTATATACAAACAGAAGTAGAAGAAACCACTCGGTGGTGCAGTTAGGATGAGGTTGGGGCAAGGCATGGCAGGAGGAGGCGGAGGAGCAGTGTAAGGAGGTGGTGGGTGGGGGGATGTACTGCAAGTGAAAAATCACTTGAAAATCGACCTACCACTGACCCACAGGACTCCACAGAGTCTAAGCATATGCAATAGATTTTGCAAGAGCTGCAAAGACAATGGGCCAGAGCATTTCAGAGTCCTGGCTGTGGCGCCTAGAAGTAGGCTTAAGATTTTCTTCGACTTCAAAACAGGACGAGAGGCTGAAGGCAAAACCGAATATAATGAAACATTTTTGACAAGATGCAGCACGCACGACTAAATGCATGCACGGAGATACACACACATGCATAGAGTCCAACATACACACACACACACACACACCCTGTCATATATACTGTTGCATTTATGTATGTCTCTGTGTGTGTGTGAGTATCGGTTTACTTTACTCATTTGCAATGTTTTTGGTAAAATGTAAAATTGAATTATTTAAAATTTAATAGAAAATCTTTGACTTGTCTTAAAATGTATATATAAAACACACACACACACGCACACACACACGCACACACACACACATGCAGATATATTTATATAGGTATTCACACACATACATAAACATGCATCTGTATATATGATAGGCATACATAACAAGCGAAGCAGCAGGCGCTGCCCTTCTGTGCAGGGTACAGGATTATTTCGAAGCACTTGGCTGCATTTTCTTCCTGTGAAATCGGAAAGGACTGAGAAGCGCCTTGACTTAAATAAAATTAAATAATTAATTCCAAAATAATTACGTTTATCATCTTAACTAAAATAAACATTTCCTCTTACTAATATTTTTATTATTATTTTTATTATTAATTATTTATTGTTCCTTCTTAAGCTCTGTTTGCCTTATCGAATCCTTAAATGAGGCTCTAACTACATAACTGTTTTAAAATCTAAACTCACAATTATTTATATTATTTAATATGATCTTTACGTCTTTAGCTTGGCTTTTTTTTATTTATTGTAAAAATTTTATTAAGTACTTAAATATTTATAAATAAATAAAAAGTATATCCCCTTTTTTTAATATATTTAAGACTTTTTTGAGTCTTCTTTTTTCGTCCTCTTACAGTTCACAAAGGACATGTTTCCATAAAAAGGTAATTAAATTTAATTAATTTGAAAAAATAAATCTTTATTAGTTATTTTATTTTTGGACTTGATCAGGAATTGTCATAATAATCCCTTATCTTGAACCCGCTAATGTTTACAGTCATGGCAAACCATCATAGTCATAGCCAAAAAAATAGAATTTCTTAAAAAGTTTTTAAAATGTTCAATATTTAACAAGGCCTCAAATGTTGAGGGGCGTTCTTACAGTTCACATTTCAACATTTTATTTAAATTTAAAAAATAATTTTATTAATTTTAATTCTTTGCTTAAATATTTCTTTAGTTTTTGATTTAATAGTTGCTTTAATACTTCCTATAATCATTCCAAAACAAAGAGTTGGCTGCTTGCCTTTAATTTTCTTAATGCATAATTTTAATTTTAAAATAATAAATATATATAGTTATATAATTTATTAAATATACTTAATTATTATTATTGTCGCCAAATTTGGTCTGTTCCTCAGCTTGAATCGCCGAACTTCCTAGTGTATCGAGTGTTCTTCATATTTAAATATTGAGTTTGCTTTCTTTTTCTTGTACATTAATATATATTTTATGCTTCACTTTAAGCACACACATGCGAACCTACCTACACACACACACACTCGCACACACATACATGCACACATACTCATAGATAAATGGACGCACACATAGCCACGTGAACATCTTGAGTTGCAGTTGAAGATGCAAAGGAATCGAGGCGATTCCTTTTTGCTTCCATAGGCCATGTTATCATTTCAGTAATTGCATTTTTGTGTTTGTCCTTGTTGTTGGCTTTGTTGTTTTCATTATTGTTGCTATTGTTGTTGCATCGCTTTAACGTTTTTGTTTCCTTTTGAGTTCTCGAAGGAGTTGTTTTGGTGATTTTCTCAAGAAAACTCAAACCTCCATGGCAAGGACCATAAATAGTTGACCAAGGCTTTTAGTGCATCTCTGCAACTGATTTTGGTAGATATTCAATACACATTAATACACAAAAGAGTACACACATACATCACCACACACACACCTTCAAGGCATACATATGGACATTAGAAGGAAAGGACACTTTGGTTGCTGTTCACAACGATTTATATTAATTTTTTTAGCTCTCAATTTTCTCGGCTGGTATTTATATTCAAATGAATGAATCTTTATAATTTAAGAGTCCTTTGTATCCTTGCTATGCATCTTTGGACTATATGCAAATTCTTCATTTCTTTTAATACACATATACATGTACATATACATACACATATATACCATATAGTTGTATTCATATATTTAGGTGCATTTAACTGATGAGCTTTTCATGGGCGTTGATTTTACATTTGAAATTTTATCGTTTATTTATTTTTTGATAAAATCATCAGCAATAACTGTAAATTTTATTTAGTATGTTTCATATTGTATGTATGTGTTCTGACACTTTTAAACAATTTCATTAATTATAACAAAAAAATAAACAAATTAAAATACATCTCTTTCGAGAAGCTTCACAGTTTTTAAAAACATAGCTTAAGAAATAATTTAACTGGCACCCAAAATTTATTAATAATGTTATAAAAAATAAAATTAATACTTTAAATATGTATATTAAAAAAATAATATTTAACAAAAATAAACTGTTATTAAAACTAAATAAATAATATTTAAGGCCCTGCAAGATAAAAAACCATCCATTAAAATCGCCTATGATTACATAGAAAATAAATAATTAAATGCTTTCAAATTTTAAAAATAACGTATACATAAAAAATTAAATGCTGTCGAACAATTATAAAATTAAAAAAATTGTTAAACAAATATTGTTTTTCACATTTAATTTATTTGCCGCTTCAATTGCGGCCCGGAAACGCAGCGACGAGTTGTGAGCTCCTTTAAGGCTCCTTTAAAGGGTTCGAGTTTTTGTATAATTTGCATATAATATTTAATACTAAGTATTACTTAAAAATAATAATAATTGAAAGTGCGAGTGTCGGACATTTAGAGATCATTGAAAATGCGCTGGGAGTCGACAGGAGCTATCAATCAAATGATGATATATCATAGTTTTTTGAGTTAATGTAAATGTTGTGTATTCCGTGCTCGCTGGTGGATATAACGGGAGAACAAATAAACAAATTGGATGGGCAAACGGTGTGATCGATGGTGTGGGAAAGGCAGCAGGGAGAGGGAGAGGAAGGTAGGGCGGGTGTGGGTGTGGAAGGATGCGGCTTAAATGTAGGCTTGGGATCAGGAAGCGGGCATAGAGATGGGCTGGAAGTGGGCAGATAATGAGCGCTCGTGGAAGCTGGTGGAAGCTGGTGGGTAGCCCACACACACACACACACACACACACACGCATACAAAAATAATGTTAAGTATGTGTACATGTGTGTGTGCGTGTGTGTGTGGAGCTTAACAACGAAACATAAATTAACGCATATTTCAGTTGCAATTTAAAAACGCACAAAGCGAATGGAATTCTGCAGCGGACAGCAGCGACGTTAACGTCGACGGCGACGGCGACGCCGACGTTTCAATTATATGCTGTTTTTATTGTTGTTGTTGTTCTTATTGTTGCTTTTTTTGCTATCATTAACATTGTTGTTGTTGTCAAAAGTGCCAGAACAGCGTTTTTTTTTTGTTGTCGCTGCTACAGCTGCGGCCGCCTCTGTCACTGCCTCCGCCTCTGCCTCTGCCTCCGCAGCTGCTGCTGCTGTTGCTGTTGCTGTGGCACGCACAAAAAATGAATAAAACAGACAACGCCCTGTAGTCGTCACACACATACACACACACACAGATGTAGCCCCAATCCCCAACCGCCTCTCAACTGGCAGCCTCTCACCAGCAACCACATCATCGCTGCATGTGCTGTAAAAAGCGTTGCTACGCCTAAAAGTATGCAGTGCATTGGCTGCCTATCTGTCAGGCTCTGTCCTGCTGCCTCCAGCCCCCACTGCTACCACTGCTGCCAATGCGACCGTTGCTGCTGCCACGGCTGCCACTGCTGCAACTGCTGCAACTGCTGTACATTATTTACCTCTTCTTCGTTTTTTGCGAGTGCGACCGCCGCTGTTTTTTACGGGTTTTATTGTGTGCGTGCGCGAATGAAAAATAAAATATATAAAAATATATAACGGTACCGCTCGAACAGCGCCGGCGTCGCATGCATCGCACGCATCGGCTGCATCGGTTGCATCGGTTGCATCGGCTGCATCGGCAGCGACGTCCACGTTCCGCACGCACATTGTGGCCTCCACCATTGGCCCCTGTCGTTGGCGGCCCCCTCAGACTCTGCGGCGCCCTCATCGATGCTATCAAAAAATGAACAAAAAGCAAAAGAGATGCCCAAATGCGAAATCGCGTGCAAGCAAACGAGCCGAAGCGATAGTCCTGGCCAGGATCAGGGCACATGCACATAGGTGCACTGATTGCCACCGCCACCGCCAGCGAGCAGCGAATAGTGAGGGGTGGGTGGTATAGGGTTTGTGGGGCATAGGAGATGTGGCATAGGGTATGGGGTTGGGGGTAAGGGCGGGGGCAGCAGCAGGTGGCTGGTTGGGGCAGAGGTTAAGGCAGTCGCTGGACAAAAAAAACCCTGGAACAGCCGGCGGGGCCAATGGTGCGTATGTGTCACGGCGACGACAACAACAAATAAGCGAACCACCAACAATGACAACAACTGCAACTGCAACAACAACAACAACAACAACAGCGGCAACAACAACGCTTGCAACAAATACAAAAGAAAATAAATTAAAAACTGTTTGAACTGCCGCTGAGAGCTTTCCACTTACATTGTTGTCGTTGCTGTTGTTGTTGTTGTTGTTGTTGTTGTTGTTGTTGTTGTTGTTGTTGTTGTTGCTGTTGCTATTGTTGTTGTTAAGCTCCACAAAAATATATATTGCAAATATCCTTTTGCATATTTATTTTATTTGATGTCGCGTCGTTTGAAAAAACTTCCTGGCCGTCTAAAAGCGTACAACATTTTTTAATTGGGTTAGTAATTGAAATTTATCGAACACTCCCACGCACAGGAGCAGGACACACTCCCAGGAGACGACGTGAAGCGCTGCCGACAAATTGAAGCGCAGGAAACAAGAGAAATGCAATAAAAAAAAAAAAAAAAATCGTTTAAGAAAAAAATCGAAGGAAGAAAAAATAGATTCCTGATTATTGAATTGTAATGCTTTAAGTGTCCTTTGGGGTCCCGGAGCTGCCATCAGAGCAGAGGAATTACAATTATGCGCCATGAGTCCTTGCGGTGTACGAGTTTTTGTTAATTCTACATCAACGATTTTCAGCTTATTTCATATCCTTTTCATTCGATTCAAAACTCAGTTTTTAGTCGAAAAAAAAAGAATCCTTGAGAGTCACTAAATGGCGCCCTGTCCCTAAGAGTATTTTGAAAAACATCAAATTGATGCTAGGAAATTTATAATATTTATAAAGAGAAATACTTGATTTATTCTATTATCCCTAAGCCAAACAACACAGAAAGGACAACAGATTTGGTGCCCAGGAACAGGCCATTAAAATGAAACTGGTTATTGTTGAAAAATTTGGCTATGCATCGCCAAGGATACCATTGGCATGAGACGTGTGGACTTTTTATTGGTGTCCTTTGGCACGGCAGCATCATCAGCGCAGGGATCAACCCATCCACAGTTATGCATTCAAATCTTGTGGACATCACACACACTCACGCACAACAAACTGGACATTATCTGCCGAAAATACACACCAAATATCAAGGAACAATGCGAGGAGGAGACGCTGTCCAGGAATTTATGCGGGATATGAGGAAGATTGCAAATCAAAAGGACAGCATCTCGAAACCACCCCAAGTACAGCGGATAAGATGAGTGACCAGCGGACGCCTGACCAGCAGCGAGAAGCAGCGAAAAGGAGCAAAGGAGCGAAGGAGCGGCAAACTGGTTACCGGAAGGGGTTGCATCCTTGACGGGATGCGTGTCAAAGTTCAACGTCTCGACTCTGATAGCATTTATTTAGCCGCCTTGACCGTTAGACGCTGATGCTGTGTCCAGTTTGGAAAACCGGCCCGGCACTGGGATCTGTTCTGGGTTCTGGGCTGATTTCTGTTGAAATTTTGATGTGAAAGTTCAGAAGATTTTTATAAAAGTTTCATGTCCTGCCACGGATGCTGAACGTTGAGCGTGAGAAACTTTCAAATGCCGTCAACGAAACTTGTTCCATTCCCAAATGTCCTGTCCCAGATGCTGCTCCTCAGCTCAGACCAGTCCGCCCATAAACCAGTCGAGCATCCCGAACGTCTTCGACTTGCATCCACATCCTGCAGCCACTTAGCAACCGATGCGAGCGATTTATTCATGCTATTTGGCCAGTTGGCTAATTACTAACCAAATGCCAAGACATTGCTACCAAACATTAGCTCGCCAAATGGCCAACAGCCTGAGGCATTGTTTGTCTCCAAGTCGAAGCACTAATTGTTCTCGAGGGCGTTGTCTGCGATGCCTGCGATGTCAGCGATGCCTGCGATGGCTGCGATGCCAGCGCATCCCTTTGGCTCGAAAGGATATGCCGACTCGTGTTCGCTGACCGCCATAGACCTATTAGCTTAGATATTCCATTAGGCGACATCGATTACTCAGACATGCATTGATTTTTTCACAACTGACTGCAAATTTCAATGCATAAACGATGAGTTACAGTCCTTAATGAGCTGCCAGTGGCTCCTGTTTAGCGACAGGACACGTATCCTGCCACATCTGCTCGAATACTTTATTTGAGCTAATCAACCCACAGAGAGCAACACCAGCAGAAGCTGAGCGATACAGAGCTTTTATATTTACAAAGGATATTTCTAGGATAATTGTTTACATGTATTCAATGGGTTAATTATTATAAAAAAATTAAATATTAATTTAATAAAATTAATTAAACAATATTAATTACTTATCACAGCAAACAAAAAACTAATAATTTTTATATAAATGAATGAAATGAATTTTAAATAAAAGATTTTTTGTTAGTTTTAAAGAAATTTTCTAGAATTGAAAAATAAATTAACAAATTAAGAAATTAAAAAATAAAAAAAAAATAAATAATATATTTTTTATTAAATTTTTAATATAAAAACTGATGTAACATTTTTCTAGTTCTCTTCTGGTGTTCCTAGAAGTAGTTGCTTATGGAGTCCTGTCAACTGAATTCCCATCCCGAGCTGCGCTTTGGGAGATGACAGGAAAAACGTTACACAAATAACCATCAGATTAAGGATATTTCAGTAGAAAAGCATTAGAAAAAACGTTAGAAAAACCGGTAACTAACTCTGCATCCCAAGGTATCAGATTTTTAGGCAAAAAATTCCAGTTTTCCTATCAAAGCAGGGAAAGGACCAAGAAGTAAGTTCAACTCGGTCAGACGATGCTGGGCTGCAGACAGAAGTCACATAAACAAGCTCAGACGCAGGGGGAAGGGTTGGGCATTGGTACTGCGTTTGTCCGAGAGACAGTGAGGACCAATCAGGAAACAAGATCCTGCCACTGAAATGCCAGCACATGAAATATAATCAAAGCAAATGGCTAACCCTTAAGAAAGTGGACTAATATCTTCGACTCACCCCATTGGCGGAGTCCCATCCTTGGCATAGGGATAAAAATGTGTGTGGTCAAATTCGTTGCATACTTCAAGGCGCCGTAAAGTATTTCACAGATAACTTGCCCTTTGACGATGACAGGAAAAAGGACTATATTATTTTGATAAATATTTAAATATTACAATTTAAAATTTAAGAATTATTTACGTAAATTTAAAAATTGTTCATTTTTTATTTTCGCATTAAGATAAATTAACTGATGATGGGAGCATCTCGTGGAGGAGCATGAAAAGAGCCGCGCGTGTCTTAAGAGACATTTTCTTATTTTTCCACTTTATGCGACATGAGGATTCTTTTATTTGTCATTCTGTCTGTGGCGCAACATGTGACACGCCGCACACAAAAGGAGCAGCAGGAGGGGGCGCACAACAAGCGGCGGAGGACAACAAGAAAAACAAATGGAGCAACAAAATGGAAGCAAGACCAAAACAAAAATAAAACATAACAATGCAGGATTCAAGGCGAAAAAAGGCGCAACAGGCGATTTCAGGCGGCGTCCTAAGCGCGTGGGCGGGTGAGAAAAATGAGCATAAAATATTTTTAGAGAAAACCAGAGCGAAGGCTCTCGCCACCCCACCGCCCCACCGCCCCACCGCCCCACCGCCCCACCGCCCCACCGCCAAAAAGTATGCTAGCAAAAATGCAAAGTATGTGGTACCGTGTTAGGGGTTGCTGCTCAGGAGCGAAAGAATGAAGGGACTGAGGGAGAGCGAGAATGAGAATAGGAATGAGAATGAGAATGAGAATGAGAGTGAGACTGGGAATGAGAACGAGACGGAGAGGCAGCCGATGGGTGATACTTTGTTTGAGTCCTTGCATACTTCTTGCTTCTTCAAAAGCGCAAAGACGTTGCGCAGCCTTCTCTGGGTTGGTCGCCATGCGACTACCCCCTTACCCTACCCCCTACCCCTAGCCATTCCCCTGCCTCTGCCCTCAGCTGTGCACTTATTGAGGTAGGCACGCGGTTATCTATTTGTGGAAAACTCAGTATTCATATGCCCAAATCTAAATCAAAATTCTGGATGTGTGTGTGTGTGTGTGTGTGTGTGTGTGTGTGTGTGTGTGTGTGTGTGCTACCTACCCCTTTTCGACGGTCACTCATTAACTTGACGTGCAAAGTTCAAAGATGACCGGTCAAGCAACTGGTTTGAATCTGGCCCAGCCTGTCTTCGACTGGACCTGGCCCTGAACCTATCCTTTGGACAGCATCCTCGAGGATGTCTTCAATAGATCCCGAGACTTATCAGTTGAGTTTGAACTTTCATTTCGGTCGCGTCGCGTTCGCTACTTTGGGCTTTGTTTGTTGAGACGAAAATCTCGCGTTTGTTTTTCGTTCATGTGGGATTTCTGTTAATTTATTTGTTAACATCTGTTAACATTTGTTATTGTTAACATTTCTGTTGAACATTTTCGTTACATTTGTTGTTGTGTTTTGTGTTTCGTGTTTTCGTTTAACTTTTTCCTAAATCGAATGTAAGTGTTAGTTTATAATTAATTTACTTATTGCACAAAATGTGAAATTTGGTATATTTAAAATTACACCCCAAGTGATCCTTATGCATGTCCTTGATACCAAAGTGTTACCCGTCTTCTCTTTGTAGCACTTTTCATGAAATCCTTCAGAACGGAGAATAGCTTTCAACAGATCAAAGCCTTAGAAAAAATTATACAATCATTCAAAATTTGATCCTTCAATCAATGCTTTTATTTATCGCTTGTCCTTTGTCTTGATCACAAAATTTATTGCGAGTCCTGTTTAGTTTGTTTGCCACACAATTCAAATCGCATCCTCATGGAGCAATCCAATGGCAGCCGTAAGCACAGCCTCGAACGGACTGAGCCCCAACTCCACCCCGAGTCCCTGGTGACCTCCATCGCACTTGGCATGGCCGAGGGCTGCGGCAACAAGCGGAAGCTCTACGCCATAGACGAGCGCGAGGAGAGTTCCCCGGTGACGGTGGGTGAGTTGGAGCCCGAGGCGGAGGCGGCCTACGATGCGGATGTGGATGAGCTGGAGCAGCCCGTCAGTTGCCAGCCGCTCAGTAAATTGGCCAGCGAGCGTGAGGTGATCTACGAGCTGTTCCAGCCTTGGGCTCTCAAGACCTACGGTGATCAGGCAAAGACCAAGACGATCACGCTCCGGAAGAAGGTGCGAATTCTGAAGGCACTTGAGGGCAAGGAACACAGTCGTCCGGATAGCTCCAAGTTTCGATTCTGGGTGAAGACAAAGGGTAAGTCAAAGGAGTTTCTCAGTCGATACATTTAGCTAAATGGAGCCTCTTCGAAACAGGATTCACGACAAAGCGTCCCGATGGCTTTGAGGAGGCACCAGGCAGTCGACGGCGCCATCAACCGCTGCCCAATACCGCCGTCCTTTCGGACAATCCCGGCGCCGTCGATCTGTTTGCCGCATCTGCCAGCAAGGACTTTGGTCGTCGCATCTACCGAAAGGTGGCCTGCGTCGAGGAGTTCTTTGACATCATCTACAACGTTCACATGGAGCTGGGCGGACGCAGTGGCATGCACGCGGGACAGAAGCGCACCTATCGCATTGTGAGTGTAGTGTACAATCCAAGGACTCTACTAAAGAACTTATATCCTTGCCTCTAAATGCAGTAGACACCTTAGTACATAACCGTTTAGTATTTTAGTATATATTATATTAAATACCAACATAAATACTTTTCTCCTCTCTTCCTGCTTAGATAACTGAAACCTACGCCTTCTTGCCCCGCGAGGCTGTCACCCGTTTCCTTACCATCTGCCCCGAGTGCAAGAAGAATCTGCGGCCTTCTTCGCCCTCAGCTGGCTGCAAGGACTCTGAGCTGGCTGGGAACGAGAGTTCCTCGGAAGTGGAAACCTATTTAAACTATTCATCGCACACGGAGAGCTCCTTGGAAACGGGTCCGACGGCCAAGAGGCGACGACACTCAAGCGCAGATCTGAAGGGTCACACGCCGCTGGTCGCAGGAACCGTGGCAAGCAGCGCCAGTGCCACACAGCTGGATGCCATTACGGCTCCAATACCAAGTCCCACACCCACACCCATATCCACATCCATAACCAAATCCACATCCACCCAACAGGCAGCAGCCTTGGGTGAATCAACGCCGGTTAGCGTGCCCAAGATCCGTGTCAATCCGCAGTTGCAGCGTCCACTCAGTCCGCCCGTGACTGCTGCGGAGCCAGCAGCTTCCATGGCATCCAATCCCCCAGCCCCCAGCACCCAATCCCAGGCCTTTGACATGCAGCTGTTGAAATCGCGAGATGATCTTGTGCGATATTACGACTTCATGAGGCGCTTCTATGCCGGAGGCTCGCTGCTCAGCCAACCGGTTCTGGCTCCGCCCCTTTACGGCAGCAGCCTACTGCAGAGTCTTAGCTTTCCAACCACCACCACAACTGCCACAAATACCACTGCATTGGCAGCCAACAACAATCTCAAGCAACCCAAAGAGTTGCCTGTCTCGGCAGCAGCCGCCAAGGTCACATCCCCTGCGCCTGCTTCGTCCCATTTCCCAGAAAACCTGAAGACCTCCCCTAACAGCTCGTCTCGGGCACGCTCACCGATCGTTTCTGTAGCCCCGCCCCCCGTCCCACAAACACCTCGCACACCACACACCCCACACACACCACACACGCCAGTCAATCTAATAAAACCTTCGTTTTCCAGCTCCAGCAATGGTCAGCCAGCGTCCACGTCCACTCCTGTGGCTGCCGCTCCGCTCAAACTGGAGCTGCCAAGTCCACCCAAGCCGCTGCCCGAGCTACGTATTCCCCAGCTTCTGCTGCGTGGCTCGGCGCCAGTGGAGCAGCTACCGCTGCCGCTGCCGCTGCCCCCCCTCGACTTGGAGCGTCTAAAGCCCATCACATCGACCTACCTGCAGCTGACCCGCAGCATGGGTCTCAGCGACGAGGATGCCCTGCGGTTCGATAACTTGGTGAGTAAAGATTTCAAATATACCCTTTAAATTAAGCAGAAGAAGAAGAAGGGTGCTACTTTTGTAAGTCCCATCATTTCTATATTAAAAATTTAATTCCTATTAATAATTCACATTTTTAAATCTTAAAATATTTAAACATATTTTATTTCCCATCCACCCGAACGAACTACTTATATGATCTCTTATATGAAATACTTAAATTCTATAATTACCATTCATAATATTAACATTCATTTTATAAATCAATCTGATTAGTCTAAGGCTCTTCCTGCCGCTCCCCCTCCCCCGCCCCCAACAATCGATTGATTCCTTTATTTAAGCAAGTTTTTATATGCGTTAAATTCAATTTACGATTCATTTCACTTATTATTATGTTTGACGAGGTTTTTATTAGATTTTTATCCCCTTTGAACATTTTAATAATTATTAATAACTAAGCCAAAAAAAAAAAAAAACAAAAAATAAAAATAAAATAAAGCTTCAGTACATTTTATTGTTCCGTCCAGATGAACAATGCAATATGCGCTATAAAGCATTTAATATATATATATATATTGATTTTTTATATAACAAATTTTTAAATATTTATGCCAATTAATAGTTTTTATATTAAAGCTTTTGTTGCTGTTTTTGAACTGATTTTTTAAGTTCACGTTTTTAATGCTTTTCAATTAGTTGAATGCCGCGAATGAAGCGTCCTTTATACTCTTGCAGTTTAATTACAGGAGTGACATGAAAATTTCAAATAATAGTTAAATTCCGCATCATAAATTTTAAATATAAAATAAAGAAGTTTGCACGAGTTGACAGTTCAATATTTAGTTTTAAATTTAAAATATTGAATATTAAATTTACAAATATTAAAGAAGTTGAAGAAGAAGAAACTCGAGCACATTTATGCTCTAGGCTGTACTAACATTTTGGCCACGACTGTATGTCAGTTCATGTCAATTGTCCAAGTTTATAGAATATCCGTTTTTCAAAATTAAATCAAAGTTTTTTTAAAGGGAGAGTCTAAAGTGTGAAAGGGAGGATTGACGCTGGCTGATTCCTCTCTCTCTCTCTCTCCCTCTCCTTTCCTCTCGTTCTCTCTTTCTCATATTGCACTTGGAAAACCAGGACTATTCCTGTGATGCTCCTTAAACAGCTCGCGATTTTCTCAACTCTGAATCTCCTGTAGAAGTGAGCGCAAGGGTCAGCCCGTCATCCTTCATGATGTCCTGCCACATCACCTGGTGATGTTCCCAGGCTGCATTGCTACTCCGTTGTAAATGCTGGCGACTTCCTTCGGGGTGACTGACCTTTGCCACCTCACAAGCAATTTACTTATCAACGAGTTCTGAATTTATTCTAAAAGAAAGTAGGAGTTTTTTAATTTTATATAACGGTAAATATTACACAAGACACGGAAGAGCCTTGCTGCTATTTTGGTTCCAAAGGATGCAACTTATGATTTTGAGAGCTGAAAGTTGAGTCCTTCAACTGCAAGAGTATCCACACTTCGGCCAAGTCGAAGGCTGCCACTGCTTTATTTACAGCTTATATATAACACATTTATTATTATTATTAAGATTATTACATTTATTATATAAATTTTGATGCTTTTACACTTACACATACATCTACATCTAAGCGGCTCCTGTTTTTGCCACGCCCAATAATATTTTTAACTAATTTAGTTTCTCTTTTCTCTGACATGCTTGGCTTATAAATCTAACGCATCTATCGCAATGTAATCGAGCTTCGTAAGAGCGACAGAGACAGCAACAACAAATTATTACAAGAACCACAATAGAAGAACAGCAACAACTACAACTACAACAACAACAACAAATATTTTCGGCTACAACAAATGCGCTCGTCTCAGGCGACGCACAAAATTTTGAAATAGTTTTCAATCCTTATATTTCTTTATTTTGGAAACTCGAATTTCGAATTTGGAATTTCAAATTTTAAAGTTTGAATTTGGAATTTTGAATTTCGAATTTTAAATTTTGAATTCTGAAGTTCGAATTTCGAATTATTTTACTTGCTTGTTTTGTTTATAGATACCTGATCTCCCCTCTGCCTGAATAATTTGGCTGCAATTAATATTTTACTTTAATAATGTTGTTAACAAGTTTAATGCAATGCTAATTTTTTATTATTATTTTTGTTGCAATTTTTTTGTAGTTAATTTTATAATTTTTATAACGCTTTAATATCCATTCCGCTTGATTACGTAACGTATTTATTTGTTTCCTTTTATTTTTATAATTTTTTGCCTTTGTTTCCTTCTCATTTTTTTCTTCATTTTTTTCTGTGTTATTTTCAGCTCAGTTATTAACGAAAGCCAGAAATTGTTGTAATAAATTAGTTAATAAAAAACCAAATGCTTTTTTAATATAACGCAATTGAAATTTTACATTTTAATTGATGCGCAAGAAAATTAATGTGTAATAAATTAGATCGCTTTTTGAAAATTTAATACGCCTACTATTTTTAGTCCGCTTAGTTAGTTTTTACATTCAAGAATTTCAGCTGCGGTGAGTACATTTTGCCATTCATATTGACATATATATTGCCATACATATTACCATACAAATTGTTATACATAAAACCCTACCTATTGACATATATACAGCCATATAATTTATTGTACAAATTGCCATACATTTTATCCCGAATATTTAAATATATTTTACCCTATTTATTGCCATATATATTGGCATACATATTACCATACAAATTCGAATGTATAAAATCCTACCTGTTGACTTATATACTGGCATACATTTTGCCATACATATTACTATACAAATTGTTATATATAAAACCCTACCTATTGACATATATACTGCCATATAATTTATTTTACAAATTGCCATACATTTTACCCCGAATATTTAAATATATTTTACCCTATTTATTGCCATATATATTGACATACATATTACCATACAAATTAGAATGTATAAAATCCTACCTGTTGACTTATATACTGGCATACATTTTGCCATACATATTACTATACAAATTGTTATATATAAAACCCTACCTGTTGATACTGCCATATATTTCACCCTATATTTTACTCTACATATTGACCGTAATATATATGCGCTATTTATTACCCTTATATTGCCATACATACTGCCATATATATTGCCCTTTTTTGTTTATTTTACCCTATACTTTATCCCAAATATTGATTTATATATAACCATATTTTATATATAATATATATAAAATATATTCTGCCATATATAATATATTACCCTTATTTTGCCATATATATCATACTACATTATGCCATTCAATATACCCCACCTATTGACAGACCTGGGCTTATATTTAGACATCGATCCTAGCTTATTCATGTTATCATATCTTCCCTACATATTGCCATATGACTGATTCATATTACCCTGACTACCATATGACTGAATCACATTGCCTTTTCCTTCATATTGTCATATATACTGCCAGATATTTTATTCGATTTTTATATATTTAGCTAAGTTAAGATTTGATTGGCGAAGTGATCAGTAAATTGTTGTACAAAAATCATTCGTTATTTTCGATCATATATTGATAACAATTCAATAATCAATCAATCATTTATTGATCATTTAAAAATTGAGGAACTTTCCCGGTAATAAATCTGTGCACTTTTTTATGAGTATTTCGAATTATTTATTCATTTTATTTATTCATGAGCTTCGAACAAAAATAATAATATTCGTCTGGTTATTTCCCGAGATAAGAAAAATGATTCACTTCCTTGAGAACGAATCATTTACTTGCTTGAAAGTTTCTTTGTCTAATCGAAAGTTTCAGGACCCTGATTTGAGGGTGGAGGATTCCTGGCGGGGCTCAGGCTGAACCTGGCTGTCAAGATGCGTCCATCTTTGGTCATGAAATTCTTGACGACTTCCCCGTTGGTATCCAAGGTCTCCAGATCGAGTACGCTCTGAAGGTCAAGAGCAGGTGGTACGTAGTTCCCTCCTCTGGGAGCGCTAGCTTGATTTCCAGTTTGTGGTTTCAAGTGGGAGGCAGGTGGTGGTGCATTGTTTCCACCTTGTGGAGCAGTCCCTTGATTCGGAGTTAGTGGCTCCAAACGGGGAAAAGGTGGCAGGTTATAGATTTGTTGTGGTGGAAGTTTGTCTATGTCAATCCTTCGTATTGTGTTGGGTGCTGCTTCTGTGGGGGGTGGGGTTGCGGGTGTGCGCGCCCCGGGGCTTCTTCCGGGAACAGGCGTGGGCAAGGGCACAGTTTCCCTCGGTCGATTGGTAGGTGTCGTAGGTGTCGGGAGTGGTGTAGGTGTCGTAGGTGGCGTTGGTAGCCTAGATGAAGGTGATGTAGGCGACGGTACTAATCCTGGCGTTGGCTGCGCGGAGTGACCTTGCGGATCGTGCATTTTACACCAGTCTGGCATGCATCCAAACAAGCCTTGGGAATTGCATAAAGGTGCATTTAAGTTTGAGCTGTCAACTGGAACTCCATTGTGAAGTGTTAGCCGCCTTACAGTTGTGGTCACACGGCCCAAGTTATCATGGAAAGATTCGGATTGATCGCTGGGTTGGGATTTAGACGGCTCCGAAAAGTTTGGCCAGTTGAAGCTATAAGTCGTAGATGTTGTTTTTGTGGTGCTGCCGTCGGGATTCACGCTCGTTTCGACGGTCGTTCGAGGTGACACTCCTTCGGGAGGAGCCGAAAAATGTCTTTCAAATTCTAACCAATGCTGGGGAAAGTTGGGTGCATTACGTTTAAAGAGGTTTGTTGCGACCATAGTGGGATCATACTCATATACTCCATTGTTTTCTAATGAGTGGCCAAGCTGTGAGAAAATAACAATTATAACGGCTGTTGGGGTACCAGGACATATATATAAATATATATTTAAATTAACCCACCTCCCATCCCATGAGGCAAAGTGTCATCAAACATAGACATAGACTCGCATCCCTCATTGTAGACTCTTCCAATTGCGAACTAAAACTGTGGCCCAGCCCCGACGGACTGCAGTCTAAATAGCGGATTAGATCAGTGGAAATGCTGTGGGGGTTGTGGGGCAACTCAACATGAGATGTGGAAGGGAGCAAAATTAGCATTGATTAAATGCCCATGGGCTTATATACACACATATATAGAGTGCAAGCGATTGGAAAGGTTATCTCAAGTTATACCCTCACAAATTGGGAGAGTCTGTGTGAGAGTCTGAAACTATAGTTCATTTCGTTAAATATCTGATATCCGTCGTATATAAATCGATTAGTTTTATTTAAACTTTCATTTGTTGAGTAATATTTTAATTTAAAATCCATTGCCTGCGATTTGTATTTTTAGCCGTGAGGGAAAAGACAGAGAGAACATTTAGCAGTCGACTTGACCCAGCTCAGACCTAGCACTATACACACATATCTGTGTAAATGTATATATGTAGTATATATATATATATATATATATATATATACATATATAATTGTTGATATTTTGAATTCTGGAATTCTCTTGTATATATAACGAATTATAAACTATACAAAGTAAATAAATCTATTCCGCATCAATAATAATTTAATTAATTATATTATGCATAATATATATATCATGTACATATATATATCAATAAGAAATTTATAATAATTATATAATATATATATATATATATACATATAATATAATATAATATAAAACATGTTAACTTTAAATGTAAGCAATTTAAATAGAATACTCTGTTAAGCCGAGAGAGCATCATTTGAGGTGAACTCAAGTGAGTATGGTGCCTGTAAATGTGGGGAGAACGGTGCAGAGTGGTGAAAAAGAAGAGGGAACGAAGCTCGATCCCTCAATTGTAAGATCGACAGTAGAGGTTGCGAAATTTCAACAAAGAAAGAAGGGGAAGGGGAATTTTTTTAATTGCATTTTTTTCATAAATATAAATGCGTATTTCTTCATATAACAAAAACCCAAGTTTCAAACCTTTTCTTAAAAGCTTTTAACAGTTTTACAAAGAAACAAATAACTCACGTTATCCTCCCATTATTTGCTTGATCCTCTGTCATATTATAATGTATGTCATAATATACGAAAGATATAGGAAATCTTTATATCAAATTTAATTGTATTTAAATCAAATTCTAATCAAAGTATAAAATAAATTTAAAGTATAAATTTAATTTAAATTAAATTAAATTAATAAATAATTAAAGTATAAATTTAATTTAAATTAAATTTATAAAGTACTTAACGTGACTTAGCATTGAGATTTCATTGTCCTTTTAGAAAGTTTTTTTAAGTGCCGATCTAAATAGTCCTTGTAGAAGCAAAGCTTACAGCCCCTCCAAAAGGAAACTGTCGGAGGAGGTTGAAATAAGGGAAAAACTTAATTTTCCTTTAAATATTAAGAAAATTACAAAAGAAATTTTGACTGGAAATTTAAAAAATGATTTATAAATTACAAAATGTAAAATGCAACAGGATGTGCAGCAGGATATGCGAGCAGTTAAAAAAATATAAAAATTCTCTCAAATGACAATAAGAAGAAAATGACAAGCAGGTTAAATTCTTCTGATGGTCCTAAAAAGGACTTAAAGGAGTATTGGAGATGCTGTCCCTGCGATAGAAGGACTTAGGCTATCGTCCAGCAGTGGTCAAGATGGAAGAAAAAGGGTACTGCACGTTAAATAGAAGCCCATAACGTGGAATAGACACTTTTAGCTATCCGGGTTACCGTTGCTCCTTCCAAAGGTATGCAGGATTTACGCTAAAAAGACGCCATAAAGTTTGAATGGCGGTGAAAAGGGGAATAAAGGGTTCAGAAATTGGAATTTGATAGACGCCGGGGCCTCAGACTCAGACTGTGACTCGTCCTTCGGGTGCTTGTGCCGCTTTCAAAGTTCAGAGGGCGTTGCACGGGTGGGCGACAGGAGCAGGCAGTGCCGCAGGAATCGCACTCGACAGAGCCGACCGACGGGGTGCATTCCAAGTATTGACGACTTTTTAAAAGGGTCGAATGACGTCGGAGCTGTTAAGGACGAGCCACGTGTATGTGGAGTTCCAGGGGCTGCCGACTGCCTGGGCTGGGTACCATGCCACAAGCAGGGGCATCGTTGGCACGTGTAATAAACCAAGCAATTTTAACGCTTGCAACTCGGCTGTAGGACTCGGGGTGTAGGACTCGGAGTGTAGGGCACAGGGTGTAGGATTCGGGGTGTCGAGTGGGCGTATGTGGACGCAGAGGACTGTGTCGAGGGGGGTCGAGCTGGCCAAAGTTATAAAACTTTACAGTTAACTAGGCTTGGCAATCAAGCTAAAAGCAAAGGCGTCGTCGTCATCGTCCCAATCGCCCTCCCCCCTCCCCATCCCCATTTTCTCGTTAGCCCCTACTCCAACTCTGACGCTTACCCGTACTCCTTTCTGTTGGCCTCGCGTCTCGTCTGGCGCCACCTATCGACCGTTGCCAGAGACTTACAGCCGAAAAAAAAGAGGCAACGCCTAACGGAAGGCAAGCACCTCTAAACGTGGACAGTTCAACAAACACACACACACACACACACACACTCATACACACGCACACACATGCCAACACTCACATACTCACATGCTCGCCCACCCAACGGTGTGTCATTGTTTGTGTCCTTGCGCCAGGACATCCAGCACCAGTCGGTGACTCTGGGTGAGTGGCTTCCCGTCGGGTTTGGCTTACCCAACGTACCGTTTGTTTGCTCAAATCGCTCCTCGTTTTAAACATTGCCTTTTGATCCACCCTTCGCTTTTCCACGTTTGCAATTTTATCTGCCGCCCACACGGACAGCGTCTGTGGGTCCTTTCCGAATGTCATATGTGCAACTGCTTGCCTGGAAGGGTCCTGGAAGAAAGCACCCGAAAAGCTAATTAGTGGACGAAGGATATGTGAAGGAGCTTCCATATCACTGGATCATTTTATTCACATTGCGGCCAGATATTTTCGCCAAGATGGCGAGTCCTCACGATCCTTGAGTCAATTCAATACTTCTTCACATCATCTACATTAACGAAGGATGAATTTAAAAAAATTGCTTGGTTTCCTGGCGGCCAGCGCACAGGATGAGTTGGGCAAGAGCCCGGCACGCACCCTTGGAAGGTAAAGGCACAGAAACAAGGACAAATGGAGCTGTGGGTGCTACTTCGTCTGCACTCCCCCAAACCATGTCTGGGGACTGAGGGAGACCTACAACTTGGGACTGGGCATGTCAGTCGAGCTGTGGGTAAGCGGAGTTTTAGGACCGTTGGAACATGGGTCGGGCACTTCTTCATTAATTTTCATGGCGGCACAAGAACAATGCCCGGAACGAGTCAGGCCCCACCCGCAGACCGACCCACACCCACATCCACATCCACACCCACATGCACATCCATCCCCACACTTAGACGCAGACCTAGACCCAAGCCCAGACCAAAACCCGGACCCATTCGTGTCCCGCCCCCTTCCGCTCAATGCTCCAATATGAAAACGTAGAAAACAGAAATGATGAAAAAAAAAGGAAACGAACGGAAAAGTTACTCCTGCTGCCAAGTTGTGGGTGTGTTTTGTGCAAATGAGTGGAGTGGAATGAAGAGTATAGAAGAGGATGACTGTGAGCTGCATGGATGGGGGAATGGGGGGTGGATGGAATGGAGGGAATGGGGAATGGGGAATGGTGGAAGGCAAACGCGTCTATGTCCGCCCTTATGTCCTTGCTTTTTCTTTCTGTGTGTGTGTGTGTGTATTTGTGTGTGGGTTGATTACTTTCTGTTTTAGGTGCCTGTCCGTCCACGCCCCCTGCCCAGCCACCCACACCAACACCCACACCCACACTCAACGACCAACACTCCCGCAAGCGCAACTTCTGAAGGCAAGAACGCATTTTTATGTTTGCTCGTCTGGCTAGCGGTCCTTAGATTTTTTTATTTTAGCACAGGATGCGAATCCCTTTTTTGTGCTCCTGGCACACACCGCACACACCCCCGCTAATGGACGACTGGCAGGGACAATTGTCGACACAACCAAAACGACAGGATAGAGACAAAGGGGGCCCAACGAGGAAGAACTTGCAATTTTTGCCATTGCCAAGAAAAGCCAAAGCCAAGAAAACGTCTTGGAAACTGTTTGACATGCTCAGCCTCCTCCTTCTCGTCTTCCTGCTCGTCCTCTTGCTTCTCCTTCCTTTGGCTACTGAACGCTCTAATGAATTTCCGTCCAGGCAACTGGGCAACATCCCTCAAAAGAATGCAGGAAAAAACTGAACTGAAGGCAAAACAAAACAGAAAAAGAAGAAGAAAACAATTAAAGTGGACTTAGAACGGGGTTCAGCCGTGGGTTGTGGGTTGTGGGCTGTGGGTTGTGGGGCGGACGCACCCATAATCATAATTGCGCGTCCGAAACTTTACCCCTCGACTTGTCGATTGTGTCCTGACGTTGCAGGATCTCAGCTACAGTCACAGCCTTATCCTCACTCACAGCCACAGCTTTGGCCTCAGTCCAGTCCAGTCTCAGCTCTGGCCTCAGCCTCAGCCTCAGCCTCAACTCTGCCCTCAGTCTCATTCCTAGACTCGTTCCCAGTCTCGTTCCCATGTCCAAACACATGCCCATCCAGAGGACTCAAGTTACCCCTTTTTTCCCTCCTAATTGTTGAGCCTGTTTTCCCGTTTCTCTTCTCTTCGCTACATCAATTCTCCCCCTTCTAATTCCCCCTCTTTCGCTTTGCTGTTCCAATCCCTTTGCTTAATTGTGTGCCCGACTCGTTTCCCTTTTAGATATCTGTCCTTTATATTTTTTCTGGATTGAGGGAAATTTTCACTTGCTTTTAATTTGTCAATTTGGTGAGTTTTCCTTTACTTTTTCATTTTCATTTTCTTTTTCTTTTTATTTCTTCCACTTCTTTTCTAACGGTGAATCTTTTTCCTCTGTTTACTGATGAGCTCTAAAAGTTGCTAAACAAGGTGGCAATTACTTATTTCGGCTTTGCAGCAACTTGCGTTTTAATTACTTGTGAGTCGCTTCTACGGATTCTGCGAGATGTTCGCCTTCGGGTCCTTAAATTGAAGCTCTCACCTATTCGGGGATGGGACTTACTTAATTATTTCGATCCATAATGAAAAGTCGCTGGACACTTGAATTATGAAAATAAGAGATGACTGTACCTCAATTTATTGCTCCTTCCCTGAAGATCAAGAAATTTGCTTGTCGGTGTTCCGATTTTCTTAATCGTTAACATAATTCCTTCATCATTTATCATCAAGTATATCTCCAGTCATTAGATATCAATTAGAAAGAACTAAAAATGCATGAAGAACAACAACAAATGCAAGCGACGAAGCTCCGTTATTTATTATATAGAGATAACTACAAAAGAGAAAAAAATGCACAACTTAAGTGATAAAAATAACAACAAAGTCAATGCTGACGTCGACGACAGCAGATAAACAACAGATTAAAGCTCGACCATAGCAAGTAGAGCACGAAGAGATAAGCAATGGCTTGGTAACGGAGTGGTGGGAGGGGAGGGGACTATATGCGCTCAGAAGCGGTCGCAGGGGGGGAAGCAAAGTAACTGGCAAATAATGAATTTCTTTGGAAATACACAAATTGATAAATTAAACGCCACTTATGACAAAGTTAAGAGCTGAGAAGTGAGAGGAAAAAAGAGAGAGAGAGAGTGAGTGAGAGAGAAAAAGAACAATGCAAGGAAGAATGTAAGAGAAGTAAAAGTATCAAAATACCGGAAAGGACACGCACCACACAAACAACAATAAGAGCAAAGACCGCAAAGTGCACGCAAATTGAAGCAGCAATAAAAAACAGAACATAAACAAGGCAAAAATAAAAGTCAAAAGACACACGCTCCCCCCCTGCGACCGAGCACTTGAGCATATATATCTCACTTAAAATATCTCTGTCTTGCTTCAGCGCACGGTAAAGAGTCGAATAAAAAAATAGAAGCAAAACAATTAACGTCCTTGGCGAAAATATTTTTGCAGCAAAAACGACTAAAAAGAAAAGCTTAAGTGCAAAAAGCAAACGAAGAAATTATCCACAAAAAGTACAAAAGTAGAAGAAGGGCAAGAAGCGCAAAAAAAATGAAGCAAAACAAACAAATAAGCAAACAAGGCGAACAAACAACACAAAACGAGACGGCGTCGATGTCGATGTCGACGTCCTGAGAGCGAAAGCCGTTCATGTCGTGAGAGTGTAAAGAGAAGATGACTATGATGATGTGAATGCGGAGATGATGATAACAGCGATGATAATGATGACAATGATGACGATGATGACGATGATGACGATAATGATAATAATGATGATGATGATGATGATGTTAATGGCACACACGCACACGCACACACGAAAAGAAATGCGCAGGCAAAAGTGTTTGGAAGCAACAAATACATAAAAAAAGAAAACAAAAATGACAAACTAGAAAACAAGCAAAAAAACTCAATTACAATGGCAGCAACAGCGACAAGAGCAGCAAGAACAACAACCGAAGCAGAGACAGCAACCTGTTGAGTCTGGCAGGCGCACATATATTCACACACACATACACACACACTCAAGCTCACATACAGAGAGACCTGCAACTCAAGCGGAAATGCAAATAAACAAACACGAGGCGCTGTGAGGAGTGGCGAGACGAGGCGCCGCAAGAACGAGAACGAGACGGAAAAACCGAAACAGAAATTCGCGTCGTTCTCAACTATGGAAGCCTTTCATTGTGTTGCCGCACGCACACACATACACAGGCAACAGAAGCACACAGAAGCACACAGAAGCAAAAGCAGCAGCAGAACACACACAGAAACATTTACATGCTTTGAATAACATTATGAGAGTTTCGCCTTTTACTTTTAACACTTTTTACAAATAGAGTAAAACACAAGCAACACAAAAACTACGCGCTTAAATGTAAAGCTAAACAAAGTAAAAAACCAAAGCCAAAACAGAAACACAATAACAACAACACAAAACAGGCAAACGAGAAGCGAAAGTTGCCCGAAGCTAAAGGAATTTACGACTTTTGCGAAATCAATTGAAAAGTGGAACAGAAAACAAACGCAAAAACACAACCCCCGCTAACATCATTGCCCTTCCATTCTTTCCCGCACCCACAGCTCCCACACTTTCAGCACATAAGTCGAGCGATTTTTGATTTCGCATTCTGCCCAAAAGATTGCGAGTCTTGGCTTCGCCTTTGCCCTTTTACCGTTATGTTTTTTTATGACAAAGGTTCTTTGGAATTTATCAGTTGAGTTTGCGCCGGTGAAGCCCAACTGTACTTGTTGGAATGCCCTTATCTATATAAGAGGCATTCAATAACTGTTTGGGGCTTAGCTTTTGTAATTTTTTGTAATTTTGCCGGCGGTTGATTGATTTGTAATTGCTGTGAATTTAAAATGCATTGCGGGGAGTTTACTGGGGCTTGCACTTAATATAGAAAGCAATGCAGAAGGAAAAAAATGTTTGTCTAGGCATAGTGTTAATAGTAGTGGAAAGCTTATTAAAAAGAATAGTATTTTTCAAAGGTTAAAAAGTCGGCTGCGTTAACAATGTTATTAATTTAGACTGATTATTACTTGGAGGTCAGCGTAAACTAAAAACTAGTAAAGGTTTTGATTTGCTTTGGTTGAATTGCAGTATAAAGCCCCTTCAATTACTTATTCTTTAATATCACTTGAAATAAATTGAGAAAGCTCGCCTTTTGTAATGATTTATTTTAACATATTTTCTTCTCCTCAGCTAGTAGTAAATTTATACTGACTATCTAAAGGTATCCCTTCCCCTAATAATACCTAATATACACAAATTATACCACTAAAAGTCTCAGCCATAGTCTCGGACTTAGCTTTCAGCCCCTGTCCCAGCATCAGCCTCAGACCCAGTCAAAGTATTACTCTCAGACACCGTCACAGTCTCAGTCGCCTTTGCACAGGTTTGAGGTTGAAAACTTCTCAGAGGCTGTGAAATATATTGGGCCAGCAATAAGCATGCAAACATATTTAGAAAGAGCTTGAATTATATGAACACCCTGTACACAGGAATGACGGGCTGCTCAGGCTGAATATGCATAATGGAAAAATAAGAGAAGAGAAGTAGAAAAGAGACAAATTATTGTTCTTATCTCTATAATCGCAATATGCTGTTTATAGGGTGTTCAATATATGAAAGAAATGCAGTTTTCAATGCATTTGAAATGTATTAATGTATATGCATATATAGAAAGCGCGGCTTTTGGTTTTTGTTTTTGCTGATACTCTTCACAGAGAGATTCGCTTGTCGAGTACAGTTATTGAGTTGAGGAATCACACTTGCTTCTTCCTAGTTTCGAGCACGCACTACTTTTATTTGCATCCCTTTTTGGCTCATTAAGACCCGTTGTATTTCTATCTCTGTCGCACTTGTGTGACAGAAATGCATTGATTATGCATGCGTAAAGCTGGAGCTGAGTTTTCGGTAGATGTTGCTCTGCCTGCCTTTGATCTTATGCTCCTTCTGAATCCTTTTCAGCTGCTGCTGCTGCTACTGCTGCTGTGGCAAGTGGAGGCTTTCAAGTAAAAAGATAAGACAGAAGGACAATTTACAGAGGCAGTTGTAGGGCGAAGGGGCTCAGGAGTTGTCCCAAGATTTGCTCAAACCCCAAAATGTGTCCTGTGTGGGTTTCCAGCTCATTCCCTAACTCTCCATGGGTGTCTATCTGAATGAGTGTCTCAATGCGAGTGTGAGTTTGAGTGAATGTGTGTTTGTGTGCGTTGAAATTTCTTGAAAATTCTATACGTAAGGTGCCTTTGTTTGTTTGTGCAGCACTGAGCATGTGTGTGTTGTGTACGTCTGTGTTCTGCTCAAATTAAAAGCATTCATATGTGAGCCGTATGTGTGTGTGTGTATGTGTGTTCGTTTGTGTGCGAATGGTTGCCTGGAATCGAGCTTCCCTCTTGGGAGAAATTACTCCACACACTCCCCGAACCGAATTATGCACAAAACTTCATTCGTTGAGCATTGCGTTTACGTAACGTTTGCCTGGACCTCTTGCCTGCTGAGCATGTGTATTTGTGGGTGTGAGTATGCATGTGTGGGCAATGGTATGGGTATGGATGTGTACGTGCATGTGTAGGTGCGTGTGTGTTGATTAGATTTTCTTGCAAGAAAACTGACCAAAGAGTCCTCATACGTCAGCAATGCATGTGCGGCTATATGTGGCTGTCTATCTGTATGTGTGTGTGTGAGTGTTTCTTTGTATTAGTGCCTGTGCACTATGTGGGTGTAACCACAATCACATACACACACATGTGCAGAGACGCACATCTGTAGATTGCATTGTGTGTATGTATAAGCTCAGCATTACTTTTACTTCAAGAATTTTTGGGTATGTGAACGTGAATGTGCATGCATGTTTGTGGGTCTGTATACGTGTGTTTGTGTGGGTGTGTGTTTGGACTTGCATTTTAAGAAGCTGACCACAGACACACACGCGTTGCATACAACTGCATCCCACACCTATTTTCAGCTCTCGCTCTCTCTCTCTCTCTCGTAGTCTTCCTCTCTCTTTCACTTTCTTTCTCGCTTACCCACACACACAAACACACACACATGCACACACACACCCGTCCACACATGCAACCACAAATGCAGCTGCAACTGACGAACTTTTCGGTTGCTTTCTTGGGCTTTTCTAATGCACATTTTTGCATTTTCTCTAGAAAGAGCCGACCGACACGTTAGAGCGAGAGGCTTAATTTGAAAATTTCTTATTAGTGACTGAAAGTTCATGATTGTGCATGCATCAATGGGTGCGAGCGAGTCCGATATATTGGCGAAGAAACTGCTGCAAGTTGTGGCTTTGGTCTCTGTTTCGGGTCTCAAGTTTCGGCTTCTGGGGTTTGAGGTGTCAGCTGGCTGGTCAGCCATAACGCAGCTTAGATGTTCGTGTGTGTGTGTGTGTGTGTGTGTGTGTGTGGGTGTGGGTTTGTAGGTGAGAGAGGGGAACGACTCACGCACAGGTGTGAGCCACCGTGTATGTGTGTGTGTGCGTGCGTCTGTCTGTGACATTGCGTGGGCAGTAGCCAAATTACAATTTTTACAAGAAAAATAAGTAATTCTTCTGATTGAATGCAATTGAAATATACAGAGTGCATTTAAACTTATACTCTACATGTCCTGCCATAAGGATACCGCAATTAACGGGATAATTTATTTAAAATTAATTTTAATATTTACCCAAGTCTTGATTATTCGTCGTCAAAGAAGAACTTCAAATATAAATTCGAATTTCGCCTTTGATTCCCTCCGTGTGGCCAGGTCAGGCGAACTATTGCCAGATCCTTGAGATAGTTTCAGGGGCTTAAGGCTTTTAGCTGTTATTAAAATTCCGCATACGTGAACAGGACAAAGTGCCAAATATAAAAGTATGTACATAAGAGGTAAATCTAAAATATTAATTAACTTTGCACAAATGGCAGAGACGAGCTATCAAATGGTAAAGTAAATTGCTCATTTATGTATAAAAGCATCTAAGGACCTCAGCTCCTGGCTTATCCTCGGAGCTGTTGCAACAAGAAAATGCAATTTCTTAAGACGGAAAACCAAACCCATGAACTCAAAACTTCAACCTCTTTGCCATCATTGATGTTCGTACGCACGAAAAACCAACAAGGATTCAATACACACACCCACACACACACACACATACACGCTCTGGCTTAGTGTGCGAGAAAGATGCATACGTGTATGTGCATTTGTGTGCGTGTGTGTGTGCGTGTTGGTCAAAATTTTAATCAAAATGCGTCTTAAGAAAAATGAAAATTGCCATAAGACGAATGCGTGCGTAAGAGCGAGACGTATAGAGGAACGGCAAGGACGGCAAATCAATGGCAATGCAGGCCTTTAGGCCTCAAGACGTGGGCGGAACAATGGGAGCCCCGATTTAAGGCTGACATAATAATAATTATAACAAGACAAACTCTCGCATGGACACGAGTTTTGAGACTGGCCGTCGGGGGGCTTGCCCATTTTTAAGAGCACATCTCATGCCATCTCATCCAGGGATGTCTCGCTCTTTCTCTGTCTCTGTCTCTGTCTCTGTCTGATGTTACGGGTGCTTTGTTGAAATAATTATAAGGACTAGCTAGGGATAATAAAGGTGCAGCTTAACTTCTCAGCATTGTAGGTGTCGCTCTAGCCGTAGGAAAGCGGCAGGAGCAGCAGAAGAGGAGAGAGAGAGTGTGGCAGGAAAGTGGCAGGAACAGCACAAGACACAGTCGAAGCAGGAGTAACTGGGGTGTTGGGCTGAAACAGGAGATATAACTACAACTCAACCTCAAGACACTAAGATTCATCCCATGTCCAGGACTAACGACAACAGGGGCCATCGATTGTCTGGTCAAGTCATTGATGAGAGCCGCCCCAAGCCGAGCCGCAGACCCCAACCGTTGGCCCCAAAATAGTGTAACTCACACCAAACGCAAACACACAAACACAAACACTCACTCACACTCACACACACACACACAGACACACACATGCTGCATGGGTGTGGGCTGGGGGGTGATGCTGAGTGCTTGGGATCCTTGTTATTGTGTGCGTGTCGCTGCCATAGAGCCTTTGTTCTATGATGATGCATCGCCGTCATTATGATTTTCTATACGCATGTATACACACTCACACCCACACACACCCACACACACACACACACACTCATATACATTGTGTGGGCGTGTTGTGGCAGAACTTGGGTTTGGGTCTCATTGTGTTTGTATATAATTTTCCACATATAAATATGCACATGGTCCTCGGTTCGGGCAGGACATTCATATCATCTGCCAGCTGCGTGCGAATGCTGTACATGTGCGTGTGTGTGTGTGTGTGTGTGTATTTGTATACTTTTTAATGTTTTCACTGCATTCCAACGGCTTGTTTTTAGCCAACAGACCGCCGACATATGCAGCGTCGCACATTCAATTAAACGCATTAACTTGATTTTCAATTAACTTTAAATACGCCCACAGCGAAAGGTTTTATAATCGATCTATAAATGCGTTTCCGATTGCAGCTCTGCCCAAGAAATAATGACGCGAAAATCTTCGGACTTATCGACCCATCAATGGCGATATTAACGCCCACATATCAACTATTTTTATGGGGCTCTTAAATCATATGAATTATTAATTATTTTATGTCGAATTTATTTTCCCTGATTTTGGAATTTTCCCGATGTAAAATACACCACAATTTTGAAAACATCTCCCAACCCCCCACCCCCTCCCCAACACACATGTACACACATTTCCCAACCCTCGCCTTTTTCGGTTCAATTTGGCTGGGAAACTACTTAGCGCAAGTTTGTGCAACTTTCGGCGCTGTACATCAACCCCTTTGTGCCCGGGTTGCCACCCCCAGCCCGGCTTGTAGTGGTGGAAGGGGTGGGGGTACGCTCAACCCCTTTTGAAGTTTTCACCGCTTTTCTGCCATTATTTCCATCAAATACTCAAATGTTTTCCTTAAATGCAAAACACAATTAACTGAAATTAACATGAGCGTGCAGCCAGACAAGGATACAGATACAGGACACAGACTCAACTTGGGACTCAGCGGCAGCAGCAGCAGCAGCAGCAGCAGCAGCAGCAGCAGCAGCAGAGGCATAGTCAGAGGTAGTGGCAAAGTCAGCGTCTGACTTAGGTTCTGAACAACCCTTATGGAGAGTCGTTAGTAGACCCACACAGTGGGTCCACCCCCAACCATTCACCTGCCCGCCAGGCCGGGGACACATCTTGGGCCCCGTTGGTGGCTCAACCCCTAAAACGTTCGCCGCGCCGTCTTGCCTCAATTTTTAATCACTTTGTCACCCCTTTTGGCCGGCAAAGCATAATCCCAATTCGGAGCGCGCAATGCCAAACCCTTTTCAGGAACACCAACCCCGACCCCGACCCCGACCATTACTTCGTCTCCTTCTCCGTCTCCGTCTCCGACTCCTGCTCAACCCATTCACAGATTTTCCGATTCCCCTGTCCCATCTTCAAATGCAAATCAGACACATTTTTAGACCCAAAATGAAAATTCCAAACGAACGAAGAATAAAAATACGACTCTGGGCGTCCCTTTTTTCAGGCTCATTTCGAAAAGCGAAATTTGTTTTTGATTAGGAACACCCTGGCGAGACCTGGAGACCCACCGCTCTCCCGCTGCTCGTCATCATCATCAGCCGCATCTCCATCCCCTTCGAAACTTCATCGCATCAAGTAACGAGCACCAAACTCCATCCCAACCCCTCCCCCCCAAGTTACGGGCCTGGGCCCCCACACTCCTCCCACCCCCATCCCCCCACTAGATCCAAGGCAGGCGAAGGCAACTAACGGACTGAGTCCGCCAAGTAGCATGGCGGGCCGGAGATCTTGCGCCTGGTTGCCATGACGGCGTCGCCTCTGCTTAGACCCATGCCCGGGAGCTGGTCCTTCCATCTTCTGGCCGCACTTGTGATAAAGTTGATGTTGTTCCGTAATCCTCCACGTAAAGCGTAAACTGAGCTCGTGTAGCCAGCGTCGTTAGCGCCGACTGGAAGGACATCGTTGTATTATTTTCAGCATTTAATTTGTTGCCTGCGACGACCAGGATGAGGCTGAGGACAGATTGGACGACGTCATCGTCATCCTCAACGTTCCTTGCCCTCAGTTTGTAACTTTTCTTCCCATTTTCGTGCCCAAAAAATAAATAAAAATTTTCCAAGTATGAGAAAGACCGAAACCCCATCATCAGGCTGTGTGTGGGTGTACGGGAGCCTGTGTCCGTGTGGGAGGGTGTGTGTATATGGTTGTATGTGTGTTTGTGTTTGTGTTTGTGCTCGTGCTCTCAATTTTGGTCGGTCGTTTGCGCTTATGTAATAACCTCCAATCTAATTACTTTTTGACAATATCGAGAGGGACTCAGCACACGCCTCCCCATAGCACCCCAACCCCAACCCCAGCCCCAGCCCCAAGCCCGACTCCGACTTTAGTGTAACCCCCTCGCTTCCATTTACCACTTCGCCTCAACGAATGTCCTGGCAAGAAAAAGTTTAATCCTGATTTCGATTTCATTGCCTGAGCCTTTATTGAATTCATAGCCGAGACACTAGGACTCAAGGGCTGAAGGACTCGACGACTTGAGGAGTCAAGGATCGCCGCCTGCGGAAACAAGTAATCGGACAGTCCTTCGTTGATAGCTCATTCAGTCATTCCTTGCTGATATGAGTGACGAACTTGCATTGATTAGGATTAAAAATGTTCCTGCTCGATTGCATTTGGCTAAGGACGAGGATAAGCCAAACTGTGATACTCGAGTCTCCAAGGTAAAATTCCATAAAGCGAACCTTTCACTGGGTTATGCAATCAAGCAATCACCCCATTTTCTATTTCCCTCGGTTGTCAGTCAGTTGGCTCATAGTCCCCAGTCCTTGGTCCTCCTCAGCAGTCGGTCTTTGCTCCTTGGTCCTCACATGGGGTTGGCGCTCCACTCAAGTACAGTTTTCGTTCTTTTCAGTCGCTTTTGAAACCATAACTTTGGCATCTTACAAGGCAATCCAACTTCCCCACCTCAAGGTATGCCTTCTGCCGTGTTCCACGCTTTGAGTGAAACCTTTCTCCTACTCCTTCTCCTTCTCCTTCGTCGTCGCTCTCGTCCTCGTCCTTGCCTTTGCGTTTGGCTTCGCCTTCCCCGTAGCGTTTACGGTTGCCAAACCTTTCGTATTATGCAAAACAGCAGCCCCGCCACTTGACGAGGCAGAGGCAAAGGAAAACTGGAAAACCCTTGCAATGTGGCTCAAAATCTAAATGAGGGAGGTGGGTCGCAGCCAGAGGATGAGTCCTGCCACTCAGTCTTTTAGGCCCAAAAAAAAGTAAACTCTTTGGTAGCGCGAGAAAATAAAAAAAATATAATATGTTATGATATATAAAAAGAATGAAATATTTTGAAGACTGCAAGGGGTTGGGAGTTGACTTGGGGTGCGGTGCGGTGTAAGACGGACGAATGCGGCATATCCTTCATTAAATCGAAGAACAAACGAGCAGACAAGCAGCATGGCGTCGTCCAGAGCACAAGCCATGGGCTAAGCCGAGGGCGAATGTAGCTAGTCGCTAGCTTGGGCTAGGAGCCCAAGCGAACACATGCTCCAACCCAATCCCAATCCCAATCCGAATCCCAATCCCAATCCGAGTCCCAAACCCAATCCCATACACAATCCCAATCCCAAGCCCAAGCCCAGTCCCAGTCGCAGTCCCAATCTCTATCCCAAGACCAAGACCAAGCGCAAGTCCTTGCCCAGCCCCAACTTCATTCTCAAACCTCACATCAGCCCAGGACCCAGCAAGCAGGATTTCTTTCATTTTAGTTTCCCATTTCTTTGCTTGCCCATTTCTCCAGCTCCTGCGATGTGTGCCAATGTGAGCGACCCTCTTCAAATGTGTTGCCTCTGCCTCTGCCATTGCCTCTGCTGTTGCCGTTTCCATTCCTGACGCTGCTGCTGCCTTTGGCTGGCATGTGGCGCGACGGCCGGACCCCCATTTGATCTCCCACTCCGAGGAGCAACAACGTTTCAAATTCAACATCGAGGACGATGACGACGACTACGACGCTGTATAAAGGACGAGAGTAGAAACGTGCATGAAGTAGGAAGGGGAAAGAGAAATGTGAGAGATGGTGTGGGGGAGGGGAACGAGAACGTGAATGTGGATGTGGATGTGGATGTGGATGTGAACGAGAACGACAATAATGACGAGGAGGGGAGGAACGACGCAAGCAACGAAGTTGGGAAAAAAAAAAAAACTTTTTCTTGGCATTTGTTGAACAGGAAACAAAGTTTGGTGTGGGGTGGATGAAGGTCCTGGAAAAAAAGGCGGCATGCCAAGCTAGACGAATGAGCCAGGGCAGCGTCTGATGTGTCCTGGGTTTGGCCCGGCCCTCTTTCGGCCCGTCCTCTCCCCTGCCATAACCATCTCCACCTCCATCTCCATCTCCATCTCCATTGCCATCGCCATCGCCATCGCCATCTCCGTTACTTGAGCCAGCAAAATGGGTATTCGTTTTGGGATTGGGTTGGCTCGAGCGCTGACTGACGAGCGCGCGCGTTTCTCGTTTTGGGTTCACTGTGGATGGAGGAGAGTGTTGGATGGGGGTAGATGGAGGTGGATGGAGGTTTTATTTGGGCAAGGCCCGTGGTTATGCCCAGGGACTTGTGGGTGGAGTCGTCCCTTATCCCTTGTCCCTTGCTCCTCATCCGTCGTTCATCGTCCGTTGTCCGTCGTTCGTCTTCCGTCGTCCGTGGTCCGTCGTCCGTCGTCCGTCGTCCGTCGCACATCGCACTTTGCCCGTCGCCTGCCGTTTGTCGTCCTTCGTCCTTCGTCCGTTGCCCGTTACCCGCACGGCATGTGTTAGTTTGAGTTAGACCCTTGGCTGGAGCATTCGCTGGGGGGTTTGCTGCGGTAACCATGTCGCCTGATAAGACACAATGGACATATCAAATTGTGGCTTAGCTCATGTGTGCGCCAAGCTCTCCTCCTTGCCCCATTGCCCCGGCCCAAGGGGCGTTTGCCTTGGGGCGCGGCTGTCGCCCGACTGCGACGTTGGGGTTCGTTCCGGCATGCTATAAGTAGAAATATAAATGGAATTTATGTGCCAGCAACCCTCAGCTCAGCGCGCCGCTTGCTTTATGTGGGAACCTCCGAGCAGTTCAAGCGGACAGTTCTAATAACTAACTAACGAACGCTCTAAAAAGCTAACCCCCTTTAGCTCCTACTCACACACGTACACACACGCACACACACACACAGATACACACCCATACGTATATCTATACACATACCCACATATTATACAACTTTGACCAGGCCCCAGCACGCAGGTTACCCATCAGTCCCCCAGTCCCCCAGTCCCCCAGCACCTCCCACGCACCTCCCAAGCACCCGCAGCTTGTGGACGCCAAGGGCCGTGGAAAACATAATGCGCGTAACGTGAAATGAGTTTTGATGTGTGGAGTACATGACAATGACTGGCATACTCCGTGGGTGCTGCCAACAGATCCTACACATGACCGACTGCCGACGGTCGGCCGCCGACTGCTGACTCCTGACTGCTGACTGACGACTACCGCGGTTACCGGGCACAACAAAAACAATGTGCCTGCCTTGGGTTATTTGGGTCGTGTTGCGGGGGGAGGGGGAAGGCACCCATCGGGCCGGTCAAACATGGCACAAAACGTCAATGGTGAACGCAAGTGCAGCTAGGAAAATGAATGAAGAGGGGAAGGGGGAAACGGATGAGGGGGAGGGGGCGATTAGATGAAGGAGGAAAGAGATGGAAAGTGATAAAAAACGCAAGGGTAAAGAGGAAATGTCAAGGGGCAAGTGAATGGCAAGGGTTGCTACAAAGCTTAAGGAGTCAAAACATCAACTGAAGGATCTCCATTATGGTGATCCTGATAGGGGGATAATATGGTAAGGATATCTAAAAAAATACTTCCTTCTTCTGATTAAATAGAAAATTTGGAAAATTAAAAGAAAACACTTGTTTCCGCACTCACCCAGGACACTTTAAGGAGGCCAATAAATAGCTTTGAAAAATACAATTTCTTAAAACTTCTCAGTTGGGCCAAAGTTTCAAATGTCCTTTGAATGAGTTCCTAATCATTTTATCCTTCTGTTTATATGTGTATGGGGCCATTAGCTGACATTCATCGACCGTTTGCCTTCAGCCTGCACCTCAGCTGCTGTCGTCACTCCCCAGCAACAATTCAACGAAATTGACTACCTTCCCCCGAACCTCCCCCAATCACGCCCAACCACCCACACTCGCACTCACACCCCTTTTATGACGATTATTTTTATGCCATGATACTCACCCACCGAACTGCTTGACGGAGAGCCCGACTCTGGCCAAGTCATTTCCCCCACACACACAATCAAACCACCCCACCCCACCACCCACCACCCACCACCCATAACCCACACCTCTTGGCCATTCCTCCACACCGCTCACTCCCAACGCTTGGCCCACGCCCCCCCAAAAAGTTTGCTGTCTGCTACCAAAATTCTTGCAATTGCCTTACCCCCCCTCAGCCCGACGCCCCCCGTAACATTTTCCAAGCTTAGCGCAATGGAAAAGGATTTTTGGTCTTTTATTGCACGTCAGACCTTAGTCCGCTCACAGGACTCCTTACAATCCTGGCTGCTGAGGCAGCTCCATCTTCTGCCTGCTGTTCCTGTTCCTGTTCCCGTTCGTTGCCTTGGCCATTATGCTGCAGCAGCAAGAAAAAATTTAACGTTTATTGCTTGCGCCAATGAGCTAGTTCACCCCCTTGCCCCGCCCTCGCCCCAAGATTACACACACACCATATACCAACAGCCCCAACTCTGAGCTCCTCCGGCTCCTGCGGTGTGCTTTCGACATTTGTCGGGCGCCAAGTTGTCCCCGTGCTCGTGCTCCTTCTCGCAATGCGGCTACAGCGAAATCCTTGCCCCGTCCATCTCCATCTCCATCTCCAGCTCCTTCCGCTGGCAGGCAGCTAAGGCCACGGCATCGGCCTGGGCCACGTTGCTTTTGGGGTTTTCTTTCGTCCTGGGCACCGCCATCTTGTTGTTTTGCTGAAATGCGAGGGACATTTGATGTAATGATGCCTGGAGGCAGCCACCAGTGTTAGATTCTCTCTCTGTATACGTGTGCTTATGTATGCGTGTGTGTATCTGTGTGCTGGTGTGCTTCTGCGCTGTGTGTGTGTGTGTGTGTGTGCGATATCAGGCAAACACTTGGACAGACTGAGGGGAACCTGAATCTTGGGTCCTGGGTCCTGGGTTCTGGGTCCTGCTTTTCTGGGTCCTGCGTTCTATTTTTTTCTTTCATTTTATTTATTTTTTTTTTTTTTCAAAAAGTCTCCGTGGGGGCAGTAGCCGCCGCCTGCGCCTTTGTTTGAGTTCACTTAAGTTCAACGCTTGGGTCCTGGTCCCTCTTCTTATGCTGCACGCCTTTCCTTTTTACAAACTTTTGCCACTGCTTTCATTATCCTTTTGCTATATCCTTGGCAGCGCCTGACTCATGTGGGCGTCTTGAGAAGTCGCTGCCTTTGCCGTTCCCCTTTCCATTTCCGTTGCCGTTGCCGTTGCCGTCGCCGTCGCCAAGGACCAAGCCCAAGCCCAAGCACAGGCACAGGCAACAAAAACCAAAAACAAAAAAAAAAAACAAAAAACAGAGAATAGGAGCAAAATGAACGTGGAAAAAATAAGATGAATTACTTCTTTTGGCTGCAGCGCCAATGACCAACACCCATCAACCCAATCGCCGCCAGACACCACCGCTTTCTAGTCCTAGTCCAGTGGCAGGACGACCCTCGGCAGCTGCTTTGGCCGGTCATCAATTTTCGTTCAGCGGACGAGGGCGAAGCATTTCCAGAAAGATGTCCGTTTCGTTTTTGGCGCTGGGGCTAAAGGGGCCAACCCAATTGGGTGAGGGGAGTCCTAGCAACCGAAGGACATGCCAGAGTACGAGTAGATCCAACAGCAGCAGCAGCAGCAGCAGCGGCAGCGGCAGCAAAAGCATCAGCAGTCGCTAGGAGATTAGATTTGATGGGTTTTAGGTGCCGCCATTGCCACAAGCATGGAATTGTGTCCCGGCTCGTCCTGGCCCGTCCCCTCCACAGTCAGTCTCATGTCTTCGTTGTCCTGGCTCGTCCCGGTTGGTCCCTTCGCATCCCATCCTGACGCTCTCTCCTGTCCTGTCGCCTTACGAACTCAAGCTTCTGAGTGGGATATGTCTTACAATATTATGTCCTGGCGCTTTTTGCACTACGGTTACTCCATCTGTGCTCCCCCCTCCCCCCTCCACCGCCTAAGTGCTCTGTATGTAATTCCTACTTAGACGTCTTTCAGTCTTTGCACTTGTCCATCACTGGAAGATGGCTTCAAGCTTTAACATGTCCTCGACTGCCCAGCCAAGTGGCTTCTTTAAGAGGCGTCCCAGGACATAAACGTGCAGGTGATAAGCGGACGAGGCCAGTTCCAGGGTCCTGCCAAGTAATTAGAAACTATTCACCGAAAATGAACGCTTGATTTGATCGACGGCAGTTTTAGCCTTTGGTTTTCAAATCAAATGATTATAAAAATCCAATTCCATTTATTTGCTTCAATCAATTTTAATCAACTTCGCATTGAAGACAACTTTTGGCACAGGACACCAACGCATACGCACACTTGCACACTCTCACACTCACACACACACAGTCTGAAGCCCGAAAATGTCATGGCAAAGACATGTCCCAATCTCATACTCTCACTTGGGGCTCTTACACGCCACACCACCCCCTTCTGAAGTGGGTAGAGGGGTAGGGAGTAGGGGGGCAGGGGGTGGTTTATCTTGGGGTTATTACCGCTGAGTGTTGCCACACAAAATAATGCATTAAAGACGACAACTAAGAGAACACAGAGGCAGCATCAACAGCTGCGTCGATGGCTGTCTGCGTGTGTGTTACAGCATGTATGTGTGTGTGTGTGTGTGTGTGTGGGGTACTGGGCGTCTGGGCATCGTACAAATCTAAGGGACTAAGTCGACATCAACCCCTACGCATTCGTTTGACAGCGAGACAAGTGCAGCCTCCAACTCCAGGGCTGCCATCTCATCCCCCCCGCCGCCCGACCGGCTCCACCCACCACCACTCCTTGTATAGACACACTCTCTGGTGCAGTCGACCTGCTGGGCTTTTACAAAATGCATTTCAGCACCCCCGCCCCCCATCACTGCTGCGTCCCTGCCTCACTCCTCCCCCAAAAGGATCGTTGGCTGCAGGAACCTCAGTTACCCCATCGAAATTTATGATGCCTAAAACCAAATGTGAAGTGTGAGTTTTCTTGGGCCTTTGACCAATACCAGAGCACGTATGCCTATGCTTTCTATATATATATGTATATATATATCACACACACACACTCTTACATATATGTGTATTTGTTGCATGTGTATATAAATATCGTATTCGTTACGAATACACAACAAAAATGCATTTCATACTTACAGACGACGCCTGCTGTGGCATCTTAAAATTTAATGAAAATCTGCAGTTTCCACACACTTACACACACACACACACACACTCGCACACACAGTTATATATGTACAAAAACTGCACATTGTCTAAGTAGTGAGCACCGCTCCAGTGCCCCACCGCCCGCCGCCCTCATTCCTCATTATTATATGCCGAAAATCTAAATACACATCTAACTTTATGCATGTGTTGGTTATCTGCGTTGTTGTTGTTGTTGTTGTTTTTTGTGCCTGTCAGAGCCTGCAATAATAAGTTTTCTATGCACTTAATGTCAAGTAAACAGAGAATACCCCCCTCCCCCCACAGCCCCCCACATACACACACACACACACACTCGCTCCTCTCTCAACACTTCGCCGATAGACACTTGAGGTGCACGTCGAGCACTTGACTACGAACTGTGCTTGCATTTTCGGTTCTTCGGCTTCTCAACACACACACACACACACACACGCACAACCATCAAACATACTCACACACACACACACACACATGCACATGCATACGCACAAGCCACACCGAATGCCTGTCAACTTTTGTATAGGTTTAAGGCATCCACCCAGCACATTACGCATACGCACAGTGTGCTGACCTCTGAACCACCCCCTCCAACTCCCCAGCCCCCTTCCAATGATGAGGGCAACTGCAACTGCAACTGCCACTGCCACTGCCACTGCCAGTGCCTTTGCAACTGGAAGTGCAACTGCAACTATTTCTTGTGCAATTTCTTAAGATTTCGAGATATCATGCCGCACCGCTCTGGCCATGCGCCTATCGCCCTCTCGCTCCAGCACACGGAAGACGTCCATTGAAATGTCTTTGGCAAAATTTGTTGCTGCTGCATTTTCTTAAAATTTTGTGCAAATATCTGAGTAATTGCAGCACGAACTCCCAGCCTTGTATATGCCATGAAATGCATTTAATTTTACCCCAAAAGCCACTCTACGTTTATTTTCTATATAAGCACACACACACACACCCACACACACACACACACACACACATATACATAGCTATTTAGCCACATGCATATAATATTGTATTCGGCTGGAAAATTCTCGTATATTTTGCAATTTTCATGCCGCCTTTTGTCAACCCGCCCAGGACTTTTACATAAATAACTAAAATTTTAATATATGTTTATTAAAGAATACTTTGCTTCTAAGTATGGACCAGCCCCCGCCCCCGCCCCGCCCCCCACAACCACAAACACCTTCGCAACTCCATCCACAAATAATTGTGCAATTTTTGATTGGCCATTGATTGTATACTTTAGGCAGGAACTGTTGGCTGTGTGGCATTAAAATTGCAGCCACTGTTGAGCACTAAGAAAATATCCTTCCCTTCCCTCCCCGGCCACCCCGCACTCCTTGAGTGCACATTAGACGCAGACGTGTACATATCAGCAAATAAGCACCTAATATCATATGTTTCCAGGTTGGCAAATTTCTAATGTACATATAAGTATCCGGACGGACGAGCTGAGACTTAAGAATTTATAATAATTAAAACTGAAGATTTTGGGGTAAGTGCAATCAAGGATGTGATTTGGCCGGTAAATGTCCAGGAGTTGGGCGGGCCATTCAAAAAGGATCAATGCACTTTGCACGGAGACTGCGTTTTGATGCCATAAGAAATTAAATATTTCCTTAATATATAAAATAATTTATTTGCTCAGTGGGGGAGGGGGAGGGGAAGGGCTTAGGTAGGATTTGCTCTACAGAAGATGTAAGAATTATGGAAAATTTAAAAATATAAATAATATTTAAATTATAAAATAAATAAATGGAAATATTAATTGGGTTCCTATAAGGAATATCCTTTCTCTATTACTGAAGAAATTGTTTAAGCAGCGAAGTTGAGGCTTAAAAATTATGGAAAAATTAAAAAAAAAATAATACTTAAATTATAAAGTAAAGATGTTAATTTATTTCCTGCACGGAACATCCTTTCTTTAGTACTGAAGAAATTCTTAAAGGAACGAAGCTCAAAGTTGCTTGGCCCTGGATTTTTTTATTTAATTTTTACATTAAATTAACGGCAATTGATGATATTTCAAAACTCTTGCTTTGCATCCAAAATTGTATAATTTTCAAAATGATTGTTTTTCAAATCAACGCAACTCATTAAAATGTCCATTGAGCCGTCCGTCCCATGTCCTTCATCAAAAATTAAGCTCTCTTAATACCTGATTACTGACCACACCTACGCGGACCTAGAACTGATTAACCGAATATAGTAGATCCATATGCGTATCTCTGCTCTCATAATGTCCACCCACTTGCCACTCCCCACTCCTCGCCCTCCAGGCCCACACCCAGCACTTACTTAACCTGCCGCAACAAACTGGAAATGCAACAAATGCGGCAACCGCGCAAAATAAACAATTGCAGCCAATAGGAGCGCAGATGAGTGGAGGTCCTTCATGCCACAGACGCATGGCCATAACTATGAACTAAGCCGGCCAACAACTCGCACCCCCACTCCCAACCCCCAACCCCCAACCCCCACGGGACCGCCGCCCAGCTCTTTGCCATCGGTTACCATTCGCACCCGTAAAACCGTTGCCAATTTTCGGAACACGCGTCAAAGCAGAAAAAGCGCCGAACACAATAAAAGTTGTGTAGGCGCATTTTGTGTGGAGTAGAAATGGGTGGGGGGTGGTAGTTTAGGGTGGGGTGTGCGTGGGTCTCTTTGACTTTTTTATATGGGCAGACCTCGTGGCGCAAAATATTTCGATCAGGCGTAAAATGTGCGCAAAATTCAGCTGAATTTTTTGTACAGCGCAACAACAATGAGTGGGAGGTGGGGGCGGAGGCAGGAAGTGCATGTATACGCGTGTATGTATACTTTATTATTTATTATAAACACACACAGCTGCAGTTATTGTTGTTGTAGCTGGCGTTGCATTTGGTCAAGCGCAAAAAATAGACAAAATGCAAGCGGAAAAAAATACGAAAAATAAATTCAAATAAAATGTCCTATATACACCATTTGTGTGTGTGTGTGTGGGTGTGTATGTGTGGGGAGTTGCTGTACCTGTCAGTGTGTGTGTGTGCGTGGGATGCAGGAAGGGCAGATGGATGCAGTTGTGTGTAGATGTGGGCGTGTGTGTGGGCAATATTTAGTTTGCTTTTAAGCTGCACATCAGTTGCCAGGGCTACAGGCGAGAGAAGGACTCTAAAATATTTGTAGCAAATTATGCAACACTTAAGTCGCTGCTAAATGGCTTAATTATAATAAATCACTAAGTAGGAATTAAAAAAAAAATTATTTCTCTAATGTCTCATTTGTTTTTTTGAAGCCAAAGTCATGTCACGTTTTTATTTAGAAACTCAACTGCGTTTTTCATGCCTGGCATGTTGAGTTGCATGTGACGGCAGCTACACTGCCCCGCCCCGCCCACCCCACTACAACACCACCCCCTCCCGTACCACCTAACACACGGCCCAGCACCCACCCAATGAACTCATCCCAATAAAAGCTTAAGTGGCAGATTTTTAATTGAATTGGCTGCAGTTGCAGTTGCTGCACTTCCTGCTGCACTTCGAAGCGGCAACGGCGGCAGCGCCAGCGCCAGCGTCAGCGTCAGCGTCATCCTGTCCGCCCACCCAAGCCTGACCACAGCACTCTTAGCGCCCGTAGCCCCACCCCTCGGCCATTTGGCATGTCGCATTTGAATTTTTTTGCAATGTTACTAACCATTTGTTTTTGCATTAGTTTTTGCAACCTACAAAAAAAGGATACCAGCAACAACAACAACAATAACACAGTGAACAAATCGCCCGACATGTTGTATATATTTTTCGTTATATATACCCATATATAGGCATTCGCCGATGAAGGGCATGGGGCATGGGGCATGGGGCATGGGGCATGGGGCATGGAGCATGGGGCATGGGGCATGGGGCGTTGGGAACTGGACTATTGGGGGGATCAGCCACACATCCTGCCGCCCAAATATTTGAAAATAGAGGCGACTGCGCATTTCATACATTTCGCTACTTTTTTTATTTTAATTTTTTTTATTGTTTTTTGTCTTTCATTTTTTGTTGTTGCAGTTGGGGCTGCGCTTTTTTGCAATTTATATAAATATTTTATATATTATTTATTTTCCATATAATAGTTTTCCTTTGGTTTACTTTTTTACCCGCTTTATAAATATTGCATTAAATTTATTCCTTTTTCGACTTTTTTCGATTTCGCATTTATGCATTTTTGATGAAATACGTTTTGAATTTTGCACTAACTAATTTTATTTGGTTTTTTATTAAAACATTTTTCATGTCCTTCTTTAAAAACGCACACTTTAACTCCAATGACAACCACCGAGGATCCTTTAATTTTAAGTCTCCTAACTGATTTTGAATCCCTTCTAAGCCAAAATTCGAATGGATTTAATATTTTTAAATTAAATGAAAAGCACAACATTCGTAAATTTCAAAATCTTTAATTATTTTTATTTTTTCTTAATTATTAGTTTATTTTTTTTTTTTTTATTTTTTTTAAGTTGAAATCTTAGTTTTTTTATGGGGACTTTTTTTAAGGGATTTCCCTTTAGATTCTTCCAGAGATTTCTCGGGATAATATTATATTATTTTTTCTTATATAAAACCTGCCATTGTCATTGGAGGATTGAAGATTATTTTCAATATAAAATGATCTATAACGGTCCATCAATATCATATTAATATTATAATCAATTTATGGTCTGCCAGTTTTGGAATTAATAAAGTTCTAATTTAAGATTTAAAGTCGTATGAAATAATAATAATAATATAAATTAATTTAAAATATTTTTTTTTTTATTATTATTTTTTTTTTCATATTTTGTCTGTTAAATAAATTTTTATCAAAGCGATATTTGTATTCCACATTCCAAAGAGAGACATGACTGCTTTTTTTTTTGACAAGAAAGGATTCTTCCTTAGAAGTAGAATTTTATATTTAATAATTAAATTAAAATTTTAAAATTAAATTTAATTCAAATATTTGATATTAATAATCATAGTATTACATCGGTAATAAATTCCTCCACCTGTCATTGGGCACTCTACACCTTCGCCCCAACTAAGAATCTAATTTATTGGTGGCCTTGATTCCATTCGATTTATAGCATTATTACATAATTATTTTAATTATTTATAATCATTTGTTAAAATCGCTTATTCCTTCCAATAAAGGCAGCTTTTATATTTCTGGACCTGGAAACCCTAATGATCTCCGGACCAACTTCTAAGTTCCACTTTTCATTCTTTCCAAACTCAAATTTGAAATGAAATTAATAATTTTAAAAGTATTTTTAAATTATAAAAATAAACGATTTTACGGTTTAAAAAATATTCATTATTTCGATAAAATTGCAAACACTTTGAATTTGATAAGCCTTAGCCATAATTGGATTAATTGAATTATAATTTAAATTCGCTGGGAAGACAATTGAAGGCATTCAAAGTATCCTGACATTTGGAGTCTCAGGATTATTTATAGGGGCTGATAAAAGTTTAACAATTATCTAATAATAATTTATAAACTGCAACGCCTCCACCACCCGCCCATCCACCCAGCCTGTACTATCCTGCGGCTGTTGTCTAAGATAATCCAAGCATTTTAATTGCGCCGCTTATCAACCGTTGGGCATATTGATTAACTCAATTATGGCAAATTCGAGTCGAAAGTCCATATTAAGCGAATATATTAATACACTTAACGCCCATCACATTGATGTGGGGACTCAACAGTGCACATTTAACTTATTCCAAGGCACAAATCAAGGACTCAGGACGCTCTAGGGTCCTCCTAGCGAGCTTTAATTATACATTAGCCAATTGGCCTGCTAAGTTAGGCGCACACAAGAAGAGACGTTCGGGCGTACATAAATTCACCCGCACACATTATCACACCCCCCCTCCACACACACAGACCACACACATGGCCACACACACACACACACACTCACACACAGAGAGACACACTCAGTCGCATGTTATTCGAAACTTATTTAGGTAACTGGAAAATGCGAGCAGCGCGTCAGTTTGGCTGCCAAATTGAAAGACGGGTCAAGGCGTTGCGTTCCATGCTGCCTAATATCCTTGTGGTCCTTGCCGGCTGGCACGTGTTGAATGCTGTGCGGGATGTTGACGGCATGACAAACATTGTGATAGCCATAATAACTATAATAATCAAGAGCCTGCTGCCTGCTGCCTTCTGCCTGTGGCCAGAGGACATCGAGGTGTGGGCCCCGAATGTCCGTGGCCACAAATGCTAAACAATGGCGCGTCGTCCTCTGGCAGATTTGGGTCCTAAATTGGAGGCGACAGTTTGCGAGGTGGCCATTCGAAGCCAAAGCTTTTGACACACTGAGTTACTGAGTTACGATTGATGTGTTTCCTCCTCCCTCCTCCCTCCCCCCTTCACCACTCACTCCTTCTCTCTCTCCTCCTTTCTCGAAGGCGCCTTTAAACGCTTCATATTGAACATGGCACTTGACTTCCATTTAAACTCCTCCTTTTCTCAGATCCTGGCGCGTTCATCCGATTTTGGCATTTTTAAAGCCATTTTTTGTGATTGCACCACACACACACACACACACATACGTGTATCCAGAGCAATCGCAGTTTTCCGTCTAATTTTAGTTGGCGGACTATCGAACAAACTCCATCAACCTCTGTCCTTTATGCTTCCTTATTCCATCACAGGGATGTCCTTTGCCACGCTCCTCCACGCTCCACGCTCCACGCTGCACAGATATCCTGGTCAGTTGGGGCGTGAGGAAGTGAGGAAGAAAAAAAGCGAATGGACGACCATCCAATCCGCCAGTAAAGAAGTGGAGGCAAAAGGAATAAGGACGAATCAGCAAAGGAGCAGAAAAACGCAGTAGACAATCATCAAATAACTGACAGTCCAATCGACGCTTGAAAGCATTTCCCGTTCCGAGCTTAGAATTTCGATGGGTTTGGTTTCTTTTAGAGTTTCTTGTTCTGTGGAATGAGCGGATTTGCGGCTAACATGCAGTCCGAAGCCCGAGGAAGGTAGGAAGGTAGGAAGGTAGGAAGGGAGGAAGGGAGGAAGAGGGGGCAACACTTCAGAATTCAACTGAAGTTTATCGGCGGATTCCAGCAACATTTCCACATCTGAGTTCCAGGGCTGAGCCCGAGCATGAAATGTGTTTTCCATTTAAAATTATTAAAATAATAGAAATCAGATATCAAATTTTTGGTCTGTGCATTTGAAAATCATTAGATATTCGAGAAATTATATCATTGCTCTGTCATCGTAACACTCAGAACTGAAAGCTTCGACGCTTTTTAGTGGCCCTGCATAAATCTTAATGGCAAAGACAATGGCCAGAACGCAAATCATCAGCAAACAAGACGGAGACGACCTTTCGCTTGACAGCAGCCACCCCAGACAGGCTCAACCCAGTGTCCGCAGCGATGACACAACGGACCCAGCACCCTTCCTCCACGGCTGTGGGCCAGGGACAGGGGAGGGGTAGCTGCTTTCACACTATTGTTTCGGTTCAAAAAGGAAGAAATAAAAAAATTGGATGAGTTTTATGATCGGCGACGAGCGTTCTTTGAAGACAAACCTCAAAAATGTTGAAACAGCGTTGGGTCTAGCAGGCCGGGGTGGTGGATGGAGGGGGTCACAGGGAGCAGAGAGCAGGGAGCAGGAAGAGCCGTGGCCTGTGTGCTCAATAAACACGCACCGTCAAGCAACCCCCATCGTCCCGTCGACCCGTCGTCCCATTGTCCCAACCCTCGAGCTAAGCATTTCTTTTCGAAAGGTAGTCAGCGCCCGTTGCTCAGCGCCCAGCGCTCTTGACCCTTTTTGCACTCCTGCCAAGACTAAGCCGAAACGTCGTCCTTTTTTTTGCCGTTTTCGTAATTTTCTTTTTTCCGTCGCTTTTCAAAAACTTCACGCTGGCCAACCCACCGACTGAACGCACCCGTCCCAGCCCCTGCCCTTGCCAAAACATTCTCCACCCACAACTCCAGCCCACAGCCCGCACAGCCACGCAGAGCACACGGTAGACAAGCGACAACAACGTTGTCCACTTTCGCACCATCCTCCCCCCGCACTCCGGCGTCACATACACGCACAGACCGAATGGAGACAAGACCAATCCCACACCCCACACCCCACACCCGACACCCCACCCTAAACCCCAACCCCATGTTGTCCCTGCCAACGGAGCTACAGCAACAACGTTGCCGGCTCGTATATTTTTCTCATTTATTTTTCCAGCTCCCAACTCCGGCCGACCAACTTCACCGAACACCGAACACCCCACACAACGAGGCGACCCCAACCCGCAGTGCCACAAAGCATGCTTTATTTTTTGTGCGTTTTTCATATCCGAAACGCCGACGACCACCAAACACCCATTCCAATTCACACACACACACACACACACACACACATACAGCCGAAGCCCCGAACCATGCGACCGACCAAACGTCCACGTTCAACAAACGACGAACCGACCGATTCAACCGGCCTTTTTTTCGCCATACCGGCCAAAGACAAAAGCAACAACAGCAACAACTACTCTCACTCATACTCACACTCTCACTCGCACTCGCACTCACACCTACACTCACAGACACACATACAGTCACACTCATACTCAAGCATCCGACTTCCCTGCTTCACACTCTGTACCAAACGTACACTCAGCCTCTGAAGCCGCTCTCCATCACGCTGTTGTAGTTGTTGTTGTTGTTATTGGCGTTGTTGTCGTTGTTGCTGCTGCATTTTTGTTGGCGAGGAGCAAAAAAAGCAACAAAAATAATTGCCATTCCCCCCCACCGCCGTCAAAGTCCATGCCCACTTACCAACACCTCACACCGTTCCTCTCTTACCAAGTGCCACCCCAACCATTCACAAAACACGGCACTCAGCTGTTTGTCAACTCATCTGCCGCCGCCATCCGCTTTGGCTACGGCTGATTCCCACTCACACTCCCCGCCCCTCCCTTTTCCAACCCTAACAGCACATCTACCGTACGACCGACGGCCGTAGTGTTGGTTCGTTGACGCTGTCGCTGTCGCTGTCGCCGTCGCCGTCGCCGTTGTCGTTGCCGTTGCCGTCGCTGTTGCCGTTATCGGCGTTTCTCTGTTTTTGTACTCATATCCCTCGGCTCGGCCATGGATGTTCACCCATTGCCCATTGCCTGATGCCCGATGCCCGATGCCCGATGCCCGTCACCTGCTGCCCGTTTCCCGTTACCCCCAGCCCGATGGCCGTTGTGCCGTTACTCGCCGCCTGATACCCCCGCAGCCCTCTGCCCAATCGAGCACATTGTGTTGCACACTTTTTGGCATTTGCCTTCCACACGCACATTCCGCGTTCTCCATGTGCTTTTTGGCGGCGTCCCACATTCGCTTCGCCTTGCTCAAGCGCATGACATGCTCGCTCTCAATCAATCTCTCTCTCCCTTTCGCTCCTTCTCTCCCACTCATTCTAGGGCGCGCGCTCTCTGCTCTCATTGTCACACGCTCTCCCGCTGCTGCTGCCGCAGTCGACGTCGCTGGCGCTGGCGCTAGAAAACGCATTTGATTGTCTCTGTTTTGGTCAGTCAGCAGTTGGCTTTCGTCGTGTTTGGTTGGCCTCAATTGGAGCGCTGAGAAGTGAAGAAGAAACAGAATCTCATATTTATCACCCATAACAACCGTTAGCGCTTAGTGTGCCAAAAAAGTTCGCTTGTTGCATTCGCCGCGAACTGAGCAATAAAATAACTTAAGCAAATATTTTGGACTATCCTCTGTGACCTCAAAACAATTCCATGTGCTTGCGTACAAAAGAACTGAAGAGTTAAAAAAAACGCGCCAAAAATGTTTGGATATTAATTACTATTTGTTAATCACGCATATTAGCATCAAAGTGTACAGTGTTTAGTGCTAAAGAATACAAAGTTCGTTGCCTGAATAGCAACTTTGATATTGTTGAGTTTTGGAAACGTTTGCGCCAATTTGATACTTTGGTATTTGGTCAATTTCCTTACCCAGAAGAGTCAATAAAAAAATTTGCCAAAATTCCGAAAAATCCGAGAAAAACACCAAAAACATCGACACGTACCGCATCGGCAACCGGTGGCGGTGGCGGAGGTGCTGGAGGAGGTGCCACCACCAGTTCAAAAATGGCATCTAAAAGAAAAGCATCGGTGTTGCTGCACAAGGTGAGTGCCGCTAGAGCATTGTTCAAATTTTATTGTGGGGGATGTACCGTTACATATATATATATATATATATATATAAAGTCGAAGAAAAGTATTATTTTATTTTGATTGTTCACCTGTGCAAAATAATTCCATAAAAATTCAAATTCAGAGTCTCAAAAATATCTACCAAGTACGCGCCCTAAATCCTTCGATTTGCCCGAATCCGGTTTCATTCAATTTTTGCGGCACATATGCTATGATCTATTAGATATCGATATTATATAGTCCATTGATGCTTTCAGCTGATGAGTTTTATTATTAGAATCATTCCTATGGCCAATATATCACCCACTCAAGTGCCTTACCTTCTGCATTCTTCATTATTGTCTTGGCAGCGATACCATAATTTAAGTTGACTCATCCATTCCATCCCCACAGGCTTGCCCACCCAATCTACCACCCCTACCCCTACCCCTCACCCCAAGACCCACTCCATTTAGACCAATGCGAAATCAATTTGCCCCCCAGTCAAGGCAGACATCCGTTCTTTTTGGCAAACTTGGACCAGCAGACGGAAACTCACAGCCACAGAGCAAATAACATGCCCTTCCACATGTCCCCAGATCCCATTCAGGCCAAGAAAATATGGAAAAAAGTAGATGAGATTATTGTGGAGAATGGGATGAAAGAGGAATCGAAAAACGTAGACAGTTGCAGAAAATATTACTAATACGCGGCGTAGGCAGCAGCCGCATAAGGAAACCTCCTCATAATGCCATTTTGGATGAAATGGTGCCTAGACGTGGGGTTACTCTAATGATATACGACAACACACTGCTGCGTGTGCGTGTGTGTGAGTGTGCGAGTGTGGGAGTGTGTGAGTGTGTGTGTATTTCAAGTATATAGAAGCGCGAAATGAGTTGACGTGTGTGTGTCATTTGGTGGTTGTGGCAATGGGTGTCTTCTGCTTGGGGGCCAAAATGAAACGCAACTCTAAGTCTTCGCATACACACGTACCCACAAACGCGCACACACACATACCTCGCGCATACACGTACACTCGCAATCTCACACCTACTTCCTGTGATAGCCCACCCACCCAGACACCCAAAGGGCGCACATTTTGCCCTGCACGGTAATTCATCAAATAACGAAGACGCAAGACGAAGGCAAACCCAAAGGCAACGGCAACGGCAACGGCGGCGGCAAAGGCAAAAGCAACGACAAGGGTGCGGATGAGAGCGTATAGAGGGGATTGGGGTAGTAAAACCGAAGGCGAAGGCAACGTAAAATTGCCATGGGATAAGGGGCAGGGGGTAGTTTTGGGCGCCAGCGTTGCCGCCACAAAAGAAGTAAAGCTTCTTCAGCCAAGACACCACCCAACACCCAAGACTCACGGCCAAATGTGCACCCGCAGAGTCCAGAGACTGTCCAGCGGCCACCCAAAGTTTATGTGCGGCTCTTGTACCCTGCATTCCGTTGAAAAAAGGGTATATTAACTTGTGGGCTCAGCTTGCCACATCCTGTCACCTATAAATCATCAATAATTTTCATATCAAAAGTTGAGCATCAAAAGATGTTCCCGTTTCGGGGTAAGTTAATATGTGGGGGATTAGAGTATTTAAATGGCGTTACTCAAATGACAGGGTGACCATTTTGTTTATTTATTGCAAATATGGGCGGGTCAGAGGTCAGAAGGGATTCCGAGTCGGGCCCCCAGCTCGTCGGGCAACAAAAGCATTGACTTTTGTATATAGTCAGCGGCATTTGTATATAAATAGTGGGTTTGCGTGTGAATGTGTGTGTGTGTGTGTGTGGGTGTTTGGGTGGGTGTGTGTCAAAGACAACCTCAATCTAAGGAGGGCAAGGCTCGTAACTCTACATATGTGAATCAACGCATGTATGTGTGTGTGTGTGTGCGGATGGTCAAGCTTTGTGCTTAAGCGCACATAAGCCGCCGCAGGACATCGTGTCCAAAGCGTCTTTAGGTTTAATTTGTACCTTAAAATGGGGACTCGTTCATGGACGAGACTTAAAGACGACGCAAAGTTTGTCATACCCAAAACCAGGGGAGATTCCAGGCATAACTTGTTATCCTGCTCACCTGTAATCAAACATGATTTGATGCCAGTGACGGAGACGGAGACGGAGACGGAGACAGAGAAGTTGATGGGGACGGTGACCGGGATGGTGACGGTGATTGTGACTGTAACGGTGACGGTGACGATGATGGTGATGGTGATGGTGCCAGTTTAAGGCTTGGGTCTTCTCATCTTCCTTCATCTAACCTCCATTTCCAACCCCCTGCATCCCATGGCAGAGGAGATGGAGGTTAAACTTTCGAAGCTGATACCGGAGCACAGCCCGACGTTACGGTTCCACATCTCAGCATTAGTGTCGCAACCAGACAACGTGCCAGGCGAACCGAAGGAGCCTTGCGGATGCGTGGACAGACAGTCGGAGGCAGTCGATGTCGTCAACAACAGCAGGCGAGGACGAGTGGTGGGCATTGGGAGTTGCAGTAGAGCCAAAGCTAGAGCCAGGATCAGTACCAAGAAGAGGCACAAGCTCCAACCAATAAAAACGAGCATGGGGGAGGCAGGAGGACTAAAGTTGGAACGTGGTGGGTGGTGGGTGGTGGGTGGAGGGAGTCACTTGGCTTGCGACGACATCGACGTCGAAATCGAGCTCGAATGTCTTTGCCATAGTTGCCTGTCTTGGTTCTCCACCTCGGTTAGATGTTACGGAAAATTGCTTACGGTTTTTTGCACACACCAACAGACATTCACACACACACGCACGCATATACAGACACACACTGGCAGCGACGGCTTCCACACATGAATGGAGTTGGACTGGGGCTGAGCAGAAAGACCGCGGGTAACGTCACATCATACAAACAGACAGGTTAGACAGCCCAAGACCCTCATCTGCTCATCCATTGCACGAAAATAGAAATAGATGACAAGAAACCCAACCAAGACCAGGACCAACAGTAAGAGAAAGCGGAAAAGCAAGAGCAGGAGTTGGAGCAGTAGCAGCAGCAGCAGGAGCAAGAGCAAGACCAAGACAAGGACCAAAACCAGGACCAAGACCAAGACCAATTCCAAGCCCAAGACGATGCTGGAGTGGGTACTGCCTGCCCCCACCCTCCGGCAAGACGACAGCGACAACCAACTACGACTTTGGCTAAGGGCAAGCGACAAGCTCGACGGGTTACATTTGGCTGATACCACCGATACACTCAGAGAAATGCGGTTAGGAGGGGGAGTGAGGGGACGACCCATGGATGTGGCCAAACTTCGGCTTGAAAATCTCGTAAATAAATACTCCGTCGCATATCCAATAATTTTTGATAGTTCAGAGGCTTCCGAGGATCACTCGATTCTTCGAACATGAATTCCGTTTCTTGAAAGAAAGAATGTCCCATCTTTTGGGATTTCTCTCAGTGTATCTCGTCACTTGCTTGTGGCTTCGCCACCCCAGACCCCGACCCAGCATTCAGTCCCACACACCCATATAAATAACAGCCATCAGCTCAATGCTGCCCCCATCCGTTCTCATACACGCCGACTCACCAATACACAGACACTCGCCCTCACACACATACAATCACTTACAATCACACACAATCACACACCTAGACACACCCCCCGCCTGTCTTTGAAAGGGAAGCATCACACTCTTTATTCACGAAAAACCTTCCATGGAACGTCTTTACGTACTGTCAAGCGCAAAACAGACAAACCTAGGAGGCCAGGCCACCATCCGCACTCAAACACACACACTTCCATACACACCCACTCACACACTCACACACTCGCAGACTGGCATCTAAACCGAACTCCATCTTGGCCAAAATGAAGGCGCTGCAGCAGAAGGCAGCAATGTATTTCAGCTACAACCACAATCAAAGTTGCTGCGAAAACTGAGTTAGAGGCGGGTACAGACTTAGCTCATCCTAGTCCTAATACACACTCCCACTCCCACACACACACACACACACATACATAAAGCACACATCCTTTCGAAAAGCACACACATATATATCTGCTCCCCCACATCACAAAAAGGATGCCCGACATGCGACGCCGCCTCCAATCCACACACAGAGGCACACAAAAACAATGCCAAAAGTTTCTGCACACACGCACACACACACACACACACCTATTGAGCCACCCACCCATAGAGAAGAGCTTGGCAAGCAGGGAATATGGAAAAGGTGCCTCACCTTCGTGCCACGTTGGATGCTGTCTTGCCATGTTGCCAAGTCAAAGGCTCCTGCCATGCACTCTCCCTGCCCCAAATTGTATGCTATACTTTTCGTAGGCACAGCCTCGCCGCACACACACACATACACCAAATACACAACAAAACTAAGTGTGCGCCTGTGTGAATGTGAGTGCGAATGTGTGAGTGTGTGAGTGCTTGGTATGTGTTGTGTATCTGTGTGTGTCTTCGACTTTGGCTTAGTATTTTTGGTTAATTTTCTTGCAGTTTTAGGTTACATTTTTGGCTTTTCCCCACTGATGGCTCTTGGTTGTCGGCTGTCGGGTGGCTGTCGGCCGGGTTGTTGCCACCCTTGATCCCCCAAACAGGATACCGGGCGCAACCCTCCAGATGCCCCCAGGCCTTTCACTTGCAAAAGACGTTTGCTTAAAAGCCACCACACCAACAATACCCACACATGTGCACACCCCATATACACACACACCCATTTACTCTCCCACTCACACACACACACACGCGCACACTCACATTCACACTCGCATTTAGTTAGTTTGTGATGCTTTTTAGTGCCAAAGACCGAGACATCTTAAAGGGGTGCCGGCACACATGGCATCCAGCAAAAGCAGAAGCTATCGCATTGACGTTGACTCAAGTCCTGCCCGCCCTTTGCCCTCTGCCCTCTGCTCTCCACCCACAGACCACCCTATGCCCAGCGTCCCCAGCTCCCTGCTACTGTCGCCAGCAGGCAGCATACAAATGAAACCCATGTCAGTTTGTAGCAAGTCCTCCTCTAGCTCAGCCACCAGCCGCATCCTTAGTTACACCCTTAGTTCCAGTCCAAGTCCCAGTCTCTATCCCAGTCAGAGTCCCAGTCCCAGTCCCAGTCCTAGTCTCAGTCGCAGACTCAGACCCACTACCACTCCCAAACCCACTCCCACTTCTAGTCCAACTCCCCCAGTCCAATGGCTTTCTTCATCTCTTACCCTTCATTATATGGCAGCTCGCCGCTCGCCGCTCGCCGCTGGGAAGGGTAGACCAACTGCTAGTTGAAGCTGTTGATGAGCTTCAAGGCAAAGCGAAGGCGAAGCCAACAAATTTTTATGCTTTCTGCCTTTGTGCTCTGTTCATCAGCCGCATTTTACTTTTATTACTTGGGACAACGTCCCAGACCGGAGCCCAGCAGCAGCTGCCCGTTCCGCCCTCCCATCGCTGGCCGTCGGAGAGTTTTCGGGCTTAATGAAAATGAAGGCAACGGCAACGGCAATGGCAACGGCAACGGCAACAGCAACGACGGCCAAAGCAAAGGCAATGGCGGCAACGGCTCTCCCCCCAGCAGCAGCATAACACTTCCTTTTCCACACCACCGCCCCAACAGCACCCGTGGAGCAACGCCCAAGCAGCTCAAAGCGAAGTCCAGCGGCGGCCACCCGATTGATGTGTAGATGGCGAACACTTGAAGCCGTCGCTTACCAATGTCCTCGTCTAAAGGTTATTGCTTGCGACAGTACGCGACGTCCTCGCACTCCCATCCTCACTCCCTCGTCCTTGCTTGTGTCCTCTTCTTTCGCTTCATCTCTCCCTCTCCGCCCTTTTCCCTCTCTGTCATCCTTCTCCTTCCTGTCGCAGTCATCGTCTTCGTCATCGGCAGCAGTGGTTTTTCTTGGCACACAAAAGCTACCCAAGCCCAAGCCCAAGCCCAAACCCAAACCAAAACCAAAAAACCATGCCCCAAGCCCCAAGCCCAGAGCCCCAACTTCCACGTAATGGTCGCCCACTCAGTCTGAAAGTCGCTCACTCGAATGCTCAAAACGCCAACACAAAACGATTCATCTTCTCGTGCTTTCAATTCCACCCGAGCCCCCCCTTCCACCCTTGGAGCCAACTTTCCGCTTAGCTAAAGCGATGGCCTTCATTGTTGGGCTACGTTTTTTCTTTCCTCTTCCTTCTCCTTCTGCTTCTGTTTCTCCTTGCCCTCACCCTCCAGCTCCAGCTTCAGCTACAGCTACAGCTACAGCTACAGCTCTGGCTTTGGCTCTGGCTCCGGCTTCAGCTCCAGCCATGGCAATGGCTCTGGCTCTGGCGATGGCGATGGCTCAGGCTTTGGGTTTGGCTTTGCCATTGCGAGATTTCGGCTGGCGGCCTTATCTTTGGGGCCTGAGCAACATCTTCGTCTTGCCGCTGATGCTGATTCACAGCGATGCCTCCGATGATGCCTCCACCCATACTCATCCACTCATCCACACCCATACCACAACCACATCTCTGTTCACATCCACAATCACACTCACACTCACACTCACACTCACAGTCACAGCCACACACATCCACGTCCACATCGTCTTCACTTACAGTCCCTGGGTAGATGCGCCATAAGAAGAAGCAGAAGGAGGAAAAAAAAAAGGTTTCCGGTTGCGACTTCCTCTTGGGCTACAACATTCCTGCCGCCATCCTGGACTGGGGCCTGGTCCGCCTCGAGACTCGGACACCAAAAGCTCAAACACAAATTAGAGAACTTTGGCCGGGAACGCTCCTCGAGGACTACGGAAAAGTTGGAGGCACAAAATATTGAAAGCAAAAAAAGAAAAAAAATAAAACACTGTAATCCGGTCAGGGGTGAGGAACGACCGGGGCTGGGACTGAGAAAGGACTTAGAGTGGGAATGAAAAGAAGGGTTCGGGAAATGCTACAAATGTTTGCCAACGGATCAGTTCAAGAATTTCGAAGAAGGAATCACCAAAATACCTTAAAATACCAGAAGTTACCTTAAAGTAAATTTCCTTCAGTTCAAATCGTTGCCTGTCCTTTCGTCCTTTCGTCTGGCGTCCTTCCGTCTATCTGTCTGTCTGTCCGTCTGTCTATCTATCTGCCTATCCATTTGTCTGCACGTCCCTTCCGTCGGCTGAGTCACATCAACTTGGTAATTAAGTTTTGCTTTAACAAGCACAAGTCACACTTAACACTGTACTGCACTTTCCAGGTGCAGCTCCAGCTCCAGCTCCAGCTCCAGCTCCTCCGAGGAGCCTACACAACAAAATTAGCTATTGAGAGCACATGCCGGTCGCGTCCCAGTCGCGTCCTAGTCGAGTCCCCGTCGATGGCTATGGAGCAGGTAGCTGGTAACTGGGCCTGCTACCCCCTCCACCCCCTTCACCCACTTCCATCCTACTTTACCATCCCCCTTCCTTTACCATTCACCTCCAGGACTCACTTGGCTACTATCAGAGCTGCTAATGAAATACGCCACGAAGCGTGCGCCAGCAAGTTTTCCATGACTCTCGGGGGTAGTTGGAATCCAGGATTCCTTCGTTTTGCTATTGAATTACTCAAGCATCGCAGAAGTCGTCGCCGCTGTACTCGTCCTCGACGAAACCATCGGACCAACCACCAGCCCCCCCGTCCACATCCTTCACACCCTCCACACCCGTCACACCCTCCACTCCTCCGGACACTCACTTCTCCTCACAGCAGGCAACTAGCTCAAGTCAGCAACATTTCACCGAGGACGACGCTTGTCTTGTACCCTTTCAACGCTCCTGTGAAGGTGGAAATGGGGGAAATTGGGGGAATGGGGGGATGGGTGATGGTTGATGGTTGAAGGGGGGAAAGACCTCATCTAGCAACGCCCCACATAGCTACGCTCGTAGGTGGCATACCAAAAAAAAAAAAAATAAAATACAAAAATGAAGAAAACAAAATGAAAAAAAAATTGAAAAAAATGAAAAAAAAGTGGAAATAGGAAAAAAGTAGAAGAAAGAAAGAAGAAATTTATTCTGCAGGAGAATATGCGCTTTATTTCCACTCGCTATGAAGTCGGTAGCTGGACGAACGGCAGGTCCTGAGACAGACAATGGGACAGACCAAAGAATAGATAATACTCAGACGTCTAAGTAACATCTGGGATATAAAAATCCTACTTTAAGGACTATTTGTAGCCTTCGTTTTCATTGGAAACTTTTTTCTACAAGGAAATGCCTCTTATTCGGTGCCCACTGTACCGCGTTCTGTTATCTTTGATGCTGCCATCATTGCCATCGTTGCCCTCTACTCCTCACAGTCCCACTCCCTCCACGCTTCACCGTCGCACCATCTCACCGCCCATACCTTGTCCCGCATCGTGCTTTCGATTTGCCCCCACCTTCGCTTTATCCACTCCCCATCCATTTGGTTGCCTTGTCCCATTGTCGCTGCCCACACTCAGCAAGGAATTGGGTTTGCTGCCAGTTCCATTCCAGGCAGTAACAGCGGCGGCGGTGGCGTCGACGTCGTCATCGTTGACTAACCTAACCCTTCATCAGCTTACCCCCCCTTTCAACTTCGACTCCTCGTCACCCTCCCCCTTCCGACGACTCTCCTTCATGCCATAACCTTGCTTGGAGGGCTACCCTTAGCAGAGTCGCTATCTGCCGCTCGCTTTGCCAGCGCAATTTTTATACAAAAATTTACTTGCCCACCCTGAACCCCACCCACCGCCAAATACCACACCGCCCAGGGTTCGACCCCAACCCTTGGTGAACATAATTTGGGGTGTGGACAGACCGAGGAGGAGGCGGAGGCAGACGAAAGCAGGGACCGGGATTGGATGTGGGAGTGGTAATGGGAATGGGAATGGGAATAGGAATGGGAATGAGAATGGGAAAGAAAAGAAACGAAGCGGAACGGAAGTGAAGGAGGGCAAAGGGAGGCAAAGGGAGGCAGAAGAGAGGCAGAGGGCGGCAATGGAAAGCCAGAGGAAGTAAGGGGATCCGAAGGGATCCGGGGCTCAGCGCAAGAATCACTTGGAGGTGGGTGGGGGAGCGAACGACTAGAGGACTAGGGAACCAAAGGACTAGTTCACGCGGACGTCGTCCGCAACGCTTTTTATTAGTGTATTTCTGATGCTTTGCGCTTCTGCCGTCAGGATCTCCCTTCGCTTTTCCTCATCAGCCAACGAGTGTGCCCTTGTCCTGGCCATGTACCCAACGTCGTCGTAGTCCTTGCTCATCAGCGAGTCGGTAGCTGTCCCCCAACAAACCAACCAACCAACCAACCAGCCCCCCGTCCATCCTTGCTACACCCAACGGTCTTTGGCATAGAGCTGCCTTTGCACGTTTGTCCATTTTAAGTTCGAGCCCTGCCCATGGCACTCATCCAGCAACAGCAGCGAGTCCTTCAGCTGGGCACCCCTCCCCCGACCAGACCCCCAGCTCGCCCTCATTTATTTTGCACCCACGCCTGCCAGCAAAGTTTGTCTTGTGCTCCGTTCGGGTTTTCATTTTTTAGATTATTCCTTGCCTCGCCCACTCCAGCGGTATTCCGTTTCGTTTCGTTTCGTTCGTTTCGTTCCTTTTTTACTCTTCCTTTTTTATATCATTTTTTTTTGTTTTTTTTTATCATCCTTCTCTATGCAGTGGCCTGAGCTAACGAGCATGTTACTCCTTTCCTTGCCTTTCGCTTTTATTATTATGCTTTGGCGCACATTCCAGCAAAAAGGCAAAAAACATAGAAAAATAAAAGTTGTGTACCGCTTCTGTACCCAATCCCATCCCCGAGCTACCAAGCTACCCCCCACTCCCCAACGCCCACAGTTCTGAGTCCGCGTTGCTGCTGATCTGCCTTCGCGTTGCCTGACTACAGGCCACGGCTCTGGACGCTGCAAAAGTTGCATGTCCGACTCGGACTCCGACCAAGGTTTTGCCTCCGCCTCCTTCTATGCCTCCGCCTCCACCTCGAACCATACCTTTGACTCCTCCACAGCCGGTCTTCTGCTCTGCATCGCTCCTGGTCTCGGGCCATATAAAATAATAACAACTAACTAAAAATCCGTACGCTTTAGCTGCAAAATCCCTTTGTTTTGTTCGACCAGTCCCCCATTCCCATCACCATCGCCTCAGCCCCAGCCCCAGCCCCATCCCTAACTACTACCCCCAGCCTCCTCTATGAATTAAAAATAATAAAAAAAAAAATAGCTCTGAAACTACTCGCAAAAAATACGGAATCTCGGGAAGAGCACAAAAAATAGAAATTGTTTGCCCCCGCCCGAATTCAATGCAAAAGTTTCGCCTCCGTCGGCGTCTCGCAGCCCACATAAATTTGAAACCCATGGCGAGTTCCTCGAACCACCGAACTTCCGAGCCACCGAACCACCGAACCCCCCAACCGCCACAGCCCCCCACAGCCCCCCACGGGCCCCGCAACCCTTTAAGCGTTTGCTTTTTGGCCTGGGCAGAAAGTTTATCAGCACGTTTGTCTGCCACTGCCCAAACGGCGGACCAACCACCCCACTCCACCCCACCCCACCCACTCACGCTCCCAGCTACAATCCCAAGCTTGAGCTTGCAACCCTCCTCCACACCCCACAACCCTGAGTCGGCTTGTTTGTCTTACTTTTGACCTCTATAAATGAGGCGCCGGCGGAGGCTTCGGCGTTACCGATAATAATGAATTAGAAAGCGAGCGAATGCAGCTTCCAGCTAGCTGGCTTTATATAGAGACTGTAGCACACACACACACACACATACACACACACAAAGCACACACTCACATGCATATCTAGTAAGAAGAGATCAGAGGGTTAAGCTGGAAAAGCGTTGCCGCTGCCAGTAATGAACTTGAGTGTTGTGCGTGGGCGTGGGGACTCGTGGGCTGAGGAAGTTTTTTTTCCTCCTAAATTTAACATAAGGTATAAGGTACTAGAACTTAGTTAGTGCAGAGGCTAGTAACAAGAACTAAGCAGAGATGAGAGATAAAGTTGGAAAAGGTAGAGGAATTTTCTCACAATTTTAAGGATTAAGGATCTCGTTTTATATATGACTTAACTAAGATTCCTTTAAGACTATTTGGAGGCTGTTACTAGCAGTAACTAAAGAGTTCCAGCTCAGTCTGTATATATCGATAGTTATATTAATTATATTATATTAATTAATTTGTTTTTTTTTAATTAAAATTTCTGTTGGGTGACTCCAAGAGATTAAAGTTAATACAGCTACTAAGTTAGGGTCAATTTATAGTTGATCATAAATTTAGTTATTTATATTATAAATAATAGTGACAGTATTTTATATAATATTAATATTATATTATTTTATATACATCACTTTTAATATTTTATTTAATATTTATTTTTATTTTTTAATTTCTAGAGATTTCCAAATCATTGAAATTTAAAGAAAGTAGAAGTACCAAAATTTAGTTAGTATATTAGTTGGTGGTATCAATAACTAAAATGAGACTTGAATGTAAATAAAAAATTAATATTTGTGGTTTTCTAATTTTCTCTTTTTATTTAATAATTTTTATTGTAGAATTTTTTAAAAATATTTAGAAATTTTTAATTATTTTTATGTATTACATAATTTAAATAATTGTTTAAAATTAAATAACTAACAATTTTCGTCTTCTTCTTCTTTTGTATTTACAGGTAAGCATTTTATGATATTTTCACCTTCAAATGCAACGATTTTCCCAGGAACCGTGAGTAGAGGAAAATTCTCAATAAATAAGCCATCAACTTTTTCTTCTTCTTCTTCTTTTTGGCCTATATCTGAATTTTGTATCTTGTTTTTTATTATTTATTTTTTTTGTTGCGTTTTTTTGAAAAAAAAAACATAGGAAAATTTCACATAGAGCAACAAACAGAAAAACTTTGTCCGAGATCCTGGAAAAACGAAATGAAAAATGTTCTCTTTGCTTAAGCAGCTTAAAATTAATTTACATGGAACTGGCACAGGACGAGTCTGGACCTTTCTCCATTTGAGTGAAGGGGGTCGCCTACGGCGGTGGGTGGGGAGGGGATGGGGGTCACTCTAGGCATGGGCAGAAGGAAAAATGATATACAGAAAATATGCAGTTGCAGTGGCATAGAATTATACATTTGCCGGCGGAAGTTGAAAGTGGCAGTCGCGTTGCTTACACACACACACACACAGTGGCACACATGCACACACTGAGAGATATCAAGGCTTGCTTCGAGGGGGGGGGGTCAACATGCAATGCCACCTAAAACCAAAGCCCACTTCTATTTCAATTCCCATTCTCATTCCCATTTGCAAGTCCCCAATACGTATCACCCACCCAGCTGCCCCTTCCCCACCCTCGTACTCCCATTCCCATTTCCACTTCCACTCCCCCTTCCACTCCCACTCCAACCACGCACTTAATAATACGGTTTATTAGCGACATAAGCACATCCGACGTTGGGTGCAGACATTTTAATTGGTAGGCGAGTGGATGGTAACATAAAAATTATAGTAGAGTGCAGTGTTAAGGGCTGTACGTGGATGCGTGGGTGAGGAGAGGGGAGGAGGAGATGGGAGTTGGAAAAGGGGGGGGAGTAGATGGATGGGGTGACCACCAGACCACGGTTACTGAAGGGGTGCGGCTTGTACCCGTGGTAAAAGCGACTGTCTGCTGCCACACATACGATCTCCCCACATCCCTCCCTCCCTCGTATCCCGTCGTCCTGACATCCTGGCAGTTGCATCGCGTGGGTGCAAGGCTGAGGCAATTGAAATGTAGGATACACTCGTACTTCAATCATTGGCTGCTTTTGTCTCTGCTAACAGTTGAAAGTAGGGCTGGCAGGCGGCAGACGGCAGGTGGGGCGTGGGGCGTGGGGCGTGGGGCTGCACCAATCCCCACACCACCACCCCCAGCCCCCAGCCCCCATAAGTAGGTGTTATAGACTGCAGATAGGAGGACGGAGAATCGGTCTATAGTTGAGGCTGCAAAGCCACAAATTAAAAAACGGCTGCGTTTTTTAATCAAAGCCGCATTAAGTACTTAGAAATGCCAGCGGGAGGGGCACTTTACACTGCACAACATAAGTGGGGAGCAGGGGAGGGCTCAATAGTTTTTCAGTCAAAAGAAGAAAATAATGAAGCTCCTCCCACCTCAGCCGGGGGAGTCAACAACTACTTTTCATTTGTTGCGCATCATTTCCTTTTTCTATGGATCAAATTCAGTGCTCATAATTAGTCAATAACTAAAAGGATTTTCTCCTCAAGGACTTGTCTTGAAAATAGCTTAAGTCCTTCTTCTATAAGCATGAAAACTTGACCTCTGATTTTTCTCATTAATGTCAATATTGCTCCTCTCCAATCCTTGCTACGCGGGAATCCTTGAGTGTATCCTTTGAATTTAAACGTAATTGGTCAATGTTGCATAGTGTAATTGAGTCCCGTTATCCTTGGACTGATCGTGGTGGGTGGAGAGCCGGAGAGCGGAAAAATGTTCCGTTGAAGTTGCAGCTTAGCGTTTTTCGTGCCTCTAAAAAACAATTCTGACGTTGGACTCGCATCGAAAGCTTTCCCCTAACCCCCTATCCCCCCATTCCCCTATCCCCCTTTTCCCTGTTTCCACCCTTTTCCATTTCCCAATCTCGGGTACTGCCGCTTACCCCATCGACTTATGTCGACCGTTCGTTGGATCGCTTTTCCGTTCACTGTTACCGTTTTCCGACGTTGTTGTTGTTGTTGTTGTTGTTGTTGTTGTTGTTGTTGTTGGTGCTACTGCTGGCTGGCAGACGTACGAATTTTCCACATCCCTAAATCGCTAATCTGCTACGCATTTTTGCCGTGCCCCAGCCTAGACCAGACCATCGCCCCGCCCACTGACAGTGACGACGGAGACGTCGACCCTTCGACGCCCACTTTACTGCCTTTTTGTAATAATTTCGCAGGATACTCTTTTTTTTCTACTTCTCATTGTTGTTGTTGTTGTTGTTGTCGTCGTTATTGTTGTTGTTGCAGCCAAGCGCAAATCGGCAACTTTGAGCTGCAAAGTTTGGCGGCACTGGCAATGGGTACCCAACTGAGTTTAACTTCGGCTCTGGCGCGCGGAGGTTTGTCTGCCCCCCAGCCTTCTAAGCCACCCAAAAGCAGCCCTTAGCCGCCCTTCTACCCTTCTACCACCCGCACTTACCCCCACACCAACAACCGCTATCCGCCACATATGTGCGAGGGCGCGATAAGGCGTCGAGAGAAATTGAAATTGTTACCATTTGCGAAGGTTGCCGCCGCAGCGCTAGATGACGCCCGACCCTGCCAGGCATAGGTGAGCTCCACACACCACACACCGCATACCACCCACCATCCACCACCCACCACACACCACACACCTCGAACCATCCCTCAAGGCCCGCTCCGCTCACGCAGCGGCGAGGGACGCTGCAGGAGAGAAAAGGAGAAAAAAAAGGGACCTGCGAACGCAACTTTAGCCCCGGCGAAGGTTGTAAAACCGCCAGCGACGACATGGGAAAAGGGAAATGGGAAATGGGAAATGGCAATGGAGCCGTTGGAACATTTTCTGTTTCCAACTTTCAGGCGCTCGCAAAACTCAAGTGTGCTTCGGGGACGCGGCGTCGCGTGTTCCTCCTCCAGTTGTTGTTGTTGTTGCTGCTGGTGTAGTAACTATTGTTGTTGTTGTAGTAACTATTATTGTTGTTGCAACTTTTGTTGCTGTTGTTTCTGGGTCTCGCATTGGTTACTGCGGCAAGGTGGACACGGGCCTGGAGTGGGCCTGGGGGTCCCTTCTCCGGTCTGAGTCGCACTGCTGATGATGATGAAGGCGGTGGGCATCGTGGGAGCGGATGGGGAGTGCCTTCACTTGTGCTGAAGCCACCCCTCGAGTTAGAGAAAATTACAGTTTAAAATTACAAAAAGTGTAAACTGGATAATTGCAGCCGCTTCTCCTCCGATCCCCCAGGATAATCCGAAAACCGATTTCATTCTTGTATTAAAATCTGTTCCTGATGTGACGAAACTTTCGTCCATGAATCATGCCATCAATCAATCAATAGTTTTTGGAAGCCGCCCTCCCCCCCTCCCCCCTCCCACCAACTGATCCCATGATCAACTTCAGATTAAAGTCCATTGAATCAATTTTTTTGTTATCCTTTCAAATAAATATTCATTTTGGGTAACATCAAAATTTCATAACAGTTAAAAAACTCATCAACTCCATTGGCCAACTCTCTGACTCCCTCGGCACCCTCGGCCCAGCGTCAGTTGCACCCTCTTCACCCCCTCGTTACTTCCATCGGTCTGTATATTAAGTGCAGCCCGACAATAATCCATACCAAACCCTTTGTCAGATCCTTTCCCATTGTCGCTCACAAATGTGGCAGCCAAATAAAAGTTCTCTTCTTGGCAAAATATTTGCTGTATTTTCTAGCTGAATGTGGATGGTGGGGGAAAGGGAGAGATGGGGAGATGGGGTGATGGGGGGAGGGATGAATCGGTCATAAAAGAAAATTCGATGGAAAAAAATTTAGGGGGTGCCCATTTTCAGCCCAAAAGGAGGAGCGAATGAAAGCCCACGTGAACCCATGCCAACAGGAGGAAGGAGAAAGGGGCAAGGAGGAAGGAGGAAGGACAAAAAAAGGAGGAAAAAAAGTTGCCGCATCTTTGGGGATTTCTTGCCTCGTTTAAAAATCATTCAAGCAGCAGACATAACCCAACTCAAACCTATCTGCCACCCAACAGCCCAACAGCCCGACAGCCCAGCCACCTAGCCACCCATGCCCACGCCCATCCCCATCCGCTCCTTCGACGCCCGCAGCCACCCACAGACAGTGGCACAAATTGTGTCAAAAACGTTTGGCATTGTCGCTGGAGGCGGCAGAATCGGAGTTTTGGCCGTTGCCAAAGAACGTGTTGCGAGCGGTGGAGGGGGAGGAGGATGGAACAGTGTTGGGAGCAGGGGGTGGGGGGAAGCGTCAGGGCTGGCATGGGCCCATGTGCCCATACCTTGTTTGGTATCCCCTTCATTTTTATGTTTTTGCGCAGTCCCCAAAAAAGCCGCCTGCTACCTGCCACCCACTCCCACACAGCAGCACACCCCCTGGCCACCGTCCCCCTCCCCGCGCACCAGCCATGAAACTTTGACGCCTAGCGAAGGAGGCAGCAAATAATTCATCATTTCGCCTTCAGACTTCAGAGCATTTCCTCTGCCAATGTCGCTGGCAAATCCTGCGCCTTCGAGTTGGCTGCCACGCAGCTCTGGCTAAGATGGGGCTAAACTTGCCCCCATCTCTCCCCCAGACCCCCACTGAATACTGCCCCTACGGCGATGATGATGAAGGAGAGAAAAAAAAAATATTATTTGGAACGGTTTATCATCAATTTTATGTGCGATTTTTCTTTTATTTCCTTTTTGTTTGTGCTTTGCTTTTAGTCTGGTGCCCCAATCTGCGTCTCCCCCGCACCTGACCAGCCAATGGGGCATCCTTTACCCACATCCTAGCTGCAATCTTTCTCTCTCTCTCTCTCCCTGACCCGTTCTTCTTTTTATACACATCTTAGCCTGGCGCTGGAAATGAGTCCCAGCTCCGTCTCCGTCTCCCCTTCCTTCTCCATCTCCGTCTCCGAGTCCGACTCCGACTTCAGGCTGTAAGGACGCCAGCAGTGAGCCACTCGCTGTGACTGTCTTTGCGAGTGAAAATCAACTGAAATTCGATTTGATTATGATTTGTTTCGAGATGGGGAGATGTTGCCAGGGTAGTTGTGTGTGGGGTGTGGGGTGTGGGGTGTGGGGTGTGCGGTGTGCGGGAAGGGGTAGGGGAAGGGCAACGGTTAACCAGACCCAACCAGAGCAAAACTAAGAGTGGGTCGCACCACTTGCAGTGAGAGTCATGACTCGCAATGGAAGTTGAATTTGATTTTTCGCATTGCTTGGCATTTGCTTGGGTCGTGGCTGCCATTTAATGGGATTTTCTAACGAGGTTTTCCCAATAGCAATGGAAAAACACCGCCTCAGATCGGATGAAGAAAGCGTAGCTATAAAAAAATAAATAAATCCCCCCTCCTCTGCCCCGCAAGGCGAGGAAACTTCTTGCCCCATCAATCGACTTATTATTTTAGTCCTCGAAAATTTCAACTAAAAATTAATTGATATTTTTTCAAACGATTTACCAAATATACTAAATATATATACATGCAGTATATTTATTTATACCGTTATTTACTTATGAAATGTCTCTTAATTTAAAATTAATTTATTGTATTCCATTTCCCCTGCTGGAAAAATATTTGCATAGTTTCCATGATTTAATTCCTATTTTATTTGTTTAATCCGCATTTATTTTTAATAAACAATTCCTGGGCGCCTTTTGTTTATATAAATTGTTCGGCGTTTTAAAAAACATTTATTGGTACACGTGCCTTGAATGTCCTGTCAAAGACAGCAAGGCATCCATCAGCGTCCTCTCAGTCGCCACAAAACTGAAGCAAAAAAAAAAAAATATAAAAAATAAAAAATAAAAAATAAAAAATAAAAAATAAACAATAATAATAAAAATAATAATAATAATCATAAACAATAGAAAACAGTAGAAATTATAAATTGTTTTTGCTGGACCAGAACCTTTTTTCGCCTCGCGTATCCTGTTCTGTTTAATTTGCAAGGATTTTTTTCCAAAATTTTAGATGGCTTAAAAATCCTTGTTTTAAATATTTCATAGGTCCCATTCGGCGCTTCGTGCCGTGTGTCGCGTACAGTGGGCCACATAAAGCAGTGTACATCATTTTTTGCGGCCTGCACTCGCATTTACATACACACAATAACAGCAAAAAATAATTGAAATAAATTTTAAAAATATTTAAAAAACAATCACAAAAAATAAAATAAAATAAAAATAAAGTAAAAAATAAAATGGTAAATGCGGCTCTTGCAGCATTTGCAGTATTTGCATATTCAAATAATTTTTTATAAAATAAGTTAATAAAAATAAAAAACATTGCGTATGCACACACACACACACACACATACATACGTATTCGTATTCACACACACACACACGCACTTATACAAACACGCACACTAAAAAGTGCATGAAATATGAGAAGCACATAGAAAAATCAGAGCTGCATTATTGAGAAGCCCCGCCCCGCCCCGCCCCTCTTCACCCGCCCCCTTATATAGCGGCCATGCCCATATTCTATTTCAATTAAATACATGCTTCTTTTTTTTGTTTTAATAAAATACACTATATAAATATAAAAGTATTTCATTCCTGCATATTTCATGGCAATTCACTTTGTTTTAATAACGAGCAGAAAGTTTCCCGTGTTAATCAAATCTTCGCTTTGATCATATTTTTTATTGATCAATTGTGCAATTAAACAAATATATTTATTAAATATACCTAAAGTTGAAATTTTGGGGAAGGAAAGGGCAGACATCCTTAAACCACTTGGGCTACTTGCCGGCTTTAAGTGAGGCGAAGCCACTGGCTACTGGCTGCTGCCTACTGGCTACTGGCTGGCAGGATGTGCGGGGTGGGGCGTGGTACCTGTAGGTCCTGCACAACAGCTGCCAGGATAACCTCCTTATGTCGCAGCAATGTCTAACGCTGATTTGCGTTCCGGATTTGCATATGAATTCTCATCATGATGTTAATGAAGATGGCGGCAGGACGATGATGACGCTCCTGGCGCGCTCGGCCGTTCCAGTTTTGTTGCCTGTTGACGACATCACGACGGCGTTGCACGGTATTTAACTGAAATCTATGGTCACCCACGTGCACTTGACCAGAAGAGCACCCATCCTCTGCTATCCCCCAATTCCTCCCATCCATTCCTGTGTAGGGGGCGACTGTGTCCTTACGTCCTTTGCACTAACACCGCGTGTGCGTGCCATCGTTTAGGGCGCTAAAATATCGCACGTCAGCCGTTAAAGGCAGCACGCGGACACAGGCACAGGTACAGGCACATTCACCAACACACACACCCCCTCTGACACTCACACACACACACACACACACATACGTACACACTTGCACTCATTCAGTTCAGACACGAACCAAATGCAATCTTGAGGCAGCTGCAATTCGATTAACGTTCTTGGCTGTGTGTGTGTGTGTGTGTGTGAGACTTTGGGATTGTGATTGGGATTGAGGGTGTGTGTGTGTGTGTGTGTGCGGTAACCACACTCGGATCTAGATTTGCCAACATATGTGCTTCTTGTATCAATTTCACTTTTAATAATATTTTTCTTGGCAAAAACTTGTGTTAGCTTGGCTGTAGAAAAATATCCTTTTACCAGGATGTGATAGCAGTCTTAATAATTTACTAAAGTTTATTCCTGTTTCTAGCTATTAGATGGTTTATTCCTTAAGCGCTACTTTTATAATGATATCCTTCATTAAAGTGATCCTTAGGTAGATGCTTTACTTTACTTTACTTTGACTATCGTTGGAAGGATTTGTGTTAGGTGCGGGGTGCGGGTGTTTATATGTGTGCTAGTCCTTTATCATAATTAAGTATACTATAATTAAATAGTAAATTAATATTTCCATAGTTATATTTATCCTTGGCGGGAAGTAAATGATCATCGGCTATTTATTAAGCTCGTCCATTGATCCAACCCTTTTCATCGTCCTTTATTTGATTTCGTTGCTGCTTTGAGTTGCTTAAATTAACTTCCGATGAGTTTGAGCTTCAAAATTATTAAATTCAAATAATATCAAATTTTAACCGTTATTCAAAATATTTGCACTTTTAGTTTTTATTCGGAATATATTTATTTGCGAATAAACTCATGATATTTTGATATGATATCAAATCTTTGCTTAGCGGCAAATAAACAGCTTTTGGGCAAATTATTTCAAAAAGTTCTGGCATTACGTGGCCTGCAACATTTAGTCCCCTGCCCCAGCCCAGTGGACCCAGTCCGGCAAATGCATTGACTAACGGCCCATTATGCATGCGGGGCATATGACTGATTTGTTGGCGGGCGCAATAAAAATGCAACAATAACAACAACAACAACAACAACAGCAGCAACAAAAAAGAAGAAAAAAAGAAACAGTAAAAACGTGCAGCTCGCTGGCAACGATTCGCACACACGAAGGACCAAAAATAAAATGCAATTTTTGTTGCCGCCCGACGTTAAAATTATTGCATTCGCGGGCCGAGCGGCGGCTCCGGTGGGTGGCATTAACTGAGTTTACGCCTGTCCGGCGCGCCGACACTATGCATTACCTCACAGCCCCCCCTTGATAGCGTGTACGTGACGCATTTATGTACGTGTGTGTATGTGGGTATACATGTGTGTGTGTGAGTGTGGGCTGGCATTAATTGTGATGTCTGGCGTGGTCGGGCGTCGTCTGATGGGTAAGTAGATTTCCTTGTATGCAGCGTCCGCTCGTCCTTTTTTTTTTACTCGGATTTTTGCACTCTTGTTGTTGTTGTTGTTGTTGTTGTATTTGCTGCTGTTGTTGTTGGAAGTACGCCTACTTTTTGCATTGCGTACGGAGTTAAGGCCCTGGACTGGGCATATCCGACTCGGTTTGGTTTTTTCTGCATTGCCATGGTCGCCTCATTGATAATAATGCCCACCGCACACACACACACACGCACACACACACACACACTCATATATATATATAAGCACATACCTATACACATGCACCACCTATTTCCCCTTTCTCTCCCTTTTATCCTAGGCTTCGGCTGCCGCTGCCTGTTCGGTTTTTTGTGTTGCACGCGGCGTATGCGTAATATTTTTAAACACACGCAAACACACACACACACATGGGCAATTCGATTGTGGAGTGAGGCTCATATGCAGAAATGTGACTGTGATCCGATTGAGGGGTGTGTGGAAGGAGTGTCGGATAGTGGAAGGGGGGGTAGGGTGTTCGATAGGGTGTCCTGGCCGAGTAGTCATCACAACACGCGTCGAGTGTCCAGCAAGTGCGTCGTAGTGTGCGTGCCCTGTGTGTGTGTGTGTGTCATGTAGGTGCTGTGTGTGTGGTGTGTGTGCCGTGCGTTGTGCGTTGTGCGATGTGCGTGTGGCCAGCGCGAAAAAAGGACCAAAAAAGCTCCGCCTTAAAAATATGTGCGCACCAATTGCCATTTGTGTCTGTTTTTCTCTTTTTTACACTCGTACGCAAAATGTGGGCCTATGTTGCACAGTGTATGTCTGATAAGTGCGCATAGTTGTTGCTTCTCATGCCGCTGCTGCTGCTGCTGCTGCGGCTGCCGCTGCTGCTGTTGTTGCAGTTGTTGTAAATAAAAAATAAAGCAACAACAAGAAGGACGCCGAAGTAGAAAAAGTTGAAAGCGCACGCGGCGCCCACGGCTGACAAATGAAAAGTGCAAAAAGCGTAAAAATCGCAGCGTCCGCTGGTAAGGACTTCCCTCCTTTTTTACCGTTTTTGGACGGCCGACGCCGTCACTGGTCCATGGGGCATCCCCCGAACATATGGCAACAAAGTTTACATACTTGTAGGCGTTCATGTTTTCCTTTTCGCTTCTTAATTTTTTTTCTTTGTTTCTCTGCTTTCACGCACCTCTCAACGCACTCACTGGCAGCCGGTGGGGCAGGTGAGTGGGGAGGGAATGGGGAGGGGGGGTCGAGTGACAAAGGGGAGCGGGTCAAGGGTTGCACTTGGAAGTTGAGAGTTGAAAGTTCAGAGCTGTGAGTTGCTGTGGGCTGTGGGCTGTGGGCTACGGGCTGCGGGTTGCGGTGGCTTGTGGCGCGCTGCGGTTTAGTGGCCTGGCGAGGCGCCACCCAAAGTTGTTGCGGTTGCTAAGGAAATGGGCATCAATGTCTGGCAATATTATGTTTCAATTTCAGTCGTGGATCGGAAAGGCTTCAAATAAATCGAAATTGGGTGTTGCACGCACTGATGAGTGCATAAGTGTGTCTGCTGTGTGTGTGTGTGTGTGTGTGTGTATATGTGTGTGTGTGTGAGTGTGAGGGGGTGAAATTTGACTTGATGATTGAACTATTAATATTGTCCCTAAGGAGATAACAGCGTAAATTAAGTGAAGCAGAAAAAGGACAACACGATAAAAGAAATGATATACCACAAGAGAGAGAGAGAGGGGGAGAGAAACGGAGAGAGAGAGAGAGAGAGGGAGAGAGAGAGAAGATATGCATGACATATGTAAGCGAAGAATAAACTGTGATTTTACCCCAGCTCAAATTAAACAGTTATTTCCCGAGTTAATTGGAGGCGTATGGTGGGCAGAGATATGTGTAGGATCACCACATTCCTGAAAAGGATAAGGGTAGCAAAGGATAAAAGTCACTTGTCTAAAAATAATTACTCGCTGTTCCTGTGAGTCCAACCAACTATTCATACCTCTTCCTAGAATTTCCTCCAGCTGAAGGCTAAATTTATAATTCTGTTCTTCGGATATTTTTAGAATTTGTAAGCTGTTAAAAATATCTCATTTTTTTTAATACTAAATAGAAGATTTTAATTTTTTATTCACTATTTAAAAAATAATATTCACATCCATAAAAAATAATCAAATAATTCGTTGAAAATGTGCGAAAAATTCGTCCCTTTTTTCTGTTTTCTTTCTTTTTGTTTGGAGTCGAGTCCATTAAGTCCCATTAAATTTGAAGAAAGTAGTAAATGAAAAAAATAAAAATTAAAAAATTAATAAACAATAAATAATAAAATAAATAATAGGAAAATGCATTTCTCTTGGTGCAAGCAATAAAATTTTTAAAATTTAACTATTTAAATTTAAATAAAATAATAAAATTTACATCTGAAATTGAATTTTTGAAACCTTCTTGAAATCGTCAAGGATCATCTACGAAAGGACTAAGAACTATCGCTCGAGATAAAAACTTCGACTTTCGTTAATTTTTGATATTCGAAGATATTTTAAAAATTATATTTTTTTGTGGATTAACCAAATTTAAAAACTGCTCCTTTTCTAAGTTCATATAATATCATATATATTATCATAGACCCTTAAATCCTTTTTAAATGTTCGGCTGCATAATTTGTCGCCTAAGCGCCTGGATCCTTCTGCTGCTTCTTTAACGTTACTCTTCCTGGGATCAGACATTGCGCATACGCCCCGTGCGGCAATATAAAACTTTGCCACTTCTGTTCAAAATTTGTTTTCGTCTGAATGTGCACCACGCACAGCTTATCCTGGCCTTGCAGAACTTTTCACTCATTGCCAGGATCAGTGAGGAAGGAGTGGCCAAGGGGGCGGAGGGGAGTGCTCAAATAATTGAAACTTTTTTGTTGTTGTTTGCCGAAAAAGCGAGGCGACTAAAATGTGTTGGCATTTGAATATTTTTAAATGTCGATGGAGTTTGTATGTACGTGCTTGTGTGTGTGTGTGTGTGTGTGTGTATGTGTGAATTACTTAGTTTTAAAGCGAGTTTATGCTTTGCATTTGGAGTCGGGCGACAAGTCAAACTATAAAAGACACAAGCCCAAAGAGAAAAACGACAGAAGAAAAACTTAATTAAAAATAAAAAATAGCAAAAATATAAAATATAAAATATAAAATAAAGTGAAAATAAAATAAATAATTATGGGAAAAAGGACGAGAAGAGCCTAGTCCCCCTTGATAGCTAAAGGATCCTGGCGCAAAGGGTGTTTCACTTGCAGCATGAAATTGACGGCTCTGTGTTTGCAACAAGCCTTTTCCCTTTTTCCGTTATCATTTACTTCTGATCCCTACCCCCAGTCCCCCAGCCACCCAGCCCCCCAGGTCCCTCCCGCCGCGGAGGGATGCGCTTTGCATTTGATAGCATTGATGATGTTTTGGTTTACCATTTTTGACCCAACACAGCCGCTGGTAGGCTACATAATGTACACCGAAAATAGAAGCTAAAAGAATATTTATATAAAAGGACGAAGCACCGACAGGCCCCCGCCTCCGGCAGATCGCCAACCAACGCCCACTGGCGTGCCCGCTCCTGCAGCCTTTTGATTTGTTTGCAGTTTTCGTCGTTTGCAGTTGCCCTTTTTTTCCCTCCATTTCCCCCCGCCCCCCGCCTCACGGCCCGCCCCACGTCCCGCTCGTCTTTTTCCAACGGCTGCCCACAAAGCGGGTCAAAGTTACTCACATCGCGGGCCCGAATCGTCGTTGGGCGTGTAATTGTTTCGACATAGCAAACATTTTGGGGGGATTTGAAGTGGGGCTGCGGCGGGGGGCGGGTGGATTGTTGGCACTGTAACTAACGGTACATGCCACTCAATCGCACAACAACAACAACAACAGCAGTGGCAAAACTTTATGTATGTGTGGGTGTGTGGGTGTGTGTGCGGGAACGTTTTTTATGCGGCACGCGAATATTATTTGCCATAAAGTATGCAACATTTTGTGACCAGCGAACGGCCCGAAGCGGCGTATCCTTTGTTTGAATTTTTGATAGTCAGTCCGGCAACGCCAGAAGTGCCTTTATGCCAACCAGCACCACCAGCTGCACCTTGTCTGGCTGATTAGTTTATGATGTGGTCGCCACAGACTAGCCTCCACTTATGGGGGGGGGAGTCGCCAGCCCTTCAGAGCCTCAAGGACTCGGCCCCTCCAACCACAGGCTAGCTGCTAATTTGAGTGTGTGAATGTGGTGAGTGTCCGTCTGCTGAGGAAGTCATTAAGTGCTTAACATAATTTCAAGGTATCAACCTAGCAAATGGTTTAGTTTAAGGCAGGAAGCATCCAGGAGTCCTGTAATCCTCCCCACTAAAAAGGATCTCATATCCAAAATGAAGTTCCGCCCTTCAAACTGATTTTATGATCTCTCTCAATGATTTTTGGACCAAGCGCATTTAAATATATCGGATTACATCTATGACCATTTAGTTTTTTATATCTGACCCTCTTAACGTTCCTCCCTCTCCCTCTCCCTCCTCATCTCTTCCACCCCCTCTCCTACTCCCCTTCCATTCAGAGTCTGTTGAGCTTTGTGTCTCTTCGATTTCCTGCGCTGCTCCCCTGGCTTATGGCCATGAACATGACGGGCAACTAATTTTCTGTCTGCCTACAATCCATGGTCACGCCCCTAGATTTCTATATATATATATCTTTATATATATCTATATATATATATATATATTTTCAAATCAATTTTTTTCAACTCGCACTGAAAAAGCAGCGACCGCGCCTAAAAAATGTTGTAATTGCTTTGACCAGCGACTGCTGCCCGCGGAGGGGTCGCATCGGCAGAGGAGTTGACTCCACGCTTTGCTGCATACACACACACGTACACACACACACACATATATATATATTTTTATATTATATATATATATTAGAGTTATACATGCATTTAATGTATTTAGACTGCAGTTGGAAATGTCAGGATGCATCGGGGGATCCTCGTGTGACGCAATGCATCAGCGCTGAAAACTGAAAACTGAAAAATGAAAATGAAAAATGGAAAACTGAAAAGCACACATATGAAAATTTTTTGTGCAAATATTTATGTGCATATTGATGTCCTTGCAGAACTACTCGAATGTCATTTGAGTGGAAAAATATATGGAAAATACAACTCGGCGGCGGAAAGAGAAAGGAAAATTGCAGCCAAAAATTCGCCCCTCTTTTAATGAAAGGTCAAAATTGTTGCTTACCCTTTGAGTACATTCATGGCCATGGCCCATAAATTAAGAGACAATTCGATCCTGAATCCTTGCTTAGACTGTGCCAAGCATTTCCAGGATACGCCTCCACTCCTCCACTCCTGCAGCTCGAACTCGATTCCTGTGCTAAAGGGAAACCAAATATTTGTTTGATTGCACTTTTTCAACTCTCGACTATCACTTACCGAAACTGTACACATTTCATCTGCATCCCAGTATGTGAGTGTGCGTGTGTGTGTGTGTGTTTGCTCTGGTTCGATATGGTTACACATCATGTGCAATTTCTTTTAATTTCTTCGACGCGATTGCGTAGTTAAGTTTCGAATTCTCATTAGACTAAGTTGCCGACTCTGACAGACATCGGGGCACCCTCTGAGGGTTCCCCCCTCCCTCCCTCCGGGGCTCTGCTCTACTCTTTACTCTCCTCAGCTTTCCTCGAAAACCAATGTCGTAACCACAAAAACTTTGGAGTGTGCTCTGCCTTCCATTCCCCGTTCCCCATTCCCCATCCCGCAGACGAATCCTTTGCCGCCCACCAGCTCCCAAGGAGATGAGACGGCAATAGGCAGCGGGAGTCTGAGACAAAACTAATGCATATGTTTAGGCATTTTAATTTATATACGACAAGAGCGCCCACCCACCCACACACACCCACACACTTGCAGGGAACTTCTAAGAAACCTCACACATACACACACTAACCCCAACCCAAGGCACACCCCCTGCCACTGTGTGCCGGCGCCGTTGATAAAAGCAACTTCCATTTCATTTAAACTACAATTTCCTTGACAGCGTACACTGAGGCAGCCCCTTTCCCGGGGGTTGGGGTTGGGGTTGGGGTTGGGGTTGGGGTTGGGGTTGGGGTTGGGGTTAAGGCTGGAGTTGGGATCGGAGCAGAGGCGGAGAATGAAGGATGGAGAATGGTGGCTGGAGGCTTAAGGCTGGGCGCTAGTTTCTTTGGCTTGGGCAGAGCAGAACTAGGGCGGAGTTGGGACGAGGGCGGGGCTGGGACGAGGGCGGTTTGGCAACCCTTTCACGCACTTATGAGTTAAACGCAAATTTTCTTAGCTGCCTTTTAGGCGCTGGGGCAGAGGCTGTGCCGCGGGGGGAATATGTAAACTTGCTGGCTCGTCTGGAGAAATATGTCATCGGCAGTTGGCAGTCATGAGCAGCACACACACACACAGACAGAGACGAAGGCACACTAACACACACACACACGCACACTCACGTGGAGACACACACTTGAGTCAGTGGTAATTCATTATGCGTGTGCTTAGAGGCTTTTTGGTATTGTAGTTGTGTTTAGTTGTCTGTTGTGTTGTGTATAGTTGTATGTGCCGTTGTGTGTGTCGCTGTGTGTGTCGTTGTGTTGTCTGTAGTCTGAAGTCGGTAGTCTGCAGTCTGCTTTTAGGCGCACCAGACAATAAAACCAACAACAAGCACATACGCATAGCCCCCTCCACTCGCCTGCCCTTCCCACCCTCTCCTTTTCCCTTTCTTTCTCTCTCTCTCTCTCCCTCTCGCTTTCTATTCTTCCTTCGGTCTCTCCGCATTGAACTTGTTCGTGTCCCCTTTCTTTGGCTTTGGCTTTGGCTTTCGCCTTTCTTCCAAGATGCCGCAGCCCGCATATTTCTGACATACGACTTGGCAGCCGTCGCTTGCTTCGTTCCCGTTTTCATCCACTTCATCAGCATCATCTCCCTCTCTCTCTCCCTCTTAGGCTCAACTGTAAAAGGGTTACAATTTCCTCGTCCTCCACAAGCCCAAAAACTTCAAAAGCGACTTCGTTTCGACTCGAGAGTCGAAAATTTTGTGGCAATGGATATAAATGCTCGGATTTATGTCTATCCATGCGTGTGTGTGCGTGCGTGTGTGTGTGTGTGTGCGTGTGTGTGTGGGTAAGCGTGTGTGCCTCGCAGGTGTTACTCATACGCCCTTTGGGCTGACAGCACACAACAAATTACTTGGCACATCGCACTGGAAGCGGCCACATTGCGCCTTCTCCTGGCAAAGTCAAGGTTGCCCAGGATAAACTCCGAGGCTTAAGTCATGTGGATGAGCGTCGACTGGCAAATGAAGTTTCCGACTGCAACGGGGAAAGCTCAAGCAAAAAAAGGACACACACACACACACAACCGTTATCCAAGCTGTGCCGGGCACAAAGGCACAAGGACTCCCGACGGAGTTGAAACTTTACAAAAATGTTTGTCGCTCGGCTCCGAAGCTAGAATTTTCTTAACCCTCCACTCATCCTGCCCACCTCCCATTTCCCACTGCCCATCGCCCACTTAACTGTTTAGGCTTTCCATTGCTACTTGGCCATTGACTTTGACCAGCTGCTCCGCTCGCTCGTCCTTTAAAAACTCCCCAGTTGCCTTTCTTGTACCATTTTAATTAATGGAAAATTTGTACGTTTTCTTCCCATTCATGTGGTCGGTCGTTCCTCCAAACATTAAGAAACAGCTCAGGACGAGCATTGGAAATGTATATCCAAATGTCCGCCCATCCCTTCTCCAGCAGCTGCTGGGCTCCTGCAGTTGCCATTCTCCTCCAGCTGAGTGCTGGTTACTTTCATTTGACAGCGGACAAGATCGGAATTGTCATCCGGAATTGATTTGAAATTGAACTCCGGGGCTGAAGGTTTGAGAGAACTTGACTTATGGACTTGGGGATAGTGTCTGCTCCGAGCTCTGCTCCTTGCTGAAAGGGATAGCAAATAGATTGAAGTAATGGGAGTTTAGTTGAAGCAAAAACAGGACTCATTGGACGCCTATCACTTTCTCAGTCGGCTGCCCTGAAGGCCCAATCCTGAAGAGGCTCGTCAGCTACCTTTTCCAGGAATATCCTTGGCCGCTTCGACTGCCCTGAGAGATGATACAGTTGAATGTTAATTAGAAGCACAGTTGAAACTTCATTTTCATTTGCTATGCTTGATGCTATCCTTGCTGGTCCTTTCTGCTCCATCCTGCTACGTCCTGCTACGTCCTGCTTATTCCTGCTTCTCCTTCTTTTGTGCATCCGGACGAAGAAGACAACTTCATTTGTGCTGCCAACAAACTCAGCAAGGACTCAAGCAGGCAGCGGGATGGCAGGATAGCAGGAGGGCAGGATGGCAGGAGGGCAGGATGGAAGGCAGCAATCTAACCACTGTCCTTCAACCACAATCCAAGGCAGAGGTCCAAGAATGGATGCCGAGGAAAAAGCTGAGCACATCCAACGTCTTGGAGAACGAAATGTTTCATTAGAGCGATGGTAGCCACAAATGGCAGAGACCCCAAAAAACCACCCATTGGCTCACTCACTCACAAATCCTGGCAACTAATTTGCTGCGCAGCATAAAAGGAAAATGTGGAGAAAAAAGCAATCCCAAGTAGAAGTAGAAAAGAAAACCCCGGGTCCGACTTTCATCTATGCCCAAGCATTGGTGGCAGGAAAAACTTTGCTGCTGGTTGGGCTTCAACTTGGGCGGCTTCTCGGAAGACCAAAACGAAGACGAAGAGAGGCAGAAAGAGAGACAGAGAGGGGGAGAGAGAAAGAGTGAGCAAGTGATGGGTGGGTAATGGGTGGGGAAAGGGGATGGTGGGGGGGAGCTTCTTTGACGTTTTTTGTGCATACTTTTGAATGGTCTAACGAGCTCGGGTCTTGGTCCTGGCCTCGGTCTCGGTATCGGTCTCGCTGTGACCGAACACCCTTCTAATCATTGGGATTTTGGTATATCGAACGCAGTCCCAAAACTTTGTGCGGTCATCGAAAGTTCCATAAAGTGAACTTGCACTCATCTTCCACCTCGAATGCCATTTCCATTTCCATTTTCATTTTCATTTCCCCCTTCCAACTCTCTTGCAGGAAACCATCCCAGCAACACCGGCCACAAGCACCGACACCACCAGCGTAGTCGGTGTGGGCGGTGGCGGCGCAGGCGTTGGCGGCGGCGGCGGTGGAGGCGGTGGAGGCGTGACCGTTGCCAGCAGCGGACTGGGCGATATTGCGAGCAGCTTGAGCGGCGGCCTAACCAGCGAGTCGGAGGCCTATGCGGGCCTCATGAAGGATGCGGACAAGCTGAAGCTGATGTTGCTCGCCTGGAACTATCAGAACTCGACGGCCGTGCGCAATGGCACCGAGGGTCCGGACCTGAGCGTCGTGGGTGGCCTGTGGGCGCAGTACCAGAATGCATTGGCCCAGAATGCAGCTGCGGTCGCAGCGGCCAACAACAAGATGGACAGCTCCTTGTCACCGGTGCCCCGGCAGGACACGCATTCACCGATGGAGGCGCAGGACGAGACCAACTCGTCGGGACAGAAGGAGGAGGACGAGGTCTCCGAAGACGATTCCGATGACAAGCTGGACGAGAAGCTGGCCACCACACACGATCCCGAGCGCCTTAAGGCCTTCAATGTGAGTAAAGTGCGAGAGAAACTCATCTCCCGCAGAGAAATGTTGGAGTTGAGCAGCGAATGTAAAGCCAGCGTTGCCAATGAAGCCGCCAGGAATTGGTAGCTCCTCGAATCGGTTCCTTACTAATGCCAAATCCTTTGCCTCGCAGATGTTCGTGCGTCTGTTCGTGGACGAGAACCTGGACCGCATCATTCCCATCTCCAAGCAGCCAAAGGAAAAGATCCAAGCCATCATCGACTCGTGCGCCCGACAGTTCCCCGAGTTCAGTGATCGTTCCCGCAAGAGGATTCGCACCTATCTGAAGTCCTGTCGCCGCAACAAGAAGACACGAGATGGCTGGGAGAATACGGTAAGACCCACGGCCACCAGCAGCATCCAGACTAAGACTGAGTTGGACTTAGACATTCATTGTGTATTTTCGTTAATTTCATCCGCAGACCCGACCGACGCCCGCACATCTAACATCCGTTCAGGCGGAACAAATCCTGGCGATAGCCTGCGAGAATGAGTCCATGAACGCGAAACGTATGCGCATTGGCCTCGAGCCCATCACCCATGCCGTGCCAGCGCCGGGCAGCGTAGTGGCCGCCGCAGCGGCTGCAGCCGGAACCAGTACCACGTCCGCGAGCAATGCCGCCACCGTCACCTGCACGGCCGCCGATGCAGCGGGTCTGACCAGCGTGGCGGCCGCAGCGCTGCCGTTCGTCAGCGCCGTGGGCTTCGCACGCTCCACACCGAACTCGGAGCACGCGGACACACCGTTTGGTGGAGCGACAAATTTGGCTGGCGCCGGCAGTGCAGGTGGCAACAGCACCAGCGGTGCCGCTGGCGGCGGTACCGGCGGCATGAGCTCCGCGCGCAGCTCACCGTTGGCATTGAGCTCGAACGCGAGCGTCGGAGGCACCAGTGTAACGGGCATGGCCTTGGCCAACGGCGCCGGGGCTTCAAATGGCGCCGGCCTCCCCTCCAGCAGTCCCTACACCACGGACTTCAGCTCGCCCTCAGCCGCCTCGCCCTTCGTGGCTGCGGCGGCGGCAGCGGCTGTGGCCGCCGGACGTGCACCCAGTTATCCAGGCTATTTTCCAGGCGTCGCTGCGCTGGGTAATGGTAAGTAAACAACCAGGACATTGGCTCAAGGAGTTCTGCTCTCGGCTTGGCAATGGGTTTATGAATCCTTTAAATCCAATTCCAAGACTCAACTGACTCTCGGAGCAACCTGAGGCTCGATTTTAATCCTCTCCTTTTTCCTTTTTCCTTTTTCCATTCTCCTCTCTTTGCAGTCACACCCACCGATCTCTCCATGAAGCCGACGACGCTTGGCAATGTCAGTGGACTCTCTGGCAGCGGCAACAACAACAACAACAGCAACATCGTCAGCTCCCAGCTGAGCGCCGCGAATCTGGCCACACTGAGCAACGCCAACAACAACAATGCGCTGGTCACGGCCACACAGCAGCTGCAACAGCTGCAGCAGCAACAGCAGCAACAACAACAGCAACAGCAGCAGCAGCAGCAACAACAACAGCAACAACAGCTGCTGGCAACGTCCGGCGATGCCAACTGCTCCCGAGTACCGCCCATACTTCCCCACAAGCTGAGCCCCAACGAGGTGACCGCCGCCCGACAGGTCATCTCCGCGTACAGAGAGAGCGCCGCGTTTCTGCTCCGCACCGCCGATCAGGTGGAGCAGCTGCTCGTGCAGCAGCAGTAAGCTATCGGCAACTTCAACTATCGGCCACTTCGACTATCGGCCATCAGCTATCGGCTATCGGTTTTCGGCTTTCGGCCATCGGCTATCAGCCATCAGCTATCGGCGGCCACCGTTGGGGCACTTTCTAGACCCAAGCGACGCGAGGCGCGCGCGGGTTGTTCCTATTTATATATTTAAATTTTAATTAAATTACACACAGCGACAAAACACAGCAACTAAGCAAATAAAAAGAGCAGAAAATAGTCAAAGCAAAAAGCAAAAAGCAAAACGCAAAAAGCAAAACTCAAAACTCAAAAAGCCAAAAAAGGGGGAGGAACGAAGAAATAAACTAAATAACTAACACCAAAAATACTAAAAAATACCAAAAAAAAAAATAACAAGAAAATAGTCAAAGTTCGTTTAACCAAAGCATCTTAAGTGTTTTTCCTTCAAGCTACGTACATCATATAAAAAATAGAATTAAACAAAAACCAAACAAAAGCAAAAAATATGAAACCCAAACTTAAACCAAAACCAATCACTAAATATTACATTTATTGCAGCAGTAAGCCGGAAACTCGCTTCGGGGTTTTCAAAGTATTCAAAAATTCTCAAATTCTGAAATTTTCAAATTTTCAAAAATCCTTCTCAATTTTGCATCCTTTTTTTCACTTTAAACTTTGAAACTGAGGGGCGTTTTTCTCGGTACAAATAAAAAATATATTAAAATAGTAATAAACTCCACGTGGAGAACTCAACGGCAATTCAACTTACTACAGTGTCTACTAAAAGTAAAACTACAATAGCCACACACACACACGCACACACACACACTTGCATTACATTTAAGTTTTTGTTGAATTTTTGGAAATGATTTTTACATTTGAAGGCTTCCCCCGGCAGGAAGAGGTGGCAGGCCGGGGGAGCCGCATTTCCGGCCCAGTTAGAAGAGCGCGATTTGTTAAGAAATAAAAAAGGAAAAAAACAAAAATAAGGAAAAGAAAAATAAATAAATTATAAATATAATATTGTATTGTATGTAATTAAGTTGAAGTATTGTTGTACATTTTAAGCGTATCAAGTGAAAATTGAAATGGAAACACATTTTAAGGCAAAAGACATTGAAAAAAAAAAACAAAACCAAAACTAAAAACCAAAAACGAAAGAGAAAAGATAAAAGATAAAAAAATGGGAAAGAAGGAGAAAAAAAGAAGAATATTTAAAATATATATGGGAAACTATGAGAAAACACAGGGTGATACTTTCAGAAATTATTACAAAAACTTAAGCTAAAAAATTTAAACAAAAAGAAAACAAAAAAAAACAGAAAACAAAAAACAAAAAATGTGTAAAAAAATTATATAAATATTTAACAAGGCATAAAAGTTGGTAAATGTGTATTTTAAATGAATCGAAACATTTTTATATTTGAATTTGTAAAGTTGCAAGTCTTAATTTTTAATTCTTAAATATTTCAAAGTCTATTGATATTCATTTTTTCTTATGTTTTTTGTACTGTTACATTTTTTGATTATTTTCTTGTATTATAAATTATCTCTTTACGTTTGACACTTCAGTCTTAATTTGAATGAATAAAAAAAAAAAAAAAAACCATACGAAATACGAAATAAACTATTTAAATAAAAACCAAACAAAAACCAAACAAAAACCAAAAACAAAAAACACAAATAGAAATAATGTTTTGCAACTATAAATGTGCATGTAAAAATAATTAATAAACCGAAATTCGAGTAAAGGAAATGGCAGATCAGTTCAGTCAAGGTCGTATGTGAATTAATATGGATAAATCGCTATGCAAAGCAAATTATAGAATTTAAAAAACAAAAAAACATTAAAGTAAAATACAATCGTATTTAATCCACAACTAAATGAATATTAATTATACGAGACGCGTGGGGAAACACAATTCGATTAACGAAAATACCGCAAATACGAATCGAAATTTACTCATAGAAAAACCTAACGAATTGGTATTTGCATAGATCAAAAACAAAAGCAAAAGCAAAAGGCAAAAACAAAAAACATACTTCACAAGAGTCCGAACAAATCGAAAAGGAAAATACAGAAAACATTTTAAAAGTCGACTTAATAAAGAATTTATGAGAATTATATGTAAATTAAACCATCTCTGACTTTTTATAAGTTTTATTTTTCTATTTAAAAAAAAAACATTTTAAATGCTACTTTATTTCTTCTCAGAAATTAATTATTCACAATTTTCAAAGCTGCGCGCCTTAACTTAAAAGCTGCTGCGCACGAGTGTATATATAGTTCTCTCTTTCGCACTCACACGTTGGCCGCACACACAGCGTAGAGCTTGCTCAATTCCAGTCGAGGCACCACCCGTGGCACACACTTTTGGCACACGACGAAGCAGCAGCTTACCAATGCTTCCCAAACTGTGCGTCTAGCAGAGGCACGCGGCCTTTGCTGATGAAATACAGAAGATACAGTGGCTCTCATACTGTACAGTTTATTTAATATTTATATTTATTACGTAATTATTTAAAACAAATAACGTTTCATTTCAACTTAATTACAATTCTTAATTACAAGAATTTTGATTGGATTTCATGACCAAACAATAAATTAGATATACGAATGCTTAAAGTAGTTTCATTTCCATTGCTGCCCTCGTTCTTAATCATTTTTACACACACTTTTTCTCTTTCACTTAAATTAAACTATTTCTATTTTTAATGACTGTTTATGAAAGCGAAAGAAAAATACGGAAACAAGAATGGAAGCACCAAAAATCTCCATTACTTCATTTCTGATTGTTGATGCTGCCGATGCTGTTGCTGCTACTATTGTTGTTGTTGTTGTTGTTGTTGTTGTTGTTGTTGTTGTGGTTGTTGCACCAAATTCTATCAATGATCGTGATTTCTACAGCATTTGGCGTCTGTGGCAAGATTTCACTAATATTTTGTTGCTTCGTATGTGGTAATTAATTGGTAAGAGAAACCCCCGTTTTTAGGCCTATGCAACCAAAGACTTAAGGACTAAACAATAAACCGCAATAACAAGGCCCCCCCTGGGCAGCCGATCTAGCGGGAATCTCTTCACGCCAGGACTCCGTCCAGGGCATGAATGACACCGTTTGTGGCTGGTATATTCGAGGTGACCATCTGTGCGTCGTTCACTTTGATCTTTCCAGCGGAGGTCTTTTGCAGCACGACGGTCTTGCCGGTGAAGAGCGAGTCCTTGACCTGGTAGAAACGCATGCCGGCCGAGAAGAGTGCCCCCGGCACAATGTGCTTCATGGCAAACTGTTCAGCGGCTTCCTTGTCGGTGTACAGCTTCTCCAGGGTATCTGAGTCCAGTTCGCTGAAGCTCTTGTCAATGGGCGCAAAGACGGTGTAGGTTTTGATTCCTGGCAAAAAAAAAACGTCAATCTTCTGAAGAGTCTGGATCCTTTGTGATTCTTACCCTTGCTTTGGAGCTTCTCGGAGAGTCCAGATGTGTAGAGAATCTTCAGGAAGTTCGAGAAGCGACCCTCACGATCGGATTGCAGTGTCTGCAGTAGATCACCAACGGGCAGAGGGAACATGACGCGGTCCACCGCATGAGCAACTCCTTGTGGGATTTTAATGTCCTTCTTGTTCAGCACAACCATCGCTCCGTTTATGGTAGTGAGCTACACGAGGGACAGGATGTTACTAAGTTAATGACTACAACTTTTCAAGCTTGACTCACAGTGACATCGTTCCACTCCTGGTCGTGCATATTGTACTGATTGACGCGCAGCTGTGTGCCCGCCAGGGAGACTCCAGTCATCTCGTCCTGCAACGTTGCAATCTCAAATGCGCCAGGGATCACGTGATGAAGCAGCAGCTGCAATGAAAGCCACAATGAGTACCCATGCAGGGATTCCTTTCAAAATAAATACTTACGCCACTGAGCAGACGAGGATTAGAGCGGAACTTCTCCTCGGCACGCTCGGGTCCGCCCAGCTGGACGAGCAGATTCTTGAAGGCCTTGTCGGTGGGCACGAAGAGCGTGTAGGGTCCTGTCTCGTTGAGTATGCTGTCCAGGCCACTTTGCCGCAGGTACTTGGCCATGGCGAAGAGCCCGTTTGCCTTGAGGATCTGCAGCAGATCCTCACTTGGATTGGACACCACCGTTTCACCGCCCGTGGAGGCTGCCTTCTCAGTGTTCTCCGTCTCCTGCACCAGGGCATCCGCATACTGGGGAGTCTGCTCGGGTACCTGTGTGATGTCCGAGAGCCGTTCGGTCACCACAGGCAGATGAGTGGAGATGCCCGCATGGAAGGTGGACTGGGTCACAGGTGAGGAGCTGTACACGGGAGCGGGCGTGGTGCGTACGAGGCTGGCGGCAGCGGCGGCGGCTGTGCTGCTGCTCTCATAGACGCTGCTGTAGCGAGGGGTATATGGCGCACTGGTGGTGGTTGGTGTGGGGGTGGTGGTGGTGGTGCTGGTGGTGGTGGAGGTGCGTGATGGATGGTACTGCCTATGATTGCTGGGAGTGCCGCGCGAGATGAAAGGTGCCGGCGTGGTGGTCGTTGTGGTGGTGCTGGGGCTGGTGGTGGTTGGGGCACGCGTAGTCGTGGTTTGGATAATCTTTCCGCTCTTGATCTCGACGACTTCGTCATTGGGCAGTGTCAGACGATAGACGGAAGGAGGCAACTTGATCTCGCCACTGCGAATGCGTTCCAAGATGCTCTCCACCTCGGCTCCAGTTTGTTTCGTTTCCTTCTCACCATTGGCCTTGACGCCTTGAATCTTGAAGCTGCCATCGGCCTGCTCCTCGAGGTAAACATAGGTGGCCTTCTTCTTGGGCGGCAAAGTGGGTGGAGCAGCTGTGGTTTTAGCCGAGTCGGAGCTGAGACCCTCGATTTCATAGCCATCGGGTATTAGGCCACGCTTGGCCAGCTCTTCCAGAGTTGGTGGCTCATCCGAGTCAGAGGTAATCACAGCCGAGCTGGCGATGCTATTGGCTCCATTGCTGACGCCCTGAATGTCACCAGCTCCGCCGCCGTAGAGTGCCGCGAGGCTGGACAGATCCACACCGCCGGGAAGTGCTTGGGCGGGCAATGTGTCCGACTCCAGTGGATCGGGGGAGCGCAGAATTTGCACCTTGCCGCCTCCGGGTAACACTAGATCCTTGCTCTTGGTGGGTGCAACATCGCTTAGACTCAGTTTGGATGACGATCCCAGCGCCTGCTGTGCCAGTATCGTTTGCAGCTGCTCCTGGGAGTAGGCCTGTTGACCCTGTACCAGATTGGGGTCTGTGGTGCGAATCACCTGGACGCGCTGTCCATTGGGCAGCACCAGATCCATTTCGTCGTACGTCTTGTTGCCTGTCAGCGGCTGTTGTGGCGTCTCCGAGAGCGCGGCCTTCAGTTGCTTCAGCAAATCATCGCGTGCAATGGTCTTGACAGGCTTCTTGCCTCCCTGCTTTTGGATTCCGTACTTGCCGAGCTCCGCTTTGGCCTGTGTGTAGATGTTCTTCTTGGGAGTGGTCGTTGCCTCCGTGGTGGTGGTGGTGGTGGTTGTGGTGGTCGTCGTGGTGGGATGCTCCTTGTAGTACTGCTGCAGCGCGCTGTTGAACTGATTGTAGTCCGTGGGATGGGCGACGGGACGTCCACGTGGTGGCTGGCTGAAGAACTGCTGCTGCGGATATGCGGTTTGCTGGCTGATGATGGTGGGCAGGATTTGCTGCTTGATGACGTGCTGCTTGGCGAGGAACTCCTCGTGCTGCTGGCGCACCTTGTTCTGCGACTTCTCATACTGCTTGGCCACAAACTGTTCGTGCTTCTGGATTAGCTTCTGCTTGTACTCCTGATCCGCGGGCTGTGCCTGGGGAGCGTTGTTGATTATCTGATGTTGCTGCTGCTGCGGGAGCGTTGGTTGCTGCTGCTGTTGCTGTTGCTGCTGCAGGAACGTTTCACGGGAGGGCTGAACGGGGAAGGGTGTAGCTTGCACAGTGCTGAAGATTTGCGGCAAGGGCAGACCCAGCTGTGGGCTTACTTGGTACTGTTGCTGCTGGACTGTGGGCAATTGCTGTTGCTGCTGCTGCTGCTGCTGTTGTTGATAGGTGAACTGTGATTGACTCAGCGACTGCTGCTGGGGATGTGACAGAGTCTGGAAGGTGGGCACAGGTGCCTGGCTGGGTAGCTTCTGCGTCGTCTGTTGGCCAAATTGTTGCGGGTGCTGGAAGACAAACTGTTGCTGGTGCTGCTGTTGCTGGTGTTGCTGTTGTTGCGGTAGCTGCTGCTGTTGGTAAGCCTGCGCTGGAAATGCGGTCGATTGAAGTCGTGAGTCTGGAAACTGTTGCTTGTGGCGCTGTGGTAGCTGCTGGTTACTGGCAAAGTTGCGTAAATCCAAAAAGTTCTGATGGTGCAGGTCGAGATTGCTGCCAGAGACGGGCAACTGTTGTTGCTGCTGTTGCTGCTGCAGATTAACAGACGCTTGTGGGTACTGTGGAACAGTTTGCAATTGGCTTTGTGTGGAGCGCTGGAATTGCTGATTGCTGTGTGGCTGTTGTTGCTGCGGTTGCTTCTGCTGCTGCTGCTGCTGCGGGAATTGCGAAAAACGATGCTGCTGTTGGTGTTGATGCGGCGGCTGTTGCTGTTGCTGGTGCACCAAATGCGATTGCTGGCGCTGATGATGCTGTTGTTGCGGAGCTATTGGCAACTCCAAGCCGGCTTGCACAAAGTTTTGTTGATTGTATTGTTGGAGGTTCAGCTGACGGCGATTCGCATTGTGTAAAAACGGCAGCTGCAATCAAAAAGGAATAACATTAATTTTATTACAGTTACTCGAATCTATTATTACTTCTATTGATTCATTTTAATCCGCAATCTGCAGCCACTCTCCGCATATGCACAATGGCACAAAAAGCCTCATTTCCATTGCATCACTTGCTGCTGACACAAATTCCGGGAGAAAACCAGATTTATCATCGAAAATGAAAACTGGCACAGAAAATTTGCCATTGACTGACTGATCAAAAGTGGGCTGCCTTTCCCCGCACCACTTCTCCACACCCCTCTTTGTACGCCTCAACCAGTTTTCGTATTGTTGTTGTCGCTGCTCTATTTCAAATGGTTTCAACTCGATGTGCGTCTTGATTGTCAAGTATGGGATCCTTTGAGCCGCTGGGGCCAAGTTGATGCCAGTGGAATTGGCAAAGTGGGTTAAAAACCAGTCCAACTTTGAACTTGTGCGAAATCGTGTTACTTGCGTCAGGTTCAAATGCACATAAATCAAGTGAACGCCACTGGCGATACGTATAAGGAAATTGGTTCACAGCGAAGAAAAGTTTAGCTTACATTGATTGATACACATTAAAAAAAGATAAAAAAAAAATGCCGACTAATGTAATCGCACGCACAGAGCGAAACACAATTAAAATTATCCAATTGCCAATTAAAGTGAAAACCCCCCGTAAATTTGAAATCAGCAACAACGCAAAATGCGCACGCGCTAACGCATTAATCGATGCATTTTGCGTGAGTGCAAATAAGCGATCATTTATATCGAGTATATCGTGCAGATTTAAATACCCTACCAAAAGTATTTAAATTTACATTATTATTACAATATTTTGAATTGACTATTATAAAATAAAGTCATAAGTGTTTTTTTTAAATTTTAACTACCACATATGCATACGGGATATGCATGCAGCAACGGTGGTTAAATAAGGGAACACCTTCAATGACAATGTTACTACATTTAATTGCTGGATGCTGCGCAACGAAACTCGATACATCGTAGATTAAATGCAATCGATCCTAATGAATTGCCATCAGCTGTTGGACCCCCCACCCACCACTAGTACAAATGGCGTGCATTGCAAAACTTTGGCAATTGTGTGAAAATTTGCATATTCTTATTGAAAAAACGAATTGAAATGTGATATATTGCTAAAAATATCTGTAATTCAAGAAAGTGAATAATAATGTTGACAAAGTGCAAATTACAAAACAAAAATAAAACGGCTTTGAGTTGCAAAGGCGCTGCGAACCCCGACGCTTGTAGTGCATTGGGGAAAAATACAATGAGTGCGAACGTTGTGTCTGGATATTTACCTTACAAAGTACGTGCAACTATTCAGTGTTATCAAATATATCCATTTATATAAACACAACATAAATATGGGTGTGTGTATATCCGTTTATATCTGCAAGTGCAGCTCGCAAGTTGATGAATCGAGTCTCCGAGACTCCGCGCGGCACACGACGCATTGTAACAATTTTCCTTTGTTTGAACTGCAATTGTGAGGCGACGTCGTCGTCTGGGATCTTTCACAGTGCCAAAACGCTTATACAATCTCTGGCTATTGCCCAGGTGAATCCCAAACTGCTTGTCATACGCTTCGTGTACGCATCGCATCCAAATGATTCGACAAAAGCCAAGGAGCCAAGAAGCGGATAAAATACGCAGTAAACAGCAACAACAATAAAACAGCAGCGTGGCAGTGGCAGCAGCAGTGGCAGAAGCAGCAAAAGCAATTGCAAAGGTAATGAAAAATTGTTTAAACAACCGTTACTCAACGCAATTTTCATAGAGAGAAGGAGATGATCAGGCAGGCCTATAAAATGCTTAGTAGCATGCATAATTTAATTGCCAGTACCATAAATCTGATGACTTTTTCATTATCTTGCGACATTTGAATGCGTCCGTAGAGATATTCGAGATTCGAGATTCAAGATTCAAGATTCAAGATTCAAGATTTAGACCGTCAGTCATCCATTTCACACTCTTCTCCTACAGCTTTTTCTTTTCACATAGCAATTATGTTGTTGCCGCTAATGAAGCAGCTCGTCATGGCGCTCCAGTCGTCGATGCCGCCAGTCGGCGGGATGGGAGATTATGCAACTCCATTAAAAATGCTTAAGCTCCTGGGGTGTTACCTGTGAAACCGTACAGGTGCTTAACTGAGTTCTCAACGCATTTATACCGTTCAACTGTGGGCTTTCGTTTAAGCTGCTTCAGCAGCAACGTTGCACGGTGGGAGCTCTTGTTCGGGATAAACTCGATACACATATAGCCAATACGATAAGTGACTTTTCCTGAACGGAGCTCTTGGTATTTTACATGTTTTCAAAATTTGAAAAATGAAACCTCAAACATCTTAGAGTCTGCTATTCGCCTGATTAAAGAATGGGAAATAACCTATCCCAAGTATATGAAAGATTTCATAGATTTCAATTTCGATGGCTTGAGCTGCGTTTTTGAAAAACAATTTTCACACATTCCGAAAAATACTTTTATTTTCCTGCAAGTTGCAAGCTTCCCTCCCATTTCTTGGAAGACAAATTGCGCAGTCGGTGAAAACATCAATCAATCATCAATCAAGTGCCCAAAGCTCTGGTACTCTAATGATCATCCCAGACGCCGCCCGAAAGGGTCCGGTAATTGGCGTCATATTTCATAGCCGGAACGTTACGAACATGTTAATTTCACGCATTGACTTGCCCGTTCGTTTCTCTTCTCCGGGTCCACCTCCCCTCCCCACCCCTGCTGTCAGTTCCATTGGACAGCCAATGTTCAATGCGATGCATGCGCCTCGCTATTGACTCTGTTGGCCACTTGTTGTGGTTGACACATGCCAACACGACACACATTAACGATCCCCGGGTAACGTGGGTGTCTTTGGTGATCGAAGGTGTCAGTGGAATGACGATTTGGAGAGTTTCTGTTTGAGTTTCGTTTAATACTCCGAGGGGAGATCTCCAAACGGTGGCCATGCAGCCAGCAAAAAAAAAAACAGTTAATCATTAGACTTTAATTGCTTCGAATGAGGCGTTAGATATTGACAGTCGGGAATTTCGTGAGGTCAAATAAATTAGTATTGCCGCTAAGACGTCTCTTAAGATACTTATCTTAATCTGAGCATCATCTGCCATTAAAGTCTCGGATCTACTTAAAAGCTATCTTATAGACACTCCAGCTCTTCCATCAAGGTCAAAATCACTGTTGGTTAAGTAACCCGAGAAACCTCAGCCGCCCATTTCTATTTATTAGCTCATATCTTAACTACAGCTCATTTATCTTTCTCCGCCGTAACATCTACTTACCATCCCACAAATAACAAATGGCTTGAGTCATGTTTGGATAACATAGAAAGTTCCGACAGATGCCAAAAGCGGCAATACCGCGCCCAAGCCACATTTCAAATTGTATTCCCATTACGAAAGCGTTGCTTATTACTGCTTAGGGCTGGCATATGATATGAGCATTATGTTAATGCCTGAAGATCCCCCGACATCAGACATCAGACATCAGACATCAGATCGGTGATCGGTATGGAGCATGAAGCTAGAAGTGAAAATCTGTTACGCTCTTTAAGCGTAGATACAATTTTTCACTTTGGCCAGAAGTGTTTTTTTTTTTTTGTTTTGGTAGAGGATTGGGAGATGCGGGGCGTCGATCCGTGGTTAATCTGTCAGAAATCTGTCAGTTACACGAATCCCAGCAGTGAACTAACTAATTTGTTAATAAGTCATAATTGATTTCACATCACACATCATCAGCGAGACACCAGCGGCCGCAGACTCTGAACCAGATGAGATCCAAAAATAAACCTTAAAGAGCGTCGAATGAAAGCGAAATCTTAAGTCCGAAATCTGAAATCTGAAATCTGAAATCTGAAATCTCAAGTCTCAAATCTGAAATTGGAAATTTCTTTTCGGCTTTGTCTCATTTCGCTTTCAGTGGCCTTCGAGTGAAAGTGATTTGTAGACACTTAGTGAGCATTTACCTTGTATATGTTAATTAGAATAAAATGGATCAAACCAGAAGCGGGGAGTAGTAGCTGGCAGTAGCTGGGAGTAGCTGCTCGGGGGAGACTGGGCCACTTTGGCGGGTTACCAGTTACCTGAGTCGCCGTTAATTAATTAATAGTGGTCCAAGTGTTTTCGGTCATAAATTCTTCAAATCAACCGCTTACATGAGATTGCGTAATGGCCATGAGCAGCTTTGGATAACTAACGGATACATTCATGTCAGACAATCCCAGACAGTCACTCGTGAGCGACGTCAATGGCCAATGGCATCCAATCTCAGTGAGACTCAGTGAGTGACCTCGTTTCCCATTGCCTTAGTATTTCCTGTTCTGGTTTGTCCCGCTCCTGCCCCCCGCAGTGGAGTTTTTCCAACTTGTCTACCAACAAAATGTGATTTGTCTTGGATTTTAGTTTTGTGCTTGGCTTTGTCTTGGTCTTTGACTAGGAGCTTCTTTTCTAGGTTGCATGCAGCTGTGGTCAGTCGTGGAGTTTCAAGGTTCTTTCTGCTCAGTTCACCTCTTCCAAAGTGTTTTTTTTTTTTTATTTCTTTTAAGCGAATTTTGAGATTTTGTGCTCGAGGAAAAATTGCGAAATCCGAGTCTAGATGCACATGTCAGAGTTGGAACCGATTTATTTGGGCATAATTAATGAGCATCTCCGCTGAGAGCTGCTGAGATCCGATCTCGTTGTGGATTTGATTGGCAGCTCAAAGAACTGCAATTGCAATTCAGTCTTGAACCTTTGACCTATTCCCCCCAGCTCGGGAATCAATTTGACTCTGTGACTCTGTGAATTCTTGGGCAGCGCGCTTGATTACTCGCTTCTGTTTTGGTGCTGCATTCGTAAACGTTTCGCTTCCATTAAGTACTATTTTCGCAACTCGCAACTTGCAACTGTCGGACTCGTTATGTTCGCCGCTTTTATCTCGGGTCGGAAATCTCAATCGTGCTCATATCATTTTCACAGCAACTCTGATTGAATCTGCAGCAGTTTTACATCTCGATCGGAATCCGACGATCCAGCGGACAGAATGGCCATCGCGTCAATATCTGTCAACGGCCCAGAGAATAACTGGTTGGTTAGCCACGAATCGTCGGCCGACTCTTGGCGCGTTTCATTTTGGTTGCCACACGGCATAAAATGTGCATAATAAGCATTTGATGACTGCTTTGCTTTTCGGATTTTATGTTTTAGTTTAAGTTTTGGCTTTTTGTTGGTGTTGGTCAATCTGAAGATTTGGCAATTGCCTTTCACTTTTGTATCGACAAATGACTGCAGTTAGTAAGGCAGAGCGGGACCAGACAAAGGCAAAGCCAGGGGCAGTGGTGGGGGCAGAGCCAGAGACAGAGGCAGAGGCAGGGACAGAGCCAGAGACAGAGCCAGAGGCAGAGGCAAAGGCGCCCAAAGAAGAGACAACAACAAATAAAAACTAAAGGCATTTTAATTGCCAACAAAATAGTTGCCTTCTACGCAAATAAGTAATTAATTCGAAGCCGCACAAAAGAATGCACAAGCAACAGCAACAACAGTAACAATAATAATAATAACAACAGCAACAACAACAACAACAACAACAACAAAAGCGATACAAATGAAAGAGAAATTTACATAAAATTGTGTAATTAACTGGCCAAAAAACTACAGAGAGGAGGATGAAAAATGCCTGTGGCAGCAACACCTACAACCACAGCCAGAGTCCAGTTGGGGCAGAAGGCGAATCGCGTTGCCAACAGATGGACAGATGGACAGATGGACAGATGGAAGCCCAAGAAGCTACCCAAAGATAATCAACAACAACAACAACAACAAAAGCCAATTGCTGGCAGCAAGTGAAACAATTGCAAGCCAAACAACAGTAACAATTACAATTACAACAATAACAACAAGCAGCAAATGTTATTTAACAATTGCTTCGAAAAAAAAAAAAAGAAAGAAACTTGGTCAAACTTTTGTTGATACTATCGCGAGTGGCTCTCCTCCCCTACCCCTCCTCCTCCTCCTCACCCCACCCCGTCACTCCTTTTCAACCCGCATTAAAGGCAAGACGATGTGTAGCAAAATGTTCGTAAAACTGTTTATAAATTAGCACGATTTGTCATGTTGTTGTTGTTGTTTTGTTTTGTTTTGTTTTGTTTTGTTTTGTTGTTGTTTTTGTATTTGTTGTTATTTGTTTTATTTTTCTTCTTGCCTTTCTGGCTACATTTTTTTTTTATGTTGGCCACAAGTAAAGAATGTGGCTTCTGCTTGGGGGAAACTTTATTCGCGATTGAAGCAATTTGTAGGATAAAGAAAAACTGGCGGAAAATTGAATCTCGCTTAGGGGATTTAAATAAATATATAAGGATCCAAAAATTGAAGATAGATAATAGAGGAATTTCTGACCAAAAATTAATAAATTGATGACAATTAAATTGACGATAATTTAATTGCTTATTCCCGTTAGCAGATTTTAAAGTCTTCTTTTAATAAATGAAAGTAAAAATACTTACAACTTATGTAAGTGTAATTAAAGTATTTTTCCTATATATTAAAAAAAAAAGTAAATAATAAAATATGTTCAACTGTCGGGAGGATCCTTATCGATCGTATTTACAGCTTAATCAATTAACTAATCTTAGTCACCCAAAGTAAGACTTGCTGCAAATGATGATTAGTTGCTGTCGGGAGATCATCAATCCGATGAGCAACTGCAGATGGCAAATGATAACCGGCAACTTGCCACTTACGTGTGTTGCGTCTATCAGATGCAAATCCGTGATGCAACACTGGCAAGCACTGGCGTTGCATAAAGCCGACTCCAGGCTAAAAGAAGTGGCAACAAAAATCAACGCAATAAAAGATCATATAACTACCCAACTGCCTAATGTCTGCGTTAACTTGGCTAATTGACAAAAATACATGCAAATTTGAGTCTTTCTGAAATTGTGCTAAATTGCCAATGGCTCAACTGTGGAGTAGCTCCCGACAACGGCTTCCACCCACGTGTCGCCTCACAATGGGAACCAGAGGCAAGCAACCTAACGACTACCCACGCTTCAGGTAGCATTCCGAAGAGGCGGTAGCTATAGTCTACGGCATGGCTAGTAGTCGCTACCAGATCTCTCATATGGCACACTTAATTTGACACAGTCTGACACTCCATGTGAGCCACAAAGATTTATTGTATCATTAGCGTCTTTGGCAGTGGCTAACGTTGTAATTGTAATTGTAATTGTAATTGTAATTTAAATATAAATATAAACCCACTTTGCGCCGAGCGCCGAGTCTTTAAGCTGCATATGAAGATCGGGGTTTATGGGCCAGTTAATTTAATTGTTCATATGGCTAATTGCAATCTTCTATCTTCTCTCGCTTTCAGCTCTTTGTCCTCTTCGAGCTGCTGCCAGATGTGCTCTGGATGTTGGCTGAGATGTCTGAGACGGACTATGAAGATGCAGAGAGATTAGATGGAAAGATGATGGGGAAGAGGCAGGTGACTGGCAAATCTGAGCCAAATGGAAATGAAGCCAGCAGAGAGACAGGTGAGTTCAAGAGTTTAATGGCAAAACGTTGTTAGAAAGTATCCAAGGGTGGTCCCCGGTAGTTAACAAAGAACACAAAATATTAAACGATATATGGCTTCGAAATTGGCCACCAGTCGATGAATATTAATTGGAATTCATTGATGTCTTAGAAGCTTCCCTAATTGCCGGAGAGCTTAATTTATTGATAGGCAACACCTCAGCGGTCTGCCGGCACTCAAACAACAAACAACAAACAATTCAATTTCAACACTCTTTAACACACTTTCAGTTCGCAACCCAAGACACAACGAGATAATAACAGCCATAACCAGCGAATAGGTAAACATTACAAGCAGCCATAATTATCTAAGATAAATTGCGTGTCGGCCGCCCATAAACTTGAGCAGTTGAAGTCAAAAAATAGCATTTTTATAGAAACAAATTTAAATAGATTTTTATTTATGTTTTTAAGTTAGCTGCAATTTTACTTTCCAATTCGATAAACTTGACGCACGCAGTACGCGGCTTGCGTGTCGCTCTCATGGCTCGAAGCTCTGCAACTGCAAACTGGTGTATCTTCAGCCCATGGATGTGTCTGTTAGATTCGGCTACTCCATGACGTAGTTGGATTACTTGTACCCACACCCACACACACACCCACACACGCACACACACATCCCGACAATTGTTGGCCAAGATTTGTTTGGCTTAACTGCTGTTGATGGACAGTAGCGATGGGTTTCCAAGAGTTGGCCAAAAATTGGACAAACAATTGAGAGAACCGTCGTCGACAATTCCGAAAACTTTCATTATGTAGCCTTGCCCAACTCGGGACGGATTTGCATTATCTGTCAGATCTTGGCATTAAAAAAGAGAGAAAAATTTCATAACTTCAGCTTTGGTTGTGCTCTGCAATTTCATTGACAGCCGCTCCACGCCCAACACCTCAGCCTGGGGACCCATCCCCTTAGACGCTCATCAAAAAAATTTCAGTCTTTTGTTGGGCTCTGCACATATTTTGGCCTCAACTTTTCTTTCGTCATTTTTTGTGCAATTTTTCAACGTCTTCAATGGACCTCAATTGTGCAGAAAAGCTTTATAATTTTACATTTGACACTCGCGTTGCGTATTTATTTTAGAGCTCGAAATCTTTTCAAAATCTTTTTCGACTGTTTGTCTACTCGTTTTCATGGGCTGTCACTTCAATTGAGACGTTCGATTACAATTGATGCCAACTATGAAATGGGTCAGAAATAAGCTGCTATTCCATTGGCGGCTTTATAGTCAGGGCACAAATATTTCCTAAGATGAGCCAGAGGCTTGACCTTGGCTATATTTATGATTTATTTGTTTTAAAAATATTGAATTAAGTCAAATATAGCCACGACTTTTTGCAAGATCTTAAAACTCAAGTTTGACATTGCGAACGGATCATTGATGTTCGAGTTGATTTAAAGAGATTGCCTGAGTTCTGTCCGTGTACATCGTTTTAGTTGTCGTGTTTGAGTTACTGTCAAAACATCAAACCTGTGGGTTCTTGTTGTTGGTATGAATTGTATGTATCTTTGTGCGTTATCTTTGCTCTGCATTGCCTCTTGTTGCTGCATACGTGTTGGGAAGCGTGTGCATGCAAGTGACTGGCTCAGACATGTTTGAAGGTGTGTGACGCCAAGGGAATTTTGGGGAGTGTAAGCGAGAGGGAAAGTATGTGCACTTGCACGCCTACAACATGTGTGAATATAATTGACAGAAATACGTGTGGTGACTTTCTGATGGGGAAACGAGGTGAATCACGATCAAACCCAAAAATTTTGTAAAAACTTGATACTTGTTCGTAGGTCATGTTAGAGGATGGAATTTAATAAAAACTCAGTGCATCGATTACACATTTTTTGTTCGAATTTCGTTCACTAATTTGGTACGCTGTAAACCAACGCCTAATACCAATTTTACTGGTTCATTTTTAATGCATTAATTTCTCATTAGCATTTACATTAGCATCAGCTAGAGTCGTGTTTTCTTTGACTGAGTTTTACTAGACATGCAACTGCATTTCCCACCTGGCTGCCTGCCTGCCTGTCTGCCACCTTGTTGTGTGTCAATTAGATTGCCATTGTTTGCAATGAAATGAAAACTTGTATTTTCATTTTCATTTTCATTTGCCATTTGCCATTTGGAATATTTAATTTATGGGTTAGCGACGCTGAATGAAATGTCGACATCTTCGACACGAATGAAAAGTTCTTTAAGTTTTTCCCAACCTCTATGCCAATCTATGTCAATTAAATAATTTAAAAATCCTATCCGCAATCTTATCAAATCATCTTCTAATGCTCCACCTGAGCTACCAAAATGCACACTTGCTTGTTTGTCGTCGCGTTTTCCAGTTGCCTCGTGCCCCGTTTTGGTCACGCAAACTGTACACTTGCGTCGCTTTTCCGAGAAACGTTTTCAAATGTAGTCCCCGACATGCAAATTACTCGAAAAGAGGGTCTTAGGAGGCTCTGGGGCCTAGTTAGACCCACTACCTGACAAAACGCTGACCATGGCCGGTCTCTTCCCGCGCTGCACTCCCCGGCGCTGTAAATCGCGAAGAGTCACTAAACTTTCGCATGTTTAGTTCGTGACAATTTTTGAAAATTACCTCAACGAGACAGTTACAACCCATGCCATCGCTTGGCTGGCCGTCTGGCCATTGTCCAGCGGTTAGTAACCTGGGTAGTTGGTAGGGTTAGCAAATTGACTGTTATGATTGGCAGAATCTTGAAAAGAAAATATATGTATAAAAATATGAAAATATGAAAATATTGCCAGGCAAAACGCTTTTCACCTGGGAAAGTTTTTTCTATGGGAATTTTCGGTAGTCAAAAGACGCAGTGAACATTTTTCAAACGTCTGCGTGTGGTAAAAACGATAAGTGATTATCATTTTTCCCATATTTGCCAGCTGAAGAGGAAAATGGAAAAGTGGCCGAAGTCAAGCTCACAGTTCAATTGCTTTGGCCTTGTGCATCATTTCAGGATTTCAACTGCAAAGGTTAGTCCTGGACAGCCAAATGTGATGACAGCCTTTAATTTGATGATTTTTCTCATTTAACAGAAGTTTTCGATTTAAGCTCTGATTTTAAATTTTAAATCAATATTTGGCAAAAGACAACAAAGAGTTGATTCCCATAACTTTTTACTATTTATCGATCGTTTATTGTATTTTTTTTCAATCCTGTCTAAACACACCTCATAATTCAAATCGTGCCTCTTGCAACATTTATCCCTGCACAGTTTGTTTCCTGCGCGGTTTTGAAACGTTTCTATTTGCAGTTACTTTTGACGTTGCACAATCCCCTTCATCAGCCTCTCCAATTCGGGTTTGTGTCATACCCAAATATTTGTTAATCCGTCTTGTAATTCCTTAACTTACATAATTGCTTAAGCGGTGAACTGAGCTAAACATTTGCCAGGCACTCGTCCACACGTCTGAGTCTCCTTCTACTGGGCAACAACAATCGGATTGTGTTCACTTGAAGCTGATGCAATTGTTGGGTGGCTTATTTGGCACTGGGCACATTTCTCGGGTGCATATTTCACGGCTACGCCGACGCAGAAGTCAAAGCACTCGCAATGACGCTGAAAAAGAGAGACGCTGACGTCTCTCGAGTCCCCGACTCCACTTGTCCGCCTCCTCCACTTGCCAACTGTAACCCACTTCACACTAGAGTGACGTTGAGGCTAGAAGAGGAGGTGTGTGTGTCCATAGCCGTGGCATAGCATATTATGGCCAGCCAGACGGCTCCCAGCGCCAACATCAGTTCCAGCGTCAGCTCCATCCCAGTGGCTGGCACTTTCAGTTTTTGCTGTTGGCGCGAAAAACAAAAAAAAAAAAAAAGAAAGAAAAACTTAAAAATGCTTTTCGCAAGCTTCGTTGGTTTTTTGCAGCGCAGAAGTTTTGGCTTCTGGCAACGTCTCCATCTGCAGTTCCTTTCGGTGCCTCATTTTGTTGCAAATACCACATTTTAATTCATTTTGTGGCTTTGTGCTGCTTCTGCTGCGCATTTGAGTGCATCAGATGATCATGCAAGGCAAAACTCATTTTGCTTTCGATTTTATAGAGAAAATCGGTCGTCCAATTGCACTTAAATGGTATATGAAGAAATTGGACAGGTGTGAGGAAGGGGGGGATTGGGGGATTGGGCAAACTCAGAGATGCGATTCCATGGCTTTAGGGTGTTTATTTCTGGTCAATGTATTCCAAGCACTAAACTAACCTTTCAACTTTCTAGCCGCCTGAGCTATTCAATTAACTCGATTGCTGCCATCGTTTATTAAACGAAAGTTTCATTTAGTAATTTTCGTTCACTAATTTTCTATCGCACCTTTTGGCAAACCGCAAAAATGTCATTAAATAATTGCTAATCGCATTTTTGTACGCTCAAAACAAAATTAAAGTGCAAATCAATGGACAAGCTTTTCGCAGTTGCAGCTCTTGGCTCTTGGCCACTGAGTAAAATGGCTGCAAACTTAAAACTCCCACCACGAAGGTAACTGCCACGGCATCAACAGCAACAGCAACTACAACAACAACAACTACATTTGAACATCAGCAGCAACTGCTGCTGGAAAAACAAATTATGCAACCCGTTGGCTTGCAACATCTTTGAAGACAGGCCAACCAGCCCATGGAGCGCAGTTGTGGCCAGATCTTTGAGGTGGCATCGCTAAAATCTTGTTTGGAACTCTCTCGTTGCAGCAAACGCTTCTTCATTTTCGCGCTGTACGACTATTTTAGCCAAGAAAATCGAAAGTGCAATAGCCCGGCCAACAAGTTGCCCAGTTGCAGCAGCAGCAGCAGCAGCCAAACAGTCAAACAGACAGACAACCGAATGGATAAACAGTCAGGCAGGCAGGCAGCCGAGCAGCCGAGCAGCCGTGACAGCAACAACCTCGAGGAGCATCATCTGGGGGTCTCTGGGCTTGGTCGGAGGCTTACGTGACCGGCGACGAGGATCGTTTGACTTTTTGGCCATATTTGTGTTGAGTTATGGCGAGAAGATGCAGCAAATGCAGCAACTACAACAACTGCCAATCTGCGTCTTTGCCGCAGTGAAAACCCGTTTCACGTGGCGTATGAGTAATGCGGAAGTTGACACTTGCTCCACCAGTGTCTTGCTCCGGTGGGTGAAAATTACCTTGATATATTTACTGCACATTGCACCACTAATTGCTGCATCCATCAGCCCACTCCTTATACCATTTGCAATTAGACATGGGCAAAAACTAACAAAACTCATTTTCTTTCAAAGCGGCGATTCGCTCATAATGACCCGATCCAAGCCCAAGTCTCTCTCTCTCTCCCAGACGCACCATCCGCAGCAGCAACAAAAGCAACAAGTTGATGAAAAGTCGAGGGAAAGAAAAAAAAGCGAAAACTGATGAAAAAAATATATATATTATACAAACGATGGTTAAAAAGTCGCCACGCCGCCTGTCAATAAGCACCGATGAGTTATGTCGCAGGCCCTTTTACTTTCTTTTCCCAGCCGAGAGACCAAAGATGCAGAGGCCTCCAGAGTAGAAGCTATAATGATCTGCCCTCGGTCGCATACCATGTGAAATTTTTGTTCGCTGTTTTGCCCAAAATTATCATATCTCTCGATTTAAGTATTAGGGTGTAACCGAAACCCGTTTGGCGATCACCGAACACCAAACACCAAGCACCAAACACCGATCCCCGATCACCGATTGGCGTAATGATTAATTAATTGAGTAGCTAAGTCATTTGTATTGATATGACGAGAAACAAACAAGGAAATGGAATTTAAGTGCCTGGGAATAATTTTGAATTTCGTCCAATGCGAATTTTTGCTTTTATTTCACTCAACTGAGTGAAAAAGAAATGAAAAATTGTGGGAAACTGCCAAACGACATATATTTTGGAAGCTTCGTATTTCGACCACAGGTTCTGGTCACAACTGTACCATTGGTGTTGTTTAGTCAGAAATGTACCATTGGTACGTCGCTAGTCAGAAATGTACAATTAGTATACATTTGTCACAAGTCTACCATTGGTACATTTACAATCAGCAATTTTCCATTGGTACAATTCTAGTCACAATTGTACCATTGGTACAGTTCTACTCACAAATATTGGGTCGTTTTTTTTACAGGTTTAACATTGGTACATTTCCATTTGTACCATGAAAATATTTTTGTTTCTACCTAAATAGTGTACAATTATCGCTTGTCGTTGGGATTGTACCAATCGTACATTTTAGGTTGCCTTCTAAATGCAAAATGTAATGTAACAGAAATTTTCTAGTTTCCCTTTCTCTGTTTGTCTTTAGGGTTCTCCAATTTCTCTTCTCCTTGCACTCTAAATCTCTGAGCCATTTCTATCGCTGGTCAGACACACATTTTTGGGAGCAACGAACATTGTCCTTAACCTTTCGAGAGCAGCTGTTGAGTTTCCTTTTAAAGACTTGCACAATTTTGTATGAGGCTTTGCGGTCTTTTAAAGGAAAACGTGTCAGACCAGATTTCGGACGTCTGTCGCTCGTCTATTGACATAAGTTGGCTGTAGCAATAACGGCAGCAGTTGCCAGCGATTACAACAAGACAACAGCGAACAAACAACAACCTATTACACACAAGACAACAATAACAACAACAAAGCAAAAACAATAACAAAAACAAAACATTTTTCAGCCACATCATCTTCTTCCTTTTGTCTGCGAACAGGAACTGGTCACAGTTAAAGTCCAAGTCGGAGTTGAAGTTAAGTCGTCGCTTGGAGTTTCTTTTACACACAAATTTATTTATATATACATATATATATATATATCTTATATTATAGATATATTTACATTATGTACCTTAGCTCACGTATTGCAGTTGCTGGGTTTTTTTGTTTGAGTCGTGTAAACCGAAATTGCCACTGTCTTAGAGACATGCAACAACTGCTGAAAACATTGCACCAATTGTGGCAGCATCTGTTGCCCATCGACTGCAAGCGGATGCCCGATTGCCTGGCCTGTGGACTACATCGCCTCCACGCCAAATTTCTGGCATAGCTCCGGGCTTTGTATCCAACTTCGATAACTTTTATCTAACACACATTTTAAGCCTATCGCTGGACACTCTTCGATTTATTTTGCTTTCACTTTTGCTTTTGTTTTTGTTGTGGGGAAGACACTTGAACTTCATAAATTGATAATGAAATGGCTGAAAAACGAGGCTAAAAGCATTAGAGGAAAGGCTCTGACTTGGAAATAATATAGAATATTATTTTTGAAGAGATATTGAAATTTACAAAAATTGACATTTTACAAAAAGTTCACTTCACAATTAACAACACATTACATTTTTTTTATTTAATTAATTAAACGTCTTAAATGGTAATTTATCTGTTATTTCTCTGACATCTTTTAATCCCTTCAAATTGGGCAGCAAATTAAATATCTTTAATTTGATATACTTTGAAAATTATAGTATATTTTTAATGGGTATCACTTAGCGAAAAGTCCCGTTATCTGCACGTTCTTAATGCTTCTTTCGAGTTTCAAGTTTACCAATTATAAGCAGGTTTCCACCCAAAAAGAGAAAAAGATAATAATGAATAAAGCAAAAGATACTTTACGTATCTTTGTATCTTTGCTTTATGAGGTGTATGACAGCCCTTCAACCTGTTCATTGTCGCCGCTTTTTGTGGCAGAAGCAGAAAAGTAACAAGACAGAAGCAGCGATGCAGAGGCAGAGGCGGAGGCAGAGGCAGAGGCAAGCAGCAGCCACATGCCACAAGTCGTATTTCATTGTATGAATTTCAAGTTGTAATTTCTTTTTGAACGTCGCTTTTATTTTTTTATATTCTTTTTTTTTTTTTTGTTTTTTTTATATTTTTATACATTTTTACTTTTTGCGAAGGGGCCCGACGTTCTGGCAGGTTATTTTTTGTTTTGTTTCATTTCGTTTCGTTTTCATGGCATGGAAAGTGGGTCAATCGAGAGATCTTTATAAATATTTTGGTTGCATATTTATCTGAAAGATATTTCATTTCATTTTTTTATCTTCGCTGAAGTGACAAACTGTTAATGGATTTGGCAGAAGAAAAATGAAAGTTGTTTGGCCACAGGAACGCTTTAAACGAAGCGACTGCCCGTCTCGGGATGACACTTGACCAGCCCAACAGCTAATCAGGCTTAGGGCCGACAAAGATATTAACCATTAAATTATCTCATTGTATCTGCCCCTTCCGGCCACCTTTTCCACTTTAAGCCGATTCACTGGCGCTCCAGTAAATCGCATCAAATCAAATCGAATCAAATCAAATCAAATGAGATCAAATCAAATCAGCCGGAATCCCCTTAAACAGACTTTCATTGTGTACAAAATTGAACCCATAACAAATAAAGTAATTGGGCGCTAATCACACGCAGAGTCAATTAGATCCCCCTCTCTGGCACACACACACATTTACACAGACACACCAACACCTCAACATCCGAATCCCAAATGCTGTGTGTTTTTATTTGTTTTACTCTTTGATCTGGTTCGTAGTTCGGGGAGTTCACAATATAAGAAAAATCGACTGAGAATTAAATTGAATTTCCATTTCATTCGAGAAGCGAATGAAAATTTGTGCCCCTGATGACGCGCTTGATTGGGCCAAGTTAATGGAAACGAAGCCAACGTCGGACAGGAAGTGCTGCTTAGCAAATACAAATTGAAAATGGAATTGGTTATTCGATATTCGATACTCGATGCTCGATGCTCGATGCTCGATGTTGCATTTGGAATGATATAAGCGAAGCTTGCGAAATCCTAATCCAACTCAAACCTAAACTGGGCTAAAATAATGATTATAATTATAATCCCAAATAGAGCAGAAACGCAGAGCATAATCGATTTAGGTTTGGACTTAGATATGTCCGCTTTATGTGACTTTTTTTTGCCTCAACCTGAAGAGAAAAAGTTAATTTAAATTTAAAATCTCTTTCTTTTGCTGCTCTTAACCCCTCGATGAACTTCGATGAGTTCTTCTTATTACCAGCCTCTATGAAGTATCTCAAGCTCAATGAAATGTATGTAAAAGACATAATATACTTTTTGTATCTTTGCTGTTCTCCATCTTAAAGAATTTACTTGTGAAAAATGATCTTCATTTTCCCAGATAAAAAGCTCAGCTCTTGATGAGCTAAGAAATAAAGTCAATACCCCCCTCTAGGAACTGTTACCAAAGTTCCTCTGAAGCTAATTTCATGACTTTGTGGTGATTCACTTGAGTATCGCATTTCAATCTCCCTGTATGAACTACGAATTGCACGTCTGTTATATAAGTGCCTTTTGGGGATTCGCACAGGTAACGCGATTGCTAAATTTGTACCTCTTGTAGTATCAAAAATATGTATCTGTATCTCAACATAATGCAATCTGTGATTGATCTAAAATGTTTTGTAGGGGTTTGAGGAAGTCATTGGATTCGTTGTGCTTAACCTTAATTCCTGTTTGCTTAGTCACAATATCAAAACATTGCCCGCAGCTAAGAAATTATCAAAATTCGTTTACGTAATAAACGCCCCAACAAATAACAAATAACAAATAACAAAGAGAAAGAGAAGAGTAAAGAAAAATCCCAATTATAAACATTAGTTCATCCGCAAATCAAAAAAATATAATAATAATAACAACAACAACAACAAAAGCCAAAATGACAACCAAATTTGTGATCATAAATTGTCGAGGCTCTTGCCCACTTTGGTTGCATGGCCATGAAAGTGAAAAGCAGGCATTACGGCGGATGCCACAGATTCCACTTCAATGACCAATAGTCATACAAAAACAACAATAGGAACAGCTCCAAGATCCACATTCATAATCCATCCATATCAACTTAAGAGATTGTCTTGTTGTTCACTCATGGGGGCCCATCCACCCAGCCACCCGTCCCCCCGTCCACCCAGCCACACATAATAAAGGGCTAATCATCACTTTGAATGCTCTTGCCACAAAATCGGGGTAGGGTGTCGCAAATATTGAAGAGACAGGGCAGGGTAGGGCAGGGCAGGGCTTGAAATGCAACTGAAGTTGGGAATCGGAATGCAATCGATTTGCAGTTTATTTGCTTATCGAATGGCCCCCTGCGTCTTGAAGATGAAAGATACTTTTGGTTTTTGGTGTTTTCTTTCGGTTTCATCTTGAACAGGTTTATCATCTGTTGTTGTTGTTGTTGTTGTTGTTGTTGTTTAGGGGCTGGCTTTAAACGTTGTCATGAAATTGTTGCTTTTACTGCCTCGTTTCGTGGCGCCTCCTTTGCATCTTCATTAAACGAAACTCCCAAAAACAAAAAATAAAAAAAAATACTTTTCGAAATGAAAAGGGAAAGTTCATTGAGGCGTGTGAGGAGCTTAGCTCTCGGTTGCATATTTGTACAATTAATATGAAAATGCTTATGAAAATATTTTGAATAATTGAATTTTTAAACAGATTCAACCCAAAGCGAATAAATGCTCACCTTATGGAACTGCCTGCCATCTTAGTCGAGGCCCAAAATCTTGAACTTTTTGAATTTTGTATAACAAAAGACAACCAAAATGTGTAATGTATCCCAGGAAATATATTCAAAAATAGCGGGAAAATATTTATTTAAATAATGTTTTATATTGGCTTAGAATTGTTTCTTAACCTACCCCAAACAAACGCCTGAAACTCCCCATACATTTTTCCCATTTAAAACTATATTTTTAACTTTTTATTTTTTATTTATTATTTATTATTTTTTATTTATTATTTATTATTTTTTATTTATTATTTATTATTTATTATTTATTATTTATTATTTATTATTTATTATTTATTATTTATTATTATTATTTATTATTTATTATTTATTATTTATTATTTATTTTTTATTATTTATTATTTATTATTTATTATTAATTATTAATTATTTATTATTTATTATTTATTATTTATTATTTATTATTTATTATTTATTATTTATTATTTATTAATTATTATTTATTATTTATTATTTATTATTTATTATTTATTATTTATTATTTATTATTTATTATTTATTATTTATTATTTATTATTTATTATTATTTATTATTTATTATTTATTATTTATTACTTATTATTTATTATTTATTATTTATTATTTATTATTTATTATTTATTATTTATTATTTAATATTTATTATTTATTATTTATTATTTATTATTTATTATTTATTATTTATTATTTATTATTTATTATTTATTATTTATTATTTATTATTTATTATTTATTATTTATTATTTATTATTTATTATTTATTATTTATTATTTATTATTTATTATTTATTAATTATTATTTATTATTTATTATTTATTATTTATTATTTATTATTTATTATTTATTATTTATTATTTATTATTTATTATTTATTATTTATTATTATTTATTATTTATTATTTATTATTTATTACTTATTATTTATTATTTATTATTTATTATTTATTATTTATTATTTATTATTTATTATTTATTATTTAATATTTATTATTTATTATTTATTATTTATTATTTATTATTTATTATTTATTATTTATTATTTATTATTTATTATTTATTATTTATTATTTATTATTTATTATTTATTATTTATTATTTATTATTTATTTTTTATTATTTATTATTTATTATTTATTATTAATTATTAATTATTTATTATTTATTATTTATTATTTATTATTTATTATTTATTATTTATTATTTATTATTTATTAATTATTATTTATTATTTATTATTTATTATTTATTATTTATTATTTATTATTTATTATTTATTATTTATTATTTATTATTTTTTATTTATTATTTATTATTTATTATTTATTATTTATTATTTATTATTTTTTATTTATTATTTATTATTTATTATTTATTATTTATTATTTATTATTTTTATTATTTATTATTTATTATTTATTATTTATTACTTATTATTTATTATTTATTTTTTATTATTTATTATTTAATATTTATTATTTAATATTTATTATTTTTTTTTTTAATTAAGAAAAAGTTCTAAAATAATTTTTAAATTCAATTTATAAAGTAGGCTTTTTGCCTTTATTTATTCAGCGTTGAGTGATGTTGATTTTAAAACTGTGTCAATTTTATGTTTGGTCCAACAGCCAAAAAGAGAATTAATGTAGAGAAAAATTTCCGACTAAGTTCAACAATAAATATTTGCATATTGTTCAATGGGAATGCAAATTGAATAATAAATAATTTCTATTTTTTCAAATATTTATCTATGACACGTTTCAATTTGTGCGCGAGATTCGTCTGATGGAAATTGGAACGCGGCTTCGTTTGGAAGGAATGCGATGAAAGGCGGGAGAATTCAAAGGGTGGGTCTTATGTATGCAAATGCAGATTTATTAGAGTTCTCGAAAGAAAGTGTTACTAAGGGTTTAAGTCAAAAGAATTAAATTTAATTCTGGATTTTAATTTTGATGTTTATTTGTTCGTAATTATTAAACACTCACCGAACTGTGTATTCCGTTGGGTGGAATGAATCCCTGGGCGTTGGAAGTAACTACCCAGAGGCACAAAGTGCCCCAAAGAGCCAAGAAAAGTCGCATTGTGTACACAAATTCCCGATACGATTTCTGGGCTTATGAATTTAAATATCGGCGGATCGAAACAATATCTTTTGCACTCTACTTTACGGGCGAAGTGAAGCGCGAAGAATGAAAATTGGAAGTTTTTGAAATTCGAACACAAAAATCCAAAAATGTAACTTTTTTGCCTCTGCGCGTTTTGAACGTTTGGAACGTTTTGAACGTTTTCTATTTGCTTTATGCAAATGATGCAGTTTCTTATTTGTATTTTTATATTATTTCTTTTTCTATTTTGTGGTATTTCTTTTACTTAGTATTCCGTAACGATTTCAGTTGTTGTCGCGGACTCGAAAGGTTTTTTTTGCCGCAGACACGACTTGTCCGGTAAAAGTTCGATGCTTAACTGAAGATCATTAAGCGTTTGGTAACAATTTAAGCCAAGCTCGCGACGAAGATGCCAAAAAAAAAACTACAGTAAAAAGCAGAAACCAAATACGCGACGACAAATGTTGCGACGACACCAGCGATGAGCTCGCAACATGTTGCCAGCAACATTTGCGGCCTACAACCGAAGCCGCTCAGAGCGCGCTTCTGGCAGCCGTCAGACAGCTACAGCGACAGCGAAGAGCACACAAGCAAGTGAAAGAGAAAGTGTTGCCAAGTTTGAGGAAATGCTTTTGGCATTTCCAGTGCATTAACTCTCTTTCAAGCTCTCAATTTTTCTGAGTCGTTATCAAACCAGAAATGGCTATCAAAATATGATGCCATCTTCAACGATTTTCATTCCGTTTGTTGATCACGTAATTTCCTCAAGCTCGCATACCTCTAAATTCAGTCAAGAACGTGGCCTGAAGACATGCAAATTGTTGATCAGCTACCATTAAACAATTGCCAATAAATATGGAAGCTACTTGGGAACTGTCATCGTCTGGCAGTCGTGTCAAAGAGCCAAACTATTTCAAGTGTGCCAAAATCTTGGTAACTCATATCAAAATTACATTCCATGACGCATCAAAGTTTCTGCCTTAACTCGTTGCAAGTGATTCACTTCAGCTTCCGCTTGGTTGACTTGGCCGGAGCCGATGATTAATGTCGGCCACCCATTTGGCCATTGATATCATTTCAAATTCATCGTGGCCTGGGAAAACTTGAAGTAGCTTTGCTCGTGCTGTGAACCTTCGAGGGTCACTTCGGAGATCTCCTTACGTAACGCAACTTGTAACTAGATCATTTATTGGTAAACGGATGAAACAGCGGGAGGCATCGTTTTATTAAATGAGATGTACTTAGCGTAGACATTTCCTATACCTCCATCATATAAGGTACCAATGTATCAGTATCGGTACATGGATACCTATCAACCTGTCCATCTATCATATATAGTTATATGTTGATGTGCCTATGGCTGTATATTTATCCTGGACACAAACCGATCTTGAGGGACCGATTGGTTGTTACTGTCTTTAGTTTTTGTTTAATTAAAAAAACAGTATTCATTTCTTAGGGAAAGGCAGGATATTCAAAGCAGTGAGAAATTTTTAGATATTGAAAATTGACTTTAAATTAAAACTATATTAAAGTACTTGTCCTTTTAGACTTGCGATTGGTTTTAAAAAAAATCCACTTATATTGAAAGTTGGAAGAACTTATCTAAGGACTTTCTTCATTCAAAGTATTTGTATTTTCCAAATTATTTATTGATCAGCTTTATCCCCTCTCCCTCTTAAATTTAAAATCTCGATGCTTTGCTTTTGTTCCGCATCACCTGCCCCTCGACACGCCAAGCAGTAAGTCAATCTATGGAAACACCTTCCTTGTTACCATTAAGTAAATTGGAAAATGAATTTCCTCTTGTGCAACGCTCCGCAAACAGTTAACTCTCAGTGCTGACCCTTATCAAAACGCAACTTGGCCAATCAACAAATTATAGCATTTTCAGCTTTCCAGCAATTATAGCAACAATTTACAGAGACCAAACGAACGACGTCTCGGCAGTCGAGACGCCATCGCGACTAATCGACAGATCCATCAGCCAAAGTATCGGTCTTCATTAATCAATTTTCACTTTCAGTCACAGATACACAGATATATACATATACACACTCACATCCAGACGAGAGTCAATTATGTCTTAGCTTGAAACAATTCTAAGAAGTTTCAATCTTAAGAAACCCAAACCCGGGCCATGGCTTTTATCAGTTTTCAATAAACTCGAAGGCGTCAAAGCTGCGGCTGCCTTCGCCTTTGTATCTCATAGATACTTATTATTTACATTGTTGTGTTTTTTTAAAGAAAAGCTTAAACATATGAAATTTGTTTTGATAGACAAAAGACACAGAGTTTTGAAAATATTTTCACCTGCTCAAAGAGAGGTAAAGTCCCCCAGTGTTTATTTTGATTTATTTAAAACAATAGAAAAACAATGAAATTTATGCATTTATTTATTGCTTCCATTTGATAAGAGAAAATTGAATGATTTTCATTTATTAATAGGATACAGTTTATCTTTGTCTCAATGACAATGACACTTGCAACTCTGCAGCTTTATATAATAATATAAATAAACATCTTCAGTGTCATCCTTTCGCCTTGAAATGTATCAAGATATAATCCCTCGAAGAGCGTAAAAAACTCCTCTGATGATGATCATCGCACCATAAGAAACCCTCGTTAGGAGCTTTATGTGTATGAGTCTCTCTTCTTCTTCTTCTTCTTTATGATATCTTGAATAATGGCCTTGCCGCGACGTGACAGTTACTCGAGTTGCCATTACTGCAGATTTATTTTAATTACAATTTGCTTTATTATTAAATTATTTTTAATATTTTATAACTCGTGCCACATATTCGTCTGTGGCCCCTGAGGAGAGGAAGTTAAATTACTCATAGTATAATTTAATATTTTATGCTTGGCTTTTTATTTGGCAAATGTGAGAAAATGTTGGGGGAAGAATCACTTATATAAGAAGAAGAAATTGCCCAACCTTTGGCAAAGGTCTCATAACGTCATCTTGCGGAGAATCAATATTTATGCAAGAGATTACCAAAAGCCAATCCAAAGTCAAGAAACGACAGAAATCAAAACATTTAAATGAAAGAAAACAAAAAATACCAGACTAAACGCTGTACAAACAACAGCAGCAACAACAAAATGCTCGAGGGAGAAAGACTTTCACCTTACGACACACACACACACACACACGAACACACATGCGCACAGCGTCAACCAAACGAAGAAGGCATCGAAAGCAGAAGCGACGGCCTTCGATGTGCCATGTAAAGCCAAAGCGAAGCGATTCCACACGATCTGCTCTGGCGGCCTGGCAACAAGTGGCGGTCGCCGATCATGAAGATCATCACCTGGCGGAGGGCGGACATAGGAGAACGGTGTGCGTTGTGAGCATGGTGTGCGGAAGAGGAGGAGGGGGAGGGGCGAGCAGAGACACCGGAGAGTCACCAGACCCGAAGCGCAACTTGCGTCAATAAACCTTTGACTCAATGACGCTTACGCGTTGCTGCTTATCACTCCAAGCGTTCAATGGGAATCTGTAGTCGGCGTTGTTGTTGTTGTTGTTGTCGTCGGCGTTGTTGTTGCTGCTGCTTTTGGTGTTGGTGTTGGTAGCTTGGATCAACGATCGCCGCTGGTGATCGTGAGGAAGCAACTTTTACTTTCCATTCAAGAATGAGCTGCTCCCCTCCACCTCCCTGGCGGGGCTTCAGAGTATTAAGTCATATGAGTGGGACTCCAAAATCAGAGTACCTAGAATTCGGCTTTCTCGATGCCCACGCACACAAGCGCAGTTTTATTTCACATGAAAAGTGAAAACAGTGCCGAGCACAAGAATTGAATATTGGTACAGTTGCGCCTTGGTTGGGCTTTCGTTTAATTTTTTTTGTTTTAATTTCATTATTCACAATTATTTAAACAATTTTCCGCTTTAATTAAATCCACTCGCAAGTCCCCCTCAACACGTGTAGCGATTAGGTTAATAGTAGGTTCCATTTGAGTTCATTAAAAAAATACTAATTTTATAAACATACAGATGTTTAGCAAAATACCCACAGTGGTTAATATTACGCAACTGAATAATAAAACAAAACACAAAATTGTTAGTAACAATCACTAAATTAATTAATTACTGCCCTGCGGTTTTATCGAATGGTGTCAAATTTTATGATCATTAATAAAGACGCATCTCTCGAGGAGTTTTTCAAAACCTGATCGAAGACATCAAATGGAACTCCATTCCATTTCATTTAATAAACTGCTGAAAGCTCTTGCTTGGGCCACATCCAAAACAAACCTCATTCAACCTTTGACCCATTTATTAATAATTAATTGACATTTCGTACCTGTAAATACCTGTGTTTTTATATCATGTTGTGCAACTCACAAAGTAGGCTCTGCTCCAAAATTCCAAATGGGCAACAATCCTTTTTCCAAAATAAATTATTAATTTTTTTTTAGCCAAAGGTAAAGGACCCTAAAATTATATCCTAATTGCGCATAGAGAGCAGCAATTATCAAAAGGAAAATATCTTCCTCTTGCCCCTTAACAAATGTTACCTTAATTTACCGCTTTCTGCTCTTTTTATCCACTTCCTCCCTCATGCAGTGATCTTTCTCCCATGCGATAAGTGGTAGATATTGCATGCCACAAATGATAGGGCGATATACGCGCTTTCATTGGCTCTGCTGCGATTTTTTTTGAATAAATGTTAACGTTTAAACTTAAATAGGTATTATTTAATTATATATATATTTTATATATTATATTATTTTATATTTTATATAATTTAATACATATTTATAATGTGAGAATTCCAATCCCTCCTTGTGCCTTTGATATTCCTTTGTTATTCTCCTGTTATTCCTTTGTTATTCCCCTGTTATTCTTCTGTTGTCTGTATGTTCTTTATCTGATATTCTCCTGTTAATCAGCCGCCACTTTACTGTTACTCTAATGTTATTCTCCTGTTGTTTCAATTTTATTCCCCTATTATTCACATGTTATTGGAATAAATTTAGGAAAATATTTGATCAAGTTGGCGATGGCACTGAATACTTTGAGCTCCTAGAAAACAGTACCGAAGTTGTTCAGTCTTGAACCGAAGCTCTGTGAAGTTAAAAGTCTCTTACAAAATTTTTAGATTTAAGTTTAAAGTTGAAGTTTTTACCAAATTATTTAAAAGCACACAAATTTTATTTTTCGTATTGTTTATTATTATTTATTTATTTATTTGTTTTTACTGACAAGCTGGAGGGTAAGTTGTAAATCTAATGGCTTGTTTGTTTTTCTTATATCGGAAAGAATTTTTGTTAGGTGCAGCTCAGCTTCAACTCAAAGGAAGAAACTCTCTGTTCGGAATATTTGGAAGGTTTAGTTTTCGTCCTTGTGTGTCTTCCAACTCCTCTCATGCTTATCGCTTTCATTACATTGGATGCAAGCTTTACTTTTAATTTAATTCGATCGTCTAAGGATCAAGGTCAATCGCTTTTCGAAGCTGAAAGAAGGGAAAGGCTCTAAAGGCTGTTTTCTAGCTTTCGTCCTTGTTGGCCTTGTATTACTCGGTGATTTTATCGGTTTCTGGATGTCTTTATGCAGTTGCCGCCTTCTCAAGCAAAATTCAATGTTATTACTTCCACACACCCACACCTACACCTACACCTACTTCCACCTCCATATGCTGCATCTTCTACTTCTATTTCAAGCTATACTTCCACTACTACTGCTACTACTACCACAAATTCACACCCACATTCATGCCCACACCTTACACCTTGCGTCCACATCCCTCAAGCTCATGTCTCTTCTTACTGACACTCACACCTATCCATCCGCAGTCCACCCAACCCACCCCCATATATCCACACTCGTCTTCTACTTTTATTTTAAAATTAAAATTATTGAACACTTAATAATTACACAGTGACGGTTACTCGTGCTCTCGTCAACTCGTGCCTATAACTACACTTGCACTTACATCTACCTACACACCTATACACCTATACATCTATACAAATTTCATACTTCCAATAGACTGCAACATTTTACTCGGACAGCTACTCGCGCTCATACTGTTACTCTACACATTAATGCATTATGTATATTCACACTTAAATAAACGAAATACACACCAAGAACGTCTCTGCATTTGTGTGTCATAGGCAGCGAGCTTTCTCCCATGGGATAAAGGGTAGATATCGCTCACTATATACGATTGCGTTTGCTCTAAAGAGGGATTCGATATTTTATTTTATTTTAATTATTTAAATAAAGTTAAATTTTCACTAAATTAAAAACACATTTTATTCTTCGTTTTGTTTTTATTTATGGCGCTTTATTTATAATATGAGTTACTAATTTATTTTTTCTTATGCCAGGAAGCTAAAAATTGAAAATCTGTTCGGAAAGCTTGGAAGGTTTTCGTCTGCTTTCGTCGTTGTCTGTGTCCTCTAGTGAAGTATTCCGTTCATTGCATTTAATGGACAAGTTGTTAGGTAAGTTTTATATTTTATTATTGATATTTTCCTTGTCTCAACAAAAATCTATTTCAGGAGCAGCTCAGCTTGGAATCGAAGGAAGAAAATGGAAGGTTCCTTTCGTGCTTCGCTTGCACACTCACACTCACATGTACACAGCGCACACCAATAAAGACACAACATTATCAAAGCCGCTTACGGAAGCACTAACCCAGACCTACACTCAATCCCCGTATTCCCAACTTCCGGTCCCTGTAGTTAGCCGCCATATCCAACCCCCACCGCCTAATAAACCTCTGTACCCACCCATCTACCGTTTACCACCCACACCCATTACCCACCACCCAAACTCACTCCCACTAGCCACTTCTACTTCCACATCTACTCCTAATCTTCAGCTAAGCTGGCGGACACTCTATTAAATATTAGCCGCTTACACCTTGTTGTACATCTACTCCTACTTTTACTACTACTCCTACTCCTTTTTCTACGTAAACTCATACTAATACTCCATTCGGCCCGCTACTCTTTTTACATAACACAAACAAACCAAAATAAACGCTGTAAACAATCGCAGTTCTTGTTGTTAATCACAATTAATATTATAAAAATAAATGGTGATAATGCAATATAAAGATGTGTAAATTTATTGGGTTGAACTAGCCGTGTCCTTGCAGCCATCTGCTTATAAACAAGGAATGTATGGGCATTAAATTTCTTCATACGCCCCTGGAAGCAGGCAACACATTTTTCAAAAAGTTTGCAAGGGTTTTAATGGTCAAAAGAGCCCAAAAATCACAAAAAGTCGAATATCTCGAAAACCGTAAGGACGATTTGGATGTCCTTTGGCCAGTTTATGGGCCTGGTCTATACTTTGTGTTTCGCATATGTTTTGTCAGGATCAAAAGGATAACTGCGGAGTTATAGCTATATTTTCCATAGGGAATTTTTGCTTATTTCTCGGGTCCTGTAAGGATTTTCGTCCTTCGAATAGTTTGAAATGAAGCTTAAGTCCCACGGCTATGTGCATGCCAAAGGACATCGCAATAGTCCTTAAATTGGCGGAGATACGTGCAATTTTGTGATTTTTCGACACTTTTTCCATGCATCCCCCTTGCAAAATTTTTTTGAAATTTTTGTTGTATTTTTCGATGGATTTCAATTTGGTCGGAAATCTGGAAATGCACCAGGCGAACATAATCCAGTAGGAGGCTGCCAGAAAAAATTGTTGGCCGTTACGATAGTTCAAAATTCATCGCCGATAGTTCGAAATTCAAATTTCATTTTAAATTTTTAAGGGACAAAAAAAGTTTATTTCTTATATTATTTTCTTTCTTGCCTGTATCTCCGCCAATTTCAGGACAATCGCCATGTCCTTTGGCATGAAGGAAGTTGGGATTCTTTTACATATTTTGGCATTTTTCCAGGACGAAGGTCCTTACAGGACTCAACATATTTCTACCAAAAGGAGTTGCTTTGCTGTGGTTATTGGTGTTGTTGTTGTTGTTGTTGTTGTTGTTGTTGTTGTTGTTGTTGTTGTTGTTGTTGTTGTTGTTGTTGTTGTTGTTGTTGTTGTTGTTGTTGTTGTTGTTGTCAAAAAAAGTTTTGTTGTTTGGGTGAAAAAAGTAGTTGATTTCATTGCAGAAAAAAGTAGTAGTAGTTATTTTTACTACTTTATTTATTTGTAGTAAGAGTCATCGCAACAACAAACACAACAACGGTGTGTGGGTGGTGTGTTGTTGTAGCGTCATTTGTCTGTTGGGTGTGGGGGGGGGTTCATATCGGTCTGTCTATTCCACCACTACTATATATATTTTAAGACATATTATATTAAATGTTATACAACAACCACCACCACACACAAACTTTATATTTTAAATTTACAACAATATTTATTTATTTTTATTTATACAACAGAACTATTTTTAAATTATTTGGTACTTACCTGGGTTTTGAACCTGTGACCTTCCGAGCGCCAGCTGGGGGCTCTATCCACTGAGCCATTAGATCTCTTAAGGTACGAAGCGTTAAACATGGTATATAAGGCTCTATTTATGCTTAACAAAAACACTCGCAAATTATTTTTTCACTATCTAAGTGATGGGAATTTCGCAAATATTACATTAATAATTATTTAAAATTAAAAAAATACAACAAACCGATCTCCGTACCCGCTGGGATTCGAACCTCTGTTCTCACTTCGGCAAGCGCCCGCATTGTTCCGCTAAGCCATTGGCAATAATTTATACGATCTATTAAGCTTGGCATTTAAGCTTTGACTTTTATTAAAGCTTACAACCATTTTCGTTGGGAATTGCTCCAAAGCTCGCATATGGAAAGTGTCTAGGGTAACTTTCGTTGTATTTGTATTTATTTATTTGATTTTTTTAAAATTAAATTGAACTAAATAAACAGACTCAAGTGACTTTAAAGAAAATCACCGACTGCATTTGAGTACATAATTTTTTAATTTATTTTTTAATTATTGTAATTGTATTGATTACATTGTTTTTATTTTTGGGCTTTCGTACCTTTAATATGATCCATTACATTAAAATTTGATATAGTTTTTAGAATTAAAAGTATTTGTTTTTCTTTTGTTTCTTGTTTTTGTTTTTTGTTTTGTTTTTAGCTTGTTTTGCTTTGTTTTGCCTGTTATTAAATTTAATACTAAGCTTTAAATTCGAACTCACTTTGAAAAACAAGTTTCGCATATTATTGATCATGCTTCTTGCATCGAAAACGGATTACACATGTAATATTCAGGGAAATGATATAATAATAATAATATTAATAATAATTATAATAATAATAATAATAGTAATAATAATTATAACTATAATAGTAATTAGGAGCGCTGGAAGAAACATTATCGTATTTAAATAATGAAGTTCATAAAGGATGCGAAATAACGTTTAATTATTATCTCCTATCCGTGATATATGCTTTTCAAATCTATCAAAGTCATGAGCAAAAGTTGCATTTCTTTACAGTGACATCTAAAAGTTACGATACAAATTTCTTGTTCACAGGACATGCACACAGTCTGAGTACAAAGGGGGTTTGGGGGGTGCCAGTGGGAAGGAGCAAGGACTCTACTTAAAATGCTAACTCACAAAAACACGCACACACACACACACACAATTATCTCTGTTTTGTGATTGTGTGTGTGTGTGTGAGTGTGAGTGTGTGTGTGTAAACCTTGATTATATTAATATTATTTGCTCTCTTGCTCTTTCATAAAAGTTTCTTCTCATAGATCCTTCTTTGTGTGCTATTTTATTGGCCATAATTGTTGTTCATTTGTTTGTGGTTTCTTTGTTCTTCTTATTTTTTTTTTTTTATACTATCCGTAATTATATAATAAAGTTTATTAAATATGTTTACGCTTTACGCTTTACCCTATGGATTATGACATGTTGTGTGTGTGTGTAGGGGGGAGTAAGGGAGTTCAATTTATTCCTTCACTTATATTAACCTGTTCTCTTCTAGGACAGAATGTTCCATATTGTCAGTGTCCTAGAAACTCCTCGACGTACCCCGCGATTCACGCTGCGTACTTATTTCTTGGGGTATCTATAAAGATCTCTGATAAGTTGGTGGGTCAATGAATCTGGTTAGTTATGTTCTTGAGCTGCATATATCTGGCTGCCTGAGCCGACGAAACATTCCGACCTGGGCCGAACTTACATTATAACTACAATATTCATATGAAGGTATAGCTACTCGTATATGTCCTTGTTTACATACACATCCATATAGATGTGGGGACACATCTAAATAGCTACGTTAACAGCCTTGATACTGTTGCAAAATACATGGAAGCTGTATGAAATTGTTACAGATTTGAGTCGATACAATATTTATATATATATATATAAATCGCATATCCTTGCGGATGAACGACGAGTTATAAACGTTAGGACTACAATTAGTATGACAGATCTATCCGTAGAGTCGTATAACTATGTTATGTTGTTCCGTTTGAGCTGGATTATAATATTTAACTGAACTGAAGGGGCTTGTGGCGGGGGGGAACTATGTGTGCTTACACAACATACAAATACACATACACATATATACATGTATATATGTATATATATACATACATATTCAGCTATGGCAGTAGAAAAAATCAGAGAGAAACTGAGAATACTGCAAAGTATTGCGTACTATAAATGTCACTTATATAGAACTATATATATATATATATATCTTTATATATATTTTGATTCATACTTGTCTATTTGTAGCTTGAAGTGTGGAGCGGGTGTGGGGTTATGGGGGCTTTGAGGGGGTGGCATGCACAGCATTGCGCTGACATCAGCAGAAGAGCAGGAAACACGCAGAGCAGCAACTCACATGTCATACACACATACACACATACGCATACACATGCATGCAATGGACCCACACATACATAGCTTGGGTAACAGTTACAATAACAGTTACAGTTACACATACAGTTATACCTTTAATCATAGAACTAGACCGGTCCGTAGGGCAGTGTCTCCCGCTCGTCCTCCCGCACGGCAGCGCATTGCTGTGGACGCCACTTCTAGCTCCAGAAGTCCATCATGTTCACCAGCTTGCATTTCTTGAGCTCCAGCTTTGTGGGCCGGGCGCGGAGTCAAGCACGCCCAAAGATCGCTCGGTCGGAGACATCGCCGGTGGACTGCGAGTGCGACATGGCCACATTGGAGCCGCCAATCTGCGTCTGCCCGTTGCTGTGGTGATGATGGTGGTGCGTGGCGGTGGCAATGGTCGCTGTCGAGGCATTGTGATGGGTCACATTGTGATGGTTGTGCGCCAGCGTGGAGCTCCCGTACTTGGCGCTGGCCGCGTTGCCGATGCTTCCATTTAGATGCTTTCTGGTGGCCGCCGAGGAGACGTGATGTGTGCTGCCAGTGCCAACGCCAACGCCAACGCCGACGCCGACGCCGGCGCCAACACCGCCGTAGATGCGATGCAGTGAATACTGCTGCACGGACTCTAGATCAGAGACGCTGGACGCGATCTTGGAACGGACCGCCACCTTCTGCATGCTGTTGTACTTGTCGCTGGCAGTCAGCTTAATGTCGGGCAGGTGTCCATTCGACTGGGCGTGGCTGTGGCTGGAGTTGTGTGGCTGGCGAGAGCTGGAGGAGCTCGACTTGGTTGTGATGGCGGCGTTGCTAACGGCTGTGGTGCTGGTAATGGAGGCCACCACGGGTCCGTTGCCTGGTGAGATCTCGGCAAAGTTGTAGCAGGAGGACTTCTGGGAGACGCTGTTCAGGCCTGAGCTGGATGAGCTGGTGGACATGCGGCAGCCGCGATGACGGCTCGAAGCGGATGGCTGCAGGAACTCATGATGCGCCGCCTCGTCCGGCGTCATGCGCTCCGCTGGATCCCATTCCAGACAGCGCTGCAGAAAATCAATGAAGTACCTGTCCTGGCAATGCAGAATCTGTGACAGCGATTTGCTGCCCGGTGTCCTTTTGCGTCCCTTTGTGTTGGATATGCAGCGCGGCGCGTCCCGCGAATCAAAGAACAAGCGACGACGTCGCGCCACCGAAATGAGCACCTTTGGCGGCAATCCCAGAACCTCCATTATGCAGGCCAGCTGCTCCACCTCGTTCTCGCCCGGAAACAGCGGAAAGCCTGTGTACAGCTCGGCAAGGATGCAACCTGAAACGAATAGAATTTTATTGTAATTAATATTGATTTTCCAACTGTCACTTTGACGCAATCACTTAAAATATTAGAGAAGCGCATTGACCTTGACTCTGTCCTGGCCGGGCGACCCGGACGGACAATGGACTTGGATGACACGTGCCTGCGCTTGACCACAGGACTCAATAATTCACTTTCTCCCCAGGGGCCGTATTTATTTGCTGCTGTAAGTCGGTGACTTAAGTGCCTCTGCCTCTGCCCCTGTCTCTGCCCCTGCCTTTGGGTTGAAAAGTTCATAGCAATATTGATTCGTCCGAAGGATATCAAATGTGGCCCTTGATGCTAAATTGCCTCAACGGCTCATAGTCCTGTGAGTCATGCCCATGCGTTGCAGTTGTGAGCTCCGTTTATGGCGCTGCTCTACTTTCAGATTTACTACTCTTTTTAGTAGCATCTTCCTACTTTTATTACCCATCCACCTTCATGACTTAATAATAATATAATGTCCTTGAGTAACACCTAAGATATGATCCCCCAGAGCATAGCAAGGCTATGGCTGGGTCATTATTCGAAAGTGCACGAATTAAAATACAAAAAGTAGTGGTAAACAACAAAATAGTAGTAGAAAGGGCGCAGTATCAGTACAGACAAAGAAAAACGTAGTTAAAAGTGGGCAAAGAAAAAGAATAAAAAAATATTTTATAATAAGATTAAATAATTAGAAGAAATTGAAGTAATTTTCATGACAAAAGTCAAATATATACCAGAAAAATAAATTTGGTATTTTCTGGAATATTCCAATATACTGCAGACAAGTTGAAAAACACAACTCTTAAAAAGAAATCAGTAGGCGTTGAACTGGCAAATGTTGCACCTAAGGGCGAAGAACTCAGAGAGTTTTCAGTTTGGTTTCAGAGGTCCACACACAAGGATCATTAGTTTTAAGTGAAAAGTCGAATTTTTTTTTTTTTTTAATATGGACAATTTTTGGGAAGGTATCAAAATTGAAAAGTGAATTTATTTTTTTTGGCAAAAGTAACAAAATTGAAAAAAATCTTAAAAATTCTCTTTATTTACGCTTCATGTGATGCCCAAGTGTGTGTGTTACATTGAAGCTAAATGGTAAGGAGTTTGAAAACAGCTTTTAAAAATATCCTTTCCAATCGATCCTTCTTCCTCCTTCATGCAACACTTCCTTGCAGTGAGTGTATGTTATGAACAAACTTAAAAAAAATGATCCTGCCGACCATTGGACATTTTCGACACTGCTATGGTAACGATGTAACGATGTAACGATGTAATGATGTAACGAGTAGAAACAACATAAGAAAATACCAAATATAGTATGTTTGGGAACAACTAACCGAATTTATCCCCCCGCCCAAGGAACCGACTCAACTGAGGATGAAGGAAAGAACTATTTACTACACCCTAAACAATGGCTGACAAGCTTTAAGGGCACAACTGAAACCTGGTCCAAACTCATAGAAAACAAATCACAAATAAGACAATTATGAAATACGGAATGAAAATAACGGAGAGCCAATGAACTTCAACTCGATTTGGCAATTTCTTCTTGGCCCTCGACGATTCGCGGAAACTTATAGAAATATAAATATAAATTATTTAAGTTGAATCAAAATTAATGTTATAAATTTAAATAAATATGAACTGCTAGTGACTGACAAAATGAAAATGTCCTTGGGTCTCCGCTTAAATTATTAAAATTGGGCGAGCGATGGGGCAATTCATGTTGCCTGGGTGTAAGGCCAAGTTTCATCCATCGATACAATAAATAATATTTTGAGTTCGATATTTTTCTAAATTATTTACAGCATTAAAAAGGAGTCAGGATATTTAATTATTTTTAAATAGCTTAACCTCCCAGAGAAACAGCTGAGGCTCTAGCAACACATCTCATTTCGCCTGTAAGGGAAGTTGATCAGGCGAAAGAAGCAAAGGACTTGTTCACAAATATCCTATAGCTCCTGGGATTTAATCAGTAGTTAGTTTGAAGCTAAAATCAAAGATACTATGAATATTATTAAGGGAATAAAAGTAGTGACAAAATGGAACTAAGCTCATACTTTAATAGAAAAGGTAGTAGAAAAGGCGTTAAAATAGCAGTTAAAGGAATGATTGCTTAGGTGTAAGAGAAGAGTAAGAGCTGCACTTAATATGAAAAGCCAAGCTAAATGAAGCTACGCTTGAAGGGGTAAAATATCCTTTATCAACTGCGGAAACTATTCTCAAAGGGGGCACTGCGATTTCCTAGGTTTATTATCCTGATGAAGTTCAATTGCTGCACAGAGTTCGATGGCACCTTCCGTCAACAATGCAGGACTCAGTTGAGTGTAAGGACACGCACAATACCAATTAGCAGCAACAGGCAATGCGCAACGAGCAACGGGCAACTAACAGGACCCGTCGTCCAACCCAAACTAAGTTTCAATGCGGCGAGGGGCTGGCAGAATCTTAGCTGGCCACTCAACAAGTGCGCCCACTTAAAGTTTATGTATACAAAAATATTGCCCGCCTCTTAACGGTGGGAAACAGGGTTTCCTGTCTCCCCCCCGCCCCAGATAAACATACACACACATGCGCCCGCCATTCCCTCCACGCCTCCTGCACATCCTTTTAGCGGCCATTTCCGACTACAACTACATCCGGTCGGTCAGCAGAAAATATTCCGAGCTTCGAGCTTCGAGCCACGAGCTCTGAGTATGAACACAAAGGACTCATTAAATATGTACAGTACGTGAGGTGTGGCTCTTGACGTGGTGAGCTGACTGTGTGTGTGTGTGTGTGTGTGTGAGTGTATGTGGCACTAATAAAAGCTGGCCAAGTTTTATTTTTAGCCAATGCATTGACTCTTAACGTTCGCAAGCTCATGCGACTTGACACAAAGAAGAAAATGGGTTACCCACTGAAAGGAAAAGTTAACAAAGGACGAAAAGTGTGACGACTCCGAGAGAAATGAGAGGGACGTTCAGGGGCACAGGGGAAAGTCTTCCAGCAGAGGGAACTCTGAATTGCCGGAGTAAATTCTGAGCCAAATCCCTTTTAAATAATGAGCTTTAATTCTGTGAAAGTCCTTTTTATTTTCTCTCCTGGACTCAATACATCAGGCTTTTAGGCCAGACAAATAGAGGAAAACTAAGGCAAGGGAAAAAAGGGGGAGCCAGAAATATTTTCTTTTCTGTTAATAGTAACAGAGCTGTCATCTTTAACATTACATAATCTATAAAAAATGCTGTAAGTTAGATGTTTTTCCAGAACATTTTTTAAGCCTCAGATAATTTAAAAAACACAACCCTTAAAAAATAAAAAAGTAGGCGTTGAATTGGCAAATGTTCCACCTTAGGGCCAACAGCTTCCAAAATATTCAGTTTGGTTACAGAGCTCCACATTAGTGGATCATTAATTTTAAGGTAAAAGTCGACTAGTAATAGAGGAAAATACAAAAAAAAAAATCAAAAAAAAATCAAAATTTAAAGTGAAGTTTTTTTTTTCGAAAAGTATCTAAATTAAAGAAGTGGTGCATAAGCAAACTGGCAGTTTCAAAGTACTCACAAAATGGTAAGAAAAAAATTAAAATAAATTCGACAATTTAAAAAGGATATCCTTCTCACAGAGGCTCACACTCATACACGACGGCTGCAGTGTGTGCCAGGTACACACTATCTTTCGATACTTTAATGTCCTCCGTTCACTTAATGGACTCCCACATTTAGGATACACCAATGTACTAGATGGTGGTAAGTAGAAGACTAAGGACTAATGTCTGATGACTGAAGACTGAAGACTGAAGTAATTTAATTTCATTTCCTTCTTCCTTCCAGCATTTAGGCAATGGAACAGATCCAATACACACCACATCCCATCCCCTGGCTGAGACTCTAGGTTGAGTCTCGTCCAAACTGGTTCAGTCACTTCGTTCGTTATTCATGGATTCGTTTACTGGATTATCCATCATTGGTCGTGGCTTAGATTTTGGTTATATCAAATTCATAATTTTCTCAGAACACAGACAAACAAACATCGATTTGGAAAATTTACTTTGGATGACCGGCCACGAAAAAATTTTCAGTGAAATTAAATTTAGAGTGTAGGAAAAAAAATAAAAAACAAAATGTAAAAAAAAGTAAAAAAAAATAAAATGTAAAAAAAATTTAAAAACATAAAATATAAAAAAAAACATTAAAAAAATAAAATGTAAAACAGCAACTGATGAATGAATTACGGCGGAGATAAAGTTTTCATCGAAATGAATGAAACTGCAACAAAGGATTCAAAGACCAAAATTAAAAGGAGGACAAGAGAAAAGAACGTCCATTCACTCACAACTCAACTTCAAGACTTTATTTAATAAAATTTAATTACTTTTGACTTAAAAACCAACGCACTTTTAACTTTCTGAAAACCTCTTCCTTGCAGACTTAAAAACAGGGGCGAGGGAATAACCAGACAATCGAATATCTTAGTTCCGATATTTTTCTAGAATATTTTATAGACTTTATATAGTTTGAAAAATGCAACTCTTTCAAATTAAATAAGTAGGCGTTGAAGTGGGAAAAGTTCTACTTGAGGGCCAACAACTCCCAAAATATTCAGTTAAGTTTCAGAGGTCCTCAGGAAGGGATCATTAGTTTTAAGTAAAAAGTGAATTAAAAATTATACCAAATCAAAATTGAAAAGTAAAGTTATTTTTGGAAAAAGTATCTAAATTAAAAAATTAAGTGAAATTTAACACTACAGTCCACAAAAACACTAAATTGGTACGAAATACAAAAAGTCCTTTAGCAATTTATAAAATATTCCTTTTCAGACGTTCACATCTGAACACTACACGGAGGATCTCGTCCTCTGTCCATTCACTAGACACACTTTGGATGCTTTGCATAGAAGTTGGTAGAAGATTGAGAAATAAACTGAAACTGGCAAAGAATTAACTCTTCTCCCCCTCCCCCTCCCCCTCCCATTCCCCCCTCCCTTAAGGTAGAAATGGAAGTAACTCATTGGAAGACTTGTGCAATGGCTGAATAGTTTGGGAGGTCCGTTCTATACTGGCTCAGACACTGTGATACACACGAAGCGTTATTACTCTTCCAAGGATCCGTACAAGGGATTATATAATAGTATTTGGTAGTTTTTTATATTCACGCAGAACGCTACGCCGACGCCGCCGAACAACGTATCATTTTGACCGCTTTATTTTCGGATCTAGTCGACCGCTGCAAAATTATTAGTGCAATTAAATTTTAAGTACAAAAAAAAATAAAAAAAAAAGTAAAAAAAAAATTATCAGCGGCATTTTTAATAATAAAAAAAAGGCTCAATACTTTAAAAACGGCTCAAAGCTCTTAGCTTCCGTTTTAGTAAGAAAATGTTAATGTTAATCCTTATTGCAGGAGTTTTTGCCGAGAGCCTAGGGGCGCTTGGTGGAAAATAAAAAAAAAACTTAATTTTCTCATGATGAGATTAGGGGCCAATTTAGGTAAATGTAAGACTGGCGGCATGTATTCTAAAGGACACTGGAACCTAAGGACTGAATGAGGGAGAGAAATTTATGTATTGTTAATTGTTAAGGAAGAGATCAAACCAAAAGCTTGTTAAAGAGCAAGTGAGACAGGAGGAAACTAGGCAAGGGTCATCAGGCCATCGATAAGGAAAATCCGCTGGCCATGTCCTTTGATGGAAAGCGACAAAATCAAATTTCAGTTTGGCATTTTTCTAAATGAGTTCAAAAATTACAGCTTCAACAAAAAAAAAAAAAATAGGCGGTGAATTTGTTATATAAATATTTTGTATACAAGTAATTTAAAAAATTCGATCCTTGATTGATTTCCAAGAGGAAAATAGTTAAGGCTCGAAACATGTCTCAATCCGCCTGCAATGCAATTAAATCATGCGGAGTAAATACAGGACTCATTTACGAATATCCCATTTTGTGGCTGACTGCCTCAGGAGTCTGTTCATACTGGTTCAGCCGTTGGTTCACACAGATGTCATTGGGTTATTCGGATGGACATTCATGGATTCATTCGGTGGTTCATTGGGCCGGCTTTGGGTAAGCGACAAACACACACACACATAAACAGGGGCTCATTCAACAGAAACATTGGGCGTAGGAAGATATCCAGGACTAACACACACACAGGCCGTCATATATGTGTGCATAATACACATACACAAACACATACACATACACATACACACATAATGCTGTCATGTTCATCAATTGATAAATTGTAACGTTATTCGTCGTAGGTGTGGGGAGGGGGCAGGATATGAGAGCGGGATTCGAAGTAAATTGCTTTAAATGAAATGAGGCATTCTGGAACTCACCCAAGCTCCACATGTCAATGGCAGTGCCGTACTGAAGACCGAGAATCACCTCCGGGGAGCGGTAGAAGCGAGACTGAATGTACGTGTAGATCTTGCGGTCGACGTAGCACGAGCTTCCGAAATCTATGACTTTAATGGAGCTGCTGCCGCGTTGCTTCAACAAGATGTTTTCCTGCGGATGAAGGATACATGTTATATTAACGTATACTCATACATAGGGATGTTACTTACGGGCTTGAGATCACAGTGAATGATATTTTCCTTGTAGAGCAAACGGAGGCACTTGACGATCGAGTTGCAGAAGCGCCGGATGAGACTCATGCTGAATCCGTTGTAGTTGTTCTTCTTGATCAGCTCGTAGAGATTGAGACTGGAAGGAGGAGAAGAAGACGGGGAAGGTCGAGGATTAGTAAAGCAAACAATTGATCAAAGGACGCTCCGGGCTGAGTCAGAGCCACCCCAGGACGGTTGGATAAACAATTCAAGTCTCTGCGGATTCGGAAATGGAAGGAGCAGCAGGACAGCCGAATGACGGATGCGAGTCCCAAAAGGCGCTCAGAGACACACAATAAAAAAACAGACGTTTAAAGCTCGAATCGAAGCAACAAAAAAACACCAACAGCAACAACAAAAACAATAACAAAAGTAAAACATGCACTGAATTAATTTGCATCGCATGTCGCGCACAAATTTGGATATATGACGATAACAGGCAACGGCGACAACAATAACAAATACAATAACAACAGCGGCAACAACAACTTGATTGACAATGGGACAAATTAACATGTTTTTATATAAAAATATCATTTTTTTATAATGAAAAAAAAAATTGCTTTATAGTACCCTTTCTTATATAAATATATAAAAAAAATATAATATAAATAAAATATAAAATAAAAAAATATATAAAATAAAAAAAAATATAAAAATATATAAAACAAATCAAAAAAATAAATAATAATTTTCAGATCAAAGATCAAAATCAAAATTAGTTAGAAAAATAAAAAAAAATATAAAAATACATAAAACAAATCAAAAAAATTAATAATAATTTTCAGATCAAAGATCAAAATCAAAATTAGTTAGAAATATAAAATTCTTATATTAAAAATTTTTTTTTTTCTATTTTATAAATCTTTTTAGACAAATGTTTTTGAGCTCAATTCTGTTTGCCAGTCCCACTGTGCACTTAAACCAATCCCCTGCGATGGGTTATTTGTCAACCCGTTTGCTATTTTTGTTTACAATTTGTTTATATCCTTTTATTTACTTTCGACTTTTATGCATTTTGCATTCGCAGTTTGGGCGATTGTTGCCGATTAATTAACTGATAACAGAAGAGTTCTTCATCTTCTTCTTCCCCATCCTTCTTCTCTTCCTTCCGCCTTCTTCTTATTTCTCTACTCCTACGACTTTTGTTCCAATGTCATTGCAACCACTGAAATTATTGTGCTCGTAGTTGTAGTTGTTGTAGTTGTAGTTTTTGTTGTTGTTGTTGTTGTTTTAGTAGTTACTTTAGTTGTTGTTGCTGTGGTGAGGTTTGGGTCAACAGAATTTCCACCATGCGGCAAGTTTTGTCAATTATTTGGTGACTGTCAGCAATGTTTTTGCGTCTCGATTGATGAGTTTCCGGCTGCCCATAAAACCAACGCATCCCCCGCAGGGATGATGACGAGTCCTTGCCAAATCCCCAACTAACTATCAAGCTACCGCTTGATACCCCCAGCGACCAACACCTTCCATCATAACCGACATAAAGCACGATTTTGCTGATAGACTATTTGATATGCTTCCAAGGAGCTTCTCCAATTTATGAATTCTGCTGACCAAAACATTTTCCTCTTTGCCTGTCCCTGCTCTCTTTCTCTCCCTCTCGCTCTCTCTCTCTCTGTCTCATTTCCGTTTCCGCCTTGGGATTTTCCTGTCATCTTCTCGGCTTGCTATCAATATCTTTTACACCAACTGGTAATCCGAGCTGCTTCTGTATGCACTTAATAGAGGCTTTGACCCAGATGCGAGCCGGGAAATGCCAAAGGCAATAACTGCTCCTGACAGCAGCAAACACGTCCGTGTGTGTACCCCTCTCTGTGTGTGTGTGTGTGTGTGTGTGAGACAGAGAGAGAGCATGTACTTTAAGAAATTGATGTGCGTTTTGTGAGCATGAGGAGCACTTTAATAGCCACGCACTTGAATCCTCATGAATATTTAGTAGACTTATATTAAAAGAAGGATGGAACCCAATCTCATTTTAATAATGAGCTTTAATTCCCAAAACCCTTTTTTTTTGAAATTTTAATAACCCGATTGCTAAGATGTAAAACAGGCACAGGAAAAAGATGCAGTAGATTGGATACAGCCACGAACACCTCCTTCGATGAAAGGCGTCACCTTCACCTTCATAAAAACTAATCAATCGATAAAAAATAATAAATGGCATATCTCAGATTCGATATTTCTCTAGAATATTTTATAGGCTTCAGTTAATTAAAAGGAATGCAACCCTTTCAGAATAAATAAGTAGGCGTTGAAGTGGGAAAAGTTCTACTTGAGGGCCAACAACTCCCAAAATATTCAGTTAAGTTTCAGAGGTCCTCAGGAAGGGATCATTAGTTTTAAGTAAAAAGTGAATTAAAAATTATACCAAATCAAAATTGAAAAGTAAAGTTATTTTTGGAAAAAGTATCTAAATTAAAAAATTAAGTGAAATTTAACACTACAGTCCACAAAAACACTAAATTGGTACGAAATACAAAAAGTCCTTTTGCAATTAATAAAATATTCCTTTTCAGACGTTCACATCGGAACACTACACGGAGGATCTCGTCCTCTGTCCATTCACTAGACACACTTTGGATGCTTTGCATAGAAGTTGGTAGAAGATTGAGAAATAAACTGAAACTGGCAAAGAATTAACTCTTCTCCTCCTCCCCCTCCCCCTCCCCTATCCCCCTCTCCTAAGGTAGAAATGGAAGTAACTCATTGAAAGACTTGTGCAATGGCTGAATAGTTTGGGAGGTCCTTTCTATACTGGCTCAGACACTGTGATACACACGAAGCGTTATTACTCTTCCAAGGATCCGTACAATGGATTATATAATAGTATTTGGTAGTTTTTTATATTCACGCAGAACGCTACGCCGACGCCGCCGAACAACGTATCATTTTGACCGCTTTATTTTCGGATCTAGTCGACCGCTGCAAAATTATTAGTGCAATTAAATTTTTAGTATAAGAAAAAGTAAAAAAAAATTGAAAAAAATAAAAAGTAAAAAAAATTCAATAATTTCCGTTTTAATAACAACGTTAATGTTAATCCTTGTCGCAGGATTTGCCGCCAAATTAAAAAATCAATTTCAACTAGTATTGATTTCTAGGCTTAATAATTTTTTTATAAATAAAAGTGACCTGCCTTTACAGTCGCTTAATTATTTATTGATTTGTTTGTTTGGAAATAAGTGAGCAGAAGGAGGGGCGGGAAGGGGCAGAGAGCGCGAATGAGCAGAGGCGACTGCATCTATAACAAACCAATAAGAAAATCATCAAAATGTCATAATTTCAATCGAACGAATCGACAATCTGTACCCTCGTCCTTTGCATCCGTCATTCGCCATCTGCCCGGCTGTCTGGCCGCCTGGCCTCCTGGCTGCCTCTCAGTTCCCGTTTTCTATACGTTTTGTAGGCTTTGTGTCAAAATGCCATATTATAACTGCATTATGACATGCCACATGCCGCGGCGCAACGATGACACTGCCACAAAGATGGAGCCGATGTGTGTGTCAGACAGAGAGCGAAATACAAAAAACCCTGAACTTGAATTTTTTTTTTCTTTACGGCATTTGAGTTTTGTGCGCTTTTACTTTTTTTCACAGAGTCATTTTTGTTTCCTCTTCCTTTTGCTGCTGGGTAATTTGATTGATTTGCCAGCTACGGGAGGCAGCCAGGCAGCCAGGCAACATGCAACTGTAACGAGCCACTAATGCAGGCATTTAGCTCACAAAAAATATTGTCTTAGCCAAGCGGCTCACACCTGGCAAACAACCTGAGCGTTCGCCATGCGGCGACAGCATAAACTTCCAACCCAATCAAAGCGAATTTAGCCTTGTTTAGCATAAAACACTTTCCGTTGCATACTTTCGGGCCGCCAAATAAACTCATCGCCCGGCAAGTACCGAGGAAGAATGGTGCCAGGAAAGTTTCTCGGCTAAGCAAAGAAATCAAATTGCTTTTCGGTATTTGAAAATTTTGTTTTTCTATTTTTGTTGTTTCTTTTTTCTTTTTTCTGTTTCCATTTTGTATTTAGAGTTTTTGGAGAAAGTGAAAAGTTTGACATGAAAGTGATTGACAAGCAGGCGGAAGCAGCTGCTCGGACAACCTGGTGACAACTTCTCAATGTAAAAGAATTGATTAGCACACAAAAAGTTCAACAAGGTTGAAGTTCAGTTTTAGTGCTTGGAATTTAAGCTCGAAACTTGGCTGCTTAGTGCTCCGATTAAGACCTAATCATCTATATACTAATACCTCCAAGTATTTCGCTGGTATTTATTATGAATTTATTTATTTGATTATTTACTCGATTTGGCAGCTTAATTAGATTCTAAGCTCTCCTTGAATAGCTATGAATATTTATTCTACTTTGCGGCTTTGGAGCGCTAAACTATGCACTGGGACAGACTCAAGAAACACAGTTACAGTGTGTGCGTGAGTGTCTGTCTGTGTGTGTGTGTGTCGGTTGTTTACTAATTAATGATGCTGTCGTCCCTGAGTCAGCGAAAAGGCCTTGATTTGTTAAGGTTAGTCCCTGCCTGTCACATCGACTCAAGGACGAATCCAATCCCTTTCACAGAGAGCACTTTCCTCTATTTCATTCACAAATTGTGCTGGGCGGCATTTTAATTAGCGTTGTCTCTTGGTTTGGGTCTTTGCTATGACTTTTTTTTATGGCGGTTTGCACCGCCAGTCACAGTTGCCTGGAAGGCTGCGTGGAAAATCAATCATGACGTATCTTAAATATTTAAAGACTTAACCTCCACTCAAATAAAATACACAATTAATGCCATTTGACCTTCGTCCTTGTGTTCTGCATGAATAAATACTCATTTCTATACATGTCAACATCTTCCAGAGACATTCATTCAAGCGACTCGCAAATGTCAATTAGCAGTAATTACTGTTCCACTGCACGGCATAATAATAATCCACACACACACACACATACACACACACACGCACTAGTTCATGCAACAAATGTAGCCTCGGTCACGCCTCTCAAGTCGCCCCTCTGCTGCGTACGCATTCGCGTAACTCAATTCCCCATTGCGTACCTCTGCGAATCTCCCCTCTAATTGCAATTTACACGCTAAGTGCAAAAATTAATTTAAAAAATAAGAAACCTTGCAGGACGATGTTCATTTACATGTATGGGCTGTAGGCACCGACGGGGATTGCTGCTTGGGGGATGGCTGGATGGTTGGATGGCTGGATGGCTGGATGGCTGGATGGTTGGGTGAATGGTGATGCCACCCACCACATGCTGAGTTTTTAATTAAAAATCACTGGCCATTCGCAGACTTGGCCGCTGCGTCCAGTGCCACTGCCCCTTCCTCCCAGTCCCGCCCAACGTGTTGGTCCAGAGAAAAACATGAATGTTGACAGCAACTGATGCATGAATACGGCGGAGATTGTGAATTTTCATCGAAATGAATAAGGAATGAGTTCTCATATTGTGGAAGCGAATGTTATTCTGCTTGTGTTCATATGACATTTTCCTGGAACTGCAACAAAGGATTCAAAAGCCAAAATTAAAAGGAGGACAAGAGAAAAGAACGTCCATTCCCGTTCACAACTCAACTTCAAGACTTTATTTAATAAAATTTAATTACTTTTGACTTAAAAACCAAAGCACTTTTAACTTTCTGAAAATCTCTTCCTTTCAAAATTAAAAACAGGGGCGAGCGAATAGCAAGATAATTGTAAAGATAGCGTCACTTTATCCACTAGCAACTTTCCTTGAACTTCAGTCATAAATCGAAAAGAAATAGTGACAAATCTCAGGTTCGATATATTTCTAGAATATTTTATAGGCTTCGGTTAATTTAAAAAGATGCAACCCATTCAAAATAAATAAGTAGGCAATGAAGTGGGAAAAGTTCTACTTGAGGGCCAACAACTCCCAAAATATTCAGTTAAGTTTCAGAGGTCCTCAGGAAGGGATCATTAGTTTTAAGTAAAAAGTGAATTAAAAATTATACCAAATCAAAATTGAAAAGTAAAGTTATTTTTGGAAAAAGTATCTAAATTAAAAAATTAAGTGAAATTTAACACTACAGTCCACAAAAACACTAAATTGGTACGAAATACAAAAAGTCCTTTAGCAATTTATAAAATATTCCTTTTCAGACGTTCACATCGGAACACTACACGGAGGATCTCGTCCTCTGTCCATTCACTAGACACACTTTGGATGCTTTGCATAGAAGTTGGTAGAAGATTGAGAAATAACTGAAACTGGCAAAGAATTAACTCTTCTCCCCCTCCCCTCCCCTATCCCACCTCTCCTAAGGTAGAAATGGAAGTAACTCATTGGAAGACTTGTGCAATGGCTGAATAGTTTGGGAGGTCCTTTCTATACTGGCTCAGACACTGTGATACACACGAAGCGTTATTACTCTTCCAAGGATCCGTACAATGGATTATATAATAGTATTTGGTAGTTTTTTATATTCACGCAGAACGCTACGCCGACGCCGCCGAACAACGTATCATTTTGACCGCTTTATTTTCGGATCTAGTCGACCGCTGCAAAATTATTAGTGCAATTAAATTTTTAGTATAAGAAAAAAAAAAAAAATAAAAAATATCAAAATATATCTTATATTATAAATGGCTCAATACTGAAAAATAAAGCTCAAATCTCTGTTTTAATATTAATCCTCATCGCAGGATTATCCAATGGGATTGGGTAGGGACGCTTTTCGCTTGGTGGACAAATTGACAAATCCCAAATTGAAAAGGACTTCATTATCTCATGATGAGCTTATGGGAGAATTGAAATAAATTTAACACTAAGACAGAAGGCGACTAAAGGACCGCAGCAGCCAAGGGAAGGAGAGCTGCGAAGGTCCTGCCTAGCTAGCAGCTTTGGGGCCAAAATTTATGGCCCTGACGCCCACATGCATGGCGAAAACTTGGCCATGACAACATTATTTTGGCAGCGTCATCCACACAATATGCTGCATAGTTATGGCACCCACTGTGGCCATATCTTATGGCATTTGATGGCAGCATAGCGCCCTCTGTCGGTTGTTGGCTGCAGTCCGTCGGCTGTCGCCTTCAGTTTGGCAGCTCATTTTATCGCTGTCCCTGTAAATTACGTGGTCCCATAACATTTGCACTCATGTCGCTGCGTCGAAAGGACCTTTACGGGGGGAGGGGAACAGCCCAAGTACAACACGTTATACACACGTGTGTGTGTGTGTGTGTGTGTGTGTGCGTGGGCTTGTTCAGTAGAAAATGTGTCACGAAGCGTCCATTTTGTTGACTGTTCACCTTGTGACTGTCCCTTTTCGGAAATTAAGAGCTCTCCGCATTATGTTTGTGGGTTTTGCTCTAGTGTCATGTCGAGACCCTCATAGATTAGGTTTCACATCCGCACACTAATGATCAACCACCACCTCCCCCCCTTCCCACACTCCACCCATTTGCTTCTATATATATTTTTTGACGCCTTTTCAGGAAAAACAGCACAACCTCCGCCACGTTTTTCCTCAGGAGAAAAAAACCTGCTAATTAGTTTTATCAGCTTGCGGCTGTCTTAGTCACAGTTACTATGCTAGTCACAGTAGGTAAACAGGTACCAATCTGACACTATGACTTTATAAATTAAAGAGCAGGACATCAAGAGCAAAAATAGAAAATAGAAAATAGAAAAACAGAATCCTTGATGGGCCACAGCCTCAAAGAAAAATCCAATTAAATATTTAAAATTAGTTACTCATTAAATAAAGTGAAATTTAAGTTAAGAGCAGATTTTAAGTTTAATAAGTAAAATGTCTTTAGATTGAAGCTTTTTTATACTAATTACAATTTATTTTGGCATTTTTGACAGCCATAAAAAATTACTATAAAAAATTAATTATTAATCATATTTAATGATTAATTTCTGAATGGAAATAATAAAATTAAAATTTAATTTAAATTTTAGTTGAACATGAATTTTACATCTAATCGATGCAGCTTTTTGTTAGGAAGGGGAAAGAGAGACCTACGTAAGTTTCCTTTTATTTAAATAACATTTAAATTAAATTATTATTTAAATTATATTATAATATTAAATGTTAAATAAAATGTATATTATTTTTATAATCAATATGCTAATAAGTCAGTTGCCGCAGTCGGCTTAAAATCAGTTTCAGTCCGATTGTTAATCCTGTCGCTAATCCCATTGAATGCAGCTCAGTGCATGGAAAGGAATTAACATGTAAAATTCAATTGCGTGCCACGTAAATTGAATTACGTAAAACGTGAAACGTGAAATGTAAAACGTAAAACGTAAAACTCGGCCGCACAATTTGTTTACTCGTTCAAAACAAACTTTAAACTTTCGCTTGGGGCTGTCATTACAGTTACCTCCCCCTCCCATCAAACGGGCCACTTGCCTCTGTGGCCACCGATACTGTATACAGTTCCATGGCCATTGGAAAACTTTGTCCATTTGGTGGATAAAAATGGAGGAAGGAGACAGAAGGACAAGATGCAAAGTGCGCACTCAAGAGGCGATTTTGTGGCTAATTAAGCCAAAAGGCAAATAATTAATTAAGTTTGTACTTGCAGTTTGGCTGGTAAACAATTTAATTAGGGCGTGATATCGATCCCATTCACCATTCAGCACCCTGCTACCCCCTCTGCACCCAGCACCCTGCTCCCAGCACCCTCCAGCCATGGCGTGCCTTTGGCCCATTTGAAATTTTGGAAAATTACTGAAATCGGTGCTCAAAAATGTCAACTCTTTCGAATTAAGGCTCCGAACGGCAATTAAGGCAAATTACTTGCCGCCTGCCGGAAACGTCAGAGAACAGAATACGCCGCGGGGTGTGCGGTCGGGTGTTACCTGTAACGGTAACAAGTCAAACATGACCTTCACATTTCTTAAACTACATTCCTTAACTTTTTACCTTTGTACCAAACTTTTCATTTTATTCTGTTCCGCTATTCGTCTTTTCATTTCACTCTTTCCCTGTCTTTCCTTGCCTCTCCCTCTCTCTCTCACTCTCTCAGTCACTTGCCCTCTCACCTTTTGGTCGCGCTCCTCTTGCTAAGCTCGTATCGCGTGTTTTTTGCCATATTTGCGTTGCCAACTGTCTAAACTTTGGCATATGCAGTCAGAGGCAGGCTTCACCTCCGGCGCACGCCCCTGGCCCCATCAAATCAACACCTGATATGGGCGATGCCGGTCTATCAATTAGATTGCTTCAGTATCGCATCGAAAAACAACAACAGGTAAATCTATAGACAAACACTCAACCAACACACACACACACACACACATCGCAGTGTGTGCTGCTTTGCTGTTGTTGTTGCTGTTGCTTTTCAACGCGTGCAGTGCATCTACACCGCGGTGCCTAAAAGTAGGCTACACAATATTTAAATTGAAATTGATAGCCAAGCGGCACCTGCGGTTTGTTGAACATCCACTTCCGCCAGCTGTCTGCCTGTGTCTGTATACTGTGTGTGCCTGTGTGTGTGTGTGTGTGTATGCCATTGCCCACATGCGAGAAAATTAAATAGAAATTTATTTGTTTACTCGCGTTCGCTGGCAATCGCAATAAAGCGCAATTTTAACAGACAAAATTGCGATTTTATCTTTAAGGATATTCAACAACAAATTGTTTAGAAACGGCTTTCCGCCTGAAGTCCTTTTAAAGGTGAATATGTAAATCGTTGTTATAGGCAAATATGTAGCACATTTTAAATCGAGATACCTTAAATATTTTTTCAAATATTAGGGAGTATTTAAAGGGTCTAAGCTATACACATGTAAATATAGAAGCTTGCAAAATGGCGCCTCTGTGTCCTTGTTATTCATTAGTTAAATCATTTCCTCAATTCCGGACTGTTTAACTATAAGTTCTGTCAAATCAAATTATTTACTCATAAAGTCATTTATGGCTGGAATATTTAAACAAATTAAATAAACAAGGGACAACACTTAAGGACTATTAATATGTTTTATCCTTCCGCCCTATGAACTATTAAAAAAGAGTCGTTAAAAAATTATGATAACCACTTAGCATTTGTGGGTCATATAAGGAACCCATAGATTTATAGCCCCATAAAAGGAAAATCAAAGACAGCAACAGAGAAAATAAATGCCAAATATCATATGACAGCCACACACACACACACACACACACTCAGACACACACACAAACACCGATTAAATGTTTTTTTAATAGGGTGAGTTTTTGCTATTGTTGTCTTTGGATAATATGGTTATTTTTATCAATGGCTAAAAAAGGTAACACATACAGAGGAACACACACACACACACCCATACACACCCACACACCACTCAGGTCCAAGTATTTACGATGCGTGGGCGGGATGCGTGCTAGGCACTTGTGCGGGCACAAAGGATATGAATGAATACCATTACGTTTGTCATTTTTATTGCTCCTGCGCACGCAAGTATAAAAGTTGCGAATAAATTTAATTGGCGAAATGTTAATAAAAAAGTAAATAAAAACGAAAGGACAACAACAACAAAAGGATGGAGGGAAGAAGTGAAGGGTAAAGGCACAAAGCGAAAGATACGCGATTTTAATTGGGGAGTCAAGGGGCCTGAGAAAATACAACATATCGTGACATTCCATTGACGTCATATTATTAAGGATATTCAATAGAACTGAACTGACAGACCGAAGTCCTTGATTCACTCACCTCATTAGCTCGAATGTGATGCACAAATGCCTACGGAAATATGTATAGTCGAGCATGTGTATAACGTTGTGAGATCCATCCGCATCCTTTTCCCGCAGCTCGTCCAAAATGTTGAGTTCAACGACCGCCTGATTGAGGAAACGTTTCTTGTTCCTGATGATTTTGATGGCCACACAGGTGTTTGTCTTATGGTCCCATGCCTTGATCACCTGCCCGAAGCTCCCCTTGCCAATCACCTCCAGTATCTCATACCGAAAGGCTATGTGATCGTGTTCAATCTGTACATTGAAAATACAACAACAACAATTAGTAAGGATGCCCAAGGATGCGTCAGTATAGAACTTACGATCTTGTAGTTTCCATTATCATCGTCATAGCCCAGATTTGTGGTTGCGGCTGTGGGGGCGGGTTTGTTGTAGTTCTTCTTGGCATGTTGACCGAAGTACCACACCTCCTTGTACACCTTCAACTCCTCAAACTCGAGATCAGTCAGGTAAGTCCTGTATTTTTTTACCAGCTCTGCAAACGAATGGAATGAAAGAAAATAAAATGAGGCTTAATTAAAATATCTCAAAAAAAATTATAATAAAAAATACTTTAAAAAAGAATTTAAATAAAAATCTGCTGAAGCGCTGCCCGAATAAAGGACTCTGACTACTGACTACTGACAGGACTTTTTTAAGTTGAAATTTTTATTTCCGTTTGTCTGTTTTTTGCAGCTTAGATCCAAAACTCATTTTTGGGGCTTTCATAGACCATTTCGCCGTGTGGAGGGCCACTCAACTTGAATGCCAGAAGTAAACTAATTGAAAGCCATCGCATGTGGCAGCTGAGACCTTGACCTCCAGCCCTCTTTTTTCTGCTTGCACTTATACAAAATTAATGAACGTCAGCTTCCAGTTTACGGTCCGCGGACCAAACTCGGTGCCCCGGCGACAAGAGTCCTGCAAATTCGCATTTGACTTCAGCGATGCGCATTAAAAAACGTGCTAAACATTGCGAATGTAAATAAGAGATTTTAACCCCAATCCTTTTCCTCCCTCCTGTGTGTCACCTGTTATGTAATTAAGGAACTAACCTGACGGTGTCATGGGTGTGCTGCATTTCAGCTCGGCGCTTCCTGTGCTGCTCGCCGAGTTGCCGGAGCTGCCGCTGCCGCTGCTGCTGTTTGATTTTGTCGAGGAGCCACGCTCATTGCCGCTGCTGCTGTTTGTGGTCAGGCAGGAGACCGGGGAGCCAAGGTTGTTGTTGTTGTTATTGTTGTTGTTGTTGTTGTTGTGGCTTCCATTTCCATTGCCATTCAATGTGGTTGTTGTTATGTCATTAGCATGATTGCTGCTGTGATTGTTGTTGTTGTTGTTGCCGTTGCTGTTGCTGTTGCTGTTGCCGTGACCATCAAGTCGGCGATTTACATTGCAGAGCTGTGGCAGATCCAGCCCCGAGCCGGAGAGACGCACATCGCGTCTCAGTTTGTCGTTATCCAATTGAATCTGCAAATGACATTAAAAAACAAATTAAAATTAAACCAATCAATTTCACGCCTTTTAAATTGTGTATTTATTAAATACAATTTCATTCTTTATTCTTAACACATTTATCCTGCACTGCAAAGCATCTACAGATATCCTATAAAAGTTTATAGTTAGACTTTTTATGTCCCACACCTCAGATTAAAAGTATTTCTTTGTCTAAGTATTTATAAAAATAATTTAATTATGAGTAATTAACTCACAATACATTAATTACAATTTATTCTAAGAATTCAAAGTCAAAGCAGCCCTGACACAACGAACGGGGAAACTGATACTTAAAGCTTATAGCAAGCCTTTGCTTCTGATCATTTTTGTTGCATACTTTCAGGCTGAGTTTTAATATCAGACTTCCCATAAGGAAATTCGCCCATAAGGGAACTTGGAAAAACTTGTTTATATTTATTCTGCTGTTCATCTATTTATCTCATTCTCTTCCTTATTCTTCTCGTCTTTTTTGCTCCTATCTTTACTACATATTATTTTATGTCTGTTTGAATTTCTTTTTACTCGTTTATTTACATTTATAAATCTTAAAATGCGCTTCCTCCATGTTGTTCTTTTTTTTATCTAATCTTAAGGCCACTTACCGGCATTTCACATCGATCCAACATTGTGTTTCAGTATGTATGTGTGTGAGTGTGTGTGTACTTTGGAAGGGCGTATATTCTCTTCCAATGTTCTCCGAAAGGACACAGTGCGTTTCCCACACGGTGCTTAGTGGTTGCTCCTCGATTGTTCTTATGGAACCGGCCAAAAGGAAAATTATTATTGATAACCAGCTTCTGGGCGATGTGTCTTGGGGGCGAACAACATTTGCATTTGTTATTGTTGGGCGACTGCAAAGAAAGGCGAGCAGAGGAAAAAAGTTAGCAGGGAGAATACAAAATAAAGCACATTAATAATACGCTTAACTGGAACCAAGTAGATGTCTTTAAACCCTTGACTTTAACCCTTAAAAGAATAGGGCGAACCCACACACACAGACACACACACATACACACACACACATGACATTTATCGATGGTAACGAAAGACAAGAAACTACAAGCTTTCAAATAGTTCGATGTGCATTCAAAGTACACACCATAAATAAAACGGTAAACCAAAACACGCCCCCTTCAAACATGTCAAGACCAAAACATAACTAACTCAAAGCCCAAGGAAAACCCCAAGAAAAGCCCAAATGTCAGTCAAAGGCATTTAGCAGTTTTCATTGTCAAGGCGGCGTTTGTCGGCAAACCATCAAAAAGGCCAAAACTTTATTAATATTTCTGTACGGAAGGGCCCGTAGTTATGTTTATTCTTTTTTTTTTCGCCTCTCACAGCACTTATAGGCCGGCTTCCGGGTCTCCGGGTCTCCGCGTCTCCGGGCTTTCGTCTTTCCGGCCTTCCTTCTAACCACATCCTGTGTGTGGTGTTTACTTGCAACGCCACCAAAAAACTTGGTAACCAAAAGTCATGACCAATTATTGGCTTTTGTTCGGTTTGCGGACTTTTGTGCATTTCGTTGCGAGGGGCCCAACGGGGAGCTGTTGCCAGTAAATAGGTGTGTGTGTGTGCGGGTGTGTGCTTGTTAACCCTTTTCCGAAAAGAGGGGTTAACCAACCCCATTTGATGCAGTCCAAAAGTTTCTGCGCTTGACAAGTTCTGTCCCCTATGAATAACATCATAACTGCCCCGTACACTGCGCAAAAACTCCGAGTGAGTCCTTAAGTAAGGAACTTCTATACACTTCAAAGCAGCTGATGAGAATTTAGTTAATTTATTTATTTTGCTTTTTTTAAAAATAAATTTTGAATTTTATGGTTAGATTCACAGATTTTTGATTTTATTTATTTTTGGCAGTGTATTTAAATGATTGCCACAGTTTGAGAGTCTATCGAGTGCCTTTTAAGTAACTTCTCTATTATCCATGCTTAGCCTTTTCTTTTTTTGTTTTTTGTTTTTTTTTTCTTATTCGTGTTTTCCTCTTCTTCTTCTTTTTGATTTTGATTTGCCTTTGCTTTTGACATTCCATGGAAAATTTATTGGCTTTTAAAAAGTTTTCTGACAGAAAATCATAATTTACAGCATTCGCTTGGAACGATCAACTTGACAGTTGTTATGGCATCGGTGGGAGGTTGGGTTGCATTTCTTCTTCTTTATTGCCCGCCATGTATTTTTTATATATTTTGTTTTCATTTTCATTTTTTTGCTTCTTTTTGTCTCCTCTTTTGATTGAGTTTTGCTGGGCGAAGTTTTCGGCTGAAATTTCAGTTGTATTTTCTTATTATTTTTATTTTGTATTTTTCATTTTTCATTTTTCATTTCTTATTTTGAAACTCGTCTTCGTCGACGTCGACGTCATCGCCGCTGTCTGGAGCCTGTCATTAAATGCACTTTTTGAGAGCTGCCATTTAATTTTCTGGTTTATTTCAGTGCTTTTCGCAATTTGGCTTATAGAAAGCAGAGAGTTGGGCAACTCGAAAGAGCAAATGGCATATGCCAAGCCGCCAAGTCGCCAAGCCGCCAAGTCGCCAACTCGCCAAGTCTTTTGACTTCGCCTGAGTTTCACGTCGTCTGCCGTAATTTGATAAGCGAAAGTTTTTTGAACTCACTTTTTAGATACCAACTCAACTGTAAGGCTGTCAAATTATGGCCAAGACCAGCTGTCAATTGTTACCACCCCCATCCCCTCCCTAACAGTTGCTGACGGTCACACAGGCAACAGGCAACAGGCAGCATTCAAATGACAAATAAAGATATCAAAACTATTGAAATCGTTTGTCAAAGCGAACAATTCCCGTATTCATAGCTGAGGCTTTGATTTTGATTTCAATTAAAAATCGAGTAATGCCAAAGATTTGTCATTGCTCCGACACCCACGATAAAAGCCGCTATTGTTTCTCTCTTTATATGTGCATAAGGCCGGTGTCTGCAATTTCTATTGATGGCATTGAAATTCAAATGTCAATTTCAATGATTTCTCGAAGATGTAGCCGGAACCTTGTGTTTTTGGGTTTTTTGAACTTCTTTTCGTTTTCTTCCACTGGCATTGGGCTCTGGCCTCCCCCAGAAACAACTGAGAAATGTCAGGTGCTCTGCTCGCTCATTGAGTCATTTAGAGTTGCTATAATTTTCATGGCTATAAAGCTGAAGCCCCTTCAAAAATGTCACCCACTTCTCGAACTGCTCACAAAACATTAAACTTTAATATAAAGACATTCTATTTAAATTATCTGAGTCAATTGGTCACTCAGCGTAATTGATTCAGATATAAAAATAAGCAGCCGCTGCTTTCGGCCTGGCAATAAAAATGTCAAAAAGTTTATGTGCATAATTTGTCAATTTACGACTGACTTTTATTTTGACAAGCGCGAGAAAATCATTTCAATCGACTCTCCGAACCCAAAACGGGAGAAGCGACAAAAAAAACGGAAAAAAGAAAACAGAAAAAAACCAAAAATAAATCAAAGCAAAACAAAAACAATACGAAACAAGAAAATTAATAAAAGTCACAATCAAAATTATGTGCATCGCTTTTCAAGTGCATTCCATTTGGGAGCAACAAAATTGTACTTAATAAATGTCAATTGTGTTCATTTGTTGTTAACTTTTTGTCGATGCGAAGCGACAAACCAAAACAAACAAAGTAAAACAAAAGAAACACAAAAATCGAAACGTGACATTTTGTTGTTGACTCTTGACACTTGGAGTCAGTTTTGGGCACTCGATTCGAAGATTTATTTACAATTTTACCGTTGACTCGACAAAATTCACTCGCACAATGCAAATAGATTTATTTTTTGCCCCTCCCCCCCTTTTTTCTGCCTTTTCATTACTTTGCATTTGGCTTCAAGGTAAAAACCCGAAGAAGAAGAAGTAGAAGAAGAAGAGGGAGCCGTCGAAATACTTGCCAATTGCAAATGTCAAACTGAACGGGGGAGTGTTGCCATTTAAGCCTTTAGCTTTCGGCCACAAGTGACAACTGGGCTAAGGGGCCAACAGATGGGGCAGATGGCAAGCGTTGAGATTCACATGGGAAATGCCAGAGAACATTTCGAATCGATTGATTTCCAAACATCGCCCCACATATGCCCTACGGCACATCGAGTGCTGTCCATGTCCATGTTGTCCATGGCTCTATCAAAATTCTGGCCTATTGTTCGCTTTGATTTATTAAAAATGTTTTCCCTTTGATTTCTTAACGCCTCGAGTGTCGGCCACAAATGTTCCCTCCATGTGCATGCGAGTAAATTGAATATTAAACACAATTCACTCCCATTTTTATTTTATTTTTATTTTTCTTTTTTTCCATCCACATTGTGTCTCGGACATGTAGACACTTGTTGCCCGCAATGAACCTCAAAGGCAGCACGCCGTCTGAAGGTTTGGAGAGAAGCGAGAAGTCAAAACAAAAGGTTTTGTCTCTATTATAGCAGCAGTTTATTGATTTGCAGTCAAGAATATTTTGGACATGTTGAAGTGTTGAGGGTGAAAAAACATATTATGGGCCTTTGATCTTTGGCGTTTCGAAATTATTGATTGAAATAATTGAAATGTTGCATGTGCATAAAAGTAGCTATAACCTGCCATAAATTAAATACAATCCAGAATTGGAAACTCAGTATGATTTATACGCGCTGCACTTGATTTATACGTACAATAAATGTATACCATAAATTTATAGGAACTCAATGAAGCTGTACATGTTTATAGGCACTCGACAGCTCATCGTCATCATTGAATGAGACTCACACCTTGTCTCTATAGGTATTTTGGAGATGCCTTGACTTTATAGCAACTCTGTATAGCTTAGCTTTAGACTGAATATTTTATTAATATGTTAAATATTTATTTTTTTAAGCTGAAAAATGTTGTACCTCTCAAATCTTGCATTTATCAAATTTGCTGAATCAGAGCTCACCTGGAAATGCAGTACATAAAGTTGAAAATTGATAGCTTTGAACTCGTTTTGGGAACTCAACTTAATACCATAATTTTATAGGAACTGCAGTTGTACATGCAAACCAGAAATTTCAGCCGATTTTGGTTTAAAGGAATATGTGGAACACCAAACACTGAACCTGCACTTAACCGTGTATATCCCACAAGTGACCCACACACACACACACACACATGCAGATTTGGGGCAGGGGGCAATTGTAACGCTTAATCATCGTATAGCACACTACGTTAAAGCCCATTCAGAACTATCGTTTGTCACTGTGTTTTGTATGCCAAAATATCGCCTCGCGTGGCCCAGAAAAACGGGCGCCCCCAAAAAACCATCACAGAAATAGCAAAAAGTCAGCCGGCGATTCAGCCAGTGACATGCTATAAACATTTTTGTAGCATTTAATTTGGCCCATGCACGACACATACTGTAAGTGAAATTCATTTAGTTTTCATTATTATTATTATTATTATTATTTTTATTATTATTATTGTTATCATTATTATGATTATGACACGGGAAAAGCAGGCCAGGAATCGCATGCCACAAGCAGCATAATTTTTGGTTAAGCCCAAAACAAACCGAGCTGCAAGTGTGGCAACACATTTTGTGTTGGACATTAACCGGCAAACCGGCAAGTCGGCAAGTCGGCTAACCAGTTAACCGGCAAATATAATCCCCTATAATGTGACCTCGTAAACTATTGACCCACTAGCCCCCAGCCCCCAGCCCCCAGCTCTCAATCCTTAACCTACCCAACAAGTAATGACCTCAGGGCGAAATGTCCACTAATCGCCTATGGATTTCAACTGTGGGTCAAGAAGAAGAGTTTTATGAAAGGGCTGAAAGGGCTGAAAGGAGATGTAGAGGGGGTGAACAGGGAGTGGCGATGGTCAAAAGGGGAGGGCACAGTATGAGAGGCTTGACTTGGTCAACTTGGTCAACGTTGACGGGCCACCAATTGGTAACCTGTCCGGACCTAAAGCCAAAGAGAAATGTTTACTTATTGTAAAGCTTTCAGTTTCAACAAAAAAAATATTACTACAAGAATCTGTATGAAATTATAAATACCCTATAAAATATTCAATGGTTTATAGTAAGCAAGTTATAAAAAATACTATGGGAATTTAAAAAAATTGTCATGCTTTTAAAACATTGGAAAAGAATAAGCATATTTAAAAATAAATTATATTAAATTTCCTGATAATTGTTTATTTATAATATTATTAAAATATAATTAAAAAATCAGTTCCAATTAAATATAAAAATATTATAGATGCTCAGACAGTCATCTGCCACTTATTGGCATTTATCTAAATGATGATATTTTATGGCATGACGAAGGGGAGATTATCAGCTATGAACGACTCTCGGAATACCCTTAGATCAGATTATATATATTATATATATAACACATTCTAACTCTGCCGCTCTTATTTCAATAACTAATTAAAGGATATTTCAGCGCTCGGCTCCGCCATAAATGAAATTCCAAGCAACGTGCAACAGTTGTTCAAATGACAAAAATACCAAAGAACAGCGAAAGAATGAAAATTGTAGGCGTGACACATAAACCTTAATACCGCAACACGCCATCGAAGCGTCACACACACACACAGACACAGGCACACCCAAACATACATACACACGCACACACCAAGCCTACAAAACAGACCCCCAGGAATGAATATTTATTGTGTATTGCCTCCAACTGGGCGCACGGTGCGTATGAGCAACAAATGGTGGTCAATGCACCATGGTTTTTTTTTGCAGTGCAACTACAAAGCGACCCCAGGGCAATGCCGGGGCAATGCTGAGCGCTGCCCAACAACAAACCATTTTAATAACTTCCGTTCTGAAAACACTTTTCGACTCTCAACCCACATTTTCCGGGAGCGACTTGACCAGTTCCCCCTTCTGACTGCACAAAGACAATGGACGTGAGTGTAAAACTCTCCGGGAGACTCTTCTCTGATAGTTCGAGGTGGGAAATGGAAAGCGGAAAAGTGGAAAGGGGGAGAGTGGGTGGGCGGAAGAGTGGGGGGCGGGTCGGTGGACAAGCAATAATAATGAAAACAAGTGCAGGGAAATAACGGCATTTTGTTGGTCAATTGCCTTAACTGGCCAACATTCCAGAGGGAGGTTGAGTGGAGTGGATGAAGGAGGTGGAGACGGAGAGGAAGAGGTAGCAGGGGAGCAGGGGGTGGCCCTAGAATTATGCTTTAGTGTGTGCAATTCGCTAAGCTCTAAAAGTAATCGTAAAGTTTGAAGGAAAAGTGCATGAAAAACTCTGGGCTCCCCTTGGTGAAGTTGTGGGCTGTTGTTGTTGTTGTTGTTGTTGTCGGTTGTTGTTGGTTGTTGTTGTTGTCGGAAAATGACAATTAGCTTTGTGTTGTGTTTTCTTTCTGGCTATCGCCCCGCCTCGTCGCCCCCTCTCATTTGACAGATGACTGCACCGAACTGCAGCTCAGTCTCCTCTCCCCCCTCGACCATCGCGGAAGTCTTGAGACTTGATTGAGTAATACTTAAACTTTTTCTGTATCTGTATCTATATCTGCAATTGTATCTGTATCTCTATCTGTATCTGTATCTGCAACTGTTTCTGCAACTGCAACTGTATCTGTATCTGTACCTCTTTATTTGTTATACACACTGGCAGTTGCTCGAACGCATTGCCAATTTTGTTAATAGGTCTGACAATGTCTGACAGCGTCTGGTAATGTCTGGCAGCGTCTCAGCTCGGAGCAGGAAGCGATTGAAACTGTTACAAAGCGCATCGAATTTTGCCAGCGGCCTATTTACTTGGGGAGTGGAGATACTTTACAACATGGAAAACTTCACTCAAGTTTGAAACTGAGTTTTCTTTTTTTATTACATTTGTTGTTGTTGTTGTTATTATTGCTGTTGTTGTTGCTGTTGTTGCTGTTGTACGGGTGTGGCTCAGTGGGAATTGTTGAACTTTTCGCAGGGTCCAATCAAGAGTTTGGCTTCAAGGCACACACAAGACATGTCAATTTTGAACCATCGATAAGCATGTATACATGTCGAAAGATATATACTATATATGGATAAATATTGGACTGATCTCATGGATAACCCGTTTCGATGATATCTTCAACCTTTAGATGACAGTTGTCACACTCGCATGGCTACCTATAAAGACACTATAACTACATTAATTACGTTCATCGTGTGTCTCTGCCAACTGTCACTCAAGTTTGCAGCACACACTCACACACTCACACACACACACACATGGTCGTAATAATTGCTTCAATTATTTTCATATTATTATGTGTTAAAATGCTTTTTGTTCAGTGTGTTTTTTCGCAGTTTAACCAAAGCCCCAGCCCCGCCACGGGCACAGCTTCCCAACATCCAACAGTCAACATCCAACACTCAACATTCAGCATCCAACATCCAACATCACATCAATTCATTATGCCGCCACGCTCTCCACCATGTCCGTCCCCCTGCGTCACACTGTCCACTTGTCTGTCTGTCACCGATTCTGGCACTAGCTATGGCTATAGCTATGGCTATGGCTATGGCTATGGCTGTGGCTGTGGCTGTGGCTGTGGCCATACGGGGAGTGCTCGCTAAAGTGTGCTCATGTTCATTAACGCCAAAGTTGAGGCAATTGTTGTTTGTCCGTCCGGAATCCGCAGTCCGCTGTAATCTGAGCGTTGAGTATCTTGCCGCCTCGCGCCACGCCCTCTCTGCCTCGCAGCAGCCACCTCATCGCTGGCCCGTCCAAGCAATTGTTGGCATATTCCATGGCTCAGATTGCAGTGGTGTCTCCCTCCCTGTGGCAACTACTTGGCATTTGATTTGCTTACACTCGTATACCCTACACCCCAGAGTGTGCCCGGGGTAGGGTATGTCTTGGGTATGAATATTCCATGACAAGATTTGTTGCATTCCTCATTTTGGGATAGATTAGCTCTGCCTTAGCTCTGCCTTAGCTCTGCCTTAGCTCTGCCTTAGCTCTGCCTTAGCTCTGCCTTAGCCTGTCCCCCCTGGCAGATGCCTTCAATGCGAAACTCCCAAATCAAAGGGTATCTCTCAGTCAGAGACTCTTTCTCTTCCTCTCGAGTCGAAGAATTCTCGCTATTTATAGCTGTTGCGGGGTGGGTGGGAAAAAGGGAGGGGGGCTCTTGATATTCACTTCTTGGGCTCGTCAACTGTCAGCAGATTTTATTTGGGAATGGAAAGTGTGACACTTTGATTAGTTGATATTTTTGTGGGCGTGGCTTGTAATTGAACTTGAGGCGCTGTTGGGTTAATGAACGTCAAGGTTGCGCAGAGAATCTCATTGTGAATTGAATAATTGAAGTTAAGTTTTTTGGACAATTGGCCGAGATTAGGCCAAGAACCAATCAAACATAACGAATCGAGAATGAGGAAATTTGGGTAAACGAAGACCGAGACTCAACTCAAAGGCACAAAAAAAAAAAAAAAAACCTTCAAAAGTCTGTCGACAATTTTTTTGAGTTTCGTGATTCGTTGGCTTCCATCGAATTGATTTGTCAAATGTATGTGACAATTGCCACAGGTCCCAATCACTATGATCGACCACCGCTTTCGATGGATGTAATTGATATATCGTCAAAGAGGCTGCTGGCCACAAGCCTCGTTTTGTAGACTCGCTTTGTGGTCGATTAGTTGCACGTCTCGTCTTACACACACACACACACACACACACACACACACACATAGACACCTATGTGTATATGCGGGCCCTTGGAGAGGCGGTGGCGTCTCCGGGAGTCGGCAGCCACAGGGGCATTCGTTCAATTGACATTTGATTGACTGACAGCCGTTTGTCAGTTTTTTGACAATTAGGCGCAAAGTGAAATTGCTTTCGATTTCCGAGCTTAGAAGTTCAAGCGAAGTACATTTATAGACAGAGAGAGAGAGAGAGAGAGAGAGAGAGGTAGGGAGAGAGAGAGAGAGACAGAGCGAGCCTAAGTTACCTTGAAAAAATCTGATTGGAAAATTCGTATATCGAATGATATTTTTGTACTAAAAATTTACTATTTTTGTATGGCGATTCTTGCCACTTGGGGGCACTGGGAGAAAGCGTTGCTGCCACCGAGAATAAAGTCCGTGGGTTGTCATTCAATCGTGATTTCGAGAGATTGTTGTTGTTGTTGTTGTTGCTAGTGAACAGAAAATAGGTCACAGTGAAGTCACTTGACATGTGAATGTCGAACTTTGGTTGAGTGCAAAGAAAAACAAAGAGAATCTAATTAGAAGTTACGCAAATATTTTTTCTAATGAAACGATCAAGTGGTTCCAATGGCTCAATCATCATCATCATCATCATCATCATCATCATCAGCGGCATCAGCGGCATCAATAACATCTACCCATCAAGTTTATCATAAGCCACAGATCATTTTGATGTTGCCCAATTTCTTTATTGCCATTATGATGGCTTTTTAAATGTTTGATGTTCTAATTTCGTGATCTCAGCGAGCGGTCCCAAATAAAGATCTTGAGTTAATTTATTATGCAAATGCTTTCCTCGCTCACTCCCCCCTCCCTCTCCCCCGCTCCTTTTCCCACTTCCATTCCATCTCCCTCTCTTTCCCTTTATGATGGAGCTCGCTTTATCTAGGCATCGACTCCTCGGCATATCAACCGCTAATACTTCTCAGACAATCAGCCGATTCTGATCGCTGGCAACAACTCTGCTAATTTTCACAGCTTGTCTCCAAATGGAAGCCCATCGATGCTCGAAATCTGTTCGTGGTTCACTGAACCCCCCAACTAACTACTTGATGGCGACCAAAGATCGAAGATGTGCGACTTTCGTTGTTCTTGGAAGGTAAAAAGCAATAAAATAAAAAATATGGCTAAAATATTAAACAAGTTTTCACATGTTGAGCTCTTCCAAGTTTTTCCTCTTGCTGCTACCATTTTGCTGCAGTCTCTGTGCATTACCTAACATTTTGGCCAACTCACCTGACAGCATCTGTGTTTTTGAGATACAAATTGCTTTACCACTTTGCCAGCTTGGGAGCTTCAGCTGTGGGACCCGCCCCCCATTTTTTGCTCCCACAAAAACGCATCGATTACCTGTGAGCCCCCGCCCGGGGGTGGGTTGACGGGGGGGAGGGTGGAGGCCCTGAGCTTTAGTTTTAGTTCCCTCGAGGCCATCAACAAGAAAATGGTAAAACGGTAAAACGGTAAAAACGATGCACTCATAAAAACCGCAAATTGCAAACCACGGAAAATCCATTCAATGAATACCAAAGAAGGGGGGTTGGGGGGGCAGGGTGTTGCATTTGGCAGCATTGAAAAAGTTTAACTAAAAACACACACAAAAATCCATTTGGCATGAGTCTGAAGTGGCTAGGAAAATACCGCCAAAGTGTTCAGATTTTTGGCTTGAACAGAGCTTGCCACGGGTGTTACGTAACACACAGAACCCCCAGAGTCCCAGAGTCCCCGAGTTGGGGACCACAAAAGAAACCGTTAAATAAATATAAAAAATTTGCATTGTGCTGCGTCTCGTTCAAAATTTGAGCCATTAAAATGGAATTTTTTCACTTTTACTTGCCGTTTTATTGCATCACTTTTATCATATACAAATATATATATATATATATATATATATATATATATTTTCGTTTGAAGTACCACAATTTGTTTTGTGTTGAGGTTGGACAGGAATTTCTTTGCACTTCAAAAGAACTTCTCTTGCCGCCGAACATTAAAAACTTGACCCAATTTTGCCGCAACCTGAACTCTAACTGAGATCTATCGCCATCCCGCACCCCTTACCCCTCACCCCCCACTCCACACCTCAACCCTTAAATGTATTGTATTGTAGCCAAGGCCGTAAAAAATCCATTCACTGGTCTCTGCAGCTTCGATTTTTAAGTGCGCTGCAAATTGCAAAAATTTGACTTCAACTTCGATTTTGATTTTGATTTTGAGTTTGATTCATTTGTAATTTTCTTGGCGGCAACAATACACAACATGGGGACCGATGAAAAAGGCATTCATCGCATCTCTGAGGAGCGGACAATTAATTGCCAAACATCATGAAAAGTAACCGAAAACAAATCCAAGAGCGCCGCGAAGCGCAAAGCAATTGGACATGCGATACTTGAAAGTAATCGTAATGTCATACAGCCAATTAGAGCCGGAGTTAGCTTCAGTTTATGGCTAATTTTTATTATTATTTTTACTATTATTTCCATTTTTATTTCCATTCCTATTATTACTTGCTGTTAGTACTGTCCGAGAAGGCGCAGCTGAGGAAAATGGGAAAACTGCAGTTTGCATTTTGAGTGCGGAATGAAACGATAAACAGATCTTAAAAGAGATTTACGACAATATTTGAAATATCATAATTGTTAGCTGTTAATTTTAATAAATGAATAAGTTTTCCTATCGGGAAACAATCCAGCGGAAACCCTTAACCCCTTGAGACCCGCAGCTTCAAAGTATCTAAAACCAATGGCAGGTCCGTCCGCCACAAGCGGCTTTTCCCGGCTGCCTATCGGGTTTTCCTTTAACGATGTGAAAACCTTTCACATTTCATCTCTTCACACAAAACCCACACACACACACACACACACACACTCACACACTCACACTCAGATGCGCTGGAAATATGCAAAGTAAACGCTTTGAGCGTTTACCCCGCGGACAGGTCATATATTAAGTGGAGCAACTGTCAGTGGGAACACTCTCTCGTGCCATCTCACTCTCTAACTATCTATTTCACTCACTCAACAGAGCAGCTAAAAGCCAAAAGCCAAAAGCCGCCAAAAGCCGCCAAAGCGTCGAGACTCTCGTAAATAAAAATGTCAAATGAATTTCCATAGAAACACGAAAAATCAAACTGAAAGTGGAAGTTGGCCAAATGAAAGAATGGCTATAAAGTCCCAAATAGTAAACTGATGCAGGTCTGGAATGAAGCTAATGGATAACCAAGTGTTATGTATATATCTATATATATCTATATATATATATATTTATGTTAAATATCGTGTGGGCTTCAGCTTTGCAGTTCAAGCGTTTGGCATTAAATTAGCCTCAAAACTAATTCAAAGCAACGAAACTGAAGCGAGTGTGTCTGTGTGTGTGTGTGTGTGTGTGTTTGCTGTGTTTTGTTAAGTAAGTATGAGTGTGTGTGTGTGTGTGTGTGTGTGCTGTGTTTGGAGCTGAGATAAACCCTAACACGTTTTGACCGCTGTGTCTGGACGCGCAGAAACCCGCTAAACTGGCTTTTAAAAAGCTCTGACGCGTCGCCCGCTGCCGCTGCCTCTGCCTCTGCCTCTGCTGCTGCTGCTGCTTCTTTTCATATGCGCGGAGGTTGCCTTCAAGTGCTGCAGGTTTCTGAAGATCATGGTCCAGCTAACAAGTTGTTGTTGTTGTCGCCAAACGCATGCCACAATATTGTTGTTGTTGTTGTTGCTGTTGTTACCTGTTGCAAGGCACTTAAATGCTGATTGTTAAGGTTAATGCACTTGAGTTCGTTGCCGCTTCTTTGCACACCAAAAGCCAAACAGCAACCCAGGATCTTTATTGTGATCAACAAGATCGTCCATCCACAGACCACGATCCTGCACCAATAAATGCACCACAAGCCAAATTAAAGTCTCCACCAACAACCAAGTCGAATATCGCATAAGCAATTAAAGTGATTTTTTGTTGTTGTTGTTGATTTTTTGTTTTTTGTTGTAAAACGTTTTTTTGTGCAATTTTCACTTCACTTCAATTATTTCATAGTTATAGTCGCAGTCGCAGTCGCCGTCTCAGTCACCGTCTCAGTCACCGTCACCGTCACAGTCACCGTCTCAGTGTGCAGTCACAGTCACAGTTTACCGAGTATTTTGCCTCGAAACATAATTATTACGCATACGCAACGTTGCACATCGAATGATGGCAATGCCACAAGACACTTGAGCTTCAGCTACTGTTATTTTTGTTGTTGTTGTTACTTTAAGTGTTGTTGCTTGTGTTGTTATTATGAGCGTTGTTAGATTGTTGTTGTTGTTGTTGTTGTTGATGTTGTTGTGGCTGTTGTAGTAACTGTTGTTTGTTTATTTTTTTTGACATTGGGGATGACTTTCACTTGTTTTGTTAACTGCCTAATTAAAGAGACATATTATTTAAGCGACAATTTTGCTGGCCGAGAGAAAGAGTTTAAGGATCGTAAAGCAAGATTAAATTTTGCGAGTTTTTTAATTAAAACAAATGAGACTTAAACGACAGACGTTTCCCAAAATGATAGCTGAAGTCTCGTTGATATCAACTCAGTTAGAAATGAAGTATGGCCAGTTATTTAGAAAACATTTACGGGGCGATGGCTAAAAAGACGCATGATTAGTTTTTATAGCTTGATGAAAGCCAAAAAAAAAATAGATAGAAAAAAGTTTGAAAAAATTGAAATTTTCAAAATTATTTTTTATTTATTTTAAGCTTTAATAGCTTTTTGGGAAAAGGTTGCTATTGATTAATTCGTTATTTCTTCAATTAAATAGTTTTAATAAATTATTTAAAAGAGTTTAAAAATAATTTTATTAATTTTTGAGGCCATTTATTTTTATCCCGAAATTTGTATTTAATTTTGTAATCTATGCACATATCTTAACTTATCAGTTGACAGTTATGCATTAGTTATAATTTATTTAAAAGTCGGTTCCCATCTTCAGTCCCCACTTAATGGCAAACTACATTTATCATTCAACTTCGACCTCTGCAGCCCCCCATCAATTTTTGCGACTGAACCATTAAAATATTCCGCTAAAATTAAGCTGTACACATCAAAAATATATATAGATATTTATATATATATATATATATGTGTTCGATCTTTTTGAACCTAATTGATTTGAACTCTTCGATTATATTGGAAGAAAAAGAGCAGCCAAGGAAAATTTCCTTAAGTTTAACAAATTGATCGTCGAATTGATTTATGCATAAAAACTTTATAGCTACAGATACGGGAGACATGGGGATATGGGGGATATGGGGATATGGGGGACACGGTGGATGCCGTTACATTCTGCATAAATTTCGCATGTCTTGGGGGGCCTGTTTAAACACACACAGACGACTTTATATGATATTTAAATTTTATTTTGGGCCCGCGAATCGCCCAAATTGGGTCAAAGCCGTCGCCATTCGTTGATTTGGGTCAAACGTGCGTTGCACATGAAGCACTGAACTCAACAATGAGCAATAAACAAAATGTAATAAATAATAAATCATAATAATAATTATTATTACGCGCAATTAAAGCCGCAAGAGGAAGTTGTTAATTAATGTTCCAAAGAATGAAAATTCAAAGACCGAAAACATGAAAACCGAAAGAACCTCAACATTTTCTTCGTGGTTTTCAGCTTTTGCCAGTTAAGGTTTTTTTTTTGTATTTTTTTCCTTTTAAATTTGTTTCATTTTTTTTTTTGTTGTTTTTCTTCATTATTGTTTTTCTTTGTTTTCTTAATTAAAATTTGTAGTTTCGGTTTGGCGTTCTTGGACTTTTAGAGTGGCTTTTAGAGTGGCTAAAATTCTGCCTGAATTTTTTATGCTCGAGTAATTTGCTTACATTCGCAAAGGGGCAGAGGTCAAAGGTTGCAGTGACCCGAACCTCTTATAGGAAGTGTGGCAACAGTTGATAAGATTATAAAAACCTCTTTAATCTATCTTAGAAGTTCATCTATAAGACACGTAAATCCCCAATGCTTACCTGTAATGAAATGAAATAAAAATAAATAAATTAGTTAACATTTTTTATTATTTATAAGTTTTAAGTTACCATTAAAACTATAAAATATTATAAAAATATAAAAGTAATATAAAATTTAAATAATTTAAAAACAACAAAATATATATAAAAAATTTAAATTAAATATGAAAAAACACTAAATAAAAAATATAGCTTAAAATTAAATAAACTTATTATTATTATTATTATTTTTAGCTTATGTATTTTTTGGGTTCCTAAACTTTGAATCAGATCCTTAACCCAAATTGATGCTTCTCGACTTCCGATTGCTTCCTGTGGGATACGCAATTTAGTCTTTCTTTTGTCTGACGGCCTGTCTGTCTGTCCGTTTGTCTGGCCGCATAACTTACACACACATACACACACACACACACACACTGCCAGTCTAAGATACAATCCGTGGACGCCACACGACAAACGCCACACGACACTCGACACAGACGTCAGAATCTCTTAACCGGGCTAAGCAGAGCGTATTGCCGGCATTTTAAGGGCAGCCAGGGTCGTCTTGGCTATTAATACCCTTCGGCTGTAAGGCATTCGGTGTGGCTTTGTGCTCTGGCACGCTATAAATTTTGTATGTGCTCTGGCTCCTGACTTCAGACTGGCAGAGGCGCGTTGCGTTGACAGCTGTCGGACTATTGGGGAAATGTATCTCAAAGATAGCGAAATTGTCTCAAGATTTGCAATTTACGCCGCATTTCCACCAGATTTCCCTACTGTGCTCGATGTGATGTGTATCCGTTATCCGTTATCCGATGCCGATGCCGATGCTGATGCCGTTTCCACACCCGTTTTCAATTCAAGTGAATGCCAATGCGACAAAGAAATCTCCCCAATGCCATTTTCACTTTTCATTCATTTACAAGCCGCCACGCCCACCAGCCCACCATCCGACCAGCCCCACTCCCCTACTGATTTGATTGATGTACACGGCTAATCAATTATTAATTTGTGCTGCATTTGCTCTCTGTCAGTCGATCAATCAGTCAGCTTACATCACAACTCCAACCCCAACCTCAACCCCAACTCCAACTCCAACTCCAACTCCAACTCCAACTCCAACTCCAACTAGACTCCCAGCATCATGTGCATTAATTACAACTTCCACAAGTTGCATCAGTTAAGCAGTCAATGAACCAACGGCGGACCCCCCAACCCCCAACCCCCAACCCCCAACCAACAATCATGTCCAGTTACCAGTTTACAACGAAACAAAAACAAAAACAAAAAACCGAGAGAAAAAAAATAGAGACAAGTCAACTGCTGGAAATTTCACCCAATTTCCTATCAATTGGCTATTCAATTTTCGTTGTCATAACAACAACAAAAACAACATGGATTTTATATTAATAGAGAAGACAAAAAGATTTCAGATAAATGAAAGAAAATAAGCTTAAGACTGAACGCTTTTTGATTTAACAACTGCCTGCAGCCGCAGTCGATGCGCAGTCGCAGTCGCTGCAGCAGCAACAGCCACGCGGCAACAATTTTGAACGGCGCAATCAACTTTTTTCTGCCAAAGCTGCTGCCGCTGCACGCCTTTGGACACTGACCATTGACCAGCACCTCAACATCGACATCGACATCCACATTCACATCGTCATCCACTTAGACGCGCTGCTTAATCATAGTGGAGCAACAGCTGCCGATGTTCAAGTCCAACGAGGAGTTGCACTTCAACGAGCCCGGGGCAAATGTTATACCCTATACCCATTAATTCCCAGCTAAGTGAGGTATAATGCACCACTCAGTCATCTATAAATCAAAATTCAACAACTTAAAAGTTTCATAGAAAAAGAAATGTTATTTGCTCAGCATTTAATTAAATGAACGCAGGTGTACTTATTATATTTGCCAGCTCTGTAAATTGACTTAAATAAACAGTCGCTTCCCATAACAAAAATTGGCTACCTTTTATAAATTATGATTTCTGAGAACTTTAAAGGTTTAAAGTCTAAATGAATACCAAGAATTTAAGATATTAAAATTTATTTTTAATATTTTAAAATTTTACATTTTATTTTTACTGCCTACAGGGTGCTCCTCAGCCATTAGTCTACCTGTGACTACGACAATGTTGCTTCCTTCTAATGGCAATCAAAGCGGACTGTCTCCCCATACCTTATACCTTAAGGCAACTTCATACCACGTTCCATCTTTTGTCCCTAGCCTAGCCCCTGCCTCTGCCCCTTACCCCTGTCATTGCCCCCTTCTGATTGGTCTTCATTTGCCACGCTGTCAATTTTGGTTGTCCATTGGCTCTGACCTACGATAAGTTTCGCTCTGCGCTTGATTATAGACTCTCGAGGGGCACTTGGGGCATTTGGGGGCTCTTAAGTCTTATCGAGCCATGCATAATTTTTGGTTTCAAGTCTTGAAGGAGAGCAGTGGTCAGTGGTCATCGAAAAGGTCTTGTCTTCGATCTGGCATAGTTTTGTGGGTCATTGCGGGTTGCCGATTTCAATGCTAATTTCTCAGATTTACCCAAGAAAAAATACAAAAATTATTTAAATTTCAAATTTTCAATTCAACTCGAAAAGTTAGAGGACAAAATAAATAAATAAAAATGTATACATAGTTTCAGGTTTGCCGAAATGAAAATTATTAAATGAAAGCAGGGCGGCAATGGGGAAAAGCGAGGGGAAAATGAATTTTGTTTGTTTTGATTTCTTGTTACTGCAAAATATTAAGTGATTCTTTGCACTGAACAATTTTACAATTTTCTGGAATTTTCAATAATAAATGCACATGTTTTAAAATAAACATTTGGGAAAGCAAATTATAATTAGAAAAAAGCAAAGTGCAACCACATGTTGCTTGTGGACACGTAACAGAAATTGTTAGGCAAAGTTTTGGCCACAAAAATAAAAAAAGTTTCTGTTGGCTTTCCTCGATTTTTTGGTCGATTACCTGTGGGTAAATGATGCATAAAATAAATAAATAGGAAATGGCAAGCAAAACAGATCGTGGCGCGAAATCATCGAGTGGCAGACGTGGTCGGAAAACGACCCAGTGACCAAGTTATGCTGGCCAGGGGCACGAATATGGTAGGAGGGTAGAGGGGGAATGACTTAAGCAGGCACACACACAATATGAAAAGCAAAACGATAGCCGAACAGCCGAAGAGAAAGGAACTTGCCCCCGAAAGAATTTATGAGAATTTTGTGGCACGTTGTGTGCGAAATGAAAGATCGGTTCAGTGGAGTTGAGAGACGGCAACTAGAACGATCTGTAAATGGGAACGGCTTGCTGTGGCGCCCCCTGGCGGCCGAATTGTCATTGCAATGAAAATGAAAAGCGCATGCGCGAACGAGTTTTCCAAACGTGAGTTTCGATTTTCTTCTTCTTCTTTTCTGACTCTCATCTCGGTTCGTCAGTGAAATCGATAACGAGAGTATTGACTGGTGTGTGCGTCTCTCCATGTGTGTGTGTGTGTGTGAGTGTGTGCAAGCTTGTATTTCTCTACGCGATAAGGGGAGAGTCTGTTGGCCGGGGGAAGGGGGGAGGGGGAGGGGGGAGACGCAACGTTGACTTACCAAATCGCGCTTATAATTTGCGCTTTGTTTTCCCAGTGAAACCGCCAGGCGGCGGGGCCGTCGAACATCTTCACTTTGCTCATATTTTCGCGCATTGCGGCGTCTAATTAACGCTTTGTCTATGCCTGCTTTCCAATTGTTGGTCTATGGAGAGACGTTGCCACACGTTCCAAATTTAATATATATATTTTTTATTTTTTTTTTCCTTTCTTTTCCTCCTCAACCCCCAAACCCCCTCCCCGCCAGTCCATCAAAATGAAATCAAACGAAATCTTTCACGCGCCAATTCCCCGCATAGTTTACGCTCTTTAATCAGCACGTAAATTTGTGCGGCTTTTATTTTTAGCCAAAAATAAAACAATCCAATCGAAGATGCCGCAATATGGTGCACATACCGATCCGAAGGGATTGTATAATGGAAGACTTGGCGCAGTGAAAATCATTTTGGCAATACTAATTGCCACGTGCCTCGCAACCACAGAGCCTTTCCTCCTCTCCCTCTCCCCTCCCCCCTCCCCATCCAACCCTGTGCCACACACGAGGTAACAAATGCATGCGTTTCGGATTTGAATTGTAAATTTTGGAAAATTTATCGATCTTTGTTTAAATCAAGAAAAACATTTTAATAAACTCAATACAGACAACTGATGCGAAATTTAGAAACAGAATCGGAAGTAAATGTATATATAATAAATGCAAGTCATGGCAATAAAATAAAATTATATAATAAAAAATAATATAATATATATAATGATTTCCTTAACTATATAAGTATCAATAGAAAGCGCGGTGAATTGAACAATCGCTTGTTTTTCCACTAGGCGAAGTGAATAAAAAATAATTTAATTAATCCATAAATATATTATATCAATATTGAAATAAATATGTAGATATGGTTATAAGTAAATTTAAAAAAAAATAATAAATTAAAAAATTATTTCAAAACAAAAAAATATAAAATCAAGTTCAGTTTTTGAATAACTCCCAATAAACAGATATAATCATATATTTATTTTTTTGTATTTATTATAAACAAATGTGAAGTCGATTTATCAAATATAATGAAATAATTATCATTGCATTGATACTTAAAAAAAGTCATTAAAACCCAGGTTTAAATAATTTAAACCCTAGTTTCTATTTCTAGAATATTTTTGTTCTTATTCTTTATTTCTCATTAATAAATTATTAATCATTAATAACAAATATATTAATATAAATATGGTAAATGCATGATTTTAAGTCAAATTAATCAAACTTCGTTTAGTATTAAATAACTCTATTAAACTCAAGGAACATCAACCACAACAAAAAGACAATTTTAAAATAAAATAAAAATAAAGTTTAAATAAAATAATCTTTCAAAAAATATTTATTTAATAAAATATATAAGCAATATTAATAATTTACATAAATAGTAATAAATGTAAAAATATGAAATAATAATAATTAATAAAATATTAATATTAAATAAATTAATTAATATGAAGAAAATCTATAATAAATAATTAATTAACATAAGGAGACATTAATCTAAATATTGTATGATATATGTAATTTTGAAGTTCTTAAAGTCTCCACAGTGAGTGGAAGACGTGTAGAGTTGGAGCCTACCCCCACTTGGCACACTATTAGACGCCCGTCTCGTCTCAGTAAACACACTCAATTACAAACTGGAGATGGAGCCTATTAAGTATGCAGCTTCTAAGGCCGGAATTTATGCGAGTTGCCGTACTTGTGGTATTACACGCTCCGGCAAACGCTTGTGAATGTCTCGAGAATATGACTTTTGTTTTTTTCCTTTTTTGTGTTTCAACTTTTTTTTAATGTGATTTTTTAACTGGAAAAACCATTGAAAAATTTTGTGGAAACATAATTTGATGTCGTTGATTAGTGCCAGAAGAGGCAGCAATAAAACGCGGTTTCTTTTTAATGACAGCAGCGCAGCGAAGACGACAGGCAATGCGAAAATGAGAGAGAGAGAGAGAGAGAGAGAGTGAGAGAGAAAGGTGTGGGAGCGGGACAGGGAATGGCGACCAAGTAACTGCAGACGAGTGTCTATGGGGGATGCCATAGGCCTGGAATTTCATTGCGCACTGAGCATAAAAATTAAGCAGAGAACATAAACAAGCCGCAGAAGCCACAACTAATTAACATTCCCCAACAGCAGAGACAACGGGGGAGTCTGAGGGTCGCCACACTCTCGCTCCATGCTCCCTATGAAATATGTGGCAGGCGGTCAGCCACAGCTGGAACTGGGGGAGTGGACACCAACGCCAACCCAGACACTGACGTCGACATGGACATGAAATTTGAAGTGGAGTTGCAGTTGATGTTTTAAGTGTGTGTGCGTGTGTGCGTGTGTGCGTATGTGTGTGTGTGTGTGTGTGTGTGTGAGTGGTTAAGTGGCTTGGTTCGTCACGCTTTAACGGCTCTTTGACAACTTGCAGACCAACCCACACCACACCATGCCACAGCAGAGCAGAGTAGAACAGGGCAGAGCACAGCACGCCACAACACACCACACACCCGAGAGAAACTCCCCTCCACCTCAGCCGCTTCCGCATCAAAGCATTTGAATAGAGGGAACAATTCTTTTGGAAGGGAGCCGCAGCTTTGCATCCATGCAAGTTTTTCGAGTTGTTATTTTTGTGGCCGCTGTTGTTGTTGTTGTTGTTGTTGTTGTTGTTGCTGACCCTTTGACAAGTTTTTGTTGTTGTTCGCGCTTCATTCGTTTTTGTTATTGTTTTGTAGTTGTAGTTGTAGTTGTAGTTGTTTTTGTTTCTGTTTACGTCTGCCTATCGGAAGTTGTTTTGGTAATTTATGACTTTTTCAAATGGAATTATGTGTACCCCCTACAGGAAATGCAATTAGTTTTTTTTTTCGGGGGTTCTGCACTTTGGCTCTTTTTACTTTTTTCGTTTTTCTATTTTTCCGTTTTTCTATTTTTTTGTGAGTTTGGAAGTATCTGAAATTGTTGCTGCAGTGGCTCTTCCTGCTGTGCGCCATTGGTGCTGTGTGTGTGGCCAACTGTTGACCCACATGTTGTCATGTTCGGATGTGTCTCAGTCGCGCTTCAACATTTTTATGACACATTTGACAAATTAGTTGAAAATTTACTACTTGACGTGCTGATAGATGAAGAGCAGCGAACGGCAATTGACGTTTAAGTTGGGCAAATGGAAGGAACATGTGTTACAATTCACTCGTTGAGGGCTCTAAGGGCGCCCCAAAAAGGGGCAGGGGCAGATATGGAACGATTTAATGCCAGCTTCAAATCTGGTTATATATGAAGCGCATGTTTGGCAATTAAGTTCTCTACATTCTAAGTGAATGGATTTATATATCCATGGAAAATGAAAGATCGTAAAAAAATGTGTGTCAACTACAAACTATGACCACAATAACAATTAAATAAATAAATAAATATATAAAAATAAATGCTTAAAAATTAAAAATAACATAAAAATAGTTTATTTATATTTTGGCTATTAATATTTTATATATAATTTATTTATTCATATGCAATGAATAAATAAATTAATTTTCATAGATAAAATATTTATTATTAATTTAAACTGACTCATCGTCATTTTTCTAAGGAATTTTATTAATATATATGGAGGAAGGATAAATCTTGTGGCGCATTTAAACAAACGGTATTTTAAATATACAAATACTAAACAGCCTTGTGGCTTGAATACCGCACAGCAAGTAACGACTAGAATTTCCAGAGAAACTATAAATTTTTGCATTAAATCCATCCAAAGTAGAATTTCGACTAATTATTAATAATAAAATCAAAACACATTCTCTTGGTATTTTCAAAAATGTTAAATAGAAAAAAAAACAATACACCTCAATGGGCAGTTTCTTCGCCAAAATCCCATATCGGGCAATACCCCATTTGCAGCCAAACACCTCGAACCCGAACCGGGGAATAATTAAACTCGTCATTCCGTTCCTCCTTTGATGATGCCATAATTTGCGTATTATTTGCCTGGGACTGCGGCGCATGTGGCGTTACCTTAGATAAGGTCTTTGGGGTTTCACTTCGATTTGTGGCTTCCTGTTTACTATGCAAACATCGAGCCCAATCGATGGATTATTTGAGTTTTGTGTCGCCTCCTCATAAATATAATATTTTATATATTTTATGTATATATTTTTTATATTCATTCATTCATTGTGACCGATAAGCCTGACTAATTACCAATATTTATGGGTATATTATGTATGCCAGTTTATCAGCACCTTGACCACCTTCCCTGTCAGTGGGACCTTCGATCGCTTTGCATCGTCATCTCTTGGGACTCTTAGCTAACACTTGGGATTACGTGTTTGCCCTGATGTGCAGTTAGTTGTGCTTCGGCTTCCCCTTCCTCATTGCCCACTTTCCACTTCCCATTCACCCATTCCCATCGCACATTTCCCCTTTCTCAGATCTTCCCCTTGCCCTCTCCCCTTTTCTAGTTACCATATCCCATTTCCTACTTCCCACCCCGCCCCCTCTCGTCGATCATTATAAATGAAGTGTCGTGTGTGGTGATTCTATATAGAATTACGTGGCGAGACCTGAAAAACTATTGCATCTATGCATTTCGTAATCTTCAGACAAAGATGCATCTGCTCGTTAAAGGTGAAGGGAGTGGTGGGGCGGCCTTTTGTTTAGTGTGTCAATCTAAAAATACACACATTTGTAGGTATGCATGTATATGTGTTTGTATACATATACGTTCATTGTTTCGTTGCATTTTAATTGTGCATTTCAATCTCTAAGATACGCGCACTCGGTATCTATGCCAAATTGTCGGGCCAGACCCACAAATGTCGAACTGCAGTTTGTCGAGTCTTAAACACGAGTATCATATACATTTACATATCCTATACACACACACACACATAGCTTGCATATGTGTGCATCAATAGAAGAGTTGGGCGAAGTCTGTGAGAAGTTGAAATTTCAAGCTAATTTTCTCGATTATTAAGATCAATTTTATCGAACAACAAAAAATTCAAAAATCGCAGGTAAGTAGAAGACTTGGATTTATGAGTTAATTTAATTATGAAAGCAACTTTATATATTTTAAATTATTAATATTAAAATTGTGTTATTCGTGAATAAATTCTTCCTCCCCTTAAAAATAAATATAATAAAAGACATAAAAACAATAAAAACAAAAATAAGAAAATTATTATAATATTTATATTTATGTTAAAGATAAAAATATTAAAGCTAAAAATAAAAATATTTAAAATTTAAAATAAATATATTTATAATAGTAAAAATAAAAGTATCAATTTTGAAGGCTGACGACTGCACTTTTTATAGCCTTTATTTTGGGTCCCTCTTTAAATGTTTTCTATTCCAATTCAAAGCCTTTACACCTGCTAAGCGACTCCTTTAGTTAGAGTATCTAAGTACGGGCATTGGTTCTCTCATGTGATATCTTTAACTTAATTGTTACTACGTGAATTTGTAGAAAAATGTTTTTTTGACTTGAAGGTAATTGTTGCTTATTTGCCTGCATGTCTCTCTGTCTGTCTCTCTGTCTGTCTCTCTGTCTGTCTGTCTGCCTATCTGTCTCTGCGTCTGTTCAATTGCATGGCCATTGTATAATGTCAATTACTTGTGATTTACGACAGTTTAATGATAGACACAGACCGACGACTCTGGTATCTATCGGTCTTATAGAGAGGCAACAACTCGACTGATGTGATGTGAGTGATGCGAAAGGTTCTTGGGCTCAGTGTTGCATGAAATTGGCTACTGGGAGTCAGCCTATCGATGCGAGTTTTCGATGAAAAGGTTCGCCTTTTCTTCAACCCATAAAATGACAATAGATTCTAGCCCTGAGCTATTAGAAAACTTGGAGATATGATGCCATTTTTAATGTGCAAAATACATAATTTATTTCAATTAATTTTTATTTTTATTTTTATTTTATTTGTATTTTATTTGTATTTTATTTGTATTTTATTCTCTCATTCGGAATATTTGAATATATGATTATTCATGGAACAGGTGGCTAGCTGGCAATTCCAAACTCACTGAACAACAATTAACTTTATATGGAAAAATGGTTATTTCTTTTGTTTATTGATTTTTGATTTGGTTTGGAAACAATCCGCCAGGTCGAATGACTTTGGGAATGCCAAAAGTTGAGCTCTGAGTCAGCAGCTAAAACGACAATGGATCGAAATGAGAGCTAAGCTTTCAGAACTAAGAAACATTTGGTATAAATTGCAGTATATTTTATTTATCTGCATTTTTCTACTTAACAAAAATTAAACTTTGTATCCCACTTAACTTTACTGACTTTAATTATTTCAATTAATTAAAGGAAAAATATTGAAATATAAAATTAAAATCTATGACTGAAACTAAGTCAAAATCATTACATTTATATTCACCTTCACCTCTGATTGGCTTGGATATTGAAACCCTTCTCTTCGACTGAAATACCATAACATTTTCAAATGTTACAAAATCTTTTTTAAATTGTTTCCCATTGTTCGGGATAGTTTTTGAATCATCGCACCAACGGAACTCAACAGGTTCTGGCCATTGTTTTGGTTCTAGACAACTTTAATACCAACAAGCCGACTACCAAGAGCGACCACCGGGCGACTACCGAAAGGGAAACGAACTCATTGAAATTCTTGACAAGCTACGTGCGCGTAGAATTGGGTAAAATAATAAAAGAGCTCGTAAAGCCGCAGAGAAATTTGGTCGGTGGAGGGGGAGGGGGAGGGGGAGGGAAACGTGGAAACTCATCTGTTTGGCAACTGAAGAGTTTGCTGTTTAGTGGCCTTAAGGCAATCAAGAGTCAGAGTCGTTGTCGGCAACGTGTGGACCTCATGTGGTGTTAGATTACGTGTTTCCTTGAGCAATCGTCGCCGTTGCCGTCGCCGTCGCCGTCGTCGTTGCTGCCATACGCCAAGAGACCGACCGCCTACGCCGCAAGCTCTCCATGTGAAAGTTGGACAAACAGAATCGTAGCTTTCCAGGTCTTTTTTGTCGGCTTGTCATTTACGTGTCCAATAAAGCGGCGCGAAGTGGAAAATTCGCTAAACCAATAAGTCAGACACCAAGCCTGTTTCGGAGTCTGGAAAAGCGATGGCCTCTCAGCGGGTGCGTACACTTAGTATGCCGCGTAATGCGTTCGGATGCCGACATAAAAGTTTTAATTGGAAAATGCCTACATATGAAACGTTTTCCCTATTTTGTTTGCTGGGGAAACCTAACAATACGGCGGCTCCCCCAACATCCCCAGCTACACCGCCGGAGCGCAGATGGCTAAGCCGAACAAAAGCCAAAGCCCGGCTCATTGACACTGGCAGCCATAGAAGAGTGCTGATGCACAGAGTGGGGGGAGGGGAGGCGTTGCAGGGGATGGTGTGGGCGGGGGGTGGGAGTATCTGTGAAGTTGCGCCGGTTGAATGGCAAACAATAACTTGACATATATTGGAGGAGGCAGTTGGTATTTATCATGCAGGAAGCGAAGTGCATTACACTTTTTGCCACTCGCATAGCAGGCAGCTTCTGACAGCTGTTGTCAAGTTGAACGAACTGAAACTCCGCCGCATTCTCTCAAACTCTTTTCATGGCTGATTAGTGGGAGTTGCCACTGGGTCAGCCACTGGTTGTTGACTCAATGTACTTCCCCCCCTCCTTTCTGGTTTTCCCCCCTCATCATTTCACCCATATCACTGGCTGTCGGCATTATCCAAAGCGAATTATGAACGACACTCGTACTGATAAAGTCCAAATGTCTGACTATGCGACTCTATCGAGTCTCCCTGACCCGAGCCACTTGTAAAGTTGCTTATCTGCCTTTGTTTTTTTTTCTCTGCCTTTGTTTTTGTTTTTGCTTTTTGTTTTTGTTGTGTTTTTTTTCTCTAATGTCTTTGCATGGTTTGTCGGTGGTTATGAAGGAGCCCACGATTGTATCGTGGGCGTCAGTTACATACAACATTCCCGCTATCATTTATGAAAGCCACTCAGTGGGTCAGTGGAACACGTCAACAGATTATCATTAGATAAGTGACTGACTTATCTGTTGACTGTGAAGAAACTGAATATCTGATATGTAATCAATAGATAAATTAATAAAATAATATATTAAATATATGTATTTTAATAATCAACACTTCCAAGCGTCGCCTCTCATATAACCCAAAATTCGATTAGCTCCGCGTTTGGTCCGGCTTCCCAGACTCGAGTCAATGAACCCTCGACCCACGACCGCGACCCGCGACCCACGACCCGTGACCGCAGAGCTCGTCTCTTGCATAAGAACTAGCCATTCGATACGCCTCCAATGTAATTAATTATTAAATATTGTTTTTTGATTTTCCTTTTTTTTGCGCTTGGGTATTATATTTTTATTTCTTCAGAAAATCATTGAAAGTTGAACTCACCTTTGGACAGAAATGTTAATTGCGCAATTGTCGCGATGTCTGCAAATGGAAACAAGAAATGTGAACAGGAGTTAGATAAATGTCAGACAGGCTTAAAGACCAACAATAAAACATTATAAACATATATATTAATGTGTGTGTGTGTGTGTGTGTGTAAATATGTAAATATGAAGCCTGCATATAATTAACTGGTAATTGCAACAACTACAGTAACAACTTGCAGACAAGACTCTTAAAATGAATCGACGTCGTAACTTTCCGTCCGGGAGAGGCAACAAATGTGAGAGAAAGCCCCTTAACTATTAGAGAACTACCTATGAATAGACCCCCATGGGCAGATACTTATTCTAACTGGAAGGCAACACCCACCACCGGCGAGTCTGAGGAAAAACTTGTCAACTGTAACGACAGGCAATCAACAGAAATGCATAAATTAATAAAGTAAGAGAAATAATAACAATAATAACAATAATGTAACAACAACAACTACAACAACAATAACAACATGAAATGTTATCGACTGTGACTTCCAAACGATGACAATGATGATTATAATGATGAAGGCGCTGAGTGCATTCAATGAATGAGTACTGTGAATACGATGAATAGGTGGATGATGGCCATGTAATGACTGCACTAGACATCGTCTCAAAGTCAGGGTTCTTCAGGGGTGTGCACATGTTCACATAGCACGAAAGGTCGCTTAATGTCCCCACACCCCATACCCCATACTCCATACCCTGGCTCTTTATCCCCTCCACCCCCTCCACCCTTACCATCACTCGCCGCACGCAGCTAATTTCATGCTCAGCTGCGTTGTATCTTTTTTAATTGATAGTCCATAGACCCGAGTATCTATGGAGCTGGGCATTTGCTGGCACGAACTGCAAGACTGTCAACGAACCCATGAACAGGTAATGGCTGGCTTTTACAAAAGGACATGACAATTAAGTGACAGCAAAGAGGATAAGTGAGCCAAGGATGGGAATACGCACTGCGGTCTAAAGCCAAAGTTTTGACAACTTTTAAACTTGTCAATCGAAACTAAAGGAAACTTAAAACATTGCCAATTCGTTAGTTCAAGTTTTAATTTAGTTTGAATTAATGAAGTGCATCAGAAAACTTTTAATACTAATTTGAAATTCCGACAAGAAAAAAAAAATACATTTAAGAATTTAATTCTTAAGCTTTTATTTATTTAATCGCAGATAAACTGCAGATCCCCAAAGAAGAAGTCAATTAACCAAACTCCTCCCCTTTTAAAGTAAACCTGTCTGAGATTTTATAGTCGAAAATACTCGTAGGTTTAGCTATGGACAGCCGTATTATTTACAGACCACATTATGGTATAATATACTATTATTGGTTATTAGTTTGGGTTCACTCAATTGCCATCCACACAAACATCATCATCAGCTCGAAGATAAACATAAACATAAACATCAACATCAACATCAACACGTCGCTTGATGACAAAGGCAATTTGTATATAGACGTTAAAGCTGAACCATCGTCAGGTTCGTTAGTCCATTGAGTCTTATGCACAGTTATCCGTAGTTATCCATTGATGTAGCCAATTATATTTTGTCCTCTCTCATGTCTTGGCGTTGTTGTCCTTGTTTACGTTCGTTGGCCCCTCGCAAGCAGCGGCAGCACTTGATTGCCCCTCGCGGTGGCAAACACGCACTTTGCGTGTTTATTAAATAAACACAAATTTGCATAAATTTGCCAAACATCAATACAACAAATGCAACAACAACAACAACAACAACAACAACAACAACACAACAAATATTTAAAAAGTAAAGAAAATTTCCAAGCCGCTAGGAATGATAATGTAATCAAAGGCTGAGCCTCAAAAGTGAGTCGGTTATAGGTAAGCTTCACTTTGATGGATGACTGTGGTACGTAGAATTCTAATCCTTGACCTTGTTTGTCATTCACATCCGATGGCGACACACCCCGTCCATTTGTCTGAGATTCTGATGAGCTCAGCTTGGCTTCTACCTTGACCCAACCCAACCCAATCCAATCCCAAGTAAAGCCAAGCGAAGATCGACTTAATTCATGCGCCAGGCAACTTCTTTGCATGCACACACACACTCACACACACACACACACACACACACACACACACACACACACACACACACACACACACAAGAAGTCATGGAGTGTACTCGTCATAAGCCCCTTTGGGGCACACTCAATAGGCTCCGTTTCTTTATGGGGCCCAACCCGACCGACCTCCCGCCCGCCCCTTCAGCCAAAGTGTAACTAATATGCGAGCAGCGAGACTCAGAATCTACCTTCGAATGGGTAAATGGGAGTACACAGAACCGATGGGCAGCCTTTTGATTAATGAATGCCGCTACTGTTTGTTGGCGGGGATGGGGGAGTCAGAGATGTGGAGTGGAGTGGTCGGTGAGGAGGCATTGACTTGAGTGCACGCTTTGGTTTGAGACGCTTGTGCGAGCCTCAGGATAGAAACGACGTCATATCCCCACAACAACAATAAAGTAGAACCTGAAATTATGTTGTGGCCATAAGACCGAACCCGAGCCCAAGTCCCGATGATGTTGCCATTTGTCTATCGGTTAATCGACCTAAGTGCTCGTCATCGAAGCTCAAGTCTGTCAGTCAGCTCGAGAGTTGAGGGAATCGAACGCCAATGCTAAGCATATCATTTGTCTTCTGGCTCCATTCTCGACTTCAGAGCTCAGCAGGGGGCGGGGCGGGGAGGCAAGGGTGGCAAGGGGTTCGATACTAATTAGCGACAATCATTATTCATTTATTTTTGTCATGTATCTTTTAGTTTGCTAGTGCGGATTTGTATCTTAGAGCTGCACAAGTCTCAATGCCACGCGAAGAGAAAACCCGTCACCAGCGCTTGACCAGTTTTGTATCTCAAAGATACATGGCTGCAAATTTGTATCTTGCAAACTTCAGTTGCGAAATTTTCCAAAGCTATTTCTTTTGTTGCTTTAATTATACAAAATATTCAAATAAATTATATCAACTAGAACAAATTACAGCCAAGGAGGAAGGGGGGTGGGGAGGGGGCGACCGCGTATCTGATAGATACATTTTGCTTCGCAGCTGCTGCACAGTAGCTTTAGCTTTTCAGCTTCTTGGCTTTTGTTTTGTCGCATTGTTGCACAAAAGTTTTACATGATAATAAAATTTGTGGGTTGTAGAAGGAAGGGGCGTGCCGTCTGCCATTGGTATTTGTGTCATGTGGGTGTCTATGCAACTGAGCGTGTGTGTGTGTGTGTGTGCGTGTGTGTAGATTGAAACTAGTTTGGGTTGAGCAACTTAGAAGATGTTGTCATTGTGTATTGGGAAGTTCCTACAATAGAGAAAAGACCCCAACGCAGTCTTGGAACTCAGACAAAGGCGAAGAAGTTGCTTGATATCCCAAGAGACTGAAAGTGATATAAACTCAAACTTTAAATTTTATAGATACATAAAATATTTATGATCAAAGCTGACAGGTATATAAAAAGGGCAGCCTCGGACGAATAATTAGTAAAAGAAAACAAAGGGCGAGCGTGAAAATAAAAGTCGCTTAAGGTTCATTAAGAAACTTGAATAATCGACGGAAAAACATAAATATAAAAATTAAATTTAAGAAAATGAGAATTCATTAATTTCAATAAGTAAATATCAAAATAATAAATAAATAAATATACAAGGTAAACTAAAATTATTTAATTATAAATAAATCAGTTTAAATTAATGATAATAAATAATAATAAATAACTGTCAATGCAAATATAAAATAATATAATTCAAACAAAAATAAATAAGAATATTAAAAACAAATAAATATATTTTAATAAATTAAAATCAATAAAATAAATCTAAATAAAAAAATGTACAAAAATTAAATAAAATATAAACAAATATAATTACCAGTATATTTAGATTATATTTATTTAAATTGCAATTTAATTAGTTGAAATAAAAATAAAATATTTTAAATAAATAAAAATTAATTAAATAAATGTAGATGTAAAATAAATACATGTAAATAAAAAATAAACTGCTTCAAGGGAAGCCAAAGCTGAAGACTAATGAGTAACTGGTTTCTAGTTCTAGAACTCAGCTGCTCCAGCTGCAAGCAAGTGAAATATTATAAACTATTTAAGAATCTATAAAGACTTCGACAGAGCCCATTAACGATTAAGATGATTAAATTGTATTATGTTAAATACAAAGAAACATTCACTCATACAACAAAGCGTCCTTCGGATTCATTTGCATTTCCACAATGCATTTTCCATGCTGGTCGCACTTTTTCTATGTCTTTTTCCTCCTTAATGCGAATTCCAGGTTGTACAGATGTTGCTGTGGTTGTTGTTGCCATCACATTGCATACCTTGCATATTAAACAACAACAACATCAACAACAACAACAACAACTACTACTACTACTAATACAAAAATGACAACTTGTGCTGTCATTTTGCATGATTGCCCCTACGACAGAAAACCCGTAACGAACAAAAGAAATGATATATGGGTTGCACTTGTCCCCGAGCGTGCGTGTGTCTGTGTGTGTGTGTCTTTGTTTGTATACAGGTGTATGTGTGTGCAGTGTACCTGTGCATGTGCATTTCAAATCTGTGATAAATCTTGGCTAATATCGGCTCCTACAGGTCGCATTGACGGAAGTCGTCGCCCATAACCAGTTGCCCGATAAGGGGCGCGGCTTAATGGTCACTGATTGAGATATGTAAATGTCTGCCGCAGATCGAACACCTCAAAGATAGTGTTAATGTCTGCACAGTGTTGTGCAACGCATTAACAGACCCCAATAAGGATAACCGAAGTGTTCGTTTTATACCAATTAATAACATTATATAAATTAGACTCACATTTACAGACTCATTACATGAGGCAATTACTTAACATGGTTTATAGATGGGCTATAAATGGGCTATAAACGGGTCTCTATATGGGTTATATATGTTTCATATGTAGCTGATATATGACTTATATCTGTATATAAATATTTCAACCAAAGTCTGAATATATATAAATTTTAACTGAACGTCAGGTGTGGTGTGCCTTACCTGCAAAGGCAAGTTATGACTTCTGTTTTACTTAAGGTTCATAAATAGAAACTACATAAATATGTTTAGTGGTTTAGGGTTTAAAATATAGAGTGGAATTATAATCGATATTTCTATAAATGTAATAAAGAAATTTTGATTTATTTATGGTCAAGTTTTTATATGTAGAAGTTAATTTAAAGAAACCGCAGGTTCTTTACTTTTAATACATTTAATTAAATTATTTTTAGTTTTCTATTTTTAAGGGAAATGAAACTTAAGATTGATATATAGTTTGAAATATAATATAATATTATATATAATATTACACAGTAACTATAATATTATATATTAACTATAATATATCCCAGCTTCAGTTCTGCCTTGATTTCTATAGCTCAACTTTCGTCAGCTAAACATGTTGTATATATATTGAACATATATCGTATCAGATATATGTCATATATATATTATATGTACACCTCATATATATCTCGTGTACATCCGAGGTTGACACTTAATGCATCTCCAGCTTCATTTGGCTGCCTTTGTAGCTGACCGACTCCATAAAACAGCTGACATATCAAATATTTGAGTATCGCATATGTTTTATTTTTATTTTTTATTTTTGAATTTGTGTTGTTCCATGAAATTCTTAAATTTTATACATTTTTTCAGCTCGACTTTGTTTTTGTTTATTTTTTGCCACTTAAAGAGAGTTTCTCGTGTGCAATAACCTTGCCGAACGACGCAACAAACTTGACACGGCAACTCCACAAGCAGAAAATAAAAATAAAAACAAAAAATAAAAATAAAAAAAATAAATAAAAATAAAAAAATAAAAATGAAACACAAAAAACATCGCAAATCTTAGATAAGCTGAAATTGCGTTTCTTTTAAAAGGCTTTGGATCTGTTTAAGTGGTCAACTCCGCGGCGAGCATGAAAAGTATATTTCGCGATTGTTTTTTAAACGCATTTTATTTTCTATTTTTTTTTAATTTTTATTTTTATTTTTATTTAACATTTTTGTTCAACGCTCTTTCCCCTGATGTGATTTGAAAGCAAACAAAAATAGTTGGATATATCTAGTTCGCAGGGTAGACACAACCCACACACAAGGTTGACTTTCACGCGGCTCTCAAGTGCAACGCTTTGTGGGTTTCCTTTTGTAGTTTTGTAATTTACGTAATTCGAACAATCGGACAGAAGATATATCAATGCGAGTTTATGACAAGGTGACCATTCGCACGTTTCGACGTCTTTGTTCGGAAGGCCCTTATCACGTTTAGGGCTTCAAATGAAATCGCATCGAGTTGCAGTTGTAAGTCATATATATATGGACTAGGGTATAAACACAGACACACTCACACTCACACACATGTAAAAATAGATTCTCAATAAATATGAACTTGAAATATTGGACTCAATTAAAATATGACTCCTCATATAACGCCTTAAGTTCAAACATCGCCAAACCCACGAGACATGTGAGTGGCTTTCCTGCCTATGTGATTCTCAGTCGAGGCTCGCCAAACGTGATCCCAGTTACAACTTCCGATGCAAAGTACATCGATAATCATTGTTTTCAACATTGAAAAATAAATGATGAGTGAATCTACAATCCTCCATCCGCCTACAATTTTTATCAAGCCAAAATTTATTGCTCCGCGAAATGCGCTGCATGCAAACGGCGGGAAATGAACTCGCAGATTGCTGAATAAAAATCAAATGGGAACATTTACGACAAAAAAATGGAATTAGAATTAAATGAACATTAATTCTAATTAAGTTCAACCAATGATAGTTATTTTATTGGACTGTACTGCAGATTCTGCATAATCGGAGCGCAGTTATATGATACGCAAAGAGGGTCTCGGGTTGTACGTCATCTGTGCAGCTGCTTTGAAAATGTGCAGCTTTGATTAAATCTTAACAAGAATTTCATTCAATCTGAACTCGAATTATTCACCGACTTTGCACTCGGAATGCCAATGAAGAAGTTATCGTACTCACGTTATTCCGTTCGACTTGAATAGACTTTGAAGTTTCTCACAACAAGCTAAGCCTTCGCATAGGACTGTCTGCTGAAAGTAGAAAAAAGAGGAGATTTTTTATAGATTTTTAGAGCTTTTTTCAACATAAAACAATTGATCGATCAATCAAATCTCAAAGTGGCTTTTGTCGGCCTACATTTTCAGTCCTAATGGATGGAAGCCCCCACCGAAACTTGCCGAGCTGCCCAAAAAGCAGGTCACCCAAATTCCAAGCCACAAAAAGTAAACAAATTTCAAAATTCTATTCTTATCGCTTCCTCCACATGTCCAAAGCTGCGTTTCGTATATAAAAATATTTCAACTTTATCAAGACTTAATGATAACACGAAATTCACACAATATTTGATTATCAAATTCGCTTATCAATATTCATTCTATGTACTGTGTATATGTGTACGTGTGTGTGTGTGTGTGTGTGTGTGTCTATCTGATAAGCGCTGTAAAAGGTAATCCAGAGGGCAAGAGACCCCAATCAGTAATTGGGGGCGTGTGATTCAACTTGTCAGGCGGTGTGTGAGCAAAGGTTATGTACTGGACGCCCAATGTGCAACAAGGTTGCAACACCCTCGATAGGCGAAAGCCTTCTGGCTTCAAGTAGAAGCCGCTACTTGATTGATTGATAAGTTTTGATATTTTATTGAAATTCCACTTTACCCGAGCCCCAGAGATTTTCTAGCTATTTTCTATTTATTTGCACGATTCGGCTACAATTTTCAATTGTTTATTGAAAATAAAATCTATTTGATTTGGAATCTTGGAAAAGTGGAAACTTGAGTCGCCTTCACACATAAATCAATTGAATAAACAAATTCAAGTCATAAACATTCGATGAGTCCGAACAACAAATCAAATTCTTATTAAGCGGCATAAATTTCGCATTGCTCAAGCCTCAGATGATATGGTAATATATCAAAGGCTTTAGTGCCGATCCTCCGTGCGACCAGGAAAAAAAGTATAAAATGAAACAAAAATAAGAAATAAAAAATAAAAAAATAAAAAAATAAATAAGCAAAAACCAGAAAAGAGAAAAAGCAAAAGTGTCGACGGATTGGGAATCGAGTGTCGGGTGTGTTTCTGAGGATCACGTCGCAGATATTTCATTTAAAATATGCAATTTGCATGCATACGCAATTTTTCATTTGTATTCATTTAAAATGTAAACAAAACAAAATAAACAAAAACAAAAACAAAAACAAATTAAGCAAAAGAAATAACAAGGAAGTTGCTTTTTTATTTTGTTTACCTTATTCCCAGAGGGAAGCCCGCAGAACGCGCCCAAAGTTGCAAATGTTTTAATTTATTGCTGCATATGAAAAATAAATTTATGCTTAAGAAATTATTTTCTCAAATCCAAAAATAATTCCCTAAATTGGCCCAGGGTGTGCTCAAAATAATAATAAAAGGTTTCCCCACTTCCATAAATCAATTAAAAATAAATACATGTAAAAATCGGCAAGTGAAAGCGCCAAAAAATGAGGAAAAAAAATATCTCTTACTCAGCTGTTGGTCTATGGAGCAGCTGTTTCTCTGATTTATATATTGACATCTACGTAAAGCGTAAAAGTATTTTATTTATAGAGCGGTATTTATTTTGAATGTGCCCCAACGAAAACAGACACACACACACACACACAGAAAAGACAAGACAGTGAAAATAAACATAAAATCAAGTCTGGCGGCAATCAAATTAATTATTTCAAATTTCGCTATCGACCGCAGACGTAATCAATTTGGGATACTTGAGATATAAAATAAAAAAAACAACAAGTTGTAAAATATGTTAAATAGGTCAAGTTTCGATGAAAGAAATGATGTTCTACGGATTGAAAACGAAACCCTAGAGACTCGGGATTGGATTTGGAACCTTTGCTTTACCGCAAGAAAATTACGCGCTCAGCTATTAAATTCAATTAGGAAAATCGCATGAGATGCGGGACAAAAGTGGAAAGCCAACAGTTCCTCAAAGCGTCAAGGCGACACAAGCAACAGTGAAACAGAAACAAAAACCAAAACAAAAAGCAAAAGCAAAACGACAAAAACTGTAATCAGACGAGCGGCAGGCAAAACCACAGCGTATACTTAATATGAATTATTGCGCATACGCGGAGTCGTACGTGCAAATTTTATGCTTTTGGTGATGCTTATAGTTTCAGCGGTGGCTTTGTGGTGCTGCTGGTTGCTGACTGCTGGCTGCTGGATGATGCGATCCTAGACACTCGAATCCTGCATGCAATAACATTTTGAAAGCAACTGTTGTGCAGCTGTTAATTTCACAGCGTGCAAGAAATATGATTAAGCGGGGCAACAACAGCACCCCAAATGCTGCAATCGCTTTGCAGCAACAGCAACAACAATTTCAAAAGCAACAACAACAAGAAGGTGTTCAAATTGTGTACTGAAATCGAAAGCAGACAACGCTCAGTGGCCAACAGTTGGCGTCAATTAAAGCAAAAGCCAAAAAAATAGCCGCCAAACAGTTGGATAGTCGACAGACCATTAACCAATTTTTCTTGTTGTTCATTTGTGTGTATGCACGCCTGTGTGTGTGTGTGTGTGTGTGTGTGTTTATTATGTATGTACTTTGCATCTGTTTTTGTTGTGCACACCCTGATTTTTTCGCACAGTAGTCGGCAAATCGCCACTGATCACTCACAGCCCAGCCCAAAGTCAGCCCCACGTTCCACGTTCCACGTTCCACCTCCCCCCCTTTCCTATCACTGATGTCCTGCATCCACCGTCCGATCTGCGATCTCGGTTGGGAATAGCTTGTAACACAGTCGTTATAAAGTCGGACAACATCGTCTGTGGTCAGGCCTTATAACTAGATCTGCGGCCGGGCCAAGCGACTTTTCATTTGTTTGCTGCAAATTTGTCCCCGACTTATCTTAATCTCCATTAAAATCCACTGGCGAGCGGCATTTAAATGTCTCTTAAATACCACGCAACAGAAATAGCGAGGGGGATATTAGTGAGCAGAGACCACAATTTTAGAGCCTTTAAAAAATCGAAATATATCTGATCATTTTTTAAAATTTAATTTAAAATAAATATAACAAATGAGAAAATTATTTGATACTTTTAAGTGATTATTCCCTTTCAAAAAATGTTTTATAGGTTCAGAATAAAAAAAAAAATATAATAAAATTGATAGCTAAATTTAGTATTTATTTTTTGCTTTTCTACATTATTGAGAAAAAAAATCAAAATAAATTTACTACTTTAAATATTTAAGCATGTGAACGGAAATATAATAAATATAATAATATAATAATAAATAATGGCAACAGAATATAAACAAAAAGTTAAGTATTTAAATAATACAATTTAAAATAATTAATTTTTGTTTCAAATATTTATTTAAATATATTATGTAAGCAACACCTCCTCCCGAAATTATATATGTATATTTGTGCATTTCTGTCATTATTTGTTTTTGTTTTTTAAATTATATAATTTCTTACTGTTCCTCTCACTGTCTCCATTTAATTCTTATGCCAAAAAAAATGTCAAAAAACTTGACAGAATAAATACTATATAATATAATATATTTAATATATTTTATATATTTTATATATTTAATATATTTTGAATATTTTATATATATTATATTTTTATATTATATTATTTTTATATTTACATTAAATTTAATATACTCTATATATTTTACACATTTTATTTAATTTCGAAATTTTTGCTTATATAAAAATAATTCTTATATAATTTATCTATTATATAATATTATTCTTGTGACAATTTCATGCCAAGAAATATTTTTATAATTTTTTTTTATCCTCCAAAATTTCATATAAGTTTAAAAATCGTTGACTCACATTTCCTAAAATATATATATTAATATTTATTATTTTTAAAATCTAGAGATAAAAATCTAATTTACGACTCCCTTCGCTTATTAAAGTTCGAGAATATTTCATAGCTGCATATCTGCAATTCGATCAGCAGCAAAAACAAGCCAGTTTTCAGCTTTAAAGCTAGGCAAGGTTTCTATTTACAAAGACACGTGTTGAACTTGTGTTTTTGTTGGGTTCTGAAATCCTTGAACTGCACGACGAGGATATTGACTCAAGTATCTGGGGCCTTGCACAATGGTGAAATTGAAAAGTATCTTTCGGATACAATTTGGTATTTTTAAAATGAACAAACGTTCACTTCCTATTACAAAACTGAAATACTTTGGGTTTGCATTTAATGAAAAAATTTATCACTTTTTGCGCATAAAATGTAAATGTATAGAAAAACTAATTTAAAAGCATTTTTTAAGACTCTGAAAAATAACAACTTTATAACTCGTAAATTAGTATAAAATATTATCGTACGCTCCATAACATTTTCGTGTTACTGAAACTACTTTGTAGGGGGCTGCTGTGGCCGGTGGAGCACCTTTGGTTACCTGTAATCGCGAGTGCCGCCCACTTTTTACATCATTTACAAGGAGGCAATCTAATAATCGCTATGATTTGACTTTAAAATTGCATTTTACTTAGCTTGGAGTAAGTGTGGGTAAGTGCTGGGCGGGGGCGGGGTGAGAGGGAGGTTGGGTTGGTGAACAGATCACATTGCATGTTGTGTGGCACGCTTCGATGGCTGCCCCTGCGTTTATCGAATCGCTCAGCTGCAGCTACAACTGCAACTGCAACTGCCACAGCAGCAACAGAAATCGCAATCGCAGTGAGTGAGTAATTGAATGAGTGAACGTAGGCAGCCGAAGGGGCTAAGAGGTGGGGTGACGGGTGACGGGTGCAGAAGCGGTACTAAGACTCTGATTTAAGATACATATAACTGAAATGGCAAATTGAGTAGCTTATAGATACACACACACACACACACACACGTATAGATACCCATAGATACACAATGGTACCTTGCACTTGTAGATACATTTTGTGGAGCCTCCGCTGTAGGCGTCGTTATTGTTGCTGTTGTTGTCTGCTCGTTGGGCTTTCGAGTGTCAAGAACTCGTCTTGGCCATAAAAGAGAAACCGGCAGAAATGTGCACCAAATGCACAAACAATTTGGTTGTACTTGTTGGTAACGACTTTTATGGCAACTTGCAGACATCATCGACAACTACAAGAATTGCTTGTCAATTGGCTGCTCGACGCGACACAAGCGAAGGCTAAAAGCCATGACATGGTTAAGGGCACAATCAGCCAAGTTTCAAGTTTAAAGCGAAAACCTTAAACCTCTGCTCCATCCCCTCCCACACACACACACACACACACAGTTCGGGAGCTCCAATTAGAATCATTTGTTTCAGTTTTATGACCTGCATAACAAACCATAACAAAAGTCAATAAACCCTTTAACATCATCATCATCATCATCATCATTATCATTATCATTAGCATTTTCCTCATCATTATCATCATCAGTCCATAATCAAAACAGAAGAGCAAACGAGCCAAAACAAGTTTAATATATTTTATAAGCCCCCGATTCTTTTGCTGTTCCATACTCCAAATGTTGGAGGACGGACGCAGTGAAGCGAACCGAGAAAATGGCGAATTCTAAAATAAAGAGCGAGCGGAGAGGCAAAGCGGAGGCAGAGATGACGACGACGATGAAACTAGAATGGCTAGCAAAAGGCACTACACAAAGACGAGTATCGCCGCGGCTCATAACTAAGTACGTCCAAGTACCTACGACAAGGCGAGACGCACACCTCCGACTCCCGGCTTCGACTCCTCCTTTGATTCTCAACCTGCGACTCGCAACTCGCGACTCGCAACTCGCAACTTGCGACTCGCAACTTGCGACTTGCGACTTGCGACTTGCGACTTTCAAACAATGCGCCTATGAACCTGGCAACCGGTTTTCTGGGGCTCCAAAGTACAACAGAAATAGTAAAACTTGAGAGCTCGAGTGTCCATAAGCCAAGCAAGCGACAAAAGGCAGCAACAACAACACAAAACAGCAACAACAACAACAAAACAACACCTCCAAGCTCCAACCACCAACCACCAGTCGCACCACCAACAAAGGGCAGTAGATGTAGAGACTTGTAAGAAACCGGGTTTCTAGAAGCTGCTGCCCAGAGCACGAGCACAGGTAGATGCACACCCCAAGTTGGCCATCAGGAGCAGGAAATGCCAGCCCAGACCAAAGCTACAAGGCATACACTAAGCGAAACCGGCGCCTAGAAGAGGAAGAGAAGAAGCCACTTGTCCAGAAGAAGAAGAAAATAAAAAAGGAGCAGATTTTTTTTTGTAAAAGATTATGTCTATAGGAGGGAGGGAGAGGAGCAGGAAGACCCTAATTAAAAATTAATTAATTAAATAATTAATTTAATTTACTTTAAATATTTCCCCGATTAGCCCGAAATTTCCCTCAGTGCTTAACGAAAAGTGTTTCTCTAAAGTCTTTTTGGTCAATGGCTTGCGCAGCAGCTCAAAGATCAGGCAGCCGCTCAAGAAGCGATCAAAGTTGGGGAGACGACGTCTTCGTCTGCACCTTCGCTCCCCACCATTCCCTCTACCCGCTGCTGTCTGCTCTTCGGCATCTTGGCCATCATTATCATCATTCATTTTTCATGGCTGAGTGCCTGCCATGCAGTTAGCTTTGATTGTTTACAGCTGCCGAGTCCGTGATCCGGAGTGAGGAGAGCGGAGGTGGAGAGGTGCAGAGGTGCGGGGTAACGTCTGAGCCAGAAAACCAGTTTATCAGCCTTTCGGGGTACCAATGTCCCTCCCTACCTTCTTCTTCCCAGTCCCAGTCCCAGTCCCGTCCCAGTCCCATCCAGACTCCAGTCTCCAGTCTCGCCCCAAAGGCGCACAGCTGTTGTTGGCCAACTCCAGAAACTTAATACCCTCCTGTGTTATGCGCAGGATGCAGACCATCAGCATGTCCTCAACTGGACAGACACGCACTTGCCTCAAGTGGATGGCTGGCTGAGTGCTTGACTTGGAGTTTTAGCCCCGAGTCCCAAGTTGATGCTGATGTTCCTGCCGCTTCTCCCAGGCCTCTTCTGCTGCTGTTCCCCCGGTAGCCACCAGCAGGAGCAACATCTGCGGTTTGACCTAAAACTTTTTTCCGACTTTGTCTGACGTTCCCCCTTTCCCAGTAGGGATTCCGTTGGGTAGGGTGTCCGTCGTGCAGGATGTCCGTCTGTAGGGTGTCCGTTTGATGTCGCATATGAAAATGTTAAAATCTTTGCTGACCCAAAGTCCGATTCTTGTTCCGTCTTTTGTTTTTGTTGCGTTTCTTCGGCGCTCCAGTTTCTCGTTTTATATCAACTCGTTGTTCCCTTTTGTTTCTTTGTTTTATTACTTTTTGGGGTATCTCCGTTTTGTGATTGTTTTTTATTGCTCTTCGCTGTGGTGCAACTCATTTATTTGCGGTTGAAGAAGTTCGTTCTGGCTCCTCTTTTGGCGCTCAAGTGCATAAACATTCTCAAAACGGTAAACGATATATGTATATAAAGTGGGGCCACTCCCCCTCCTCCCATTCCCCCTTCCTACTCCTTATCCTCCTCTTTTTGAATTTTGATACAATCTCGAGGGCATTAAAGTAGTATAAGCCATGGCTTAGTCAGATTTCAACGGATCGCGCTCGTGGGTGATGAGACGATGAACTGATGAGGGGATGATGAGGGGATGATGAGGAGATGATGAGCAGATGATGTCGATACGAGTTCCGATGAGTTAAGCGGATCTTTGTGGTCAGCAGGGAATGAATGATTAACTAACGGATTATTCTACAGGTTTTACTCCAAATGATGTTGGGTTTCCTCGAAGTGTGCTCCGTTCTTGGATTATTTTTTGAACCAACTCTTTTCGACCTTCAACACTTAACTCAGTTCACTTTTTTAGCCAAAGAACTATTAATCTTTATTAACTAACGTTTCGAGCCTACGTTTTGGCATTTAATTATTGTTTACTTAACAATAATTAAGGTTGTTCTTGAACATTTTCATATATCATTTAAAAAAAAAAATACCAGAAAACGAGTGCCTGGCGATGAAGGTTGTTCTTGCGTCTCGCATATTCGATTTTAAATTTGGTTTTTTAGGAAATATTAAGAACAGACATTTTCAGAGATTTTCACTTTTCCATTTAAGGCTTTTTCTCTACATTTCACCTGGTAAATGTCATCATTGCCAACAGCAACAAAAACAACAACAACAAAAGCCGTAAAGTGCAATGTCAGTGGGTCTTGGGTTCATTTTTGGTTGCGCATTACACAACAAAAATACAAACAAAGTTTTGAGGGAACTGAAGGCGAGGGCTGGGTTGGGCAGACGAAACGCCTTCGAAGGCGGCCACGTGCTACCCACCAATAACTACCACAAACGCCTAATTAAGTTTGTCGCCAACGTCATCGGTAGAACCGCGAGTCGTTGTGCCCAAAACTTGCATTGAAATTATATTTCAATATTCAATGATTTTTCATTCAGACAATGATATATATATACACACGATGGTACAAACAGCCATATAGACAATGATATATACACGCTGATATATGTCATGTATGTCGTGTATGTCATGCATGTCATGTATGTCATGATGTATGCAATGATATAAGCGAACATACAAATATTTCCATAGGCATTTGTGGGCTGCCAGACATTGATTTTTAGCTGAAAAGTGATTACTGTACCCTGTAAAATGGCTACTAAGGGAGTGATGAGCTGATAGACTTGAGTGCCTATAAACTAGAGTTAAAGTTGTTTTTATTTTTAAATATTTTTTTAATATTTAAATATGTAAACACGTAGATCTCCAAATCTCTTTAGTTAATACTTTAAATCGGCGTTTTTTTAAACTAAGAAACTAAGATATTTACTAAAGGTTCTAGTTAAAATAAAAATAATAATATGAAAATAAAATTAAATATAATAATACTAATAATATTAAAAATTATGAACACATTTTTTAGTGATCTTAAATTTAATTTAAAAATCACATATTAATATATTTTTACTAACCGATGGTTTTATAATTTATTAATTTATTTATTAATTAATTATAATAATTAATTATAATATAATAAATAAATATTTATTATTGATCTATTTTTAATTTTTATTTTATTTATTTTTATTTTTCTTGTTTTAATTTTTTTTAATTTTCATTTTAATATGGTATATTTTTTATTGTTTATTATACAATTTTTGAAAATTCTTAGATTATTTTTATACACTTTTTTTATAAAAAAAACATTTAAATTCAAACAAAATTTTATAAAAAATAAAATTATATTTTACTGTAAATTTCTATATTTAAATAAAAAAAAAAAGAGTAGCTTTAATAAATTGAAGTGCTTCTCAATTGTTGGGAGTTACTTTGTGATCCAATAATTAACTTAATTACAGGGTATTTCAGAGTCTTGATTGGCTTTGAGTATGTTTTAAAATTTGACTTCTTCGTCAGCTTTGGAGCGATGCGTGTTACAAGCAACACATAACGAGTACCCACTCCAAAAAGAAACTACAGTAAAGCTTCCATTAAGCTGCTTTTGCATCAACTGGTTCATTGATTGTTGTCTGTGATGAGGCGCTTGTGCAATTAGGGAGTGTGGGCGACTTATTAAAAGAAGTGCAGAGGAGCGAAGTGAGGGTGAATGGTGAGAGGGGGACAAGGGGGAGGGGGTAAGAAATATTCAGTTCATTATTTATGGAAGAGAAGCATAAAATAATAATAATTCATTTAAATTTCTTGATTTCTGTAAGCTGATTACGCAGTCAGAGAAATTGAAAGAAATTAATTTTAATTAAGTTCTCAGACGATGACGGTGAGAAAGGGAAAGGGTGAACATAAGAGGGAGAAAAAGAGATAGACAGAAACAAAGAGAGAGAGGTGATAATTCAAGGAAGTGCAACTGCAGGGAATATCAAATTCAGCTACTTTTATTGATACTTGAATAAAGTTTCACTTGCTGCGCCTTGTCTAGACATCAATGTCATCATCGACTTTTGCATCAATAACATCATCATCATCGTCATCGTCATTATCATCTTCTTGGTCATTATGATAATCTTAGAAGGCATTGCTGTCAAGGTATTAATACTTAATTACAACATTTCTGAATAAGTTGGCTAATTACAGCTTGTGCCAAGAATCAGTTAGTAAAAGCGCAAGTGATAATTAGAGAGAAACACTGACTCACAAGAGAGAGAGGGAGACAGAGAGAGAGAGAGAGAGAGAGAGAGAGAGAGGAAGAGAGAGAGAGAACAATCAGATGTTGTTAATTAAACTGTAATTACAGCCTTTTAAGCGCGTGCGATTTCACTTTTTATACAATTTCCTCGATTTCGATTGCCACTTTGAGGAGCTTGACCCAGTTTTTCCCTCCACCACAGAGCCAAAAAAATACAAAAACAAAAAAAGAACTTGAGAATCATAATTTGCAAATGAATATTTTAATTTGTTGCCGTTCTTCCTCTTCTTCTTATTGTAGTTTTTTTTTTTTTGTCTTTTCTTGTTACTTGTTACTCGGTTACTCATCAACGCACGCCCTCATGCGTGAGTATCGGACGACTGACGTGACGTTCGGCAGGTGAAGCCGCCGTCGACCAAGACCCAATTTTCTATGACAAAAGGAAATGTTTTGTTTTTTGTTTTTTGTTAGTTTGCCTTTTCCCTCGCCTTTCAAATGCCTCGTACTTTTCATCATCTTGGACTCGCATATTGAGTGTCACACTTAAGCGTCGTTTCAATTACAAAACGACAGACAAAGGTCTTGACAACAATTAAAATATATATAAATACATATATGCATAGATGCATAAGTGTGTGTGTGAGAGTGAGCAGTTCCTCATTTGAATGACCTTAAGATCTACGCAAAACTTTGGGCACCTCCGCCCACCCGCTGCTGGTTGGATGTGCACTTGACAAGCGACACAAGTGCTAAACGCCGCCACCCACGAAACTGGGAAAGTTCCGAAGGTCTGACAAACCCAAAGACTTGGCTATCATATCACAGGTTTTTGATTTTTGTGGGCGTTACAAGATTTTTGGAAAATCCAAAAACTTAACTTTAACTTTTGTCTCAAAACTTTTGTTACATTTAAATAAAAACTTTTTTTTTTGTTAATTAAATAATTCATGTATCAGTATGTGTGTGCGTGTGTGTGTGTGGTAATCAATTTCAATTGAAGGTGTCGCATGCGATCTATTGAAGGCCCAGAGGCCTATGCCGGAGAGACCCCCAAAATAGGAACTGACGTAGGCGCCGTCCGTAATTGTGTCATGACAGACGTTGATGGAAGGCTGCCGCCTGGCAACGGACTCGGAACGAATCTTTGCTAATTATGAACTAGTTCCAAGCGGCAGGGCCTAGATTCATGCTTCTCACTCAATTAAAGCTCTGCCCCTTAACTCTATGCCTACCTTTAAGGTACACTATACTATATCATATCGAGATTTGATGTGCCTTTCATTGACTCACCGAAACTGCAAATAAAAAGAGAAAAAAGTTGAATTTTAGTCATAAACATTTTATTAGTTTCTGATTACATTTCCAATAAGCACTCAAGTGCAAAAGGAAATGCCTTTTGTTAGATTGTCTGAGGCACTTGGAAAGACTCTGAAGAGCAACTTATTAAATAAATAAATATTTATTAAAATTAAACAAAAATTTACAAAATATGGAATATAAATATTTTTATTGAAAATAAATAATTTCTGTAAAAATTTTAACATATAAAAATCATAGTTTATGAGTTTAAGTTGTGTATAAATTTAATTATTTATAAATTAATTAAAATAAAAAAAAAATCATAAATATAAACTAAAATTGCATTTCAAAAGTTATAAACTTTTTTTTACTAAAAAACAAACGACCTTCAAATTTAATAAATTATTTGCTTTTCTTTTGCTTTGTAAATCCCCAAATATTGTTCTCCCGATATATGTTATATAATCCTATAAAATTTTAAATAAATAAAAAAAATTAATAGAAGTTAAAATATTGTTATTAAAAATAAAAAAATAAAAAAAAAAAAAAAAAAACTCGCTTGGTTGCTCAATGAAACATTTTGTTCGGTTGCTTAGCTTATCTTGATTATAATTAACCGATTCAGGTTTTTAGATATTAAACATTCACACACACACACACACACACACACACACACACACCAACACAGACTCATACAATTTAGCTAATTGCAAACATCCACTAACAATAAGGAAAATAACGTTACTTATCAGAAAAGATAAGCACTAGGAAAACGACCTCGTCGCAAGTATCGAATATAAGTTTCGAGTAGAGTATCGGATGGCTGAGAGGCGGAGAGGTCGAGAGATTGAGAGATTGAGAGACTGAGAGACTGAGGGACTGAGAGAGACCGACTGAAATTGCAATTTACATTTCCTATACAATGTAATCAGCTGATATTTTGTAATAAATAATCGCTATACAGATCAGGTATGGGCATGTATGGACGGGTATGGACAGGTATGGACAGGTATGGACAGGTGTACATACAGACGTTAGGATAGATCAAGAAACCCTACAACAATCATATGCCATTGAGTCGTGAGTATAAGTTTTATTTTATTGTATTGTATTGTTGTTGTTGTTATTGTTGTTGTTGTTGGTGTTGTTGTTGTTTTTCTAGACAATTTGTCGGAAGATGCCAGCAACTGTGACGCACGCGGGGGAACGACGTGTCGACAGTTTTCAATTTGCTAAAACTTAATTTTATATATACACATATCCATACATATATGCATTTAAGTACATCTATTTATACACATACACACACACACACACACACACACATACACTTATATATTTATTTATATATATGAATGCCCATATCCTCAGCTGTCTATAAAGACGGCGCTGAGACGTCAAATAATTTTGACTGCTGCCTGACAACTGATTATTATAGTTGCTTTTACCTTAGCCCCTTTCCCGCCCAATCCCCCTTCCAGCCCCTCCAGTCTATCATCTCTTGGCCATTCATTCATTTTGTCTATTAATTTACATATCAATGAACTGTGAGTTTTATTCAGAGCTTCTCATTTTTCTCCGCAACTCATTGAGTACCCAACAGCTCCTCCCTCTGCCCTGCCTCCCCTTCTCTTCCCTCTCTTTCTCACGCACACCTCTTGCCCGCATTCACCTGTTTCTTGGTAAATCGCAAAGATTCATCCGCCGTTTCATCGGAATCAAAATATTTGTCATCAGATTTTTACGGAAGTTTCGGGCTTTGATACACTTTGGCCAACTCTCCAAAGGTTTTGGGGGTCTCCCTTGATAAAACCAAGCGATTTCTGTGTCAACTCAATTAACAAAAATATCAGGTATGACGTCGGCCCCGCACATGGCGATAAGACACCCATAAAATGAGAGACATAAATATTTGTTTTTTTTTTATATTTATATTTTTTTTATATTTGTTTTAGCCTCTTGTCGATAAGTGATCTAAAATTATTTGTATTGTTTATTGTTTTACTTGCGAGTCAAGAACTTTGATACTTGAGTTCAGACTGAGTTTGTCCGTTATCTGTTACTACTCACAAGACAAATTATTGACTCTTGTTCTTCAGATTTTTTGTAGAGATTTCGCCTCTTGACGATTTTTGAGATTAAAAAAAATAAAAACGGTTAAAAGTGCCAATGACCTAGCCGCAAAATATGTTGGGCAAGTCTTAAAAGGAGTTAAGCAGATTTTCTCGGTTTTCGTGTCATTATTCCGAAATCGAGTTCCAAAGTCCTCAAAGCCAGCTTATCAGCTCTTTTGGCCCTCCTTCTCCTCCTCCTTCTCCACCTCCCCCGTCTCGAGAACAAGTAGTTCTGTTTATGGCAAATAATAATTCAAAATTATTGCCACAATTCATGCAAAACTTCGCATGGCTACTTTTCGAGTCGTCTAACGGCTCTTTTGCGGTTCAAAAAAACTTATACAGCTCGCCGTCCCTTTTCCCCCCCCCCACACACACACACACACACACACGCTTAAATGGCCGGAGAAGCACAACAAAATAAATACTTATAGTAATAACATTTTAAGTAAAGTCCGTTAGGAAACAGCAACAGATACAGAAACAGTCAAGGGGCCCACCAAGTGGGTTACCTTTTTTAACTTGGCTTTGAGATACTTCAGCAGGGCCATAAAAACAAGAAAATTACTTATACATATGCACATCTATATATTTTGTATATAAACAAATCACACCTGAGGGCATCAAAATTGTGTCACTGTGAGTGCTTTGTGCGTGTATTTCGCAAAAAAATAAAAAAAAATTAAATAAAATAAAAATAAAAACAGAAACAAAGGGAAAAAAGAAGCAAAATAAAACAACAACAAAAGTGTGAGGGAAAAAATTCATTAGAATTTCTAAACAGGCCAGAAAAATTTCATTTCATGCATTTGCATAAGTTGATGAGTTTCATAGCAGCCAGAAGCAGAGAGTGAGACAGAGCATCATTTCATTCTCTTTTCTTTTGCATATTCTTTTTTATTTATTTAATTTTCCATTCTGTAAGCAAATCATAAATAATTCAAAGATTGCCAAAAATGTACGCTTAAATGCAGAGTTTTATAGCATCAAGCTTAGCGCGCACGAGTGTCACAGCAAACAACTTAAGTGAAATGGAAAGCTTAACTAAATTTAAATCCAAAAACGTGTTGCAAATTGATTACAAAAATGAGCAAAAGATTATTAACAATTCTTTTAAGTTCGACAACAAACAAACGCGTTGATTAGCTTCCAGGGGGGTAGTAGTCGGACGACCAAACAAATACAAAGACAGACATGAAAAAACAAAAAACAAAAAACAAAAAACAAAAATAAAATAAAATTCTGTTATATACTTAAAATTTCACTGCAGTCTCTACGTCTCTAGACGTCGTCTCAGCGCATATCTGATCATTCACAAAGTGTTCCTGGCTTGTCTCTTATCCGCTTCAATCTTCAATAGCCCCCCAAAAGCTGCTCACCTCCCCCCTCCTACCCTTCTCGCACACGCACACACGACTGGCTGCTCATTAGCGACCGGGGAACGACATTGACAACGATATCGATGGTTTTATAAATTGGTTGTTAGTTTTTTTTCCTTCTTTTTTCTTTTGTTTTTTTTTTTTTCCTATTCTTTTTTTATTTTATTTTTTTGGTTCACATGTGCAAAGTTTCACCGTGTTTTATACTCTGTTTGGTTTGGGGTATTGATTGTTCTGACTTTGAAGAACTTTTGTTCACGCTGATGAGCAAAAAATCCGAAGTAAATCTTGGAAATATGTTTGATAAACATTTTAATGATATTTCAGAAAAATAAAGATAATAATGTAGCTATTTTATTTTTGACCTAGGTTCTAATCTCTTTCAAATGTCATATGTGTTTATTACCCATTTTATAGACTTTTTCTAAAGTGTGCCTTATCTGTCATTGGTGTTTACCTCCAGCGAATTTCTTTATAAACATTTTATAAATATAAAAATACAAGGGATTCATTTGTTTACAGATTGAGTATGATTAAAGATGTTTCTGTCAAATCACTACAAGCAATCATTAAATTTATTTGGAAAAATGTCATTGTACCGCACATAAAGTGTGAGTAAATTTAAATGATGTACTATTTTTAATCAGTTCAGATTCTCAGATTGTTCATAAGATTTATGGGTTTAATTTTAATTAATAATTTAAACAAATGTTTTTTTAACATTTCGATAACGATAAAGAAATAAATTCCTCAAAAAGCTATTGTATTAAAACCAAAGAACAGCAGTGAACAAAATTTGTTTAATAAGAAGCCATAGGACAGACAAATTAATATTAATTGACAAATGAAAAAAAAACTTAAATAAAATAAAAAATGCATGATTTTTTCCTTAACTCGTATTCGTATTCGTATCTAAGCTTCATTCGCTTTTCATGCGAAGCAAAAACATCAATTGTAAAGGATATAAATACAAATGCACACACACACACACACACGCACAGAGGCGCACTAGTAGTACATTTGTCCACAAGTCTAAGTACATTTTGTTTTTGGATGCTGCACAACTCTCCCAAAATATTGACTGCTCTCGTTCTCTCCATCAACTCATTGCTGCTTGCTCTCTGAGCACAACTTCACTTAAAGGAGTAGTAGTCAATAATGGAGAAAAAAAGAATTGCAATGTTGTTGTTGTTTTTGTTGTGCGGTGGATGCAGGCTTCAGTTATTTACTATGCTTTTGCACATGTGTGAACATGTTTATGCTTGCACGTGTGCGTGTGTACCTCTTTGCTAGACTTACATCTACATTCGGAAGTAAACGGTTTCTATCTCGTACCTTTTGATAATTATTGCTGCTTGTTATGTGTTTGAAATTCTTCCTTGAATCGCAATCGAAATTGTTTTAGGTTTTGTACACCAAGAGAACACTTTTAATATTTGTTTTTGTTAAACTGTTATTCACTTTAGTAATGGATTAATTATTAACTATTTATTGCCGTTAAATTTTGTTGTATTTTATTTCTTCTTATTTGTTGCTTCTCTTTATTTATTTATTATTAGGGTTTCATTCAAAAAATTTTTCGCGTCGTCGCGTTGTATTTATTTTACCGTTTTATTTTCTCGAAAATTTCACTTTCAAATTTTTACAGATTTTTATTTAAATTGCATTCATGAATTTAGTTGCCGCGCTTTGTTAAACCGACTCCGAGTTTCAAATAGAATCAAAGACAGCGTCTGCAGTTGATTTTTTGGACTACTGGTGGTGGTGCTGCTGCTGCTGCTGCTGCTGCCGCTTCTCTCACAATTGAAATCAACAATGCGCCCAACGAACGAATACAAAAACAAATAAGGCCTTTGGACAATTTGAAAGCAATTTTCAAGTTTCCGCTCCACACAACCGTACGGCGCGAATAAATTTTCTGAACTGAATTCAAATAAGAGTCTGGCAGCAGTCAACGCGGCAGCGGCAGCGCCAACGCCAGCGCCAGTGCCAGCAGCTGCAAACGGCCAACAAAGGCAAACAAAACAAGTAGATATCTAAGCTCTGGAAATGAACGACTAAAAAATATCCCGTACTTTCTAATGCATGTGAATTGAGGAGAGTGAATAATGTTTAATGTAAATATATAAATGCATTATAATAGGTATATACACATACATATATATATTTTATATTTTATGGACACATTACACATATTATTTTCTGAATGGTATGGTAAACTACGAACCAATATACCACATTGAAACTATAAAAAGCGTGTAACCAGAAGCAAACGCACAACTCCAACAACAATAAGAAGTACAGCTCACAAAAGCAGAAGCAACAACAACAATACCAGCACTGCAAACACAATGAGAGAGCCGATAAGAGAGAACGTACGAACAGCGCAACAACAACGCGTAGCAAAAAGTAAACACCACAAGCAGGCAGGCAGCACAACATAATTGGGGAAGAGCGTCAAGCAATAACAGAGAGTGAGGAAGAGCGAGAGAGGTACAACCTCTGTTAATACTTTAGTTAAAGAGAATGGCCCACGAGCTACAAGGTGTGCGTGCCGTGTGGGTGAGCCATCTGAGCTGCATTTGGATCTGAGCGGGCTTTTTGATGTGGGCTTTGTGACGATAAATGAGATAATATCGTGATACTCCAAATAATTTTGAAGTGAATGAAAATGTGTGATTCAAATATTTTATACATAGCCTAACCATCCACCCTGTGTTCCATATTACTAGAATTTAATTAAACAAACATACCAGAGGCCCCTATCAAATAAACATTTTTAATTCCATGAATAGATCATATTGCATTCGACTTCTGTTTACAGCTGAATCAACCCTCATCGATATTATTAGCTATGTATTTAATAACTTCAAGGAAATACAAAACACTTAATGCAGTCAAGCCCGCATTTATACAACTGATGACTATCGAAATTGCATTGTTACGACTTGTGCACTATTGGCCTTCAAGTAAACACTTCTATTTCAACCCTCGAGTGCTGATAAATTACTAAGGAAATGTCAAAATGTGTAAGTGATCACGAAACTGAACCAAAGGATTGTCTGGCAACGCTTTAAGCGCAAAGTCAAAAGGCAAATGCAAAACTTACGTCTGCAAGCCACACGCACACCACGAAATGCGCGTCGCTCTCTTGTTATTGTTTTGTCTCTGTCTCTTCGCGGAAGAGAGCAAATCAAAAGCAAAAACAAAAGCATGAATTTACTTTTCGCTTTCTGCCGAGTGTCTCTTTCCAGCTGTTAACAGCGCTGCATGTGGTCACAGCAAGCCCCAATAAGTTAACAGTGTCGACTAACATTTTCTGTTAACGAAATGAAAACAAACTGTGATAACTATTTGCTTATTACATATAATAAAATATTAATAAATCGTCTCTAGGAAGCCAATCTGGAAAAATCTGTACATTTCTTATAGTTTCCCTTTTTCTTTTCTTAATTGATAATGAAAATAAAATGGATGCCCGCGTGAACAACCGATTGTACGTCAATTGTTCTTATCAATGTTAAAGAACAAAATTGTTTACTCCAATTACAACATGCGGACAGCTGCTGGTCGATCGCCAAGAGACAAAAAGAAACTAGAAATCAAAACAAGCTCGAAAAATTCTTAAGCGAATGTCGGGATGTGTTTTGAATATTTATCACATGGAATCGGTGCTAACAACTCCCAAACATGGTCAAAACAATGATACGAAATGGTGTCGAGTCTGACACACGCCCCAAGTCTCCAGATCGGCTGGAAGATACGATGAAAGAACAGGAACGTTAGGCTAATTTTCAGATCTAGAGTAACGATCGGAACGGGGAGGCGACGAGTATCGAAATGATAAAGGAAATTTGTAATTTATGAATTGGGAATTATTTTCCTTCATTTTTCATTTTACATTTTTCCTTCTTTTATGTCTGTATTCACAATGAAGGAAGTATTTATAAAGAGTTTATTGAAGAAGTTAGAAGTCATGAAATGAAAGTAAATTGCGTAAATGTCATAAAGTTATTCCATCACGTATACTTTTATTCATTGGAAAATCTTGCTTGTTAGCTTTCCCGCCCATCTACAGCCCCCCGCACCCGCGCCCGCGCCCACACCCACACCCCCTACTATGATGCATACCATGCGGCCATCAAGTCCCATATTCAATCTTTGGCTGCGGGCACGCATTTTGAATGATAATGTCAAAAGTGAAGAGCAAGAAAACGAAAGAAAAAAGCGGAAAGAAAAGAGAGTAAAACAAAACGGGAAAAAAAACTAGAAAAAGATAGTATAAAAAATATACAAGTACAAGAAGTTGGAGAAACAAATTCTATCACGACAGCAGCCCACATATGAGGCGGACCGTTGGCACTTCTTGTCCACAGTTTTTATGACAGGAAGAAATCCATCAACACGATTCTTCTCCGCCCACCCCCCCTCTCTCCCACAAGCAGTGGGCCACCAAGCAAATAGGTAAGAGGAGAGGAGATATGGAATACAAGTTGCATTTAACACTCGCTTTCCATGCGAGTCATCTTGTAATGCCCGTGGTGTTACATTAGGTTAGTTCCTAGACACCCTAGTACCCCACCCCCTTCACCACCTTCACCCCCTTCGCCCACCTTCCGTGATGCGAACATTTTACACTGTCACGGGAAATTGTTTGTTTAAAATGCGCCCTGCGTTTAAAATTACACGATGAGCAGCATTTATCAAATGAAATCAAAAAAAAAAAACAACAAAAATACAAAATAAAAAAAATACAGAAAAAACACAACAAAAAAAAAACAACATGAAGTAATCAAAACATTGGCGAGATGAAGATGACGGAGGAGGCGTTGGAAAAACAAAAGATCATCCGTAGATCTTCTGCAGCTTCCCAGCCTCCCATCTCTCATCCTCCCATCTCTCAGCTTCCCAGCTTCCAGTCCTCAACTGATCCTACGCAAGTTTTTCGTGTTTGCGTCTCCGCTGATTATCGAGTATATTTAGCCATATGTCTGGAGTCTGCAGACTCTGGGCCGTAGTCTGCAGTCTGCAGTCTTTAGTCTACAGTCTACAGTCTACGGTCTTGGGCCTGTAGTCTGGGATCTGGGGTCTGGGGTCTGAGGTCGTCGAGGGGTTCTTGATTCAATCGGCTGCCAAGTCGTGGGTCCGCTTTGAGGCTGACTGAGTCTTGGTCTCGGTCTCGGTCTTGGTTCTCCGTCTGCTGACCTATGATGATTTCTTGGAAAGTAATTATGATATTTCTTGGTGCACTTCGAATGATAATGCTGCGTGGACTGGGAACAGTTGCTTAGCTTCTGAATCAACGCTTCAAGTAGCCACCTACATGACAATAATTGGAACGCAAGATGAGGCTATCGCTTGGAGATCGGATCAGACTTGAAGATCGACAAAGTCACAGAGAGAAATTTTGAAGAGACTTTCAAGCCACGAACTTAAAAGCGAAAGTAAAGGCAGAGAAGAACTGAAAATTTAAAATCAAATTATTGTATTTTTATTAAAAATAAAGCCCTACAAAAAATAAATACTAATTTTAAAAAATTAAAAAATAAAGAAAATTTTACGTAATTAATACAATAATAGTTTTCCTTTACGGTTTTAGTTTTATACTTTTTCCCCGACGACAAGTCCAGGAAGTAATTATATCCTCTACGATCTTAAAGATAATAATTCAAGATGATTAAGTTTTCTCATTTGAGGCGCGGAAGACCCTTCCCCCTTCCCCCTTACCACTACCCCCGCCTCCCACGTCTTTGGCTTAACATAAGCCCACGAGAGCGGCACTTGTAACGCCCTAAGCTTGAGGTTAGTTTCTTAAGTTGAAAATTACTTTGCACTCCTCAGTCTTTAAGTCGAACCTCCCAACCCCCTCCCTCTCAACCCCTGGTCGACACCCCACCCCTTGTTGTTGACAATTAATCACAAAGAAAATAAGTACGAGCACTCGCTGCACATGTCAGACTCAGTCCAGGGACTGGTGACTGGTCCAGGTCCAGGCCCCATAATTATTCGACTCATAGCCCCCTCCTCCTGATCTTACCCACACTCGCACACACACACATGCACACGCACCCGCAAGCTCACCCACACGCACACGCACACAGTTGCACTTGAAAAGTTGCCAAGACTGCGGATTTAATCGGCTTGAAAAACTTGAAGATAAGGCGGATTGGCGGATGGACGGACGGGGGGACGGGCGGGTGGGCAGTTCGCTCGTTTCGTTTATTATCAAGTAACGGTTAATGTACGCATAAATTAATTATTTCACAACACAGAAATTACCACAACCACAAGATCGAAGTGACAGAAGGAGTGACCGATCCCAGGTTCAACCCAGACATGACTCGCCCCAATGAAAGAGTCCAACAATAAGGAACTTAAAGAACAGATAGAAGCTGATGAGTGGATACTCTTTCTAGTAGTATTATAATAGAAAAATAAAATTCAATTTAATATTAAAAATAAAATATAAAAAATTATATTTAATATCACATTAATATTTATATAAAATAATCATCTATTCGAGTACTCGAAAGGAACTCTTATTCGGTATCCTTTCGCTTCTGCTCCCTCCTTCACTTGTGTTACAAACTGCACCTAAGAAACTGTTATACCCGATCTGTAAGGGTATTAGGGTATTAACAGTGGGTGAAAGAGCAACTCAAATCAAATGTCAATTAAAAGCAAAGCCGCAGAAGAAATTTTATAATGTAAACAAAAGATCAAAATGCTGTCGATAAGAAGTTGTTTCCAAGTTCTACTTCAAGTATTTATGTATAGATGTGTATGTGTGTATGTATATGCATGTGTGTATGCGAATAGGGATTACGAGTTTCCTCCACTTAGAGAGAATTTCCCAAGTGGTGTTCGAACCGGTTCACTGTCCAAATGAATCAGCCCCCATGACAGCTGCACATCAAAATCTGAGCCGAGGTCAATCCCCATCGAAGTCTCATCGAGTTCTCAGGCTATAAAATAAATCAAACTGGAGAAACGAGAGATGCAAAGTTCACTCAGTTGTGGGAGTTTCCTAATTGGAATGTCTTTAACCTCGGATAAGAAAAACTTCTTCTTCTTCTTCTGCTTCCTCTTCTCAAACTTCTTTATTCCGCGGAACTTAAGCAATTTAAATTAATAATTATGATGTTATGATGATGTTTAAAAATAACATTATTTTGCATTTAAGCAATATTTGCATATAACCGATATACGCTGTAGTGGAAAGGGTAACAGAATTTCAAGAAAGCCACGCCGCGTTTATATAATTTTTTATGACTCGTTGCAAATTGCAAATTAAGTGAAAGGGCTAAAAGAGTTATTATATTTACATTTATATATTATTTATTTAAATAATAAATTTTATACAATATAAATATAATATATTTAATTATTAATTAAACATTCATATTCAGTTTGATATATGATGAATGATGGCTTCTCATTTGTGTTGAAAATTTAAAATAATTTTAATACTAATTTATTGATACAAAAATGTAAGCTGTTTTTTTTTTTTTTAAGTTTGGTTGCTTCTAAAAAATAAATAGGAATCATGAGTAAAAATCATCTCGGCAGCAAAAGTGTTCATAGCTGGGAGATATTTGATATTTTTCATATAGGAAGAATCAAACTGTTCCCAATATCAAAAGTGTTCTCATCAATCAAGGCGTTTACTGCCGCTACAATTAGACTTTTACATGTAACAAGGAACAGTTCCTTGTGGCACATCTGTTCCCAGCATCATTGCTGTTCTCTAAGATCAAGTGACCACAGAAGCCAGTATGTCAGCTGCAGCTACAAGCAATCCTTTATATAAAGTAATTTATATAAACAAAATATAAATATATAAATATATAAAATAAATAAATTATATGTAGTCGCACAGGAGCAACTATTCCCAGCAGCACAACCGTTCCTATCAATAACGTTACAGCCCATGCCAAAACTGTTCCCAGTGCAAAAGAAGCTTTTCAAATAAATTTCTTTTCTACAGTATAATTTGATCTGTTCTCATCTCAAAACTGTTCCCACTACAAAAAATCATCCTATCGACGATGATGATGATGATGATGTTACAAATTTAATGAGTGTTTCATTTTTTTTTTTTTTTTTGTTAGGTAATCTTCGTTACTGACCCTGATCTTCATTATTGAATGAATCTTTGCAATTTTTCCGACATCCTTGAAAATAGTTCGACACACTTGACCTAGTTTTCAGTACGCTTCTCGCCGATTGAAAAAACCTTTGAAAAAAGAGTCGACAATTGAAAACATGGAGATGTGAGTGAACGTGTAGTTTACAGTCCAAAAAGCACGAGCCGCATAAACTTGGCGCACTCCTCAGAGACCCAGACGTACACCTTACACAATCGGACGACCAACCAACCGATCCATGCAATTCAACCGACCCGACCGACCCACCGATCTGATCCACTCAACTCGCCGACCTACCCACCGAACCACCGACCCACCGAACCCCCAAACTTCCGACTCGTCTTTATGAACGACCCACATACCATAAATGCCAGAAAATGTGTGTTTGTTTCTGTTGTTTGTCTAGTGCGCGCTGAGTAAATGAAAATTGCTAAATTTTCATGTAATTTTCCATGTAATACTTTTTAAAGAAAACAAAAAAAAAAGGGTCTCATTAGATGAAATTTGGCCAGGCTTTGGCCGCTTTGGGGGCGAATTTCCACAGAAGGTCGCGCTCTGAACAGACTAATGGATTAATTATACGAAAACACCTTATGAAGAGGGTGACCCCAGGCGAGTGCCTCAAGAGTTGCACCTCGGGACGTTGGCACACATATCCAATGCATGTACATGTGTGTGTGAATAGGTGTGAAGAGGAGTGAGTAGGTGTGAATAGGTGTGAATAATCATCCGCTTGGACGCGTAATATCCCGTTAATTGAAATGCAGGCCCCAAATGTTTTCCTCAATTCAAATTTAAATATTTGCATCATTCGAAGATCTCGAGGTGAAGTAACGAATCGCAGGCGTTCCCACTTTTCGCCTTTACTTTCACTATGTCAGACCTCCAAATTTACAGAAAAGAAAAATCCTATGGGAAATTGAAAATAAAAAGAAAAACAAATATTTAAAAAAGAAAAGAAAATCGAAAAAAACTGAAAACAAAAGGAGCAGGAAAAGTGTGAGCTCCCTGCCCGCAGCACTGGGAAAACTATAAAATGCACGCGTTGCAGGCGTTGCAAGCGTTGCAGGCGGAAAATTTCATGTCCACGAAAAACACACAAGCAAACACAAGGCGGAAAATAGAACGAAGGAAAAACAATCCATAGGCACGCACCACCCTGCCAGATGGTCCAGAACTTTGGCAATAGAACTTCAAATTCGCTAGGCATGCGAAGAAGAACTTAAAATTAATGAGGGGATCGCTTAATAAATAAATCCAAATCCGAATCCAAATCCAACAAAATGTTGCTTAATTTTCAGATAAGTTGTAAAAATACAGGAAACAAATTAAATGGAAAGAACCCGATGAGTGGCAATAAAAGCGAGAGTTGTTTTCCTTACAGAACTCATTTTCTGGGTTGAGAAAATAGAAAACTTCAAGCGGGAGTGGGAAAATTTAAGAACTAGGAAAATTTACGATAAACTTATTTAATTTTAAGATACATCTGAATTGAAAAAATAATTTAAAATTTATGAGCTAAAATCTCATTTGGTGAAGGAAAATCTTACCAATTGAGATTTTTAAAATTATAAAAAAATAATTATAAATTATAAAAAAAATAAAATTTAAAATTAGGCTTCAGTTTTAAATATATTTTAAAAATATTTTTTTTTTTTTTTTAATTTTCATATTTCAAGTGTTTATTTATTAAGTGGGGTTAGTTTAAAAATTAGTTTCAATTTATTAATTTAACTAATAAATTCCATTTTTTTATTTATAATATTTTATTTAAAAATACATCTTTGAAACTTTTAACTATCTTAATAAAAAACGAAGTTTAGTTTTAACATTTAATAAAAAAATTAATTAATTCTAAAATTTTATTAATTTTCAATATTTGTATACTAATTAATTAACTCATTATATTATTAATATTATAATCATATGTAATTATTTTAGTTAAATAAAAATAATATTCAGTTTATAAGCCGAAAGCCCAATGGTTAGCGCTCCTTTAATATGGTATGTTCAGAATTTATTTATTAATTATAAAATGTTTAATTTAAAAAATAAATATTCAGTACGCGAGCATTTAAAATATTAATAATAAATTCTCTGAGAACATGAATAAATATAAATATATATCACATTTCATATATAATTATATATAAAATATATATATTTTAATAAATGTTAATATTAATATTCAAACATTCAAGGTACAAGTTGCTTTAACTTTCTAAATTCTAAAAATTGAAACTTCCCAGTTTTTTTATAGCCATAAAAAAGTGTTCCCGAATTCAAAGTATCTCAGGCGATGTGAGTCACTGCATTTTAAATCATACCATAAAACAGGCTCACATTTCGAGTTCAGAATAATCAATGCCAAACATCTTAGTTATTCGAATTAGAATATTATAAAATATATATATATATATAAATATATATAATCTGAGAAATCGCTATCTATAAGTCTGAAATCCATAAATAGAAACAATAATTGCCTGATTCTCGTAGCATCTGGTTTCTTTTGCTTAGCTGCTTTTAGGGCTGAGCCAAAAACTTGAACTTAATTTAAGCTGCAAAATTTTGAGATAAAAAATTATCTAGACTCTTTTTTCAGTATTTCCAAGAACTCAATATGAAATACGCCACTTACAGACAGCCCGACGGGGCTATAAACGGGGTCTCCAGTGAAAGGCTAAGCAGTTCTAACTACGCAACAAAGCGACTCTTTTGTTGCATTAATAAAAATAGAGAAAATGAGAAAAAGAAGAAGACGAAAAATAGAGGAAAAAATAGAGAATAAAATTAAATAATAAAAAGTGGAATATAGTTTCCAATGATTCAGATAGGAGACTGCGATCGCGCCAAGCGATGCAATTGCGCAGTCTGAAAGTGATTAATGACGAGAGAAGAAGAAGAAGAAGAAGAAGAAGAGCTGGAAGGAGGCTCAAGGAGTGGGAGAGATGCGGTGGTGGCAGATTCATGTCTAGAGCCGCATTCTAAGCGGGTGTACGAGTCCCGAAATGGAACACTGAGTGTACAATTTATGCGCATTTTACGCCTTTTGTATATCAATTGAAAAATTGCATGCAATGCCAAAGGCGGCAGTTTTCATGCGCAAAAAGATACATTTGTATCTTTTGCAACGCAACAGCAACGCAAGAGCATCAGCTGCAGATGCTTTTAGTGGGGTCCACATGCATTGGCCAACAACCTTGAACTTTCAACTGTCAGCTGCGCACCGGAAAGTTAAAGATGAATTTTAGTTCACCCCCGCCGTGAGTCCCGCCTCTCCCCCCACCCCACATCCAACCATATTAAATCACCCCCTGCCCCAGGACAACCCTCGACTCACGCAACTGTTAATGAAGCCCATTAATTTTAATGTCCATGCATTTGTATAGTTGCCAACGGGCGGTGCTGCTAACGGTTTCTCCGCCCCCAACCCCTATCTCATATCTTATTAATGGGCATAAGCTATTCATGTGTTTATTGCTGTTGTTGTTGTTGTTGTTGTTGTAGTTGTTGCTGTTGTTGCATCAGCAACATTTTGTGTCGTGTTGTGTTGTATCTGAAAATGTCTGCCACTCAATCACATGTGAGCTCTCAGGATACCAAAAGGGAAATCGACGCAGAATTTTGATACGGAAGCCAAAGAAAAGACAAGGTAAGCCAAAGGCGGAAAGAAGGAAGTAAAAAGGAAGGAAAAGAGAAGGAAAGTTATAAATGCCTCTCGATTAAGTGGAATGCATAAAAGAGAGACAGAAACATTTCCAGGCTGAGATTAGGAATTAATTATTTATAATCAAGTCTCTGACTTCTCAGTTTGCGATTATCTTTATCTAAATACTAGCGCATATATAGGTTTTATCTAAATTAAATATATGAATTTATAAATTATATATTTTTTTTTTTATTTATAAATTTATATTTAAATATTTTTAGTGTCAATTCTTCTTAAGTAAAAGCTTAAATATATTTTATTGGATCTAAAAAAAAAAAAGAAATAATATAAATAATATTATATTTCTTTTTAAATTCTCATTTTAATTTATTTAAAATTTGGTAAAATTAAAATATTAATTTTAATTATATATCATTCATAATTTTAAAATAAAATTAATTAATTTTAGTTTTTAGACAAATTAAAGTTGTTTAGCCTGAATGAAAAATTTTCCCATGACTATAATTGCTTTTAAATTTTAATCATATTATTTAAGTCATCTTAAATACCAAGAAATTCAAGGGCAACACTTTCATAATTAAAAATTAAATATATGATTTTCACTTAATTTAAGAACCCGCAATGCACCGTTAAGAATCATCCACAATTCCCAAAATGATCATCATTTTCTTTCGCTCTTAATAAATTCGAATAATTTTCGGGGTTCATCGAAATTTCTTGTAGCTCATAAATATTACAAGATGTGGAAAAGGGGAAAACTGTGAGGTATCTGTGAGGAAAATTAAGAAGAATTTTCCGTGAGTTGCACAAGTCAAATATTTGAAAATCTTCCAATTAAGAAATCGCAGGATGAGTGCTTTTAAGTTATAAATAAATAAAGCAAATAAAAATAATATAAAATTAATGGTTAAAAAAAATAATAAAATAAATAAGTTTTTAGTTATATAAATTATATATTATTTTAATCATTTTTATTTAGTTTTTATTTTATTTTTATTTTTTATTTTACAAATTTATTATTTGTAGATATTTTTTTTGTTATGCCGGAAAATATAACATAAAAATGTTATACATTTTTGCATTTAACTGATGCACATTATTTATTTATTTAAATGATTTTAAAAATAGTCCCATATTTTATAGTTTTCCGTTTTTAAACTTAAACTATCTTCAAATATTTTTAAGTTGATTATAGTTGATTTATTAAAATTTATATTTTCTCTTATGTATAATTTATTGTGTTATAATTATTTATTAATTATAATTATTATTAAATTAAAATATAAAATACAAAATAAAAATAAATACTAAATTTAAAGGGTATCCAATAGTCGACTTCTGAGTTGAATCCATGATTTAAAATATTTGAAATTTAAGATGCAAACCATGTTATATAAGAAGTCAGATCTACCCAAAGAGTATCTTATAGTCGACTCGCTTGTATCTTTTGGCCGTCCCGCTTTTGTTTCGCGGAAGCGAACGGCGTGAAATTTTCATGTGAAAATCGGCTAGAGAGAGAATTTTGGATGAATAACTGAAATAATGAAATTGCTTGTAATTCAATTTTTGGGCACAACAAAGCACAAGGAAATGTGAATGGGTATCTGAGACGGAAGGTCAGCCACCTGGTGTGGGCAGTGGTGGGTGGTTGTGGGTGCCAGGAGGGGTGGGGGGAGGGGGCAAGGAATATCTGTCGCCTATTAATCAACAAGTTGCTGTCTCCCATTGCTTGTCGTACGCTCGGGCGCGGCTCTCAATAACTCTCAGAGATTTGTGGGGCGGAGTTGGGTGCTGGATGGGGGGAAAGGTATGAAATTTATTGAACATGAGATTTCTCAAGTCCAACAGCAGCAGCAGCAGCAGCAGCAGCAACAACAACAACACAAATAACAACAACAGACGCGAGTCACGCAAATGTCCAAGTCCAAAGTCATTGAACGTATTGGCAACAGGCGGAAATTCCAAACGGAAGTCGCCTTCGGGAAAGGATAGCCAGTAACTGTAAAAAGTATCTTAACCGTTAGATCGCATGCAAAACAAAGAGAAGAAAATCCAAAGCTACTGGCAGAGACTCTCTACAACTCTGCGGCCGCGTCGCGTGTTAAGTTTCGCAAGCAAATTAAATTATTAAGGAGGCAGCCAAAAAGAAAAAGAAACGATAGCCGAAAAATAAATAAAAAAAAAAAAAATAAGTAAAATAAATAAAAAAAATTAAAATAAGTAAAATAAATAAAAAAAAAATATAATATATAAATAATAAATTTTAGCCTGACACATCGACTATTTAATGTCCTAACAAGTCAGGGAAAATAGTGTATATTATAGAGTTAATAGATAATAGATAAAAGATGATAGATAGTAGATATAATAGATATTAGATAAAAGGTAATAGATAATAGATAATAAAAAATAGTAGATAGTATGTAGTATATAGAAGCAAGAACAGGAGATAGTAGATACATAGAAAGTAGATAGTAGATAGTATATAGTAGATAGTAGATAGTAGATAGTAGATAGTAGATAGTAGATAGCAGATAGTAGATAGTAGATAGTAGATAGTAGATAGTAGATAGTAGATAGTAGATAGTAGATAGTAGATAGTAGATAGTAGATAGTAGATAGTAGATAGTAGATAAAAGATAGTAGATAGTAGATAGTAGATAGTAGATAGTAGATAGTAGATAGTAGATAGTAGATAATAGATAGTAGATAGTAGATAGTAGATAGTAGATAGTAGATAGTAGATAGTAGATAGTAGATAGTAGATAGTAGATAGTAGATAGTAGATAGTAGATAGTAGATAGTAGATAGTAGATAGTAGATAGTAGATAGTAGATAGTAGATAGTAGATAGTAGATAGTAGATAGTAGATAGTAGATAGTAGATAGTAGATATTAGATAGTAGAAAGTAGATACTTAGTGAATAAAAGATATAAAAATGTATAATAGTAGCAGATTAGAAGCTAATAATATTTTGGGTAATTTGAAAAGTTCAAATTACTTAATTAAGATTAAAATAAACGATGTATTACTTAATTAACTCTGAAGTCAAGATACCCATAAAAATCGGGCTATTAAACAGGCTGTGATTATTTTTGTCCAAGAGCCAAAAAACGTAATGGCCAAAATTGCCGAAGAGTCGCTTAAAAAAGTTATTAGAGTGCGTCAACACGGCAACTAAAAAGCAACGTCAACAACAACAAATACAACTAAAAAGCAATAACAACAACAAAAACATCGGCTAAAAAGCAACAACAAAAACAACAAAAACATAAGAGAAACGACAAGAGGAACGCAAACTGTTGCCATCTGCGGACTTTGTGGACGATAATGATAATTATATTAATCATGATGATGATGATAATAATAATGTTGTTGTTGTTGTTGTTGCTGCTGTTGATGTTTTGGTTGTTGTTGTCGCCCAAAACTGATCATTGACCGTCACGCCTGACGCAAATGTGGCATCGGTTGCCGTCGCTTTCCAAACTCGTGTGCCAAAGCATTCGATGTGGGCGGCTGAGAAAATAAACGAGGGGCTAGGAGAGGTGATGGGGAGGGAGGTGAGGGAAGAGGAAAGCAGGAAGCGGGGGGACGAGACGTGACGTGACGTGTGGCTGCCCCAAGAGTTGGCCACTCAATCAAATGGGCAGCGAAGCGCCAGGCGGCAGTCCGACAAATGAATTTGCAGAGTTGCGATTTGCATTTTTGGTACAGAGTTTAAACTAGTATAAGTTGCAGATTCAGATACAGATACACATACAAACACACAGATACAAATACATAGATACAGGTACACAGACACAGATACAGATACATCTGTAGAGCGTGCGAAGTGTAATTATAAATCATCGCAAATGTGAATAAACTTTGGATGTGAATCGATCCCGGAGGCTGTAACAACGGAGGAGGGGCGACTGGGGGAGCGGGGGGTCTGGTGATACGCGTTGTGAGATGAAATTAAAATTATGGCACATAATTTTGGCTAATAACAAAGTATTAAAAACTGAATTAATTTGTTTACAGTTTCGCCGATCGACAGTTTTGTATATGAGTCCATGACATTAATGGGTTTTATCGCGCGAGACATCGATTAAGGAAAGTGAATCTTTTTATAGATAAAAATTTCATTATAAAATATATAATGAAATTTTTATCTATAAAAAGATTCACTTTTCTTAATCAATGTTATAGATAACAAGTGTTACTTAAGAGACAGGTAAAAAATTGATGAAAAAACTAAAGATATAATTAAGGTACATTTTATATACAATCAACGCTTTAATAAAAATTAATTAATTTGTGAAAAAGTATCTGAAAGATGACAACGAAAATGTAGATACTTTAATTTTAGATACTTGAATTAAATTGTGATCTTTATAAATAAAACTAAAATAAATACAGATCCGATCATAAATTGAGATTTTATTGAAAAGTTCTCTCACATAGAGCCTTTTACCAAAATGAAGCTACAAGAAACTAAAAAAATGTTGGCAGGATGTTTTCTTAGTAAAAAAATAGAATTTAGTTTATAAATATTTGAAAGGAATAAAGGAATAACTGAACTTAAAAAAAAAAAAACAATCTATAATAACAGATTAAATATCTTTCCTTTAGTCATCTATTTTTGCAGTATATTGTATCTACATCTATAATCTATCTATCTATATATATATATATATATATGTATATATGTATATGTATATATTGTATATATATGTATATATAAATATATATAGTATATATAGATTAGTAGATGGAACCATGAGTAAATATATATATAAATAAACTATAAAAAGAAATAGACCAAAGAAATATATTTTATTCGTCCATTCATCTATCTACAAATCTGTCCTGTTTATCTATCTATCTATCTAGCTACTTATTTTTCTTTATATCTTTACTTCCTTCCATCCATAATATATAAATAGGCAGATTTAAAAAATATATACCACGATTTTTTTATGTATAAAAAAGATAAAAATAAAATTAATACTTATCTTTATAATTTATACAAAATAAATTATCTCAGAATAATAAATTTTCTAAATAATAAAATCCACTCAAAAGTGTCTTCTAATCCAATTTGAATAATTAATGTTCAATTTTGGGCACCTGCCGTTCGTCGCCACATCCTTTTCTAATAGCTTTACACATTTATCCTGGTTATTTACCTATTTACAGCCTGCGAGTTGCTCCTTCGCTCGCAGTTAATTAAATATTAATTCAAAGTGAATTATTCAAAACTTTTAGTTGAATTTCCCCAGTCAATCGTTTAGCTTGTACCTCCTTGCACCCCGCCCAAACACAAATCATTTTAAGCTCCCAAATTCTAGGCTCTTTTCAGGCTTGTAACTCCCACAACAATTTCCTCGCAAATCCCAAATACATCGAAGTCGAGGCACTCGGCCAAGTCGCTGGGCAGGGCAACAATCGTTACCACAAAATCCCGCACAACAATCAACAGCTTGTCTATCGGAAAATTTGTAGTCAGCAGACTTCCCCATTTTCCAGCCCCTCCCCCCTGCCCGCAAGAGTATATAATGTATTAAAGACATCATTGTGGAGCCCAAAGTATGGGTCTTACTTTCGCCTGGCTGAGCTTCCTATGTACTCGGGGGCAGACACAATGTGAGGGGCTGGGCATTTGAATGGATTTCGGCGGACGGAACGGGAGCGAGGCCTACGTCAACATGAGAGACCATCCGTCGCAGACATGGATGACTCATTGATGATACATAAAACATATACAGACACACTCACACACACACACACACACACACACACACATACATTACATAGATGAGGAGAGTGATGACTGCCGGAAGTTGTAAAGAGCCACCCGCAGCACCTCCTGCCAGTCGAGGCATTTTCTCACTCAATCTATCCATCGCTTCTTCTCCTTCCTCTCCTACTTACTGTTCTCCCTCTCTCTCTCTCTCTGTCAACGCTTTTCTTCTTCTGCTTCGACCCTGTCTATGTCATTGCATTTCATCTTACTTGGCTCTACGTTTTAGCCTAATTAGGCGTAAACTTGGCAACACTTTCGGTCTATGCGTACGAAATCAGCTAAAAGCTACAGACGCTTTATACATTTCGTCCTTCCTCCCGCCTCTCTACGATTCTCCAGTTCTATCTGCATATGTATCTGTATCTGTATTTGGTTTTGTATCTGTATCTGTTGGGCTCTTGGCTGCTGCAGATGCTGCTGAATATTCTGAACATTTCTTTTACTCATTATCACATTTTGCGGTCGTCCTGCGATTGTAGCTTTTAATTTTATCGATTATCATCTGTATGTACATCTGTGTGTATGTGTGTGTATGTGTGTGTGTGTGTCCGTCTGTGTGTGTGTATGCATATGTCTGTGTGTGGTCGAATTTTCGGCCCCAAAAGCATTTTAGCTGCCAAATGGGGATTGTCCTTTTTCGTTATTGTTGCCCCAGTGGAGCGTACAATGTGCTTTTTATTGGTCATGGACAGGACGCCCATAGCCTTGAAAAGAGGAAACGAAAGTAATGTATCCAAGGGATTAGCCAAGGATGAAGAACTTATATGAAAATAATAATTAAGAAGCCCAAGAGAAGAAGTTATACAAAATGCTGAGAGAACCTTTTTAATACTTAAAAATTTCTTAAGCTCCGAGTTTTGATCCTGATTTAGAATCTGTGCCTGAGTCCTGATGTTGAGCTCAGACCTTTTCACTTTTTGCTTATTATAACAAAAATATTTTGATGCCTAAATTATTAAGAATAAGTTGAAAAGGGTTTAGTCAGCTATATGATTTCTGCCAAGGATGGATGTCAATGAACCCCGGGGCACTCCACTCCACGTGCGGCGGGGAGTCACGTGACTTCCCTGGATGAAAAGTTGAGATGGAGAAGTTGCCACTTGGAAGCCACTTAACAGTTTGAAAACTTTCGGTATAATAAATTTTGAACCAAGAGCAGGTGATACTTAGAGTGTGGGAACAGATGGGGGCTGCTGAGGTGGAGGGGTGAAGTACCAAAAGTGTTGCCTACTTTCGAGTGTGTCGTTCACAGGATGGCAATAAAAGGGAATTTTATTGCCCACACGTCGAAATGGCTTATGGAGCTCACATAACACTTTTGGACGGCACAACAAGATGTTGTCTGAACCACCTAAATATCATGTACACACACACACACACACACACACACACACACACACACACACACACACACATACACACACAGGCACACATACGAACTCAGAAATATATACAGCGTAGACTTTTGTGGCCTCGGCGAATGTTGAGTTCAAGGAGACGTCACCGATGAAGTCCTTCGTCGTTGTAGTTGCAGCATCCCAGCAGCTGTTGGCCAACTCGAAGGACACTCAACAACAAAGTCACAACTCTCCATGTCTTGTTCTCTTCATTACCCACTCTCCCTTGCTCTCTCTCTCTCTCTCTCTCTCTCTCGCTCAGTTGGCATCTCAGTGAGCTTGCGCATTGGAAAGTCTGGCAACTCTCCGCTCAACTGCATCTCAGTTATGCAATGTTACGGACATACCCTTCATCTGGACGCTATGTTGTCTCATCCATGTTACCAACAGACATGACTCTCTTCTCTCTCTATCTCTATCTCACTCTGTTATCTCCGTCTCACTCTCTTTTTTCGTCACTTATCGACTGCAAGCGACTCTCAGCTGTCTACAAAATCTGCAACAGAATCCTTGTTGGGTTTCATCGCTGCTGCTGACAGTTTACTCAACACAATGACGTCAACACTGGGTGTAACGCCCACTGGGTGGGCGGGGCTGGGTGCCAGCTTCCATCAGTGGGTAAAGTTTTTTCAAAACTTTTCACTGAAAGTAATGCCTTCTGCCTGAAGTTCAACGGCGAAATGTATTGTAGCTATTGCCCAGCCAGGACTTGACAGCTTTGTGATTCATTTCAGCCTTACTTATGTAATGGACTCTTATATGAAAGGATAATCTTTTCTTATCCTTGCAGCTTTATCAACTGTTTAAGGTGTATTTGTTCTTAACATCGCCTCATTGGATGTTTTTTTGTTGCTTCTCAGGTTCAAAGTTTCAAAGATCAAGGAACTTAGGGGAAGCCTTAGGAGTTGTTTGGAATTTGATGTATTACAGTTCTTAAATGCCGCGGGGTTAGAAATTAAAAAAAAAAAAAAAATCTTAAATTTTATATATCCTTTATTATCCTTACTTTATTAACGGACACTCACAATACAAGCTTTAGGAACTCTTCAAATAAGTTGACGAAATTTGCATAATTTATATATATAATATTTATAACAGCAAATACTTAAATAAATTATAAAGGATGTTTTTTATACTCTACTTTACCTCAAAATTTATAAGTATTTTTATATTTATGCAAAATGAATCATATAACCATTTTTTATTTAAAATAATTATAATAATAATTTAGTTATATATAAAAATAATTCAAATTACACATTATATATATATATATAGACAATAAAGACAATGAAATATACCTACGAATATTTTATTATTTATTTCTCTCGAAATATATATATATATATATAATGTTTTAATTTTTTAATTTTATATATAATAAATATGTAAGTTCAAAAGTCAATTGAAGTTGCTTTTAATCGAGAGAAATAAATAATAAAATAAAATAAATAAAATATTCGTAGGTATATTTCATTGTCTTTAAAAATAAGACTTAAATATTATTAAATAAATAGATATGATTTGAATTTTTTATTTAAAATATACTAAATGTGTATTAAAATAAAAAATTAAAATAATATGGTTAACTTATTTTTTTATCTACAAATCCAATGTAAAAATAAAAATGTTTATAATTCTAAAAAGGTTCAAGGACATACAAAATATACTATTAAATTTTTAGATTTACACGCTATGTAAATAAGTAGTTTTTTTTTAAATAAAAAAGATATTTGGATTCTTCCTTAGGAAATGGAATATTATCATTTGACTGAACACCTGATAAATAATATGTATTTTAATGAATCCACAATCATTTCCTTATCGGACTCTCAGATGATTAACAATAAGCATTATAAACGGCGAACAATCGTAGGAAATACAAAATATAATCACTTGTCCTTATTTGGTTAAATTGCAACTAAGCAACAAATCGAAAGATAATCAGCATAATTAAATTAGCTTTAAGCATGCGACTGACGGCGAATTTTCAGATCGATCGTTGCCTTCGATGTTGAGTGACACTTTCAATCAGAATCCAAATAAACATTAAATTTCAACGGACGAAGCCAACGGATCTTTATAGACGTATAAAGTATATTTATATATAACACGATTTCCGCGATTGGCGGGTCAGTAAATAATTGGAGGCTCCTGGAGAGCAACTGGAACAGGAATCGAACGGTTCCACGATCGAAAGCTAATTATGGAATGTTATTGGAGGCGGGCAAAGGCAATCAAAGGCGATCAGGTGAGGAAACTGTTCACCTTTCAGTTTTCAGTTTTCAGTTTGTTTTTCTTTCTTCCGATGATCTTGCGGAGATTTCAACAATAGCAGCAGCAACAGCAACAACAACGACAACAACGGTAGCAACAATATAATAGTATTAACAACAAATGCAGTCGTTGGCTGACTAACAACAATAAACAATAACAAATACAAAAGGCAATCGAAGTCAAATGGGACGCTGCTTGATCTCAACGAATTTAAGATGCTCTTCCTGAGGCGGAAGGCGGCCTTAATTAAAAATTAATTTTATAATTGTTAAAAATCACATATTACTTAAAAATATATTTTATAAATAATATAATATAATATAATTTATAAAAAATAATATTATTTAAAAAATGAAAAACATTTTTTTTTATATTAATATGAAATGATTATTTAAATTAACAGCTTTAATTTTTATAAAATTTAATGATTTTATTCGAATTTAGTTTTAAATTCAATGAAAACTGAATTGATAAAAAATATATATTTAAGAATGGTTAAAATATTTTAATAAATTTATTAATCTTAGACATTTTAATTTTACTTTAGTCTTATTTGTATAAATAGTTTACATTTACTTTTTTTCTTTAATATTTAATTTTTATTTTTAATAATTTTAGGTATATCCTTTTTTGTATTAATTTATAATATAATTTTAATTAAGACTATATAAATATTTAATCAATTTTTTTAATTTCCTTTACTTTTACAGCGATTTTTTATATTTATTTAATTTTTATAAAATTTGCTATATTTTATAGAAAATTCTAAAAATATGTTTCCCAAATAAACATAGAAGCTTTACCACACAATATTTAAAGTGCTAATGTGAAAAACGCATACTTTATATATTTTAAAATATCATGAAGACTTTCTTCCCTTTTCTGGAAACGCAAGTCATCGTCGTTATGCCCCGAGTTAGGGTATAACAATAACAGAAAAGTTGAAGTTGTAAACAAAACGCACGCGTCGCGAATGAAGCAATCGACAAATGCAAGCGGAGAGTTGGGCGGGGGAAGGAGCGTAATGTGTGTAGAATTGGAGGAGGAGGAGGGGCGACAGAGGAGGAGATGCTGCATTTATTTGGAATTGAGCCGGATGACGAGACGAAAATTTCACTATGCAACACATCGTCGACGTCATATGGAAAATTTCACTTGCACGCTTTGAAAAAAGTGCAGTCATCGGAGGAGCATAGACGAGGGAGGGGGGAGAAGAGTGGCGGAGGGGGTGCTGTGATGTGTGTGTAACATTAGCGAAGGGGGAGACACAGAGTGTCGGGTCTTGTTTGGATTATGGGGGCGGGGAAGGGGAAGGGGCTGAGCTACGGAGTGTGGTAATCACATGTTTCCATAGAGCAGCACCGGCAACAGTGCGTCTTTTTTTATTTGTTGTTGTTTATTGTTTGTTATTTATTTATCTCTGCTTTTTTATACCCTGTAAACAAGCACTTGCAAACGCGGGTATGGCAACTGCCAGAAAAGGATAACGAGAATATGGTAAGGATAATTTAAGTAAAAATGCAAATGGAAGTTGGTATTAAGGAAGGGAAAAAATAAGATAATCAGATAAAAAAACTTTAGAAAAAGTTTGCAGGGAATAAAAACAGGACACTTGAAAAAGACTTAAATTATTATGAGTATTTAAAAAATCGTTATCCTTGCCAAGATTTTGTTGGAAAAGCGACTCGAAGGAATTGCAGTTGGAAAAATAAGAAGATACAGAAAACAAGAGATTTAAATAGCCGTAAGACTTTTAAGGATAACATACTTAACATTGAAGGATCTATTGAAGAAGCTAGTCTTAACATCGGACTGGTATTTATTAATATTTAATATTTAATATTTTTACATTTTTAAATTAAAGATTTTTAATTTTAATTGACTACTTAATTAGTTGTTATTTAATTTATTATTCATTTATTTTATTTTACATTATTTCATTTGTTTTATTTATTTTATTAATTTATTTTTTACTAACAATTTATTTATAAATCATTTCAGCAATTTAGTTTATATTTATTATATGTATTATATATTTTATATATCTTTTAATTCAATTTTATTTATTTTATTTCTAATTTATTAACTTATTTCTATTTATTTTATTTTATTTTTAAAAAATGATTAAAAGATATTTCGAAATTAGAAATTCCTTTAAATTTGACCCATAAGTAAAATAAGTCAAATTGACAATCATTTCGACTGCATAGAATAAAAAAAAAAATGTTTATATTTAAATAAAAATTTCTTTAAATTTTTTAAAATACATAAAGTAACTATTTTTAACTATTCTTCAGAGTTAATCAATTTTAATTTTGCTGCTGGTATAAAAGCCTCTCATAGCTGTAGATGATCTATAAATTGTATTCTAAATAAAGAACTCAAGATATACAGTTAATTGTTTAATCTGAGCAATTAAACACCGACTTCAACAATTACAGGGTATCTACAATTCTAAGCCCTGCATTTTATTAAAAATTTAATTTTTTTTTTTTGGCACTTTCACTCTCATTCCCAGTCACAGTCGCAGTCCCAGTCGCAGTCGCAGTCGCAGTCGCAGTCGCAGTCCCGGCTTCGGTTCGCTTCGTCTGACTCCGTTCGGTTCGGGTCTGGGGTATTACGTTGTGTGTTGTTTGGATGCTTCTTTTGGAGAGATAAGCGGCATTTGTTTATGTCGTTTGGGAGCTGCAGGGATTTTCATGGTGTTGTTGTTGTTGTTGTTGTTAGCAAATAAACAAGCGCGGGGAAATTGAATTTGAATCGTTTATTTAACACCCAAAAACAGAATTGGGTGCATCGGGTGTGCGTTTGTGCCTAGTAAAAATCATTGTGTAGTATCCAAGGTTCGTTATCCAAAGGCCATAAATATTGCCGTTACTCTCCCCCTCACCGCATTTCTTGGGGATATATTTATACACACTTTGGGTGTCTTATGTTTATGGGCGCCCGTGGTACCTATGGGGGCGACATTGATTTGTAGAGACATCGTCTTATATAAATTCATAATTCCGATGCATTCCGGTTTCCGTTGGTAATGCGATTGTAATTTGGATGATTTAATGACCGATTATAGATCATTAGGGTGCGTTTTGGGAGATTGTGTAATCGCGATAAATGCTCACGGTTATCAATCAAATTTAATTAACCGCTTTTTTTTTTTATATATGTATATCATGAGTTTGTAACTTTTCAGATTTCATTTGCTTATTTATAGAAGTTGTAAGGGAAAACTCAAGCTATAAATAGAATCCACTAAGAGTGAAAATGATGAAGTTACAAAAAAAAAAAAATAAATAAAAAAAATAATTAAAATGAAACTATATATATTATATTAATTATAATAATAAATATATTCGGTGAAATTGCGGACAAAAAAAAATTACAATTCGTAGAAAAGCAAATAAATAAATAATTCAATTAAAAAGGCAAAGCAATTTAAAGATAAAGTTTAAATTTAAAATTGAAAACAGAAGTTGAAACTTTAAAAAAGAAAGAAAACTTTTTTAAAAAAAAAGTTGTGTATAGAATTAAAAATAAAATAAATAAAAAGTTATAGTTTAGTTAGGGCTTATAATAAAAGTTGACGATTAAATGATAAGAAAACAGAAGTTGCGATTAAAAGAAAAAAGCGTGGGTTAAAAATTAATTTATAAATAAATCTTACATATTTTTAAAATAAATATTAATAATATATACATAAAAATAATAAAATATATATTCTTAAATAAATAGAAATAAATTATTTATAGGTTTTGTTAATGGAAGAAGTTAATTCAACACAAGCTAAGAAAAGTTGTTTCTTTTAGGATTCTTTCAGATTTTGCGAGTTAATAAAAATCAATAAATTTTATCGATCGATTGAGTCTGCTTTCTGTTTGGAAACAATCACCTTGCCAGTCGTTTGGCACCTGCTCTGAATGCCAACGGCCAAGTTCAAGCTGCAAGGACATCAAAGATCGTGTCGGGAACAGATTCTCGTCCGTCCCTCTTCCTGTTTTTATAATTCGTTCCTTGTGTTTGTTGCGGTTCCAGTGGAAAAATAAATACCTCCAGTGCCGCACGGAAAGCAGCCGCCTGAGTCTGGAATTGACGGATAATATGGCTGTGGTTCGGGCTGCAGTTGCAGCATCTGTGCGCCAGATGGCGCTACCTTGTGCCCACTCCACAGCTCGCAGATGGAGTCCCATTGAACTGTCAGCGCAATTGGAACTGCATTATGTATACAATATAAATGTACTGCACATGCAGCTATGAACTTTCCCATCCGAACTGTGCAATTATTGGCTTGCAGATACTTTGCACAAAATGTATCTGATGGATACACGTGTGCGTATGTTTTGGTACTGGGGTTGCCTTTCTTAAGTGTCTGTCAAAAGCTGACTAATGGTCTACGCACTGAAGCTTATGCGGCCCCATCACGGGGTTTGGGACGTCGACGATGGGGCGGATGGGGACAGAGGGTGGGTCGGAGCTGTCATGCGTTGGCGTGTGAAAATTGTTAACAAATTGCAGCGTCGAAATAATTTGAAAAATACAGAGATTTAAATTTAGAAAAATATCGAAATCTCTTCGAATGCAACGACTGCAGGCGGCGATTTGAAAGTGAAATTTGAATGTGTGAAAAATTGTGGTAAGTTTTTTATATATATTTTTTTTCCTCCACTCTCTCTCCCGATTTCTAGAAATATTTGTGTGTGGGCGGAAAATGCAACTTTAATTGACAATTCAGATGGAAAACTTTTGAAAATGGAAAATGTCTGTCGATGAATGATGAATGTGCTGTTCGAATGACCGCATTTGGTGTAATAAAATAAAATCAAAATTATTTTAAGCTTTCAAACTTCTTTTTAAAAGTCCAATTTCCAAATGCACGCAGTAAGTCAAAGGAATATTTAGAAATTCCAAGAATGTTTCCATTTTATTATTATTTACAGCCCCCACCCCATCTTGTAATAAAATGTACCAACAAAAAATTCGCGCTTTTACTGCCAGCCACAGGTTGATAACAATTCACACCTGAATCTGGAACACGAAGACACAGTTGACCCACTAAAGGCCCGGTGGTGCCTGGTGCCTGGTGCCTGGTGCCTGGTGCCAGGTTCCAGGTTTAACTTTTGCCTGGACATCTGTTGTTTCTGGGGTAATTTGTAAAAATTATTGCTCATACCTTGGTAGACTTTATGGCCATTTCAAACAGGGCCAAGAACGAAAAGACTTTCATTGTGTTTACTAACCGATTCACTCAATTGAAGTCAATTAAACCTTAACCGTTAAATGTAATTTTAATGGGTATAATGAGTCGGGTATATATATAGTATATATAAGATAAATTGTGAATTAAATTGATGATCCATCCACATCTTCTTTCTTTCGGGAACTGCAGAAGTTCTTGTTACTCTTTCTGATCTCTCATTTTTACTTAGTACGATTTATGGATATATATGGAAATATGGGAAATTTCACATTGGGATTAAAATAAGTGTTATATTTGGAAATTATATATATGCATATTTTTATATATTATATATATATTATAAACGAATTTCCACTAGAAACTGGAATGTAAGAAAGAATCCCTCGTATAGTCTTAGCTTGTAGAAATACCTTAGACTTAAAAGACCTCACTTAGTGTGAAGAGTATCTGCTAGCCGATTATATATTATATGCGCCTTATGGGCAACGTAAAGTACTTAAATTTTTTATATATGAAATATATATTATTATTATATATAAAATACATTTTATATTTTTTTATAAACGAAGTAATTTGCAGTCAAAATTTATAGTTAAAATCATCCTCTCTTCCTCAATGGATTATTTGTATATGGGAATTAATAATTGAAGTAGATAATTATTAATTAAATAATTGAATATAAAAAGTAATACCAGTTTTTTGCCTAAATTTGAAATATTAAGAATCATTAATTAAATGCTGAACAGGAATTAAACTTGTTAGGTCTATGTTAGAGTATCTGCCAGTCGACTCTTTACATGTAGCCTCCAGTCTTTCAATTAGTTTTCTACTCGCATCGCAAGTAAAAGTAAAATCATTACATAAATCTTTTGAAATACTTTACTTAAATAAAAATAAAAATATTTTAATGTATAAAAATGTATACATTATTATTCATATATTTTAAAATATATATTATTTTTAAATAATTATTTTTTATAGTTTATTTACTTCAATTAAGTTGATTCATTTATTAAAACAAGCTAAACGCTTTGTTTTGTTGCCCTCAAACTAAATTGATAGCAGGATTTAATAATTTAATAATTGTATTTATTTAATTATAGGTCCAATGCATAGAGTATCTGCTAGTCTAGTCAGTCTACCTGTTCATCTCACACTTTCCTTGACATTCTACGCACACGCACTTTCCAACTGTCGGCGTTTGTTGTCAACCTCAAACTTGACTTGAATTTGCGGTTGAAGTAATTATTAAAAAATACGAAAAAAAAAATAAATAAATAAATAAAAAAATACATAAATTTTTGTGCTGTAATTTCGCAAAGTTTTGTAATTTCGCTCATGCGTCAATGTTGAGATGTTGGGGGCCTGTTTTTACCGTTTGTCGACTTCGCCCCATTGCTAAATACAAAAATAAACAATAAGTTGCGAGATTTTGCGTAAGACGTTTCGCTGCTCTCATTCACCATGAGTAATGGGAATCTGATTCACTGGCTTGGGGGGGTACAAGGGAGGAAAGACCGAGGAGAAGGCGGAGGAGGAGGCGGAAGGCCTCCGCCTGTCAATTTTTGACATATCTTTTGTTCCTCGCATCGGGTATTTCGCACACTCGTTTGTGGAGCAAGGACGTAATACCATTTGCCAGACCTTGGGCTTCCTGCTTTCACTGCTTTTGGATCCACCCACACACCCACACACCCACACACCCGCACACCAAATACGGCCACGAACTGTGGTCATCCAAAGAAAGCCTCATTAAACTTATTCGACTCTTTTTAAAGTAATCTTATTTTGGGAGCGGAAAATGTGAAATGCACATTTTTTGAAACGAGTTTCGTTTCCATGACTCATGCTGGGGCAGCTGTCGGAGAAGATCACTTGGTGGACCAATCAATAAATGGTTAACAGAGTCTGTTAACAGTCAACAGGCTGTAACATCCAACAGCTGGCAGATCAATATATGTTTAAAAGACTTTAGGATCCAATTTTAAGCTTACTTCAAAAATTGTTTAATTTTAATTCTGTTTAATCTGTTGATTATAAATATATATGCAAGAGTAATAATTATATAAAAAATAAAAATACCAATAAAAAGGTAAAACAGAAAAAAATAGATAAAAAATAAGATTAATAATCCTATTGAAATATATATTAAATAAATTAAATATCTGTGAAAATAAACTAAATACAAATGAATTAAAAATGATCAAATAAAAAAAATAAAAAACAATATAAATATTAAAAAATACTTAATTAATAAAGGGAAATTAAAAAAAATTGAGAAAATTTAAATATAAAATGAAAAATAATTACTATAGAAAATAAATTTAAAATATTTCAATAAAGGAATAAAAAAAAATATTTATTATAAAATAAAAAGAAAACATTAATAAATAATAAATAAAAAAAAAAAATAATAATAATATAAAAAAACTTAAAAATAACAAAAAGTTAATAACGAATTAAATAATAATTAAAATCACTCGAAAAAAATAATAAAAATAAAAATATATTAAATCGCTTTATTTATTTAATTTATTTATATTAATTTTATTAATATATTTAATTTGTTGATCAGTTAAGAATTTTAAAATTTTATGAAATTTTCTTATTAATTTTTTTTTTGGTTGCTGGGATATACCGTCCGTTTGTTGCAGCCACTGTTTACTGTACGTCAACCTCTCCCCAATTCATTTCAATGAAATTCTTTTCCAGTCCCGACTCCACAAATGTCATGACGTCGTCTTCCGAATATCGAAACGACTGCTTTCCAATCACGGATATCAAATAATTAACAAAATCTGTCAGTCCGTTGGGCGAGTTGACATCCGCGTCTCGGAAAAGCGTCTCCTCTGATCCTTGCTCCGCATAAGGTGGGCTGCCCGGTGTGTTCAGGAAGTAGGAGCCTCTTAGTCTGTGTGACGTGTGGTAGCCCATCAAGGCAGTGGGTTTGTTCTTGAAGCATCGTCCTAGCAGATAGAAGATCCAACCCCGGCACTCCTTAGCCCAGAAACCATGCGATGAGGTTATCGACTCGGTATACAACTCAGAGGCACGTTTGTGGCTGCAGCCGCCAGGAGAGGTCGAGTACTCGCAGCCGGGCTGCTGCAGCCTGTCGAAGTTGACATAGAAATCCGCATGACCCGCGGGTTTCATCATGCCACGTGAAAGCGGATTTGTATGAATAACATCCACAAATTCGGCATCACCCGCATCCAAGCGCTGCGACTTATCCACGATGGTGAAGAGGGGCTTGGCAGGATCCAGGGCCGTGATATGCTTCAACTTGTGGTTCAAATAGTTGGCCGACATTCCTGCCAGCTGAGCACCCAGACTGAAGCCAATCACGTGCAGATCCTCATTGGTCGTCACTCGCTCCTTTATCATGTTGTTTACCAACTGTGCCAGACACTTGCTGACCAACTGAAGGTTCTGCACGGCCTGTGGGTAGCAGCCCTTGGGCACCAGCGGTCCGTAGTCTATGGTTATGACATTGACGTGCTCCTGTCCCAGCAACACCTGCCGCATATCGGAGATGGTCGCATCGTCACGATTGCCCGTATATCCGTGGAGTAGAATTTCGATGGGTTTTCTGGGCAGATAGTCCTGGATACTCAAATCAATTGGATTGATTAACTTGGGTATCTTCAGTGTTGCACTGCGGACAAAAGTGGATTAGAAATTGTCCAGAAGATGCGGAGTTTTCTTTCTATTTACTTTGTGTAGAGCCAGAACTGAATGTCCCGGTTCGGACAGCCATTCCAGGCCCTCGGACAGGCCCAAAGATTTTCAACGTAACAAATGAGAAAAACTATAAAAACGCGCCGTATTAACTTCGAGTTTCCCAGCGATCTATTCCCAGAGTGAAAACTACACCCACCCATTGGAAGAAGCCTCATGTTTGAGTGCTGATTGCTTATAAACTGTACGTCTCGGAACGCTCCACTTTGCTTTTAAAGTGCCCTATAAAATCTGAGGTCAGAGCTTTGAATCTTGTCTCTGACCGAGACTAAAATTCGTAACACTAACTGAACGTGATTTAAAATGGTTTTAGGGCTGGGAAAATACTTTCCACGAACTTCACATTCTAAAAAGTAAAAATTTCTTTTCAAGCGATTTTTTTTATAGAAATATAAATAATAAAATCTTTAATTTTGTTGCTTAATGTAAAGTTCGTAACATGTGCAAAAGTAGTTTAAATATTTAATTAAAAGTTGTATAGTAGATTATAAAAAATTATATATAATAAAATGTATTATTGCTTATAAAATGTTTTCTTAATTTTAATTTTAATTAAATTTAAATAAATTTTTCAATATTATTATTTAAATAATAATTTATATTTTAAATAACTCTTTCTTATTAATTTATACTCTGTTTATTTAAATAAGTTATTTTGAGCCGAAGACCTAGTAGCTTCTAAATGTAGTAGATTAAGAATTTGATTGTTAATAAAAAAAATTAAAAAAAAATATATATGATTTTTTATATCTTTTTATGTTGATATTATTTTTTTTCTTACTCTTTGATAAAATATTTTGTTATTATTTTTATTATAAAATAAAATAGTACTTATATATTTTTATACTATTTATAGCTTCTGACTCATGTGTAAATAAATGCAAACTTAATTAATAATTATCCAAAAAATATATTACTTTTAAAAATCTCTTGATAAAACTTCTATATTTTTTTAAGAAAATTTTAAGTCGTTGAAATAAACTTGTTTTATTCATGCATCGAAATGTATATACGAATATATAGTTTTTAAAAATAATTCATAAATGTATTTAAAAATAAATTAAATTAAAAATAAAAATATATATTAAAGTCCCACGTCTAGATCAAGGAAATCTATTGAATTTTTTAATTAATAAATTGGATTTATCAGATGGTAGGCCACAAAATAAATAATCTAAACGGGATAAAGTTTATAGTAAATATTATAGATATATATATATACGTATCATTTAACCTGCTGCAATTGCCTGACAGTCAAGTTCATTCCCCGATTAACTCTTTAAATAAGTAATTGAGTTCAGATTAGTTCCAACCTCTGGTAGCAGGTGACTAACCCAAGCAACACGTAGGATTTACTTTTAAGGTAATTGGAGGCTCAGCATGTGGAAGCCTCTGTGGGCTTCATGGGGGGGAGGAAGGGAGTGAACGCATCATTTGAAATGCAGACCGAGTGCGAAATGTTTCTCACCTTTCGGGCAATTAGTTGGTTTTGCCGTCCGCACATGAAAAACCTTTTCAAGTGCATTAGCCTATCGATTTTTCTTGATACATGGCGCGGAGGCTATTAAACATGGCCAAAACACTTGGGAGTCTCATTTTGCAAATCAAACTAATCCGCTTAAAGGCCTCGATTTTCCAGAGCTGCCAGACGATGAGAACGTCGCAGTCGCCGTCGCCGTCGCCGTCGCCGTCGTTTAAGTTGACGTCGTCGTTGTCGATGTCTGGAACCATTTGCCACTGAAGCGAACTAAGCTGCCGGCCGCTGGGGCCAGCTGGGGTATCGATTGCCACAGGGTAAAAGGTAAGAGCCGAACCGGACTCAGGTGAGCAGTCGAGATGGTCTTAAGTGGGCTATGGACGTGACAGACACGTGACAATGCGGGTCTCTGCCTTCGACTGCTTCTAACAATAGAGCTGCTAATTTTGTGCATTTGCAGTTGCCTTCCATGAGCGGAGGGGCGGAGGGGGGGTTTGGGTGTACTGTGTGAGTGGATAAGCCGGCCATGTCGGTGGCTAATCAGTAGCAATGGCCACACGTTAAGCCCAGAGACCCGCCCAGTGCCGGGCGACCCACTTGAACATGCGCGCTCGTGACATTCGACTGGGAAACGTGCAGAATGTAACGGGAAATCGACAAAAGAGCAAAACTGAAATGCAAAACGTGCGAAACGTCACTTGACTTGGGCCCCAAGCCCCATGCCACAAGCCTAGAGTCAGCTGATGCGTCACTGCGGAAAAGCTAAGAAAAAGAATGAACAACAAAAAGACGAAAAAAATAAATAAAAAAAATTTGTTTAAATAAAAGCAATGAAAATGCGCAAAAAGCAAAACAAAAATCAGGAAATTGTGAGGCGCGAAATGCACAGCTGAGGCATGAGCCATGAGGCATGAGACACGCACGGCAGCGACATGCGGCGGCGACTGGAGGCAACAGACAAATCTCAGACAAAAGCAGCAACAATAATAGCAACAACAACAACAATAGAAACAACATCAACATCAACAGAAATAATAACTCATTACAGCCACGACTTTGACAATTACAAAAGCTGACAGTTTGACGTTTTGAATCACGCGCCTAGCGTCAAAAGCGGCAACTGCGGCAACGGCGGCAGCAACAACTCAATGCAGCCTTTCGACGACACAAAAGGCAAATTCGATCATTTTTTTTACAATTATTTATGCTTCACATTTCAATAATAACAAATACAATTAACGGTACATATGGAATTTATAGCAACGTCAACAGCTCAGAGGTCATCGCAGTCAAATTCCAATTCGAATGCAAGCGAAATGAAAAGTGACCCTCAAACTGTAACGTCTTGCACAGTCCGCCCCAAACTGTAGTGGAGCCAAGAAAAAAAGACTTTAATATTTCATTTAATTTTTGGGCACGAACATCGAGCGAGCATCTTTTAATGATCATTTAATGTCCCAAAAAAATGTAAACAATTTTTGCAAAATATTTAAAAATTGTACTTATTATTCTTCTTCTTCTTAAAACAAAAAAAGAAATCTGAAAATTGTTTAATTTGAAAATTCTTGACATGATTTTCGAACCGCCGTTCATTATCATTACAAGGCGCTTAATCATAAACAAGTGTCTAGTCACTTTATAAATATCCAGTCTTTCGTCATGTAAGCCACAAATTGTGGCATTAAAAAATAATTAATCTTTTTTTAATGCATTTTCCAAGAGCAAAGCGGATTTTGAATTCTTTTTTTTAAATTGTGTGATGTACAAAATAAATATAAAAAATATTCGTGCGCCTATTTCAAGTTTTGGAATCCGCTCCTGGGCATAACCATATTTGTATATAACCCATAGATACTTTGCAATTCTTCCTAGTTGCACACACACACATAGACACGCACACATAGACACTCATATAGTAACAGTTATTGTTCGAGTAATTTCCACTCAACTTTCTTTCATTCTAGACAACAGCAATTGCCTTTATGTCCCATGTCACTTCTCTATTCATATCGTTCCCCACATAACCCAACGACCCACACACCACACACCACACACCACACACACACCAGACACCAGAAACCAGGCGATACGCCGTAGCTGCATCTTCTGACCAGTCGAGTCCATCTAGCAATTTGCTCGTACAGTTGAGGCAATGCGTCAATTGTTATTAATTTGTTCACTGAGAGTGTCAGCTGCACTTTGAAAGATAAAGACAACAACTCCAACAATAATAATAACAACAACAACAACAACAACAACAACAATAATAACAGTTTGAATCGCACGCGACTCATGTCAAAAGCTCTACCACATTTCCACATTTCCACATTCCCACACCCTCACACCGACCCGACCCTGGCCCACGTCCAGCCCAGGGCAGTTCGGGCGGGTCAACTGCCCCGGGCCTGGATGGAATATTCAACCTTTGGTTGCGCTCATATCTGCGCATAGATGATTAAATAAATTCAAATTGAAATTGAATATTGCGTTTGAATTCGAGTGGCGTGAGGAATATTTTCATACATTTTTTTTGCATTTGTATTTGTATTTTTATTTGTATTTGTGGCGTGGGTAAGTCAGATATTTGGAACTCTATTAAAAGCCATGTCTAAGTCTCAGTCTTGGGACTGCATTTCCAATTAACTTTTTCCATTCTGTATGCAAATTACCGACATTAGCAAAACTTTTGCCCAAGTTGGGAACTTCTGATGGGGTCTGAGGATTATCACATCATTTAGGAATTTTAATGGGCACTCAATTGTTTATTTAGGCAAAGTTTTGTACCCGAAAACTTCTGTATGCCTCCACGTGTCACATGTCAGTGAAACCTAAGTTCAGGGACTTCTAAGCTCCTCCCTCCTGGGCACGTGCATGGGCATAAACTAACATATGCGAGTGACCCAGAAATTCTTTATACTTTTATTTTTGGTATATACAAACACACATACACACACACTTAAGACATATTATATATTCGTATTTCTAGCAATTTCCAAATAAATGAATGAACATTTTTTCTCCCATTCCAAGGACCCAACAAGAGTTCTATGTTCAAAGACCTTGTTGCAGAGTGTTTGTTCTCCACGTGCGCTTCATGCGTGTTGCATACTTTTGGGCAGCGCCTCAAAACAATCTTCTTCTTATTTCCCTTTATGGCAGATTAAATTTGATTTATTTTGCGTCAAAGGAACCCCGCTAAACGGTGTTTTGCTGAGGACAGCAAAAGGTTTTGTTCTTTATTTTTGGAATAATGTTACACAACTCAAGGACCTGTCACAGTGTTTGACGTCAATCTTCACGTTTTCATGTTTATGAAGTTTTTTCCTTAAGTATTTAAATGCTGAATAATTCAGTATTGTATAAAATTTATTACTTCAGATGCTGCTCAACTCCAGGACTACTTTTGCGAGCAAAATATTAAATAAGAATTAAAAGACGATAATAACGACAGTCTTGACTTAAGCAACTATTGACATGGATAATAATAAATAATAAAAAAGAATCACTTAATAATTGGAGCTTAGCTTAAAAGAGAATTGCAAGCAACATTTACTTTATATATCAATTAAATTATATATAATAAAATAATTATGAGTCGAGCTCATTCTTTGCAGTTGTGTTCGTGATTGTGTTGCATATTTTAAAATACCAAAGTTTATTTAAACTCAAGTCACTTGAATAAATTGCCCTGCAGCTTTAAATGCAACCACAAAACAAGCCAAAGGCAAGTGAAAGGCTTTTAAAAGAGACCCCAAAAATATTGCATACTTTTGTGCGGTCCGAAAAACAATTATTATTTAGAATGGCTATCAAACTGTTGCGGAGCCCTTTACTAATTGAAGAATATATAAAGTTACCTTTTAATTGCTTTAATGTACCCTTAAGTCCTTTAAAATTAAATTCACTCAGAAAAAGGACTACCATGACATGAATATGAAAATTGAAAATCCTTGTGTAATACAATTTTCATGCATTGCCTTCATATCATGTCAAGCACAACACTTCAGTTCATGTCAAACGCTCCTCGGTTAACCCTTCCACTCACTCGCCGCACTCCACCCCTTGCCCCTTGCTCCTTCCCTCATTCTCACACCAGCCTATCTAATTTGCATGTAATTTGTTGTGTCGGCACCGCGAGAGCTCAACAAAAACTTGGCTTGATTTCGTGGCAGTATCCAGAACAGGAGCACCACTCAATATTTTGTATTCGCCGGCTGCAGAGATGCTTATCGAGGTGACAACCACGGGAACAGCGACAATAACAACAATAACAACAATAACAACAAAAGCAACCATAACAATGCCAACAACAACTGCTCCAAATTGGCTCGGGACACAGGCCCCAAGACCCGGCCGGAGCCAGACTTCTGCCACTTTGCATATTGGGCTGCCTTTTTAGCATAATATCAAGTTCACGCTGTGCGCCCAGTTAACCTGATCGGCATTGTTTGTGTTGCTTTTGACCAAAAGAAGACATGATCGCGGGACCAGCTAACCACAACAACAACAACAACAATGAACACAGCAACAACAGTTCGAAGCTCATTGGCCCAGTTGGCAACTGTTTGACATGATTAAAAGAGCTCCGAATCCAACGAAGGCGCAAGGATGAGTCTTGGAATCAGACAAGTTTCAGTGGGCCTTCGATCTTCTGGTTATCCAGAAGCGCGGAAGCTGTTCCTGGTTTTTGTGCAAAGGTGTCAGCTTTTGGCCATGATTGATTGCATCGGGTCAATGGCGTGGGCAAAATGGAAAGCGGACTGTTCGATGAAAAACGGACAAATTGTATTAAAAAAAAAAGCAACTGTAAAAAGGAACACCTTAGATCTTGACAATCTTTCAAGATGATCTGCGATCGCGAACTTGTCTGTATTCACACCAACGATGATGCCGAGAGCCGCCCATAATTTCGCATGGAATCACTTCTGGTTAAAAGCTTTTGGCCAACACTTGCAGCTGCCACATATAATACCTTTAATTACGCCCCAAAAATTGGCACAACGCGTTGCATGCCCCATAAACGATATGCGATACAATCTGCCGGTTTAATCAGAAAAGTAAAGAAAATAAAATTGCCCAGCTATGCGAGACAAGGAGCAGCAGTAGCCACCGCCAGAGTAAGGAGCGGAATGTTATCAGTGGCAAGCAATCGGCGCATGCGCCACTGGAAAAGCAATTACACGCCACATGAGCTGCCACAGCCGCCCGTCCAATTGCCGGTATAGTTTGCAGCCTGAACAGATCCCGAACTTGTCTCAGTTTACCTTGAACTTCTGCTTCTACGACTTGACTGGTTTGCTATTTCTGTGCACCATCCCCTCACTGCCTTACTGTCCCACCGCCCCACTGACTCACCTGCACACCACCTACCTCCCTGCCTCCCTCCAGCCACACCCTAGCGCAATTCAATGTAAATTGTCCAGTTAATAGGCGCTAATACGTTTTGCCAGCTACCGCGATAATTTACAGTTTACTTTTCACAGCTCCCCAACTGCCAGCCCACGCGACCGACTCGTAAATATTGTGCTCAGGCTCTCCGTCGTATACATTTTACGATTCTGTAATTGCGCTTTTTACCGACAGATGGCGGCGCCTCCCCCGGAGGTGCTATATCATTTTATTTGTGTGGGAAACGTGAGGTGTTTACCAAAGGCTTCATTTTAATGTCTAAACTATTTGTATTCAGCTGCCGGACAAGTGAACGTTTCCTAAGTGCTTAAACTTAGTCATCGAGATGATGATAAGAGTTTAGATAAAAGTTAAAAATAAAGGTATAATTGAAAGGAAGCTATATATATATATTATATAATTTAATATAAAATTTAATATTAATTTCAAATTTGTATACAAATTGAAACTACTTCAAGGCAAAGCTTTGATTTTGATCAAAATTATGTGGGACTAGGGTTAATTAAGTATTGATTTTTAAATACGCAAAAGTCGGGAGTAAATAAATTAAATGTAAACCTGCGAATGATTTGTTAATTATGAATAAATAAATATGAACAACACATTTAAAATAAATATTAATATATCAGTTTATTGACTTACCAATCAACCGCAATCCTTCACGTTCCTCAAAAAATCACGGAACAAAAGTTAACACAAATAAACTGTACTTTTTTTATATTTTTTTTAAACACTTTACATTTTATTATAATATAATAATTATATTATAAATTACATTTCCTAAAAAAACAAACTCAATAAATAAACTAAGAAATTAAAACACTTTTAAAAAATTAAATTACACACTTAAATAAAAGCTTGTATTTCTGTACAAGCAAAAACGCACTTCACAAATAAAAAATTAAAAAAAAAAACAGCTAAGCAAATTAAATCACAGCACTTGTAAATTTTTTATTATATTTATATTTTTATTTTATATTTTAATATGAACGCGGAAACCAAATTATAGCAATTTAATAGTTGCTCTCAACTTAGATAACTATAATTAAATTTGTGTCACACGTTTCACTTTTCCTTGCACTTTTATTTATTATTTTATTTATTTATTTTTTATGCACAAAACTAAATTTTTTGGCTGAGTTTTTCAACATTTTTAACAAATCAGCAAAGTTCGCAGGATATTCCAATGGTCGAGAAAATCACTTAAGAAAATCCTGAAATTTAAAAAGATAATAAATTAAAGTAATTTTAACATTTAAATATTTAAATATATATATTATAAGTAAATCAGTTCAATTTAATATTAATTTTCGGCCTGTATTTTAAAAGCGTGTATTGAGTCAAAAAAAAAAATAATTTAAATTTTATACTTTGATCACTTTTATTTTTATTTTATTTTTTATTTTTGTTGCTTAAGTGTCAAGTTCTTATTTAATTTTTCAATTCTATGATTTATTTGTTTACTCCCTTTCATTTTAACATTTAATTTTTCCCTTTAAAATTAAAAATAAAATTTTTTATTTGCACATAAAATATTCTTCAATTTTATAAATAAAAATAATTTAATATTAAAGAAATAATCAAAAGCGGGTAAATATTTAAATTTGTATATTTTCTAAAATTATTTTAACAATTTTCCATTTACGGCCTCATTCCTTAATTGTTGGTGTGTCTAACAATGCAATTAATGGACATGCAATGTTTTAGCATCAAGCAAAACGCACCAAGAGACACCAATACACACACACACACGCACACACACACATAGCTGTGTCTAGTGTCCAGCACATAAAGCTAATGCCCCTCCCTCCTTTATGGACAATGCGAGGAGACAACTTTATTAGCTTAATTAAAACTCTTCAAAAGGTTCATCAGAGCCATGAAGCCTCTGGAGTCCAATAGCTAAGCTTCCCCCAGATCATTCCCTCCCTTCCATCCCCTCCTAACCCGCCCCCTCAGTCAATCCTTTTGAGTGCGGGACACTGCAAAAATCCTGAAAAGAAAAATGCGTTGAATGCTGGCAATTTAGCAAGTTTACAGCTTTGCGGGCAGACCTTGCCGGCCAATAATAATGGTAGCCTTTGTAACCTACCCCACCCCGCCCGCCAGCTAATTCCATCTCTATCACAATCCCAGTCCCAGTCCCAGTCTCAGTCCCAATCCCGATTCCATTCCGTGTCCAAGTCACAGACTCCACTTGAATGACGTTTCACTTGATTGCAGTTAATTTTTTTTGTTCCCTCCGCTTTGTTCGAATGCAAATTCTACTTTTCTATCGTTCCCCTCCGCCCCAACACACCCCTTCCCCCCTATCCATCCATCCATTGCTTCAGCCTCCTCCGTCTCCTCCACACAATCTGTGGTCACAACATTTTTTTTTTTTTCTTCTCGTTTTGATTGTTGTGTCCCTGCTACCTTCATGGACCGGGCTTCTTTCTCTGCTGGATCAGCCACTGAGGGCAGAGGAGAAAATAAAAAAAAGGAAGAAAATATATAAAAAGAGAAGAAACTTAAAAAAAAAAAGAAAGAAGAAAAAATTAAGTTGTTAAAATGTGAAAAACGTGTTGAAAGACTTTGGGGCATAAACGAACTGCTCGATTGACTACATTCAACATTTTTCCAGGTGTGTGTGGCATTGGGATTTTATGGCTTTTTAATAGCTGCTCAGTTCGTGTGTGTGTGTGTGTGTGTGTGTGTGTGTGTGTGCAGTGATTAACAAGAAATCGGAAATAAAGCTTATTTATGAGGTTTACTTTAAAAAATTGTGAAGTAACTTGAAAGTCGAAAAAGAAGAATGAAAAGCGGAAGGCAGTTTTATGGGTCCTTTAAGATTTTCCAAATTCATGGAAAGCATTTCAATATTTTATATATCCTTTAAGACATTTGTCGAATTCATTAGAAACATTTCGAAATTTTCCCTCAACAACTCAACTCAAAAGACTCTCTTATTGTAAACGTAGGGCAAATGAAAAATTGAAGTCTCATGACTTTTACCCCGCTTCGAGTTGAACTATTGACCTGAATAGTCGCTGGAGCTGCCCCCACGACGCAGTCATCATCAATGACGTCCCTGATGATGACTTGTGTTTGATTTGCCCAGTCTCTCTCCCTCTTGGAACTCCAGCTGGAGTTGCTCCCATGACTCTGGCTGAGTGAGTCAGAGCTTTGGCTTTGAATTGAAACATTTCGCCAATAACAAGATGATACAAAAGGTGATTGGGGTCGAACAATGGAAAATCTTATGAAAAGCGATATGAAAATTTTCAAACTCAAGTTTCAACCTAAAAAGCAAAAAAGAAAACTCGCTCCTCGCCGTTGGGGAAAAACTTGTTCTATCCTCAGTTCCATATCAATTACCTAATGTGAACATGTTGAAAAATTAATATTCATTGAATGCGAAGACGGAGAAGAAGGGCTCCAGATGGGAGGATGGGAGGAGAGTGGAGGGGTGGAGGGTGGAGGGTGGAGGGAAGCTGTGTAGTGGAAGAGCCTCCCCTTTTGTCTAATAGAGTCATAAAACGAACAGCTGGAAGTTGTCGTACGAATGCAGTTTGTGCAACTCGTTGTAACGTGCAACGTGTGGCATTTGCCTCTAGCCTCTCGTTTTTCTTCTTGTTTTTGTTGTTGTTGTTGTTGTTGCAGTTGTGCACATTTTTGTGGCAATTAACGACCATCGATTGTTGCACAAATTAAGCGAAACTGTCAGCAATTTATCTTGAAGCGTCGAAGATGTCGACGACGTGACTTCCCAGGAAGACGTCGTCCGTTCAAGTTTCCATTTGCGCCTCCAAAAGCGGCTAGAGTACTCGGACCTGATAATGAGCCCGGATCGGAGAAGTGGAAAGTAAAAGGGTCGCGTTTTGTGGCAGCCACTTGTGGACGCAACGTCTCTAATTGGCACCAAATATGGCCATCGGCTTGCACTATGGTCAGTGGCCAAGGTTGCCAGGGAATGCGGCAGAAATATGTCAAAATGTGACAAAATGCGTGTAGACCTTCCAGTCGAATCTCGAATGCGGGAGAAAGGTTTTAGATGCCAAGCTTGGAGACTTTCAGTCTTCCAGTCTTCCAGACTTCCACATTCCATGCTTCCATTGCTTCCACGCCAAGTAAATCCACATACCGTTGGCAAAGTCCAAGTCCAAGTCCAACTCCATTTAAGGTGTTCATTAGCCGCGGAAAAAAGGGACGTCCAAAAATGGCAGCAAAATCTCATCAGCTGCCTGCCCATTTCTGAAGATTTCTGAGATTACAGACAAGGATCAACATCATGATGATCAACAGAGATCGATGATGATAATGATAATGATAATGCCAGAAAGCTATATCGATCACTTGCAATCAGCTGCCTTTGATCTCGTCCACCTTCTCCCTTTCCATCTGTCCATTTCTCCCTCTCTCTGCATGTCCCTTTCCCTCCCTCTTAGTCCTTTACTGTCACTGCTGTCCAGTTACCGATCTTGAGCACAAAATTAAGCGATTTTCGAAAAACTCAATTTACATTTCTCAATACCCGAAAATCGTTTACTCTCCCTCGATTCAAGGCGATCGTAAATTGTCCTCAGGTGTAAAGACCAAAAGTCAACAGGCAAACTTTCACCTGTCGTACGTGCCACATGTTGCAAGGTCTTATAAACTTATGTATATAATTGATGTATGACGAAATAAATCCGAAACTAAAACTCCTGAATCCAATTGAATCAGGAGATTGAAGCACAAATTACAAATCAAATTGAAGACACGATTGAAACTCAGATAGAAGGACGAACAGCTTGAAGTTAATTTTGTGTAGATTTCGATTTGGATTTCTATTTAATGCCCGGAATTGTGCTTTTTGTAGCTTGTTAAGTGATTTGTCTAAAATTAATTAATTTGAACAATTTATACCCTGGAATGCCGATAAGGCAGAAGGCAAATGATGTCAAACACGCAAAGTAGGAGCCCAGCCAAAGGAGCGCAGTCTGTGTTTGTGCACTGAGAGAAAAGGCTTAAATTGGTGAAAAGATAATTAAATAGAAGAGATTAAAAATTTTGGAAATTTTAAAAAATTAAAAATGTGATAAAATAGTAATTTTAAAAATATTCCTTTTTTATAATCAGTCTAAAGAAAACTTTAGCTCAGCTTCAGCTTTTAAGTCGATTTAAAGACATAAAATAAATATTTAAATAATATGAAAGCATTAGAAATATTATCACTTAAATTAAAAAAAATTAATATACTTAAAAAAATTTTAAAAAACGAGAAAATAGATAGTGCAAAAAATATTTAAACAATAATAAATATATTTTAAAAAAAATTCCTGAAGTTTCTATAAAAAATCTTTAAGTCTTTTCTATCAACTGACTTTTATTTATTTTTCAAAATAATAATAAATAAATAAATAAGTAAATTAAAAATATTAATTAAAAAAATAAAAATTCGTTCGATTCATTACACTTTCAATTAATTCTTGGGTGGGTAGAAAACCCACTCCTTTTTCCTAGTCAAACGACACCCCAGTCATTCGCAGTGCACAAGGCACACAGGATCTTAATGGAAGTCGAAATTAATGGGCTTTCGGAAGCCCAGTAAGAGACCATGAGACAGATAGCTATGGGAGCCCTGCCTATGGGCAGTGTAGGAGTCCAGTCTGTGGGGAATCGAAGCCTTCAAGTGGCGTCTGCGCTCGCCCAGAGTCGCGATTGCTAATCAAAATATTTAAAATAGTTTGCCGCCGGCTCGGGACGCCGACTTCTGGACCATAAATAGCTCCAGAGGATGAGGATGAGGATGAGGATGAGGATGAGGATGAGACTGAGGATGCGAATGGACTCCACCTACTGCCTGGACATGGACGGAGACGAAGACACAGACTGGCGTGTGCTCGCTTCATAAATTATTAATGTCTCCCCTCTTCCTCCTGCGACCCCTTGACTCTGCCCCCACTCAACCCACACCCTATGCAGATTTCATAATGTTGCATTAAGCGGCGACTTAAACAATCTGCTTAATCATTGTGTTTGGGTAATGTAAATGGGGAAGCAGGGGCTGGGCACAACTTTAAAGCACATCAATGGGGGGGCCACGGGGAGCATTGTAATTGCGCATGCGCGACATGCCCCAACGGCGACGACGACGGTGGCGGCGGCGGCGGTGCCTTTATAAGATCTGTACCCTATATATGTAAAAATATATGTTATGTCTTTTACGCGTCTTGCATTGATTGGAAACGTCCCTCCTTCAATACCCCTCCCCGCCTGCCCATCAACTCAACGGTCTTTGGGTGACCTACTAAAGCACTTCCACTGCCCCCTCCCTGTGGCTCCTCCCTTCCGCTTGCCCAAAGCTGCCTCGACACGCAACGTTGCGTCGTTCTGGGCGTGTTGTGGCATTTCCCTTTCGATGGCTTTGCTGGCGAGGATTTCGTGTGCGTCCAAATTTATCCTTAACGTGTGCTAATTTTAGTGATTAGGCGGCATTACGAGTGGTCAAAATTATGGAGCAGCCAAGCATCTAACGTCCACCTCGCCAGACGTTAGTTGTGGGAACTAATTGGGGATCCAATTAGAGATCCAAATACTTCCCACAATTATCGGAGAAAATTATCAAAAATACTTAAAAGTCGGAAAAAGCAGTATACATTATTTTAGCTGATTTTAGTATTAATAATATACTAATCGCTACGTAGTATTTAAATTAAAGTTACTCATTTTATTTACTATCACAAATTGTTATTCTATTATTTTACTTCATGAATTTCATAGCTTAAAATACCGTTAATTTAATGTGCATTTTAGTATTAATATAATACCGGCACATTTATGTAGCATATAAGCTAAGATAACTTCAGTCATTTTACTTTTAAATACTGACGATTTAATAACATGAAATTCACACCCAAAACTACCGATCTTTTAATACGCGTTTTAGTATTAATTATATACCGTTCTATAGCATAAACTAAATTCCGTTATCTCTTAATTGAGTATCATATACTAAGCCCTTCCATCGACTACAACATTCGTTGTGCCTAATTAAATTACCCAGAGTCACGCCTTCAAAACTGTTGATGTTTTTCTGATTACAATCAGTCGATTCTACGGTCTTTATGGGCCAATACTGCCCGTACAATCTGAGGAGCCGCAATTATAACTTAATTTTTACAGCATTTCCAACACTTTGGGCCGTAATTATATTAATTTCCCATAAAAGTCCCTAATTAATGTATCATTCAGTGCGCCGCCAGATGCACAGCTGGCGTCCATAAAAACTAGACCCCATCGAGGAAAAAAATACCAAAACTAGTGTCAAAATTTTAAAATGCGCTCCACGACACTTAAAAAATCGTAAACCTCAACCCAAACCCTTCCTCCATTTGAGGCCTCTTCAATCTCGGACTCGCAAAGGTTCTTAGGGTTCTTCAAAGGAAAGAGAATTTTGTGAACACATTTGAAACCCAAAGGGTGGGCCATGTTGTAGATCTTGTCTCAAGAACCCTTCCCCCGTCCCGCCACGCCCCTCAGCCCACAAAATACTTAATTATGAATTCCATATGCATAATTTCGTCATTTCGAGGAATTCCAAAAGGTAATTTTGGGGCAGGTTGTGGCTGCGCATAAATAGCATCGATTTGGAGGACTTGAAGTGCTGTTGGGAAAGGTATTCAGTATGCGTTGTCATGCAGGAAAGGGGCAGAGATGTGATGTGAGTGGGTGGGGCGGGGATAGAGAGTTGACAAGTGTCTAGCGCAGTTTTAGAAACGAAAGGCGCCTCCACGGATCTTACGTCACGCACCAATGAAAAATGAAAAGAAAACAAGAAAAGTTGGAAGCAAAGTTCAAGGCTATGAGTGATGGAAGATCTTCGAGTGTTTGGAATATAACGAAGCTACCTCAGATGTTGGCCCACACTTTGGAGCGGAGAGTGCACATTGTTTGTTAATGAAGCGCTCAAGATGAAACCTCCTCGGAGAACCGCTTTAACCGTTACTTATGCCACCGACGTGTTTCCATCATTAATCTTCGCGAGAGAGAGAGAGGGAGAGACTGTGGGAGACAGACAGAAGAGACTCCTTGGGCAATTCCATAAAGTATTTCCCTGAAAAAACAAAGAAATACTAAAAAAGGCAACCTTGTTAGCACTCCAAGTGGATGCCGCGTCCGTGGAGTCGATTCACCCACAAGAAACCTGAAGGAATTTACATAACAAGATCAGTTCCCAAGGCGAGAGACAATCAGTGGCGCTATAGAAAACCCCGAGCCTGTCAACGTGTAATCCATCAAGCAACAACGTGCAACATGTGAGGCACAAGCGACTGCTGCCCGCGCTTGCAACATTTGTACAGACAACAAATATTAAAGTACTTGCAACTGGCGACTTGCGGCTTACGACTGGCAACTGGCAACTGGCAGCCTGGTAACTGGCAACTGGCAACTGGCAACTTGCAACCTGGTAACTGGCAGGCCCCATGGGCGATCGAAATCAATTTGGCGCTTTAGCACACGAACGTGCCCCTATACATGCCACGCCTATTCAGGTCTGTTCCTGCCCCACAGGAATTGGATCGAAAAAGCAAAAGAATCACAGGGGGCGGGAGGGAGAGTGACGGGAAGAGATAGAGAGAGTCGGAGTCGGAGTTGGAGTTGCAACTTGAACAAAGTCGAGATTGCGCCTCGGCTCTGGCACCTAAACTCTAATTGGGCATAATTTAAATTCCGCTCGTGAGCGCCATGAATTGTATTTAGCGTTTTGGCGCTTCCAAAGTTGGGCCCGACTTGGGGGACCACTGGAGTCCGTAGGAGACCATCCGGAGACTGTCGGTAAATTTCATTTAATTTTATTTGGATTTTTCTCTATTCTCAGTTTTTTGTTTTTCGATTGAATTTTTTTTTTTTTTGTTTTTCTTTTTTTGATTCTTTTTTTCATTTGCTTACCGCGAGGCGATTTTCGCCTGTGGCTAGAAAAGTCAGAGATTCGAGTTACCAAACACTGGAACTGCCTTATAAGTATGTGGGTATAGCTTCCATTTTTTGTGCCCCCCACCACCACTCCACCCCCCTCCAGTTCTGAGCTTAATTGGTGTTGCGCCTCCGTTAAGAAGTTCGATGCCTTAGTTTTGATTAGAAGGCGGCTATTAGAAAATCGAATACACGAGTTTCGGGCTTAGATTCTGTGTGAAAGCAAAGATTTCAATCGTCTGAATGAACATGGAAAATTGCATCACAGCTTTTCTCCCAGGTTCGTGTGTTTTCCAGTGGGTCATTAGGAGCTGGAATGCGTTCTTGCGGCAAGTGTGGGTTTCCAGATTCGGCAGGATACCATAGCTAATACCTTGAATCTCATTTTTATTTTTAAATCTTTTTTCCTTCCCTCGAATTCCTAATTCCATGAGATCTCAATGACTACAGGAAACTGTCACACTTCATCAAGACGCTAAGCCATAGTTCTATTTATATTCAATGGAACACCTTTCCCAGAAACAGAAATCTCTGGCATGCCATGGCCGATTTCCTTTTTATCCTTGGCACTTGCGCCAACAATTTGTAGGCCATCATTTCAATTAAGACGCATAAATCACACGGAAATCAGCAACTTCATCATCTAAATTACCCCCACCACCATCATCATCATCATCAACATCGTCGTCACCGCCATTATTACCATCATCATCACCATCATCATCATCATTGTCCTCGTACACATCGTTATCCTGAGTACTCAAAGCACTTAAACAGGCACTGGGCATGTGCACAACCTACGCAACCTCAAGGTATCCAGAGGGAAGAACCTTTCCTAAACCCGTTCGGGTTCGTTTCATTTAGCAAACGAACCAATTTAAACGGCACATCGACAGGGCGAAGACAAAGGGAAACCGACTTAATCCTTGTCATGATTGTACCACCGATCGAGCCCAGGCAACGGCCGGGCACTTCCAGGGGCGGGGGCATGCAGCAATTGCAGCAGCTCGTGAAACTGCTGTTTCACGCTTCGACAAATGCCCTTTGTCCCTGGTGCCCATTGCCTGGTGGCTGGTGACTGGTGGCTGGTGACTGGTGGCTGGTGGCTGCTGGCTGTGAGGAGTGTTGAGTTGCAGATGCAACAAATTGCATCAGATACAAAACGTACTTACAGATGCCTCACTCCTTATTTTTCTCATTCTGTTCCTTCAACGTGGTGAACTTATTAGGCGCAACGTTTCGACAACGAGGTATTTATGTAAGTGCCACGAATTGAGTTGCAAATAACCTGCGGAGAACATGAAACGTGCGCCATTGAAACACAAGACTCACAAGCACTCTGCACCCCAGTATCTTTCAGATATCTTTGGCCATTGTATCTCACAGATACAAATCCAATGGCTGAATATTGAACGGCGTTAAGTGCCACCATTCGATGCGGATCCTTCACCTGCCGCGAAGCGCACATAAACTCGCACAACAAAAGCACCGCAAGGATAATCGGGAATGTCCAATGGACAGTTTTTGGTCCCTTCCCCACCCCTCCCTCCACCACTCTACATACCCAGAATCCCAACTTGCAACTGTCAAAACGAATTTAAGGCACAAAACAATAAACTGCAAAATCTGTGTACAAACAACAAAAGAAAACAAAACACAGAACACAGCACACAAGGCTCAAGACTCAAGGCTCGCCCAAGGTGCGGGCGGGCCACAAATCTTTTTCGCCTGCGTGCCGGAAAATCCCATTGAACCCCCGTAGTACCTGTAAAGTCACCTCTGAGGAATAGGATTACCTCTGGCAACAGGTAAACCCATGACGGACTACAAGAGCGCAATAGACGGAGAACTAAGAGCAAGCAGACTGCAATGAGCGTGAGAGTGAATTTTGGGTGTGGATCCTAAGTTTGGAACATTCAACAAACGATCTTAGATGGTTAGGATTCAAAAAATATAATTATTTAATACTTTAAATAATAATTAAAAAATAATAAATACGAATAATATTTTTTTGAACAATTTTTGGGTGAACATTTAAAATTTTTTTAAAATATTAAAAATTATAAAATATAAATTTCGTTTTTCCTACGAATTTTTAAATTGCATTTTAGAAAACAAAACAAAAATTAAAAATTATAATTTTTAATTAACAAAAACATTCCTCTTTTTAAGCATCTGCATGTGCAATATTGAAAAAACACGAAGAGTGTAATCAATGCGATCCACAAACATCACCAATTCGAACGTGACTTTGCTTGCAATCAGTTCTGCTTCTTTGGCTTTATTACCGCTAAAACTAGCTATTTTCTTGGATTATTGTATATGTGAGGGGAATCACAAACATAAAAGTTTTTTTTAAATTTATATAAGAAATTAAAAATATTTAAAAAAAACCAAAGAGAAATATGTAATAACTATTGTAAATATGTTAATATTAATAGTTGAAATGAAACATTTAAAAATTGGTACTTCTTTTTTGGTCTCTATGTTTATATACAAAAAATTCAACTATCAGAAGAAAATAGGCTATAAAATAAATTTCATACCAATAATAAAAATCTTCGTAGATTTTAAATATACATCAAAAATATATGCTATATGTCTAAAGTGATTTATAATTTTGTAAATAAATAAATTAAAAAATATAATATGTCAAATATTTAATAAACGGTTTTATTTATTAGAGAGAAATAACCAGTGCAATCATCTGTTATTACCAAAAAGTAATAAATAAATTATTTAAATATTTTAAACATTTACGGGGGAGTATAAAATAATTGTTTTTGAAATCTTAGCTTTTTGGCTATTTTTTAGAGCCAAAAATTGATCATCACTGAGTGCAACGATCAAGCGGCACGACGACGAAGCCGGCAACGATCGTTGGCATCAGTTCGGATTTGACGGTCGTTTGTGTAGGACGCGTCGCTCGCTCAGAGAACGAAGAGTTCGTCATAGTCGATCCATCGATCGGGTCTTTAGAGGAATAGAGGCAACTTCCCAGTTGTTGGATGAAGTGTTCGTCGGTTCTGTGCATATTACGAGTTCTCTGATAAAACGAGCTTATCATAAAATTCGCTATAAATTGAATGATAACGCGTTACGCATTAAAATAAAAGCGAAAGTGCTTTATGCAACTGCATTCTGTGGGATCGTGTTTACATATACAGATGCACACATATATACATATATATATGTATATTTGTTCTATGTATTGATATCATTTTGTTTGTTTTCCACTTGTCGAGGATATACGAAAATAGAAAGAGAGAAATTTGTCGCTGTCGCCGGGTGTGCAGCAGGGAAGTGCGAAACGAAAATAAAATTAAATAGCGCAAAAATGTAACAAAATAAAAAATAAAAAAAAGGAAAAATTAAAAGAAAAGTGAAAATCAGATAGAAATGTGTATAAATACATACATATATATAGAAAATTCTGTCTGTGAGTGCAACAAAAAGAGTGCAGAGGAAATGTGTAAAGTGTAAAAAATAAAAATAAATAAAGGAATTACCATTTAGACGTCGCGTCGTCGACTGACAAGCGGAAATTGTGAGAAAAAAAATATAAAATAAATAAAAAAAGCGAAAGAAATAAATGAAAAATCGTTGCAAAAAGAAAAGCGAAGCCAAGCAAATGCAAATTATGAATGGAAATTCTAAGAAATGTGCTGAAAGTGTGCAATCATTTTAATCTGTGCAATTAAATTCAATACGAAAATAATAATACAAAAAATATTAAAAAAAAGTTCCCAAGTTCAAAGTCAAACCGCCTGAAATGTGCATTTCCATATAAAAATATCTATAAAATTAAGGAATTAATTCAGATTTGTGTGACAGAATGAAAACCCGAAAGTTTTATCCTTGGCCAATTGTGTGCCTGTGGCTGATCGCTATGATGAGCTCCCAAATCCACTGCAGGCGCCATGGAAAGCGCCTGCAGGTGTTTTCACCCGCCCAAATGCTTAGGGAATACAACACGCTGGCCGTGAACACCAGTGGCAGCTACTCCGCCAACAATGAGGAGCTGGAGGAGACCATTGTCTCCTGGACAGGCACACGCATAGAACAACAACACAAACAACAATTGAATAGATCCCAAAATCCGCGTCGTCGTAAAACCAAAAGTGGACTTCTGATCGAAAGTAACGTTTCTGATGAGCAACTGGCAGCCGCTTCCGCAGAGATTAGCTCCAGTTCCAGCTCCAAGAAGTTCACACACCGTCGTCGCAATGGACGCCTCCAACGACCATCAAGCAAGTTGAATGCCAACGGTAAGTCCAATTCCATCCATCCTAGTGTCCAGCTTGGTCCACCAGCAGCTTCCATCCTAAATATGGCTATGATAGATTGTTGGACCTTAGAGTAGAAGTAGAGACGCAGATGACGATGAAGGGGCAGAAGTGGGGGGAAGAAATCGATCGTTGCTCGGCTTCCTTGTTGTGGTTGCTGTCGTGTCCAACGTGTCTTGGAGTCCATATTTGGGCGCCCGAGTTGAAAGAACTTTCATGTGAAAGTTGTGACAGGAGGAAGCGATTTTTTCTTTCTATACTTTATATATATACATTTATATATATTTTATATATGTATAATGTACATATATATATGTGTGTGTGTGTGTGAGTGTGTATACGTTTTGTAATTCTATACGTTATTACGTGAGAGGTCCAGTTATGGGCCAGAAATGTTGTCGTTGTCTTGACTTGGACTGTCGTCCAGTTTTCTTGTTCTTGTGGTTGCCCATGTTCAGTGCTGGCTCGTCTTGGTCAGGCGACTCGCTATGGATGTGAACTTTGCCTATTAGACGGACGATCTGCATGGATGGAGCGCTGCTTGATGAACCAAACGCTGATCGTGTCAAGAAATGGAATGGAAACTGATCTTACAGTCACTCTACGAGTGTTAGGATTATGTTCGACGTCAATTTCAGTCAATAAATCGAATCGGATCAAGGCTATGTCCATCAATGTATTAACACTTTAACATATGTTAAATAACATATCATTAACATTAAGTTAACAGCGCTTGCTGGAAGTTTTCTTTTTAATAGGATTATCATTGGTCAAACTTTCAAATCGAACTTAGGTTATATTTCATATTAGTCGACATTCTATAAAAATCATGTTAGTTAACATTTAATTAACATACACTTCTAGTAGAAGTTACTTCCTAGCTCTAAGATAGATACTCTCTTAGATGGATATATGGATATATTTATCAAGCAATCAACACATCGAATAGAATGAAAGTTATGGAGATACCAATCAACAGCTTGTCCTTTAGCATATGTCAAATAACATCCCATTAACATTCGGTTAACATACACTCCAAGTAGAAGTTACTTCCTAGCTCTATAATATATACTCTCTTAGATGGATATATGGATATATTTATCATGCAATCAACACATTGAATAGAATGAAAATTATGAAGATACCAATCGACAGCCTGTCCTTTAGCATATGTTAAATAACATCTCATTAACATATCATATTAATATAAGTGAGTGGCAGTCACAACAAACAAACATAAGTATAATTGGATAGCAATTGAACCTATTTGAAGGAAGAACAAAGACAACAACCAAATCGAACCTCAAGTATGAAAAACCCTAAAGAAGAAGATGAAGCACTTATAGACTGTAGATCCCCTTAGTCGAACCTTTTCTATATTCCTCCCATACGTGTGTTTGGGCTTGTGTAGTTCAAGGCATTCGTTACGTCGCTCAACTGTAGAGGCTCACACATGACCCCGAATAGCGTGAACCGAGGACAACAATAGCGCCAGGCTCTCTATGCTCTTTTCTCTAGTAATTGTGGTCGGAGACCAAAGAAGAAGATGCCTTAACAACAACAACAATAGAAACAGCAACAGCAACAACAACGAAATGAAGAACAAGGGGAACTACAACAACAACAACAATGCATACAATGGACAATGGTTAGAGACACTCACAGGGGCATTGAGAAAACCCTCTTGAGGGTTAAATGGATGGGTAAATGGTAAATGTATGGCCACATCCATGGATGGGGAGCAGATGGTCCTATGCGTAGCTGTGGGATATGTCAGAGGCTGGAACCGCAACACGCGCTAATAGGAACATGTGTTCGGCCCATACTTCGGTGAGGTGTTGACCAGATCTGTGCACATATGGCACATATATGACCGGTGTTTGCAATGCACGGGACTTTGGCTTCTCTTTTCTTCTTTGAAGCCCATTTCCCATTCCCATTTCTCCATTCCCAATCCCAGTCCCAATCCCTGGCCGGTTATAAAAATTAAGTGGCTTATCGTGTCTGCCGCTCCACAGGCGAGTCGTTGGGACTCTGTAATGCCCTATAAACCAAGTTCGTTGCTTCCAACTGCATTCCTGCGGTCGCCTCCCTTCGAAAATTGCGTGCCGATATTTTTAGAGTTGATTATTTGTTGGAAGCCGAAGATCCCTGATAATCGCCCCTTTATGTTGACGATTGTTGATAGAATTTAATGACGATAAATCGCAAAATAACTTGTTAACTTGTAATGATAATCAATGCTTCCGTTAGAAACGGAAAAAGTCCCTTGAAGATAGTTTTTTGGGATAAATGGAAGGAATCTTTGAAATTAATCAAAAATCGAAGAACATTTTTTCCTCATATTTCCACTCAGTTAAATAATTTATGCGACTTAATTTTAACTTATTATTTATATTTAATTAATTTTAATTAAATATATTAATAAATTAAAATATCTAAATTTGATGTAAATAATAATATAATGCAAATAAATAAATAGAATTAATATTAAAATATGTCTCTCATATTTTATAGCTTATGAGGCAGCAGTTAGATGCGGTCTAAATTTAAGATTTTGAGATTTTGATTTAACATTAACTTAAATAAATAATTAATTATAAAAAATTAATGCAGATTGATTTGAAGCTTTTCCACGAGGTTTTACCCACAATTAAATTATATTTCTAAATTCTGATAACTGCAGATAAGTTGTATTGGTTTCACCTTAGGTATAATTATATTAAAATAATTTAAAAATATAAAAAAAATATTTATCAACATTTTAAATATATATAAATAAAAAAAAATAAAAATACATAGAAACAACCAAGAGTCAGAGTTTTGGCTCTCCACTAATCGATGTTTGGGACAACACGATGATCTGCACACTGATTAAGTAAATTTTAAAGTAATATATAAAAAAATATAAAAAATAAAATTGTTATATTTTTATTTTTGACATTAATTTATTCTATAATTAAATGTCTCATTAATGTATTCTGGTGACAAACTAAATACCAATACCTTACAAATTGTCTGATTATATGAAGTCTTTATAAGTTCCCCTTTAAGCAAGTTTTGATTTCCCGGCCTTTCCTCTCAGTAAAAAATATCTCTACAGAAAATAAATATGTGTATATATATAATCTGTATAATCGCTCTTATTCGAATTAAAACCACTTTCAGTCAAGTCATTCGGTTGATTGGCTTATAAATATTCCAATTTTGATTGTTAATGAAATGTATTAGCTTTTCGTAATCGAAATGTTGGATGTTTGGGATGCGAATTGATAGAGAGCAAATTATTGGCGATTAAAAAAAGTGTTGACTATTTATAACGCCAAACGAGCTGCCAGTCAACGGCTATTGGCATTAATTGATTGATCGATTGTTTAGATTAGAGAAAATGAAAGTTCGTGTGCAGTTGAAATGGGTCACCAAATGGGGCGCAGTAGATACACAATGTACAAGATACAGATACAGATACATTCGGAGAGGCAGATACGGATAGATTGGGAGGGTCAGATACAGATACAGATACAGATGTAGATACAAATGCAGTTATAGATACAGATGCAGACATATTGATAGATACCGATGCAGATGCAGATACAGATACAGACACATTTGCAGTTACAGATACATTTGCAGTTACAGATACAAATGCACTGAAAGAAACAAGGCTACTGAATGTGTGGCACATCGACGCTGCTTGTGTTTCCGCCTTAGCTGTGTGTGTGAGTGTTGTCATTGTTGTTGCTGTGCGTTAAGCCGTGTCTAATCAGCACACACACACACACACACAGACACACGCAGACGGAGTCGTATCTACTCATTAACTGCCATATGTAGATACTTATATGTATCTTGTATATATTCTTATGGGCTTCGGTTGGTTCCATTAGTCGATGGTCATTTTTCAATACGCATATTTACACACTCCGGGAAAGCGGTGGCGGTTGTTGTTGTTGTTGTTGTTGCTTCTGTTGCTGTTGCTGTGGCTGTGGCTGCTGTTGATGTTTGCCCATCGAAAACTGTTTGAAGAATAAATTCTTCATTGATTTTTAACGCGGCTTTTTTCTTGTTGTTGTTTGTTTCTTGTTAACTGCATTACACAATGTAAAGGGCTGGGTGGCTCATGGAACGGGGGCAGGTGGCGGGGGAGCTGAAAATTGAGATTGGTGGGAAAATGCTATGCAGCTATTGACTTTGGCCCCCCGCTGGACACTCACACACACACATACACACGCGCGCGCGTAAGTCTTGTCTGTGCTGCTGCCTGTCATTGACTTTTATTTGTTTTTAATTTTTTATTGACATGTGAAGTTTCATCGAAGTTTAGTGAACTTTACTTTTGGTTTTCTACTGCTTCGACTTCGTGGCAAAGAGTTTAAAAAGCAAAAGTTTTGAACTTGGCTTTTTTCCGGCTTTTCATCTTCGGTGTGTTCATCTTTTATTAGGAAATTGTTTCAATGCATTGACCAAGGGGATTCGAAGAAGTTCAAATGTGGTCAATTTTGAGTTTTTTTTTTCAAAAAATATAGGAATTCAAAAATTGAGAAAGAGATGTATAATTTATTGAATTAATTATTTTGTAATTTTTTAAGTTGTTTATAATAGTTATTATTTAGAAAATGTATCAACAAATCAGGGGCAGAAAATATTACGTTGGAATTTCTTTTTCTCAAATGCGCTATAATTTTTCATACTTCATATTAATTTAATTAATTTAAAAATATCTTTAAGAAATTTATCAAAATTTATTTCCATTAGTTCGTTGAGAATTTTTTAAAATTTAAATAAAATTCAAGCGAAATTACGATGTTTTCCATCTTTACTTAGCCTCAGTTGCTCTCAAACTGTATACTTGATTAAGAAAGCATTTTATGAAACTTAAAAATATAAAATATATTTTTAAATTTTCCTATATATTAGCCAATTAAAAAAATAAATTTAGTTTAGCTAATTAATTTTTATATTTATCCATTATAATTAAAATTTTAAGTTTAATGATTTTAAGCTAGAGTTTAAAAATTATCTGCAGGCTTTTTTCTATTTTTTTTCTAGATTTTTTAACTTAAGTTTTTTGGAATTTTTTTCTTTTTTTGTTATAAAAGTTAATATTTTTTGCAGTGTGGAATTTGTATCTATTATTTTATTTTGCTTGAATTTCCAATATTTCCCAGCCCGATCCTTGTTCAACTTTTAATGATCCTAGCCAAACCCTTTTCCGATAAATATCTCACCTGTAATTTAAATGTCTTCTTTTCATTGTTGTGATAATTTATTTAAGTGCAGTTTATAGTTTCTCGAGAGAATCAAATGAACACCTGGCCAACTACCATGTAATTTTGAAGACGTTTCGGCAATAATCACACGGGCTGTTCCCCAGTGGAGGGAACTGCATATTTGTAACCAACAGATGGTCTCTAGGGAGTGGAAATAAAGTTGCCAAGGGAGAACAAAAAAGATTCCAAAATGTGATCCAAGGACTTACAACTTTTGGAATCTTTAAAATAAATCTAGTTATGTGATGTGTTCCAAAAATTGTAGAAACACATGTCAAAACTCCACAAAGACAATAAACAGCAAAAGGGAGCAGAGTGAGGGAAACGGGGGAAGAGCGGCGAGGGGGTGGGGGAGGGGAGAAGAGAATCTTCTTGGCAGCGGCGACAATTGGGAAACTCATTATAAATAAACAAAAGCAGAGAAAACAATGAACTACGGGGTTAATTTTTTTATTTTTGTTTTTGTTTTTGGTTTTGGGTTATTGTTGGGTTATTGCTGGGTTTGTAATCCGATATGGAAACCCAATACGATATCTGAACAATTTGCGAGCGCGCTTTTGAAGTGAAGTTCCAATAAATAAACCACTCCAGAGCATAAAACTAAAGGGGCAGAGTTTTATAGATCCAAAAGCGAATGTTCAACGAGATCTCAAATCTCGGCATGTAAACAATTTGTTTGGTTGGGTTGGTGGGGGGAGGAGAGCAGGAGGGGAGGAGGGGATTCCATAAATACAAAACAACAAGCAACAAATTTGTACTTCTGGTTGTACATTTTCAGCTTTATAAACAAACAAAAAGTTGTAACCACCCAGAAAATAAAATAGAAATAAAAAAAAAAACATACCCAAAAAGAACTAAAGGAATCCCAGAACAAACGATCCACAAACTTCACGCTGACCACGAGACGCCACAAAATGATCTATAGAAATTCCTCACATCCAAATTCCCCACTCCCCTCCAAACTCCCCACGACCTCGCTGGCGCTGCTTACACACATGGGAACAACATCATCTCATTCGCTCGGTTGGCAATAACTTTATGTTTAATTGCTGGCCGAGATCCGATGGCTCCAGGTAGTTCCTGGGCCCTTCTGCACATCTCGGCCATAAATTAATTTTATAGACCAAAGTTTTGATAAGACATTGACGCCGCCTGGCAGCTGGCTGGTAAACCAGCCCAGTCCTACCCCCATCCTTTCCCCATACCCCACCATCCTCCAACTCCTTCCCCCAGTCAATCTACCTCTCACCCATCCCATACGCGTCTCTCGTGGGCCACCGGAACATTTAACGGGTCAGCGGCTGGAAAAACAAATTCGTAGCTCGTTAGTCCGGACACTTGAGATAAGCGATGAAAATGCAACGCGTTTTGATGGAGGTCACACGCACAGCTCCAGATTTTCCTATACCCTCCGAGAGCATGGCCAGCAAGTGGGTCAATAACAGTTCCCATCCTCGCCACACGCCATTGTGTGGCACCTCATTCTTTGGCCTCTAATCGTCATATAAATGAATTGATTTTCGATTGATTATTTAAATAAACTTTTCTGTATTTGAAGTGCTGATAAATTTAAATTCCCTTTTTATATATCATAAAGCTAGTCGAATCAATTTTCTACCTATTCAAGTCCTAAGAGTGAAATTTAAAGTTAATTTTTAAATTTGACTTTAAATAGAATATATTCTTTAAAAAAATTTATTTCGTTTGAAGTAAATATTTTTATATTATTTCTATTATTAAATTTCGAATTTATATTTCTTTTACTTATTTAAACTTTGAGAGACTTTCTAGAGTCAATAAATAAAGGTTTTAGATTCAAAGTTTTAAATTGTCCGTTTTATAGATTTTCAAATTTTTGCAAAAATTCTGAAAATTTAAAAATTAAATTGTTTGTATTTATAATTTAAATTTTTTATAAATTGAAGATTTTCTACTGTTTTACCAAAGGCTTAGTCTATAATATTTTTTATAGGAAAACCAAAAATATAGCAGGTTATAGCATGCTAAGAAAATTTAAATATTTTTTTATTTTACCAAAAATGTTGCAATTTCTAACGGATCATTTTTCATTTAACCAAAATTCTTAAAAATATTTTAATGGCTCTTTTAAGTTCTTGAAAGTATCTGCTAGTACTTAGTTATTCATTTAATTTCCACGAGTGTTTTAAATTCGTCATATTAATTAATATTAAATGGATTTAATTTAATATTAAATTAAATTAATTAAATATTATACTATATTAATTAAATACATGAAACAACTGAAAAAGAGAAGAAGTAAACTTCCCTGGAGACAGGCCTTACGTTCACTTGTAGCTCGTGTCATCCTTCGGCTATCATTTTCTATACAAGTTCCTGCAGCTCAGTTATCGGTTTAACACCCATCAATGTCAACTTCTCCATGAAGCGCCTACATGTCGAACACATTATCACATTAAGCACCTGGGTGAGGGGAGGGTTGAGGGGGGGATGGGTGCTTCTCCTGCTGCCTGTTCGATGCGGCGTCTTTATCGAGACACTTGTCAATATTTAAACTGATAAACGATCTTTGATCGAAAGCTACAACAACTGTCATTGAACTTCATTGATAAATGTCTGGGGCGACAGGTACGATTCCCGAGGTGTCCAAAAGTATCGTCTGGCGATGCCAGCGATAAGCTAAATACACAATCCATTCTGTGTTCTCCACTCTCCACTCTTTATTCTACATTCTCCATTCTCCACTGTCCACACACTCTCCAACCACGAGCTCCTTTATCATTCCCGAAACCCTAAAACCCGATATCAGATTACACTTTTTACCTGTCGTCCGTCGACAGCCACTGAAGTTCATAACGATCCTAAATCGTGGCAAATATTTCAATTTTGTGGCTCCTCGTGTCAACACACACACACACACACACACGCACTCTCTCCCACTCACACTTATGCCTTGCAACTCCTGAAGCGATTCTATGGTTTTCTTGGAAGGGAAATGCGCCGGAAAAACTCAGTCTCGGTGGTTGGCTGCGGGAGGGGTGGGGGTTGAGCACTTGAAAGTGTTGGATAAATATTATAGAGGGCAAATCGTTCCTGAAGCTGTCAGGGATGTGGACTAATTATGGTTTATGTGCAGCGCTGAAAGAAGTTATCCAAGTGAAGACAACTTGTTTATTTTCCTCCGATCTTTGCGGTTTCCCTTTGAGCATTCGATGAAAGCAATATAAAAAAATTGAGTTGTTGTTGTTGTTGTTGTTGCTGTTGTTGCTGTTAGAGATTGTTTCTTTTGGTGCAGGGATCGGGTGCTAGGGTCGTCTACGTGAAGTGTTGATGTGGTTTTGCGTAAATACAGAGAATTTGACTTGTGTGGCAGTTCACACTCTTTGATGAAGTTTATGAGTAACGCGTGAGGTGGAAAATAATAAACGCTCTTAACGAAATTAAAGGGAAGTCATGGAAAATGGAGCAGTTTTAGAGTCAATTTATTCAGAATTGATCTTCTCATAGTCAAAGGAAGTAATTAATTTATTTCCTCATGTTAAAATAATAAAATAAGTAGTTTATCTTTAATTTTTCTTAATAGAGAAAAATCAGTTTGCTTATAATAAAAAATTGTATCCTTAAAAATCCTTTGAAGTATATTTTTTAATTATAATTTGTTTATTTATATATTTTATATTTTTATTTATTTTATATGCAATCAAATATGTTCACTTATGTGAAAAAGCCTTTCGTAGATTTGTAATTAAATTTGATTTTTGTTTAAAATCCTTGATAAAAAAAAAACAGAAATTTTAGACGTTTTAACCAACGAAGAGAATAAAAGTCTTTTTTTTAAGAAACAAAAAATTAAAATGAAGTGCAAAACTGTGTTTGCATTTGACATTCATCAAAGCTACGGACAGACCACACCCACACACATACACACATATGTTTGTATGTGTGTGTGAATTGCTGGCCTATATTTCAGGTATATATTCAGGTATGAGTTGGAGGGGATTGAAATTCTGGTTAAAAATGTATGTGTGTAGGAAAACGATTTTTCACTCTGCCGAAATGAAAATGGAAATATGTCACTTTAGATACAATAAAAGCAGCAGCAGCAACAACAACAACAACTACTACTACTACAACAATAGCTTCCTCTTTTATTATATGTGCTATTTTTATCGCCGTCCAAAAGCAAAGCTCACAAACGAAAGTGAGGCTTAAACAAAAGCGAAGAAGATAACGGCAAACATTCAAGTTGCTTATCGTATAGAAAAGTGCATCTAACAGTGAAGTCCAAATTCTTAGTAACTGCAAAATATAGAAAAATAACTAAAGCAAAACCAATGCAATTAATTGACTTGGACAATTCGTATTAGCCACGACTGTAATAGGATGATTTGAAAGACCTGCACTACATATAAACCTACGGCTGTATGCAAAACAAGCGACATATGCTTTTTGGGCCGTGCTATTGATATGACCATGACTGTATTCCTATACTGTATGCCATAAAAAGTATGCAAAGTCATAAAACAAAACTTAAATTTATTATTTAAAATTTCTGAAATTAAAAAAAATTAAATATTTTTAATGACAAATTGCGCTCTGACTTGTAATCTTATTTAATTAAAATTTGTTTAAAACATTAATCAATATTTTATTCGTACCCCCTGAATGCAAACTCCAATGGGAGCTCCTACTGAGTCATCAATCAGCGGCGGCAAATGGACGACCTCCCCGACGGCATCTTATAATTTCAATCTTCAACTTCACTTAGCTAGCTTGTCGGTCCCTCCGTCAGTCCAGACGCCTGCCCGTCTGTCTGTCTGTCTGTCTGTCAGTTCGTCGTCTATCCGTCTGTCCATTTGTCTGGCTGTCTGACTGCCTGACATTTCTACAAATGTGCCGACAATCGACGACAAGTTTTCGCCAGTCTATTTTGAATATGTCAGACTCCTGATGGGGAGTGCGAGAAGGTGGCAGACAATGTGCAGACCATTTACAAGCTGGAAGCAACACTAATGGACAGACGGACACACGGACGGATAGACAAATGAACGGATGGATAGATGGATGGATGGGTAGATGGTTAGATGGTTAGTTGGATGAATGGATGAACTGATGGACGAATACCGAAACGTGCCTTAACGCATGACTCACGCATCGAGCGTAAATTGAAATTAGGTAAGGGGGGTGGGGTAGCTTGTTGGCAATGGGGGAAGGGGTAAAACAGAAGAGTGAAAATGCAATGAAAATTGCAAGAAAACATCGCCCCCAATGGCGAAAAAGAAAAAGGGCGTTAACCACACGCTTATGATTTTCGCATGACATGAGTGATGAAAAGAGCGTCCGGAAAAATTACATTTCCCCACATATTCGCCTATTAAAGTGTCAGCCCCCGAGCCTGTCAAATCACCAGCGAAATGCACGACCAAACAAATTGTCGGCAGACACGCGTTGCATGCGTCGCATGCGTCGCACGCGTCGCACTCGGGACACGTTAAGAGCCACGAAGATGTTGGCAATGAGACGCCTGCCAACAGATCCCGAGATCAGGTTCGGGTTAGGATTGAGATTTAGCTGCAGCTCCAACATTTAGCTTTAGTCTACCTTTAGTTCAGCTACAGACTCTAGTCTAGCCTGAGTTTTAGTTTAGCTTCAGTTCAGCTTCAGATTTAGCTTCCATCTTGTAGTTTAGCCTCAGCTTCAACTGCACTTTTAGCTTTATTTTTAGCTTGAACTTCAAATTTATTTTTATTTTTAGTTTCAGCTTTATTTTTGGCTTCAGTCTTAGCTACACATCAGCTTTATTTTTAGCATTATCTTCAGATTTAGCTGCAGCTTCAGTTTAATTTTTAGTTTTAGCTTCGATTTCAGCTTCAGTTTCTGCTTTATTTTTAGCTTCAGTTTCTGCTTTATTTTCAGCTTCAGTTTTAGCTTTTTTTTTCGTTGCAACTCCAGCTTCAACATTGAGATACAAATACTGACACCCAGCAGGAGACGTCGCAGTTGTCGACTGTCGTTGGGGGCTATTCTAGAGATGGAGATTTGTTTCTTTATTTTCTTCCTTCGGTGGATCTTCGGGGATTTTCTTTAAAAGGATCGAAGCATTTGGAGTGGCGTGATTAGTGTTCTAAATAACACAGGTGCCTCATAGTCCACAGGCAATGCCAATCAATGAGGAATTGACACGTGACATGCAAAGTGATTCCGTTGATCCAATGAAATCGGGTTCAAGATCGGCTTGGGATGGGGATTGTGATGGGGATTGGAATTGGAATTGGGATCAAAGAGTCGTTCGACCGACCGACCGACTGACCGACCGATGGCTTGACAAATTGCTTAATTAATGCGCCTTGAAGGCGATTTGCTCTTATTGCTCTACGAAAACCTGTTGCCTGGGGCAAAAGCCGAAAAACCACTTCAATTAATGCGATTTTTTAAAATTAAAAATAAATTTAAAAAAATAAATTAAATTATTTTTTTTTCGCTGATTTTGTGTCTGGTTAAAAATTACTTCAACTTCGTCAGCGTCTGTCATAATTTTTAATTCGCGGCTTTCGACGTGCATCAATCCTTGAGAATATCAATGAATATAAAATGCATAAATCATCCGACTTATCGGTATTATTTTCATTAATATTTCTACAGTTGTTATTGCCAGCGAGTGAACAGGAAGTCAATTGTATGCGAAAGCCCCAAAAATTACTCAGCTGACCAAAAGCTTTTATTTCTTTGATTAATTGCCTCGGAAAATTAGAAAAGAGTTGGGACCATTCGTCTTTTACTTGAGACTCTTTTAATGAAGATAAGAATCAAAAATATACAAAATTTTATATTTATTTTCTGTAGTAAACTATAAAAAAAATCATTGATTGAAAATTATTTAATTAAATATTTACAGATTACAAAATACTTCATATAAATTTTGGCAGTAATTCAGATAAGTTAAAGGAACAAATTTATCAGGCTCTTTGTTCAGGGGATATTTGTCAATTTGTGGAATTTTCAAAAACTAAGCTTAATTTTAATAATTTTAAATTTTTTAGCTAGTATGAGGCTTTCCATCAAGACAATTTAATTATTTATTTTATTTTATGTCAAGTCTAGGAAGAGCTAAAAAATCACTAGAAAAAAATTATATATTTGATAAGCTGATGATTTCTTTATGACTTCTTAGTGTTTAATCTACCATTCTACTTTTTTTTTTAATAAAAAAAAAATATTCTAAAATTTTCATAATTCATATAAATTTGAGATGTGATTCATAGAAAGACAACTCTTAGATCAACTGAGAAAACCACATTAAAAAAACACAAGTCACAGCATTTTTCGGGATGTTTAAAATGTTATAAAAAGACAATAAATATTGTTGTGGGTATTAAAACTATGACTAATCTAAATACTAAATATAATTAAACAAATGTATACTAAGAATTCAATAAAAGTTAGAAAATGGCCAAGCTTTATTTCACTCCTTCAGCTCTTCGGGCCAAACTCTTCAAGCAATCAACATTCTGGAGGCTTCTTTAAGGAATTCAAGCAAGACTCGTTCTATACAACAACTGAGAATATATATACAATATATTAACATATATACATATCTATACATATCTCCATACATAACCCCTTATATAAATAATTAAGAGCAGCTGCCAAACAGCATTCCATGGATTGGTAAAAATTCCTCTAAATTCGAAAATATTTGCAGTTGGTTTTAATGTCACAGTCAGTCAATACACTTGTCGCATTTATTTTTTACAACCTCGCTGAGTCGCGATAAACAACAATAAATAAAAATAAATTAAATAAATTAATAGTTATAATAAAGCCGTAAAGCAGCAGGAAGAGGAGGAGGAGGAGGAGGAGGAGAAGGTGGAGGTAAGAGAGCCAAGAGCCACCCAAGGCTGCAACAGTTAGCCAAGTCAAATAAAAGACTGAAAATCTTTTGGCGAGTCTGAGCTCAGCTTGAAGTCGGATTGTTCAATAAAACTTTAATTGCTAATCAAAAGCAACATTTTTGTGACGCGACAGGATAAGAGCTTATCAAATGGCAGTGTCTATAAAGCAGGTTGATAACTGGTTACATTCAGTCAAAGAGTCACTCGGAGACGCAGACAAAAATTTGTAAACGGAAAACCGCAAGCGAGGCAAAGCCTATAGATACGCATCTCAACATCATGATCATCATCATCATGATCATCATCGTAATCGTAGTCATCGTGGCTGAGGACATCAACGTAAACAAGCAAATTAACGCAATTTCTTCAATGTATCCAAGAGATACACCGGACAATTAGCCAGGCGCAGCTGACAACTATTACGGATTGCATATGCCATAAAATACAATGCATTACAAAGCAGTTAACGGACAAAGCGAGACACGGCTTAAACGTACGTACAGGCAAGCGATGGACATACAGCTGGACACACATCCAGACAGACCCCTCCATATGGCCATCTAGCGGCGCCATCAAATGACCAAAGCGGCGCCTGCAGCGATCGTGGGTTGATGTTGACTCTGGCGGTTTTTGGCTTTTTTTTTCCATACATTTTTTTTTTTTGGTTTTTCCTCGCTCTTTTTGGCTCCTCCAGCGGCACCTTTTTACGGCCAAAACTAACACGATGCTGAGGTACATACTAATTAAATAGTTTACAAGTCAAGTTGATTGTACTAACGGTTCGCCTAGTCGATTGTTTCACTACTTTGGCTTCGACGATTTATTGAGCTCCGCTTTTCGGACTTTGGGGCGGGCGGATCGTAAGTTTTATAAACTTGTTTTCGGACTGAAACGCTTAAAGTTTTATGTTTCGGAAAATAATTTGTTTATGGCCGATGTCATGCAGCGTGTGCCATTAATGGCTGTCACTTGGATTAGTGGCTGATTCTCAAGACTGACCGAGCGACCCACTTATGTAGCAGCAGGCAGGCAGTCACTGGCAGGCCTACCAGACCAACAATTGGTACTGCCAACTTGTTAAAATACACTAAAGTTTGATCACGATCGTTAATGTCAGATCCTAGATTTTTATGGGCATCAGCAATTGATTTGTCTTTGAAGTTAAGTGGCAAACTCTTAACAGTTACTGTAATTCAATTCGATCTTCAGCATAAAAGAAAAGCCATTGATCGATTGAAGGGCTATAAATTAGAGGGAAAAGTGAATGTATTTGCCTTAAAGATTTTTAAATTGCGGGCAAAGTAAGTTGAAAACGCTTAAGGAAGGTTTTTTTTAAAGAGTGCCAAACCAAGGAGTTTCCAGTTACTGAGAAGGAGTAAGCTTTTGGGCTAGTTTATATCCTGTACAATTGGCTAATCAGCAGGGTGTCTTTGTCTCAGTTTTAGCCAAGAAAAATGATTTCCTATAAATAAAATACCTTTAAGTAAACATCGAAATTTAAGCAAATAATATTTTTACTTGGTCTAAATACAGTTCCTGTGAGTTAAAGGAGAAGCAGCCTTCATAATGGCATTAAGTCCTAACTTCTGATCGATTTGTAGTTTTTACTAAGGTACAAAAAAGTAGAGGTTTCCCAGCTGCTACTTTTGTTGCCTTCTAGTTCCGAATTTATAGTTAAAAAAATTAATATTAAAGATAAATAATCTCAATTAATACCCAAGAAAATATTTTGTATTTTAAAGCGAGTCTAGATTGAATAAAAAAATATATAATATATAATTATAAATTCCAACTATGACAACTACAAAATGCTTCTTAGTCAGTGCCTTTCTAAGAACCGTCATGGAACAAAGTTCAGTTCATTTCCTAGTTCCCTTTTAAGTTCCAGTGAACGACTCCTGTTTGCCGGCAGCAGCAGTAAACCGATTTACTGGAAAAACCAAGGAAACTTGGAAGCTGACAGTGTGACAGTGTGACAGTCACTTATAATTTTCTTGCGACTTAATCCTGTCTAGACAACGACAAAGGCGTCTTGGCTGACACTCGGACTCGTGTTCTCTGTGTTCCTCCGCTCCGCATCCGCATCCCCTTGCACCAACCCCCTTTATAGTTCCTGTGCCCACCCTTCGGGCTGTCTGACAGCCAAAGAGCTGCCGGTCTTACGGCCGGGACTGACTCAGAGTTTATAAATTTTAATTATGACATTATTATGCGAGGCTCGCAATGCTGCAACCGAGTCCCAACAACAACAAGCGTATTTATTAATAAAAACTGACAACTTTTGACAAATTAACAGCCACAAAAAAACAAAAAAAACATAATCCAAATTCAAACCCAAAGCCAAAGCCCAACAACCAGCGCTGAAGTGTGGGCGATTTTTTGACTCGGGACTCGTGTCTCTCCAATGGCCAATTCGATATCGAATATCAAAGCCTTAAGCTCGCCCAAAAGCCAAAGGCCAAATCCCAAAACTCATTCAGACGTAAGTAATGACTATGATATGGGAGGCCCCATAACTGCGACGGCGACGGCAACGGCGACTGCAGCTGCGATGCTGACCGCGACGACCGCGGCGACTGCAACTGCAACTGCGACTGCGCGTGTGGCTGCGGCTTGAAGGTTGAAGGCATTTTTTTTGGGCCAGTGCTGGGTAACGATTTTGGGTAAATATTTGTCAGGTCTTCAAAACGATTGAACGCAAATGCATTTCAAGTGATTGGCAAACAAGGCAAAGGCTAAGACAAAGGCAAATTTTCAAATTCCACATGGAAAACCCATTCGGATTCCGAATCGGACTCAGTTAAGATTTGAGTTTCAGTTTCGGTTTCGGTTTCAGTTTCGGTTTCAGTTTGGGATAATGGATAAATGGATAAATGGACATTTCAACGCCTCGACGTGCACCCAATGAATCAACGCGTGGTTGGAAGCGGATTGCAAGTGGACGATAAGAGTTATTTTTTGGTCATAAATCGTGATAATTGTCATTGCAAGTGCAGCAGCTGCATTAAGTGCAGAAAGAGGGGGACAGAGAGAAGGAGGGAGACAGAGAGAGAGAGAGAGAGAAGAGAAAAAAAGTTCACGTAATTATGAAAAGCCCAAGTCACCAGGCAAAGGTATTTTCGTGATTCCGTGGCACTTATTAAATTATTAAATGCACCGCAACACGAACGGATCTTTGGAGATATTTTCCGGCTATATTTTCCCGCCAGAGACTTACACAATTTTGATCAGAGATTAGATAAAAAGATCAAGAGTCGAAACAAGTCGCTTAATTAACTGAGGTGACGACTAGCGGAGTCTTCAGACTAGCAGAAAACAACAGTTAACTTCTCGTTCTTCCACAGAGACGTGGGCACTTTTGACGAAATGAGCGGCTCTCCTTTGGGCGCTACTAGTGCTTGTGCCGCGGGGGGCGTGGTTGGGGCTTGGATTAGTTAGTTAGTTTCGATTAGCTAATCGAATTTGTGAACATGAAAACATCCTCATTAGTTGCCATCTGAGACTTAAGAGGCGTCAGATTGAGTCCCAGTTGCGCCCAGTCGATTTTAGATACTCTTCCTAATCCTAATCATAATTAAAACTATAATAAATATTTAAAATTTAAACTGAAAATTATTTTATTTTTATTTTAAAATTTAAAATTTTCTATTTTCCGGAAAACCTCATGCCATTTATTTTTTATATTATATTATTATATCATTATATTATTATATTTTTATATTTTTATATTATAATATTATTTTATTATTATATTATAATAATTCAAAATTCCGCTTAGTTTGTAGTCTTGAAAAATATCTTTGGCTTTGTTTATTTTATCTAAAAACAAAGTAAAGTTTCCAAAGATTTTCCCTTTTCCTTGTGGAAACTCACAATTGCCCCCAATCGCCTTTCGTGCCACAAATTCGATTAGTTCCCTCATCTCGAATGAATACTTTAGATAGATTCATGTATTCACACCCTCTCCGGCAGCCACCCAAAGTACACCACTTGAATTAGTCTCGCCTTTTTAAGTCACCTCCACCTCCGCCTCTGCCTCTGCCACTGCTCTGCCGCTCCTCCCTTTGGCCAACCACCGCTCCATCCGCAAGCCGCTTGATTGTGTTGTGAGTCATCAAAACAACGCCAAGTGGCAGCTACCAGTCTTCAATACCAAATCAAGCATTACTTGCATAACCCAACCAAAGTCATCGACCAACTACAACCAACCTCATCATCATCATCATCGTCATGCTCATCATTATCAACATCATTATCAACGTCATTATCATCCTCGAACTGGCATGCATAAATATTTTTCTAAAGCCAAACTCGAACTGAGTGCCACACGGAGAACGGAGAACGGAGAACGTGTATGGAGCTTGGGTGCACTTCGGCACGTCGTACGGACGCCGGTAGTCGAATGTGTGGATGACGACATGGACATGTGTGGTACTCCAATGTTTCTCACCGTCGACCTTTCGTCGTCATCATTGTCGTCGTCGGTCAGCAGGCTTTTGAAGCACCCACCAATGGGCCATTGGCCAGTGGCCATGCAACGTGCAGCATCCACTGCAAAGCATTCAAAATCGTTCCCGGTACACGGGTACGGCTTTTAGTTCTTCAGCCGCTGCGCTCCGCACCACAATCACTGCTGAGGCTGTGGCTGTGGCTGAGGCAGTGGTGCGCTGATGCATGTCCAAACATCCTCAGTTCTGGTCAGTTTGATGCCTATGTTGTTCTACGTTCCTCCTTCATTTTATTTCTTTTCTTGGAAATGCGTTTGTTGCCTCATCGTCACTCCACCTCCTCCCCCTCCACCAGCCCACCACCCTTCACCCATCTTCTTCTTTCCTCTTACAATCCGTCTTGCTGTCCGTTTGCCGTCTTGTTTGTCAGTTTGTTTATGTTTGTTTGTCCGTTTTGTTTGTTTTCAATAAATATTTGACATTTGTCTAGGCATTTCCCGAGACTCGAACCTCCGCTCCGCAAGTCAAGCAGTTCGGCTGCCAACACGGCGCGGGTACATTAATTTTTCAAGTATCTCAACCGCTCGATCCGCCCCGTCGTAAAGTTTCCTATGGTTGACACCTGCCACAAGCCCACCTCCAGCTCTTTGCCCCATCTCTCCACCCTCCACCTCTCTCCCCCTCTCACTCTCTTTTTCAATTCATTCTCCTTCTTCTAGAATTTTCTGTTGCATTCCCGATTTCTAGGTTGATGCATTTTTAAAAAACTCTTCCTCCCTTCTCCTTCCTCCTTCCTTGCCCCCTTCTGCACTTCTCCTTCTCCTTTACTGACACTCAATGCGGATGTTTGGATTGAGTTTTTCTTCTATTTGGTTGCGAAATACTGTTCGTGGAAATCGTGTGACTTTTCCGCTGAGGTGTTGAATTTGTCGCTTAACTTGACTTCGAAACCAACTCAACTTTGCTGACAAGTGTCTCCAAGGACTTTAAGAAGTTGGCTCAACTACATAAGTAAATCCAAGTGATTTACTCAACAATTTATAGCTCTTAAGCATGAGAAGTGTTAACAGTTAACAGAGCTTATGTTAAAGTGACACTGTTAGTCGAAGAGTTAACATAATAAATAATAGAAGATCTTACATTTCCATTAAAAAAATATATATAGAGAGAGCTACTTGAGGTACCCTAACTTGACATGTAAAAGTAACGCTGTTAATGTATCTGTTAACATAAGCTGTAAATAACATATAACTCATCTCTGCTGCTCTTTTTACCCTCAATGTCGTTTATGTCGTCTTTATGCTTCCTGTCTTTAAACTTTAATTATCATTTCTTATTATTAAACTCTTCGTTTATAGTATCCGAAAATTGAAGAGCTTTCCAAACAATCCATTAAGTTGCAAAGCCTTCCCCAACCATCCTCATCTCATGTGCGAAACGATGTCGTCTCCTGTAATTGAGCCGTTTCTTCAGTTGCTCATAAAGCAAGAGTCGAGGGTCTCTACGTAACTTTTGGTCGTCTATTTATGGCCATATTTTGATTGCTGTTTTCGTTTGCTCCATCATCATCATTCGTCCATCCATCCATTTATCCAATCTCCATCCTCCAACCTCCAGCAGCTCGACAGTCCAACCGTCCGACAGTCACCAACAGTAGCTCTGGAGCCTGTCAAGATGCATAAAGTTTGTTTTCGTCACGCCGCCGCCTCACATCAGACTCATCAGCAACGTCATCCTCATCCTCATCCTCCATCTCCATCACTCCATCAACTCCATCCCCATCTCCATATCCAACTCCATCCTCATCTCCGTTCCGTTCCCATCACCATCGCCAGCGTCAGCGTCATCGTCATCGCTATCGTCATCTCCATCGGTCGTGTGCTTCAACCACATCCATAGTCCACCTTCAAACTGAGTGTGGACCCATGTGGAGATGGTTTATTCGATTTTCGGTTGCCTTTTTTCTTTTTTGGGCAACTGCGATTTTTTATTATTATTAAATTTTTTGCTGCCTGCGGCTGCGGGTGTCGTCATCAGACATTTTGGCAGCTACTTTGGCTACCGAATAGCCAATTGCCATTTGACCAGGTAACAAAGGTGTATTTATTGAGCTGCACAGTTTGCTTAGGTGAGCAGGAAGTCCTCTCAGTTTGAGGCTGCTGAGCATACAAATTACTGAGCCAATTTTTACCTCTCCACCAATGGCACATTGAAACAACTGAAACAACTTAATAAGCAGCTTGCAGCTAGAAGTTACAATTTGCCACAGAGCAAACTGTCTGTTTAGATGCATAATTGGCCCCCTAACAACCAGCAGAGGAATCCAATGAAATGGACAACCTGAAAGCTGACCCCAACTAAATGCACATCTGCACCGAAAGACAACGAGGACGACAATCGACACGGAACCAAAAATAGTGAAAATATTTTTGTATTTTATGCGCCGTCGATCGATATGAATAAAATGCAGAAAACAGTAAAATGCTTTCAACTATGCAGCAGAGGCAGCAGCACAAACAACAGAAATAGCAATAACTATAACAACAACAACAACTGCAACAACAACTACAACAACAACACCAACAACTACAACAACAACTGCAACACGAACAACAGCTGCATCCAGTGAATGCTCAACTGTGGACTCGGCCTGCAGCCTCATGCGTGTGCCCATAATAGTCGGTAATTAATCAAAACGGGTACCGATTCTGAGGCCACTCACACACCGACATCTGAATACCCTACAATATATGTGTTAGGACATGAATTTCGGTTTCAGATAAGGGATTAACGAATAATTCAGAATAAAAAAGAAAGGCAGATTAGAAAAAGGCACAGATTTAATAACTTTTAAATATTTTTTGCATCTCTAAAAAAAGTTTGTCCTAATTCAAATATAAACTAAAATAATATATACTTAAAAAATATAAAAATAATTAATTTAAAAACTCAAAATAAAAATATAATAAATATTTTTATATATAAGAAACACTATTATTTTAATTTTATGTGTATATTATTCAATTATTTTTTATATTTTGCAAAAACTTAGTCTATGGTCTTCCCTTGCCTTTAAATAAAAAAAAATTAAAAATCTAGAACAAAAAATAAATAACAAAAAAATATTTTTTTAATGCGCTTCCCTTTACGTAAAAAAAAATATTTTGTGTTTATTCCTTAATTTGTATTATTATTTGTATTTATTTTAAAAACTCAAGTAGAGTTTTCCTAATTTTTTATTATATTTAAATTTAATTGAATTAAGTTATATAATTTTATTTTATTATTTTATCTTTTATTTTATATTTAATTTTACTTTTTATTTCATTTTATTTTTAAAATATATATATTTTAAAAATTTTTTTTTTATATTTCTAAGCTTCCCCAACAAACTACATAACAATTTCAGTCATACCCCAAAGCACATATAGAGTAATGATTCATGTTCTCGTCGCTTCTGGTCCGTAGCTTCCTTGTAAAATATTTTTATGGATTGTTTACTTTTAAGTCTTGAGGTTCTGTTCTCTTCAAATATTCCTAGATAAAGTTGTCTTGAACAAATCGTTGAGAGGTTTGAGTTGGTATTGAATAATAAATGATATAGTCTTATATTGTTTTCATTATTCACGATGAAAGAGTCAAAGGCATTCATGCTCATAAATTCGAATACTTGAATGCTTGAATAGTTTTTCAACTTTTCATTCGATTTGTCAAAATATTTAATCAGCAAAACTTTTCTCACTTTGCTGTCGGCACATGGAGGAAAACTTGCCCAGACAGCGGCAGGGGCAGCTCAGAAGTGTGAGGGGGATCATTAACATTTAGTTTACATAAATCTATGGGATTTGGGGTGGACAACTGAGGGGGGTGGGCGGGGAAATGTGTGGTCTACCAGCTATTTGTCAAAACATTTAAATGCCATTTGCGTGTAGCGCCGATTTTGACAGCTAGCGATAATTTTTCTTGGTTTTCCACTTTTTACACTTTTCACACCTGCCCAAAGCAATTTTCTTAAGCATGATCCAGACTTTAAAAGAGTCTCTCTCCTACTTCTACTCTTTCTCTTCCTCCTCTTCTTCTTCATCTTTCTATTCGCTGTTGACTTGGACACATTTGAATAATTACCTGCTGATCTCTTTGGTCTTTTCATTGGTTCCATTTAAGTGGCAAGTGAAAGTGATCTTAGGTTTGGGCTTGGGTCTGGGTCTGGGTTTGTGTCTCGGCTCAGAGCCTTGGATAAGGCTTATTGCCTTTGCTGTTTTGTTATGTGTTGTTTGTGGTATTGCATTATTGATGGCAGTTGCCATGAACTGCATTGGCCCAACTATTTAACCTGCGGTCGAAGCTTTTCAAAGTTAATTGAAAATCGCGCTGAGCAGGTAACGAGGTGTGAAAAGCTAGGAAAAACTCCAAGAAAAGAGTTTTGAGAGTCCCATAAAAAAAAAATTTGTACAAAATATTTTAAAATATTTATCATTTTTATTTATATCAGCGTTTGGAATATTTAAAAATTGTACAAATTTTTTATTCGTTTTTCATTTTTTGACTTGAGTTTTTTCTTAACGTAAAACTTTTTTAGGAACGCAAAAAAATATCCTCGCTTTTATTTTTATAGCTAGCAAATTTTCAACTTTTCTTTTTTCGAATCTCATCCGTAAGTTTTCTAAAAGTTTTGAGTTCACTCAAAGAAATAAAAAACTTATATGCAATTTCACAGCAATTACGTCAACATATTTTTTGTGTTTTCCTTTTTGGACAAACAAATGCGAAAACTTTTTGTTGACAATTGCCAAAAGTGCACACACGCTGACACCAACAACAACACCAACAACAGCAACAACAACAACAACAACTACAACAACTACAATAATAACAACAACAACTACAATAAACGGCAGCAATTGGAGTCTTTGAGCTACCAAACATGCAAATCGCATACCAGGTCAACATTTGGAGCTCCGTTCAGCTGCCACCAACGGCTTTGGGCAGAGATAAAGTTTATCTGGGAGGCTGACTAGCCATGGGTATCCGTGAGATACTTTTTCGTTTCAACTAAAGGTCCAATCAATATGTTCCACGAATGAGCGAAAATGTTTGAAACAGCTGCTCGCTGATTTATGGACATTGTACGAGGGTTTGTACTTGACTTGTTACACCAATTAAAATGATTGACATGGGAAAAGCTGTCAAGCATTTAAAATCAATCATAAAATCAGCGGGAAGCGAACTTTTATTAATAGATATTCGTTTGATATCAATAAACGCGATGGCAGCTATTAAATGCTTGGCGTTGCGAACAGTTTTATTTGTCTACTATTTCTGATTTATTCAGTAATTAAAAAAGGACGAGTTTGAATCAAATGAAATTAATTGTTAAAGACTTTAAAGCCAGTTCAAAATATTTTAAAATTAATTTAAATATGCAACTTATAATAAATGTATATATATTTAAAATATTAATTTTATTATTATTATATATATTATTAGAATAATATTTGACATTAAAACTAATTAAAAAATTGTGTTGGTGGATTTTTAAAATATTAAAAAAATATTTAGTAAATTTAAATTTACAAAATATATAATTTACAAAAAATATAATTTATATAAAATTTATATCAAATAATTATACATCTAATATTTATAAATTATAAAAAAGATTTTATATTTATTATTAAAACTTTTTTGACTACTTAAAAAGTAAACAATTTATAAAAATAATATATAAAATAACTATAATAATATTTTAAATATTATATTTATATATATTAAATAATAACGATATAATAATTATATATTTATATATATGTATATTTGGGTATTAAATTTAAATTATTGCATATTTAAATTTGCTATAAAATATTTTTTCAATATTTTTAAAACCTCCCAACTAAATATAATTAAATTTTTAAATCACATATCACATATGTTTAAAAATTAAAATCTCCATTTAAATGACTAATGAGTCAAATGACTTTAATTCGAGATTTGTATTTTAGTTTTCATGTTTCAGATTATATCCTCAATAACTGCCTAAAATAATATTTCTTTAGTTTCCTTATTTGAGGCTTCAATTTTCAGCTTAAATCCTTCACTTGAAAGCTTTCAAATTTCTCAAAGTATTCTTCCAAATTCTAAATTTATAAGTCCCTAATTTTCTTATCCTGTGAACATCCATTTTTAAAACGAATTCAAGTCTTCCCTTTTATAATATTTTTTTATTTTGAGAACTTTGTTTAATCAAGAAATAAGTTTTTAAATATGCGTCAGTTTAAAAAAACGAATGGTCCAATTCACCGCGGCTTTGACTATTGATGTTTTATATCCATTTGAATTTGTATCTCAATTAATTGAATTTTAATCTGAATTCAATTCACCCTTTTTCAATTGAAACTAAGCAAAACTTCCTTTTATGTACTTGCAGCTCTGCGCCTACTCAACAGTCACCAGGCGGATGATGTCAGCGCTGGTAACGGGGGAAGCCTGTACCCGCAGCTGTTCAACATCGCGCCTCGTGCCGTGATTAGTGTGAATGCGACCTGTGGCCAGAATGGAGCCGAGGAGTATTGCAAGCTGGTGGATGCCTATCCACATCGCAAATGGACCAAGCAGTGCGGCACCTGCAATGCACGCAGCTCGGATCGTGCCAAGCAGCGACCCATCGAGTCACTCATCTCGTCCGTTTCCAGCTTCGATGAGAGTTGGTGGCAGTCACCGACGCTGCAGGGTGGCCGTCAATTCGAGTATGTGACCATTACCTTGGATCTGAAGCAGGTGAGTGCCCGTCCAGACCATGGATAACCCCCACACTGATTGGCATCATTTGACAGCCGAAGCTGTGATCCAGTTTGTAATTAAGCCGCTGACTTGTCACTCATTTACAAGCGATTTAACGCCAACTCCATGATCCATCCATCTGAGCCTCGGGCTCCGCTCCGATCATTAGAGGCTGAGCTGAGCTGTGCTGTGCTGTGCTGTGTTTGAAATATGATCGAAGTGGGCTGGGATCGGGTTTTCCAGCTGCTCACTAAGCTATTCCATTCTAATGCTCAAAATGGCAAGCATAAATTCGCCTTGATGGAGCTTTGATTAAGTCATATCATTTTACAAGAAACAGTTATTATTTCTCTTCCCATTGCTAACGCATAGAAAATGATTGGAATTGATTTCCGGGAAAGTCACTGAGGAAATCTTCTTTCCCAGTGAATATATTTGATATTTTATTTTCAATTCCCGTGGTTACACGGGAATACGAATTTAAATTTCTGGAAAACTTAGATTTTTCTCTTCACACACATCACGCGACACTTCGAGTTTTTCCATCAATGAAAACTCTGAAATCTCTGACACACATAAAAAATAATTGTACGTAAATCATCATTCAGTCTGTGCACATTTTGCCCCTGGAAACCCATCGCAAAGAGAGCGTGAATATTTTGACACATGCCGTTGATGTGTGACGCTCCGTCGCCCCCCTCTCCAGGACCGCACCCCCAAAAGCCAGCGACTGACGCTGCCCTCTACCAAAAGCCATAACCAAAAGTCATGGGAATCTTACAAAAGTTTCATATATTTCATATTTTTTGTTGTCAGACATTGAAAGCTGACGAAAAACAAAGGGTACCCTTAGCCAATGGTGGAAGTTTTTGATTTCTGTTTATTATTTTTTTAATTTTAATAATTTTGATTATTAATTTTTATTCGCAAAAATCATGGTTTATATATTTGTATTAGTTTTAATATTTAAAGTAATTTAATTCATTTGGTCCCAATTTTTCAAAGATCAACTCAAGATGATCCAAAAAATTTTAGATGTTATAAGATTTTGTTATCTTAAATCTCCTAAAACTGTTCTTAAAATGTGCTAAAATTGTTCTAAAACAGTGCTAAAAATGAACTAAAATGTGTTTAACGATCTAAAATGTCCTACGGCGTGTTCAAAGAAGATAAAGGATGATCCAAGTATATCTAACATGTTTTTAGATTGCCATAAGATGTTCTAATATGATCCTAAAATGTTCTAAAAATAATTTGTGATATTAAACTTTTTCTAAAATTGATTGATTTAAATTTATCCAAGATGTTTTGAAATAGTATTTTTATAATGATCAGTAAATTTCCTTCAATTTTATCAAGCGGTAGGGTATTCAATAGTTGCCATTGCTTTTCATTTATTTTTCACCAATTCTGCTGGCCTGTCGCCGTCTGACCAAAAATGTAGTTCAACGTATGACAGTTGCGGTGAAAAAATCGAAAATTCGAAAAGTCAAAAAGCTAGACCAAAGTCTGTCATCACGTTCATAGACCCATAAAAGGTAGATACCTCATTTACTCACTGAAGAGCTTGTATTTCGTCTAGGACTGGAGTGGAGTGGAGTCCAAGGATGAGGCAATTTAAATATTTATGCCAGTTTATGAGGCTCCCGTTTGGAGGCTTCGTTATTTATTATTAACTCATGGAACGCATGGCTGTCATAAATCTCTCATACTTGGGGCATATGCGAAAACATTGTTTTTCATTTTAAATCAGTGCCCCAAGCGATGCCCTTAGTATCTTTTAATTAAGTGCACACTTCCACAATCTTCAGCCTCTTGGGTCGTCCTCTTCTCTTCTCTTCGCTTTTATTTTTCCCTTTTCCTTTTTTTTCTGTCTGGCATGTTGGCAGTGAAAGAATATCAAAACATTGAAAGATCTTTTAATATCGGGGGAGACCAGAGTCTCCACTCCCAAGTCCCAAGTCCCGAGTCCCGAGTCTCGAATGGAAACTGCACTTGAAATGTCAACTTTCTGTCGGCTGATGTTAAGCAGACAATATTTCAGCACATTATTTCCCCCCCTTTCATGTGGGGATTGTGAAAGTTCAGAGTTGTGATTATTATAATGATGAAGATGATAATCATAATGATGATAATGATCATTGCCTGACTTTGACTGACTAAGCAGCTGCAGTGCGGAAGCGGATGCCACATTTGTGTGCGGCCAGGGTTTTGCCCTCTTCTCGATCTCGGCCAATGCAATGAAATCTCAATTAACACTTTTTATTCACTAAAAGCACTCAATTGAGTTGTAAAGATTCACTGATATTCGAAAATTAAAATGAGAAGAAGAAGAACTGCATTTCGGAGTCAATCAGATGACTGAGAAAATATTGAAGAAAACTCAAAGTACTTGGAATATCATTAATAGTTTTTAAATAAGAATTGGGGGGAAAATTTGACAATCTACAAATTCTCAATTTAAAATCACATTAAAAATAAATAAATTCTTAATTATTTTCTGCTTAATTGAAGGCTTAAAATCCACTTAAACTATCGTAATTGCCATTTGTTTTAATTCGATTTTCCATTCATTAAAGTTTCGTTCCTTACAGTCGTGTCCTATACAGTCATATCCTATACAATAATCTCATACAATATATTTCTAAATTATTAAATTGTAATAATTTTTCAGAAATTTCAATAATTGATTTATTGTCCTTTACAGTCACGTCCCATGCAGTCGTGTCCATAAAAATGTACAATGAATGTTACTTGACATCCCATACAGTCTCGTTTCTTACAGTGTTGTCCTTCACAGTCGCGTCTCATACAGTTCTGTCTCATGTATTTAAATTCAATGAAAATTTAGACCCTATCATATTTCACTTTCATTCCATATAGTAAAGTCCCTTACAGTCATGTCGCATTCCATGAACATACCTACTTCTAATCGTGTTTATTTTTCAGACACTATACCTTTTTACAATGTCTATGCATACAGTCATGTCTCCTACACTCTTATTTCTTACAGTCGCATCCCAAACCGTCTAAGACACGACCGTCCCATGAAAGTGTCGATCGATAATTTGTTGTTAATTTTTTAGCCACTTAAACACTTGACATTCAAATGCAAGAAATGACAAAGAATCGTCATTGTCTCAAATCGATGAAGCGTGAAACTGATTATAATAAATTTCAAATAAAGTTTGATTTTTATTTTAGCAGTCACAGTTTTAGCTGCCGAATTTCACACCCAATTAGCATTCATGTTCATTTCCCATGCTTAAACCACCCCCATCAATAAATGTGACTTAATTTTGGAAATGCCTTGCGTCTGGAAATGTTTAAGGCGTTTGTCACAACTGTTTAAAAACACATTAGAAAAGATCTTCAAAACAAACGACAGAAAATCCCAAAACAAAGGAGAATAGAAACAGAAATAGAAAAAGAAAAAGAAACCGAAACCGAAACCAAAACTGAAACAGAAAAGGAACACGATTTATGACCTCGGATGATAACTTGACATTCAATGTTCGGCGACAAGACAAGAGCGACAAAGTTTCGAGTTGATTTTAACAATTAGACTAATCGACTGATTTACAACAACAGCAACAGCAACATCGACAGCAACAACCACAGCAACAACAACAACAAGAACAACAACCAGAGAGGCATGTGTCAACGATTTGACAGCTTAAAATATTTTTCTCAACACAACAGCCGCCCGAATGACCAAAAGCCACTGCAACTGTCAGCCGTTAAGTCAGTTTGCCCGCGTGTCTGGCCTGTCTGTCAGTTTGTCTGGCAGTCTATCAGCTTGTATGGCAGTCTGGCAGATTGTCAGATTTGCCTGCCCCGCGGTCTTGTCTTAACAATGTCTAGATTTATGCTTCAACGGCTTTGGGGCGCGCGTGACTAATTGAAAGTCTAGCAAGAATTCTGGGAATGGCAAGGCACAGTGACTCTCAAACTGTATATGTCTTCATTCCCATCGAGAAATTAAATTATTTAGAGTTGAGAGGCAATTGATGAAAGTGATTGGAAAGATGTTGTATATGTGTGAAGATCAGTCATAAATAAATTGTTACTTAAGTGACTCTCAAACTGTAAGCGCTTGTGGTGTTTCATCAAATAATAAATCTTGATTTATTTTTAATAAAAAAAAATATAATGTTACTTTTGTGAGCAGTGCTTTTAAAACTGCTAGACATTGTCTAGGCTTTAATAAAGTTAGCTTTAAACTACGATTGCAAATAAGCATTAATTAATATACTGGAAAACCCAAGAGGCTTTCAAACTGTAATTGCTTTGAATTGAACAACAAAATGTTTAATATCAATTTTAAAGATTTTCCACTTAAAAATAAGTTGAAAAATAAATTTGATTTTATTTGAAGCCAAATCGAAATTCTTTTCAAAGAACCTTTAATGATTTTCATGGTCCACTGAGCAAACTTCAAACTCAACAAATGTCAAACTTTCGTGTGCCTTTTTTTAGGTTCGCCAAGCGGCAACATCAACAAACTACGCAAAATGTTTTCCTTTTATTTTTATGGCCATTTAATTGCTTCATTAAATTTAGCCAAATTTGGCCAAAGCTTTGCTGCTGCTGCTGTTGTTGTTGTTGGTGTTGTTGTTGTTGTTGGTGGTGGCGCCGCCAGAGGTCTTAGAGGCTTGGGGGCAAGCTTTACGTAACTGTAATTCAAATGTTTGACAAGTTGTTGCAACATTCACTGCACAGCGGACCAACCAAAGCCCCAGCAGCAGCAAACAACTAACAACAACAACAACAAAGTAGCAACAACAACAACAACAACAATCAAGCGTGTTACCAGCCACGTACGTGACGCATTTAGGCGTTGCAATTATTTTAATGGTCAATTTATTTATTTGTTTCGACTTGCGATGTTTTTTCCACGTTTTGCCTTTTATAGAATTTTTTCCTCTTCAAATGTTCGTTTTGTGTCGCTTGAATGTTGCTTGTGTTTCCGCCGTTTCTGCATTTGCATAAATTACTTAAAGGTTGACTTCAACTTGAATTCACCTCGGCTTCTCCCCGACTAAAAAGTCTTCTTGAGTTTCTAACCTTTTCCTTACTTCAAGCCAAGTCTTACAGGCTTAAAGCCATTTTTTTTTCTAGACTGCCCAAATTTTCACAGACTTTGCTCGTATCTCCACAAACTTGAGGCCTTAACCTCACCCAAAACTATTCCCCGAATTGAACTTTAAATTCTGTGCTGTTTTATTAATGCGCCAATTTTCAGATAAGAAAAGTTGCTCGGGAAAAACCTTTCATTCAACGATCTCAATCTTTTTATTGCCTTCCACAAAAACAACAAGAAAAACACAAAACAAACTAACAAGTGGGAAGTTGGGGGACTTTAAGTAGGCGACCCACAGATACCCTACCTTTTTAAAATTAACTTTTCTTTTAATTTCAGTTGTTAAAAAAAAATTGTATATTTTTTTTAATTTTTGTTAATTTGAAGATTGTTTAAAAAAAATTTTAAGCTTATCAGAAATTTTTAAATATTGTTTTAAAGGCTAAAAAAAATTGAAAACAATTGTTTGAAAACTTAAACTATAAAAATAAAAAATAGATAAATATTTTTAAAAATATTTATTTTTTCTTTTTTTTATTTTAATCACCCCAGCCTACCCACTTTCAAAGATTACAGGGTATAAAATGCACCAAAAGCCAAAAATTATGCACTTCGTCTGCTTTTGGCCGCCTTATCTAAAGGCGCGTCGGCTGAAAATTCTATTTCTTGGCCGCAAAAACTTTACAATTTCGAAAAAAAAAATAAAAGCAAAAAATAGAAAATAGAAACTAAAAAATAAAAACAGAAAAAAGAGCCTAAAAAATAAATAAAACCATAAACGATGATAATGCCCCATGTGACGAGTCGCAAAAATAAAACTTAACTCTAAAATCATCTATGTGTTTCATATTTTCCGTTTGTTTTTTTTTGTTACTTTAATTTCTTTTTTTTTTTTGTATTTTTTTATTTTATGTTTTTTTCCGTCTGTTCCATAAAATTTGTTGCTTGTTTATTTTTAATTTAACGACGCGACTCACTGACTTTTGGGCGATTATTGCATTTGTTTTAATGGCCAAAGTTCTCCGTTTCCCGCAGCCCCCATATCGTTTTCGGCACAAGGCAATTAGCAATTGGGAATACACACGGTTAAATACGCCCCGCCCCCACCACTCCCCTCGAGCGATGAATATTTTATGAATCAGTTATTTATCGCATGCAATTATTCGGATCGCTTATCACTAGGTTTCGGAACTACCGTTAGATGAATGTGTGGGAAAGCGATTTTAATTCAATTAAGTTGTTTTGTGGGTGGGGAATCCCCCCGCTTGTTGTCCACTTTGACAGCCCCCCAAAATGCTGGAGCAGCTGGAGGCTGAACGTCGGGGAACGAGTTTCAAGAGGTGTTTTTTCCGCCGATGAATATCATCCATCCATTATGGAGCGCATAATAACAATAACTCAGAGGCCATTGGATGCATATTAAGACACACATCATTGCCACGCCCCCTGCATGGGATCATCTCTAGAGATCGGCCTTCGTTTCTTAACTGTTGTTTTCACGTTCACTGATAAAACTGTCAAGTGTTCCATGGCCTGCCTCAAGGCTTGACAGGCTCCACCTGCAGAGGTTGTTGTTGATGCAGAAGTTGTTGTTGTTGATGTTGTGGTTGTTGTTGCTATTGTGGTTGCTGCTGCTGTTGCTGTTGCTGCTGCAGATAGCAATCTACAGCGATCTTGGAGTGATCCTCAGCGCCCTAGAGTGCCTGGAACAGCCGCCGGAGGCACCTTATCGACAACTTGTTTGGCCGCGGACTCGACTCGGGACAGCAGGAAGTCGCAGTCGCAGTCGGAGTCGGAGTCGGAGACGCGTGCAGTTTTTTTATTGCTCAGGTTTTATCTCCAATCGATTGAAGCAGACAACATAATTTCCAGCGATAAGTTATCGAATGTTTGCCAAGCCAGAGCCCGGTTCGATAGATCGGCGACAGTTGGAAAATGTTTTAACAGCGAAATGCAATTGGGAAAATTGAAGTATCAAAACACGGGAAATGAGCGACTCAAAGAGAATTTAATCAAAATATTTGAAAATAATTGAATGTCCTCCATCCTCACTTTATCTCACTTTTATCGTCTGCTCCAGACAACTGTCTGTATTTAATTATAAAAAGTCCACGCATTCAGATTATTAATTTTATTGATTGATAAGGCGTTCCCAGTGCTTCTCAAACTGTAAATTGGAGTTTACTTTACTTTAAATAATTAAATATTTTTAAATTGTTTTTAAAAATTATTGTAAAGTATTAAAGCGGTCGTTAATAACTTTGAGTAATTTTAAAAAATATAGATAAAAAATTTGCAATAATTTAATATTTTCCATGGTCACTTTTTTCTAATTTATAATTTTACATAAATATATTTTATATGATTTCATCCCTAACGAAGCGATTTCAATGCTTTTCAAACTGTTGGAGACAAAGTGGCCCTTGTGTTTACATTATTTTTTTTTTTTATTTTCATTAAAATTTCTAAATTGTTTAAAACTTTTTTGAATTTTCAATTTATTTGAATGAAGAAAAAAAAATTTTTTGTTTTTGTATTAACAATTATTATATTTATTTATTTATTCATTTTGTTATATAAGAAAACAAAAAAAAAATTGTAGTTGATTTTTTCCAAAAATTATTAAAAATATTTTACTTATTTTTATTATTTTATTAATTTGTTTATTGGCTGATTCTTTTTTTAACTTAAATAATTTCTGAGAAATCACAGTAAATTTTAATTATTTAATTTAAATTTTGCTAAAGTTTTGAAGCAGCTGAAAATCCGTTTTAACTTCCAAACATTTGATTTTAGAAATAATTTTAATTTTTAATTGAACTTTCGAATTTTTGCAAATGTCATGTGATTACCGAAATCGTCCTCCATGTTCACTTAAATCACCGTTATAATTCGTTATCGCAGCTTCCACTGATTGCAATCGAAACTCAATAAATTTATTTTATTTCCACGTTCAATTTGGTGCACAAATATTTTCATAGCACGCAATAAATATTTTCCGACGTTCACTAATTTGCCTGGAAAACTCATTTTTCATTCCTCGCTGTTTCTGTCTCTGTCCCTGTCCCTGTCTCTGTCTCCGTCCATGCAGCATTTCCCATCTCTTTCGATCGCTAATCTTATCAACGAGTGTCGTAGCGTCTTCTTTTCTATCAGTTGTTGTTGTTGTTGTTGTTGTTGTTGTTGTTGTTGTTGTTGTTGTTGTTGTTGCTGTTGTAGTTGTTGCACCTCTGTAACTGAAGACGAGGCAAAGGCAAAGCTGCTCTTGCCGCCCGTTGGGGCACGCATTCGCACGGGCAGTGCCACACTTGCGGTGGCTTTCCCAGTGGCTTTTCCGGTGGCTGCGTGCATTTTATCAGTGGCTGTGAATCGGAAAAACTTGTGGCGAAAATTTTATGCTTGTTGCCATGAGATTTGGAAAAACAAGTGCCTTTGAAATTTGATAGACTTGTTGCTGCTGCCCCTCGTGGCTGTTGCTGCTGCCCCTTGTGGCTGTTGCTGCTGCCCCTCGTGGCTGTTGCTGCTGCCCCTTGTGGCTGTTGTGGCGTTGTCAAATGTCGCCTGTTGCATGTTATCATGCGCTGATATGGGGCTGACATTTTGGCCGTATAGTGCTGGAAAATCACGTTAGATGGCGCCACTTGGCAGCCTTCGCATAATCAATTACACCTCGGCCACACCTTGGACAACTTGCGGCACACTCATGTCATGGGTTCCACTGGCTTTAGTTTATCCATTTTCCATTTTCCGTTTTCCATTTTCGGTTGCTCCGATCTCTTGACATCGATAGCCACAACACGCGAAGTATTTTGGCATTTGAGTATTTTTTTCCATTTTTACAATTTTTTCCTTTTTTTTTCACATTTAATTTATCTTTTTTTATTATTGTCTTGGGTTTTTAAGTTGTGTTTTGTTCGAAAAGATTTTCCAAATAGCCGAGAAAACACAAATACGAATACATATAAATATAAATACCGCTTGTCAGCCGCTGCTGCCGGGCGTGTTTTCCAAGCGATTGGAAGGCGCTTTTTGGCAGCTGTTTTGTTGACAGTTTGGAAAATTTATGACGCGCCCGTTGGTGTTGGGTTAAAGTTTTTGGCCAGCCGACGAATAACCGAAAACCAACGGCATTTACTCCAAGTCTTTAACCCAAAGACACACACACACACACACACACACACACAGATTTGTGTGTAAGCATAAAAAGCTAAATGGAAACATCAGCAACTTGGCCACAGTGACAGAAACAACTTCGTTTGGCCGCGTTCCTTATTTATAGCCCATGCAGTGGCTCTAAAACTGTACAGCCAATTGCGGCTTTTAAAGAAAATGAAACTCTTAACTAAAGATTACACATAAATAACCCAAACGCACGAACTGAACCCGAAACTGTTAGCGACCATGAAACACCCTGCAAATTTGAGTGGTTCTGAACTTTGCTAAGCGTTAAGTAAATAAAGTGACAAGTTGTAAGCCACCATTGACTTTTGCTATTTAATAAGCCATGAACATGTTTGATCCAAGACATGTTCTCCCCTTCCAATCCTTCTCAAACTGTACGTCTGCTTTTCTACCCTTTCAGACCTATCAAATCTTCTTTGTTATGCTCAAGTCAGCTAACTCCCCCCGCCCCGCCTCCTGGATACTGGAAAAATCGCTGGACGGCATCAACTATGAGCCCTGGCAGTACTTTGGACTCAGCGACGCGGACTGCAAGCGACGCTACAATCTGCCTGGCCAAAATGGGAAATACTTCTTTAAGAACGACACGGAAGTCATCTGTTCGACGCAGTTCTCCAAGCCGCTGCCGCTGGAGAACGGGGAGCTGCATGTGTCGCTGCTCAAGAATCGACCTGGCAGCATGGAACAAAGCCCCGAACTGATGCAGTTCATCTCAGCGCGATACATGCGCATTCGACTGCAGGGGATGCACTCGACCGCGAACCTGGACAACAGCGTGGATTGGTTACTGGACTCGCAGTCGCTGGAGAAGCGGAGCTTCTATAGCCTGAAGCAGCTGCGGGTGAGTGCACGACTCGATTGCCATGGACATGCGAATCGCACCCAGGAGCTGGCGGGTAGTGAAGTGCTGCAGTGCCTCTGCCAGCACAATGCATGTGGCACGCAGTGCGAGGAGTGTTGTCCACTGTTCCAGGATCGGGCCTATCGCCTGGGCGGCGAGTGTGAGATCTGTCAGTGTCACGGACATGCGCAGAGCTGCACCTACGATGCGTTCCTGGAGCGCGGCATCTGTGAGAGCTGCAGCAACAACACCGCTGGCAACGAGTGTGAGTTCTGCTCCCTCGGCCACTACAGAGCTCTGGACGCGGCACCAACTGATCCGTGCCTGCCCTGCAGCTGCAATCCCAAGCGATCCACAGGCAGCTGTGCGTCCGCGGGTGGCGCCTGCCACTGTTTGGAGGGATTCCAGGTAAGAGTCACATAAACCGATAATCGTTGCTTCTTCACAATTCGCCATCGATCTCCGCCAGGGCCCCCGCTGCGAGGAGTGTGCTCCGCATCACTACGGCGATGACTGCAAGCGCTGCGAGTGCGACATGCGTGGCACCCTCGAGGGCAGCGCCTGCGCCGGCAGCTGCGAGTGCAAGGCACATGTGCGGGGCAAAACCTGCTCCGAGTGTGCCGCCGGCCACTACGATCTGAGTGAGCGGAATCCCGAAGGATGTAGTCGCTGCTGGTGCTCCCATGTCTCGGAAACCTGCCACAGCGCCAAGCTGCAGACTTTGGCCTTTGAGACGCTGCACGATTGGAAGCTGACGGATATACAGCGGGAACAATCGATTCCTGTGCTTATGGACGCGGAACAGAACCGCCTGATCTTTGGCAACGAGCTGGACGAAGTGGAGGCCATTTACTGGCAGGCGCCCGGCAGTTATCTGGGCAATCGCCTGACCTGCTATGGCTCCAGACTCCAGCTGCAACTTTCATGGGTGGTCATGCGGGGTGACACTTCGGGCAAACCCACGACGGGTCCCAATGTCATTCTCTTTGGCAAGAATGGCCTGAAGATTGCCTACGCCGATGAGTCCTTCGAGAGCCTCGAAGTTGCCCTGAATGTCACTCTGACGGAGGAGGGATGGTACCATGTGCCACCAACGGTACGAGACATAAAGACAAGACTGCGCCGCACTGAGGGAGGTGCCTACCATGGAGAGGCAGTGACCCGTTCCCAGTTTCTCTCGGTGCTCACCTCGATGGACGCTCTGCTCATACGTGCAGCCTATCACACGGATCAAGTGGAGACCGCGCTGGAACGTGCAATCATCTACTCGGGGGGTGTCGAGTTGGGTGGCCAGGCCACAACTCAAGTGGAGCAATGCGTTTGCCCGGCAGGTTACACAGGTCTCTCGTGCGAAGGCTGTGCCTTTGGGTACAAACGAATCTTCGAGAACTCCACGGATCACCAGGTGCTGGGCAAGTGTATTCCCTGTCCCTGCAATGGACACTCGAACTCCTGCGACCTGCAGAGCGGCAACTGCGGCAATTGCATGCACAACACGTACGGAGAGCGGTAAGTGGAAGAGGGGAGGGCTGGCATCCACATGCCATTCACATTAGTGGATACACAAACCAATAACAAATTATGGTCAATTGTATGGTTTTTGTACCCACTGAAAACATGCTATAAAAATTGGAAGTTCCCCACTTAGCAAAGACACGAACCTAACGCTATAATTTCTCACAGCTGCGAGCGTTGCCAGCTCGGCTTTTATGGCAACCCAATGCAAGGCACTGCCCACGACTGCAAACGATGTGCTTGTCCACTGCTCGAGGAGTCCAACAACTTCTCCCCCAGCTGCCAGCTGAAAAGCTACAACTACATGGACCTCAGTCCACAGCTCGAGCCCATCGAGCACGCGGAGTACATCTGCACCCAGTGCCCAGAGGGCTACACCGGTGACCATTGTCAGGTGTGCGACGATGGCTACTACGGCAATCCCCTCCAGCCGGGCAGCAGTTGTCAGCGCTGCGACTGCGACGGCGGTCCCTGCAATGTGACCACCGGCGAGTGCATCACCTGCGATGGAAACACCGAGGGTTGGCAGTGCGAGAGGTGCAAACTGGGCTACTGGGGAGACGCTGCCGTCGGCTGTGAGCCCTGCAACTGTTACAAGGAGGGCTCGGAGAGTGGCCTGTGCGACAGCACAGATGGCCAGTGTCTGTGCCGGCCAAGATTTGCGGGCCAGAAGTGCAACGAATGCGCCGCCGGCTTCGCACATGTGGAACGCCTTTGCCTTCCCTGCAGCTGCGATGTGCTTGGCTCCGCTGTATTGGACAACTGCAACTTTACCACTGGCCAATGCGAGTGTAAGCCAGGAGTCATTGGCTTCAAGTGCGAGGAGTGCCAGGATGGTTACTTTGGCATGAACATAAACACGGAGCAGCTCAAGGATTTAACGGCTCAGCGCCTGGCGGCGAACGATGCCGATTGGGAGACTGTGCCCGAGGCGGAGGACAGCATCGATGCAGTCGCCTGTGAGGGTGAGTACCTTTTTAATTATATCAACGACTAAGTATCAAATTTATCCAAAAAAATTTCCCAAATTTTCCAAAAATCAATTTCCCTTCAAAAACTCAAAAAAAAAAACTTAAAAATTTCTACTCTTTTTTTTTGAAGAGGAAAAACAAATAATTTATTTAAGTGCTCAACATAATTGAAATAGTTGTAGAAGGAGGAAAAACTAGACCCAAATTAGTTTTAATTTGCTTTTTTTCAATTTTTCAACACACACACTCACACACACACACACACCGCACATAGATCACACTTGAAGCTGCGGCCGAGGGAAAAAGAACAAAGGAAATTCCTCAAATATTTCATGTTCGATGCACATTTCCCGTAATTTGTTTGTTGTGCCTCTGAAAGATGGATGTGTGTTCCATTTTGAGGTTGCACCATCTATGAAAACCAGATGTGTGTGAGTGTGTGTGTGTGTGCGTCTATCAATGAGCTCCAACTGAAGGGTGACGTGAAAAGTCGAACTATGAACTGCACTTTGAAGTCTCGTTCCCAAGTGGATATCCCATAGATTCCGCTGCTCCCTTCCGAAATCTCGTCAATTCTTCGGAAAATCAATTACACACCTCGCCATAAATTATTGGCTAATTAGCAGAGTTTAGAAAAAAAGCGTTACCTAGCAATAAAATAACAGAGTAACTGCCCAGAGATGTCGACAGCCGAGGATGGAAGTAGTTGGTGGTAGATATTTTTTTACATTTACACTGAGCGAAAAACTAAGCATCAAATGAGCAAAAACAAAAGCCGATTCGGAGTATAAAAAAATGTTGGCTGTTACTTTTTGCTTATACACTGAGCGAAATATCTTAGAGCCCAAAACACAGTCCAAACTTCGACTGAAAGTGGATATAAAAGAGATTTTTTTTAAGATACTTTGAGGTCATACACTGAGCGAAAAAGTAAAGAACCGAATTAAAAATAAAAGAACACTTTCTGTTTATACACTGAGCGAAAAACCAAGAGCCGCATGAGCAAAAACAAAGCTCGACTCAGAGTAAAAGGCAAAGGCTTCGGATTATGCAATCCGAGTTCTTCTTCAAGTACAGACGGGGGAGCAATAGAAAGCCGAGTCGCTGCTTCTGCTCTAGGGGAAAGGGGGGGAGTAGACGAAGGGGTAAAGGGAATGGAGGGGGGAAAACAATAAACAATGTTATTTGAGTACACACTTTGTATTATCACCGTAACAACAACTTTTGAAGCCATTGTCTCCGAGAGTAGAAGACAATGTTTTATGGTATAAAAAATGATAAAAAAAAATAAAAAAAAAAAAAAATAAATAAAAAAAAAAAGAGTTAAATGACTTCAAGGAGAACTGCCCACGAGTTGGAAGCGGCGTTACTTCTCGGGTTACCATGGGCCTCCGTAATGAGGAATACTTATATGATCTATGGACCGGATTTGAGGTGAATCTCTTATGGCAATGATGATGATCGGACAAATGGAATAAAATAATGATTCATTCGGCTGTCATCGGAATAAAGAAATCTTCAAGTCTGGCAAAAATTTCAATTTAAGCTCACAACAAAAAAAAAAAATAAAAAAAAAATATTTCCAAATTTCTGCCTAGTAATAACTTCCATTACAGTCTGTCCTCCATTGTCAGTTTATGGCTAACTGTTATTTAAAATTTATTCAAGTTCGTAAATGAAAAACTCTTTTATTTCAAATTTCAAATCTGAGCTCATTGAGAGTTGAACAAAGGTGCTGCAGGCAAGAGCAGCGCTGCCCTGTACTATGGTAACTCGTTTTACCCAAAACAACTGTTCGTAATGCGATTTTAATGAAACTCTAAGCGAAAATCGAGCCAGTGCAGCAGCTGCTGAAATTTTGGCTGCTAATTTGTTATATTTACAAAATGACAGCCCACAACTTGAAGTTTCGTAATCCCTTCTACGGCCTCACACAGACACACACACACAGACAAACATGAACACGCACACAATGACACTCGCCAAAAACCCACTTAAAATATTTATGCAAACAACTTCTTTCAACAATTGCTCTAACTTGCAACAACAACAACAACAACAACAGCAACAACTTTGATTTATGGCCAACAAAAAAGGAATTTAAGTTATGGCATCATAAAAGCTGTGACTGCAAAAAGGGCAAAAAGTGCTATAAATGCCTTGAGATAATAAATATTTAAATAAATGTAAAAATAAATAAATCTATAGATAAATAATAAATCGAGAGATTCCATCAATTACACACACACACACACACACACACACAGGCACACGCAAGATGGTCAAAAGTCAAAATCTTAGCTTTGAGTGAAGCGTCTGTGACTTGAAGCTGAGGCTTGCAACACGTTGCAAGTTGTTGTTGTGGTTGTTGTTGTTGCTGTTGTGTCTACAGCGTCTGCAGTGTCTACAGCATCTGACTTGTGGGTCAAAACATCAAGCCGCTTAAGCAAAACTGGTCATTACACGTAATTACCAATTTGTGGTGTAAGTTTGAAGTCACAGTTTGACATGCACTGGCTGCCAACTTGTTTGGCAATCACTTCGACTAAGAAGCATTTCTTTGGGCTCGACTTCGGCGCACAGTTGTTGCTGTTGTAGTTTTTGTAGTAGTTGCTATTCTTGTTATTGTTATTTTTGTTGCTATTAGGCCACCACAGAAGAAGCCAAAGCCAGTTCGCTTATCTCTTTCCCCCTCCTCACTCAGTCTCCTCCTCTCTACCACATTCACTCCCACCCCGCCGCCTATCATCGACACATCTCTAAGCCTTGACAATGAAAGGCCGCAATGACAATTGCCATAGATCGGCACTTGGAGAGTTGGCTTGCCACACACAATGGCAGCTATCGGCGTTGCACAGTAGCTCCCATGCCACCGATGACTTTCATAGGCAACACCCACGCGCATGTCCGGATAAATTGCCGGCTCAGTCAGCGCAGCTCAGGGCAGCTCAAGGCGGCGATCGATGAAGTGATACGTGATTGAGAAATTGATAGAAATTCTCCATTGTCATAGTGAACCTCTGCACTTGAGATGAAGCTCCAAGTGACACTTAAGCCTTAGATTAATCTCTAAGTGCGACTTGCTAAGATTTCAGAAAAAAATTGAGGAGCTGTAGGAAGGGAGGAAGTAAAGGGGGCAGTACCACAGGCAGGTTTATTGAGTCTTCGGAAATTGTAAATTCTCAGCTTCCAATAAAGTTGTTTTATGCTTTTAATGTGTTTTCAAAGCTTCTATCGATATCGATTGGATTCCATAAAATTGCAGTTTGTATAATTTTGCTTTAAATAAAAAAGTAAAAAATATTTAAAGCTATGGAGCATCAAATTAAGACAGAAAGCAACTTAAAGCTTGCAATTTATTTAAACGATTCCATGAAAAGCTTTAATGAGCTTTCAAAACGCAGAATCTAAATAAAATTTTGGGGCAAAGAGCTGATTTTTGCTTTTAATTTTATTATTATTTTAATTTTTTAATTTTTAATATATCAGTAGTAAAGTTAGAAACTCTTCCTAACGAATTATTTATACTAAAAGCTTTAATGTGCTTTTAAAGCACCTTAAATTTTTTATTTTTCATTTTTTAATTAATCTCTACAAATTACCAAATTGTCAGCCGCTTTGTATTCTGAATGATTAGTTCTGACAAAATTTTCTATAAGCCTCGAAAACTTCTATATTTAAAATCACAAACTTCACATTAATCCAAGAAATACTCTGAAAGCTGCTTGGAGCCATTCGCTTCATATGAGAACCTGTCATTTCTGACATCTTCACACGTAACTCGATATTTTTGGTTAAGCTTTTAAGTCGCTTTTTGAACGCACCGCCAATCCTTATAAATATTTTGACAAATTGTTTATAGCTTCATTGTGGCTGCCATTGGGCTGGGGGCTGGGGGCGGTGGGCGCGGCGCAGTGGGGCACCTCGGTAAGCTTAGCACAATTGCAATAAATTTGGCGGTATTTAACACAAATATTTGGAATTTTTTAACTAATCAGTTTTTCCCAAAACTTAAGCGAATTTTGAAAATTTAAATTCGATTCGGCGAAGGGGCAAAGTCAAATGGGGCTCAACTCAATGACAATTTTGAGATTTCGATTTTGGCTTTCGGACTCCCGACTCCACTGGCACTGGACATACCGATGTCCATAAAAATGTCACAGCAAAGCAGCAACAGACACAACAACAAGAAAAACAACAACAACAACAACAACAACAACAACAACAACAACAACAACAAGAATATCAGCTACAACAACAAAGGCAGCCAGAAAATATGTGCCGCTTGACTCGGATTGCCAAAGTGGTTTCTCAGCGATGGTGGTGCTGGTGGTACTGTCGGTGCTGATGGCGGTGGTGGTGGTGGTGGTGGTGGTGGTGGTTGTGGTGGTGGTTGTGTTGGTACTGCTGCTGCTACTGCTGTTGTCGATGCAGTTGGTCACCAGGGCCTAAAACTGGACACCACCTCGTTGGCTCCATGCAGTCTGAGACATTGCTGTGGTTTGTGGTTGTTGTTGTTGTTGTTGCTATTCTTGTTGACTTTGTTGTTGTAGTTGTTGTTGGCACTGCCACTGTGAGTGTTGCTGCTGTGGCATGCCTCTGGTGAGCGGCAAATGGAACTGATTACAAAATATGACCAGCGGCTAAATGTACTCGCCGTTTGCTGCTTAATTTCTTAGATAGCAAAGACTTTGGGTTTTCAAGTCTACATTTTTACAGACTCACACACACACATACATATGTATACATTTATATTACATATATACATGCTCATATATCGAGATATCTACCGATTTATATATATGTATTTTTAATTTAAATGCGTGGGTTATAAAGTTGGTACCGGGGCAATCGCGACACACGTGCTACCGTCTGTTTATTGTTGTTGTTGTTGTTGTTATTATTATTTTTGTTGTTGTTGTTATGATAGTTGATCGTTGTCTACGCTAATGACTAAGCAACTGCCAAATTGGTAATGCAAATGAGCTCCTTAAGTGCCCCAGTTTCTCGTCTGTGCAAGACCCCAAATTTCAGGCTGGGAAAAACAACTTTGGGACGCCAAAACTTAAGATCCAAATTGGGCGAACAATTTGAATAAAAAGCCGCTAATAAATTATTGGAAAATTATTAAAAAAATAATGCACTAGAAACAACTAAAAAATATCTCTTACAAAAAGCCAACAGAGGGAAAAGTAAAAGTTCCGCTTCAGAAATTTAAAAAAAAATGTAATTTTTGGAATTTAATTTGAAAAAAGTAAAAAAAAAATACATAAATTCATTTAATATATTTTAGAACACATTTAAGATCTAAAATGATTTTTGAATTATTTTTTAGGACAATTTATTAAAATAAATTGTATAAAAATGAGTATATTAAAAATATTCTTCGAAAATTCCTGTTTTATTTTTTTTTTGTTTCTTCAACATTTTTCTATTAATTTTTTATAAAACTTCACTTAGTTTTATATACAATAAAATTAAGTAAAAAAAAATAGTAATATTAAAACATGAATATCAGCGAAAAATCCCAAACAAATGTTATCCTTAATTTCCACAAAATACGCAATCCAAAATAATTCCCTGCGGTTCCCAGCGGTTCCCAAGGAAGCAAAAATTTCAAATTAAAAAATACCAAACTCCCCGCTCGGAAGATCCTTTGAAAAGTGCGATTCCAATAAGAATCAATGGATGCCATAAATAACTGGTAAGTGTCTCGCATAGATGAGATGCTCGGGCTGTTAACCGGGCCAAGACAATTACAAAATTTTTTTAGTTAAAAAGGAAGAAACGAACCAAAAAGCTAAATCTGTGCCGCGAGTATCTTTTTTCACAATTGCCAAAGCCAAGACAGAAAAATTGCAAATGCGAGGGGAAACTTTATACGTTCCAGGGGAGGGGCAGGGGCAGGGGAGAGAACAGAAGGAAGGTGGGAGTGGATGGGGAGGGGGGCTGATGGGACTTGGTGCAATGTCGCTGTGGCAAGGTAATCAAGAAGCGTCTAAATGGACAAAATGGAGCAACAACAACTATGACAAGACGTGGTTTTTGTTGTTGTTGCTGTTTGCAGTTGTTGTTGCTTGTTGTTGTTGTTTGTTGCTGTTATTGTTGATTCTTGTTTAGCCTGTCAACGCATCAAATGATGTCTAGAAATGGGGCAAAAGATCCTCAACCTCACGTGGCAATAAATTTCACATAATTCCCAATGATGCGGCAGGCAGGCTGGCTGGCTGGCAGCCACTTGTGGCATGAGCGGCTCTAACGGTTGATGATCTGGTAATAGAAATGGAACTGCAGATGTTGAGGAGATGCAAAGCAAATGACACTAATGAATGTGACTAACAAATAGTAATTGTCGGCCAACAATTTGTTTACAATTCGCGCTTTAATTTATTGCCCGACATTAAAATCGATTGCCATTGGCCAGCAGTGGCTCTCAAACTGTACGCCATTGGCCTGATTATCAAAAACACTCGACACTCGACACTCGGCATTTGGCATTTGGCATTTTGATTATGTTATTTATGGGCCAGTCTCTGCCCGCCAACCATGCCCCAGCCTCAACTCAGTTCCTCTCTTTGTGTTACTGCAACTGCCGCAATTGGTTGCCGTGTTGCACTATCGCCATCCCCCCAGCCGCTGAAGCACACACACACACACAAACATCGTCGTCGTGGTGTGATTTTAATTGCTCCTACAAATGCTCCACAGGCTCCACATCTCGAGTGCATATCGATGTATCCACTGGCCGGCCAATCGTGAGCTTCACGAGATCATGAGAAGTCGCGCTTTAGGCCCCGATTTATGGACATGCCATGTGGCAAGAACATTTATTACAATTCGTTAAGAACTTGTCCAAAAATTTGAAAAAAAAAAGTAAACGAAATTTTCATTTGTTTTGAAATGTATAAAATTTGTAATCTGTTTTATTTTCTATTATTTTATTTCATTAATTGAAAATCCAATCAAAGCGACTCCTGGGCAGTTCAGCGGTTCAGCCATAACTTTATATATTTTATGACCGTGCAGATCTTTGGTTTTGAAACTAATTTCAATATTATTGAATTTTAAATTGATTTTCTTACAAAAAAAAACAAAAAAAAAATAAAAACATTTATAAATTTGTAGTTCACATATTGAACTCTTTTATCAGCGGAGGAAAATAGGGGAATTTCAGTCGGCGACTGATTTAATTTTTTTCAGAAAATGAAAAAATAAAATTAAAGAAAGGGAATTTCTAAAGTCAGTTATTTACAATAATAAAAAATTAAATTAAATTGAAGCTCAAGCTGTAAAAACTGTTATTGCCATGAATTTCGTATATAAATTGTAAAAATATAAATAAAAAATTATTTTTTTTATTTTTATATATTAATAATTATTTTAATATATTTTGAGAAATTATTAACTATTTTAATATTTCAATAATAACGAAGTCATAATTAAAATAATAAATAATTCATTAATTTAAATTATTTAAATATTTCAGTTTAATGTTTTATGATTTTTTTTATTATTTATTATTTCTGCATTTAATTATTTTATTTTATTATTCGTAAATTAAAATATTTGTAAAAATTAGTTTAAAATATTTTAAAAAGTTGTTGTTGGATAATTTACATTACTTTTCCGTTTTCATTAAATGCTCTGGAAATTTCATTTTTCATCATGAGAAAGAGAAAAAGTTCCACAGCAAATTTTCACACTACGCCCCACCCCCCGTACACCCCTTTCCATCATCAAAAACTATTAGAATTGAAAATTCAGTTTTCTGAAAATTTCTTTATGCCTCATTTCCAATCGTTTGACACTCTATAAACACGCGTCAATGAGCATCGCCGGGATGGGAGGATCGGAATATCGCAGACGCGGCAAGTACAGTGATAATCGAAGTCAGCGACGCTTACAAAATACTTCAAACTCAATGGGAAGCTAATCTTTATGGGAATGCCACCCAAAATCAAAGCTAATCAATGAAAACAACGAAACAGAAAAACAAAAAAAAAAAAAAAATAAGTTTTGTGGAACGAAAAATTAATTAAAAAATATATAAAAACTTGCATAAAGCCAAACGCACAAAAATGCAATAAAAACACAAGGCACAAAGTAATTAATAAATTATTTCCAGTCAATAAACTGTGTGTGTGTGTGTGTGTGTGTGTAGGGGTCCCAGTTGCAACATTTTGTTGCTGTGTATTGTGCGGGGGCTTGCAGTGGGTTGTTCGTAGGCGCCCCGCGGATGAGCAAGCGCCGCACCGCCACTAACGCCACCGCCACCGCCACCGCTGCCTCCATCCACCTCCTCCTCTTTCACCCCGTCCCCTACACCAACAGCTAGAAACCACGTCGCTCCACCATGTCAGTTCATTAGGGTCAAATGGCTGGCTGACAGCAACTGTGGCAACTGTGGCAACTGCGGCAGGCAACAGCACTGCTCGTGGGTTGCACGTCTCGGGGATTTGGGTTTCTAATTTTTTTTCTAATATTTCCGTACGTTTAGCAGGCCATAAAAATTAGTTGGCCATAAAATTAGCCAAGAATCTTGAAAGAAACACTGAATTACAGTTCATTCATAAAACGAACGCCGCCTCCGAGTCTCCGACTCTGAGCCTCCCAGATTTCTGATTTCCATTAAATCTTTTCATCGATTTCATATTTTGATAGTTTTTAAAATAGTTTTTCATCGCATGTTTTTCATTTTCATCGCGCTTTCAATTTTACGACCCTCAATGCCTTTACACAAACTGTCAATGGAAGTTTTTATGTCTGTTCTTCTGAGAATCAAGTAGATTTTTTACAGATGCAGCAAGAAAATTCACAGCAGGTGTGAAATTCATTCAGTGAGGGAAAAATGGGAATTACAGGTGAAAATTATTCAAAGTATACGATTTTTAGATGATCATAAAAACAATTCTTGAGAGGAAAAAGTTGTGATTTAAAGAATCTTCAATGAATTGTGTAGACTTGGCTATGGGTTTTAAACAGTTTTGGAGGCACTGGATTTAATATAAATAAAATAAATGCATTAGATGTGAGAAACTCGACTTAAGAGTTGAAATTATAGCAATTTATATATATGAAAGATTTCTTAAGCTTTAACAGTTTGGAAAGAACTGGACATATTAATTGAATTGAATAGTAATAAAAATATATATAATAAATGCATTAATAAATATATATAATAAATAAAATAATAATAATAAAATACTAAAAACAAGTAGTAATAAAAATATAAATAAGAAAAATAAATATAGTATAAAATAATATTTATTAAAATGAAAAAAGATCTGAGCAGCTCGCTCGACTTGCAGCCATAAGCCTATGGATACGATTGTACAGTTTAGAAAGCATTGAGCTCTAGCGAAGTGTAAGAGGATTATAAGACAAGATATTTTCTCTAATAGAATCCGAACAGCTTATAGACATTAGTCCAAACACATATCATATGGTATATAAATTTATAAGAAATCCTTCAAGGAATATAAAGGACTTTACACATGTCCACCCACTCACATATTCACCTTCAAAGTTAGTTCCAAATTTCAGTTCTAAATTCCCTGCCTGTGATCATTTTGCAGGAGCTCAACTTCTAACACCTCTCAGACATGTCACTTTATTCAAATTTTCCTGACTTTCCCTAAGATTTTCCTCCTCTCTCTCTCTTTCATTCTATAATCTCTTACTGCTCACTTCTACCTCACTTCTATCACCTTTCGCCGTGTGTGATGCCTCTTTAAATGCAAACTCGTTAGGCTTTGGCTTTGGCTTTGGCCAAAAAATACACTAGGCAAAACAATTTTCAAGACGCTTTTCCAGGAGCAGCGGAAAACACATTGATTGATTACAAAACGTGCGCCAAGCATTTTCACGGCAGCAACATGCAACAAGCGTAGCAGCCGAGCAACAACAACAGCAACACTACAAGAAGTAACAGCAACTGCAGCAACAACAACAACAACAACAAACACAAGGCAATGCAATTGTTTTTCGCGCACAAGACTTTTCCACAATGGCATTTTCTTCATTTGCGCCTAACAATGGCAACACTTTGTCACGATTTCGCGCCGCTGCAACACAGCCAAATGCCGGGACCAACTAACAAGACACCGGCAGCATGTTGCCAGTGCAGTTGCCCATGCTACCATTTATTGTTGCCGGTGCCGCAGTTGCTGCTAATGTTGCTGCAGTTGCAGCCGATGTTGCAGTTGCTGCCGATATTGCCGTTGCCATTGCCGTTGCCGTTGCCGTTGCCGTTGCCGTTGCTGTTGCCGCTGCCATTGCCATTGCTGTTGCTGCCGTGTTGAATTATCACCGCGCATGTGTGACTAACCTCCCGAGGCGGTGCACAACAAAAAGATAACCAGACGACATCGCCGCTCGTTTTCGGCCGCCTTCCTGGCCACATCCACTCCTCGGTGGAGCCCAACCTGCTAATGTTTTCCTCAAGTCTGCGCTTTAGTCATAATTTTTGCTGCCAGCAGCAGCGTCCAGACGACACGAGATTCCTTCTAATTTATGGGAGCAGCAACAGTTGCTGCTGTGGCTGCTGTTGATGTTGCTACTGTTGCCTGGGATTTGGGACATGAGGTGTTCTGTGGCGGCCACAGTAATGATCTTGTTACTCTCGAGCATCGACTGGGCCCTTTGCATGCGGCTAAGGACCCAAAGACCGGCCGGCCAAGGGCTGCCCATCTATGCAGTTTCCCGCTAACGAGCGCTGCCCCTTGCCGCGTTCATTTACACGTGATTTCATTGTGCGGCGTTGCCGATGATGAATCACCGAATCATTCATGACCCCAAGAGAGTGTGCAATCAAAGTGAGGAATAGCTGGCCATAGAGACTGACAGAATTATAGATACTTTTCAGCGCACAAAGGATAGGAATTTGCAGTCGATTTGCCAGGGAAGACAAGTTAAAACCTAACTTTTATTTTTTACTCGATTTAACTAAGATTTTAATCCAACTAAAACATTTATTCATTTTCTAATCTCGTCGCATTCATCGCTTGCATCTTCATTTAACTCGCAGTCCCCAGTCCCCAGTCTCCAGTTTCCTAGTCTGTCGCTCATTTTTCACAATTTTGTGATGTGTCTAACATTTATGGGATCTCCTTCTCATCCCCAACCTCAGACTCAACTGTAAATTTATCTTCATCTGCATCTTTATCTGCATCTGCATCTTCATTTGCATTTTCATCTACATGAGCGACATGAACGTGTTTCGTGCTCTGCCCGATTAGCACTTCCCATGCACTTCATGTGAATTTGTTTAGACGCTGCACTTCCGTTTCGTGGTTTGGGTTTTGCCAGCTGCTAAAGTCATCTGTCTTTGCCTCGGACACACACAGGCGCAGAGAGCGAGCGTCGGCAATGGCAACGGCAACACTAGCCAATCCTCAAACCCCTCACACGTCGTAAGCTCCCCACACGCACACTAACACACACACACAGCCAACAGACAGACATGAAACGTCATCAACTTGACATTTAAATTGTTACTTCTGATAAAGTTGCCAACATTTTTTATGACTCGAACAGGGCAGAGTCTAACAGTTGGTCACATTGTTGCAGCACACACAAACACACACACACACACTTGCATGTGTGTGTATGCATGTGTGAGCAGCTGTCATATTCTCTAAGAGCTGTGCCCGTGTGGTCTCTGAAATAATTCACATAAAACAATTTATGTCAACCGAGGCGACATTTTTGTTGTGCTTTCACACGAATGCAAATCATGCAGGGGACTCGGCGCGCAGCTTTATGCGCCAGACGTGCTGAGCTTTCGAAAGCTTTGCAATAAAAATGCGCAGCATTTTGAGAACATGCAAAATTCACCATTCACCGTTATAATTAGGTGCTTTTTTTATGTAAATGGCTCATAAAGCATTTGAGTCATCGTCAAGCTCTGTCCCTTTGACTCACCCCCACCACTCCCCGGATTTGCTACAAGCCGTTTTCGAATCATAGCTCCGATGCATTTTTTTTACGGTTATTTGAAGCTCTCAGCGTATGGCACAACATTAAAAGATAGTAAAATTTTCAAGTAGTTGCTGCATTTGAAGCTGAATGTTTTGCGGTTCCATTAGTTTTATGCCTCAGAATGTGACCGCAGAACATGTCAAATGCATTTAGATAGCAATGCGTTCAACTCGGAGTGTGTGAGTGTGTGTGTGTGTGTGTGTGTGTGTCTGAGAGTATGTGTGAGTGAGCGTAACAAGATTGTGGGCGTTACCTGATGCACTTTCTAATGGTCGTAAACGCCCCACACTGTTCATTACAACCTTTCCCCTCACTACACCTCTTCTCCTTCTCCTTTTCTTTCTCTCTCTTTCTCACCACACATCGCAGCTCATCTTCTGCCTTAAAACTCATCTTTTAGCACACACGCAAACCGCCGATGCATTTAATCAAAGTGCAGTCCCCGAGAAGCCATCCCACAGACTTCACCAGTCCGTTCCCATTGCGTGTATTGACACTCAGCAACGTAAATCACAAGTGCAATTAACAACTCCTCCGACGTTGATCATCAATGGCAATGGAAAATGCATTTTGGTCAACATCTAGTCAATGTGTCGCTATCGTTGGTTGTTGCTGTTGTTGCTGTTGTTGCATGTTAGCGGAAATTGTTGTTTGGTTAATAAAAAGTAAATTGCAATTAAACAAAATTGCTAATTTCAATAATGACAAGTGCCATAAATTCGTTGCCTGCAAATGGGAGTCAATAATAAATGCGACTTTTCGCTGATTGTCTAATGGATTCGTAAACTGTACAGTTAAAGATCTTGGGAAACGTAATAAAAGCTCGTGTAGAAAGTTTAAGATCAGATTGAAAGATATATTCCCGCCAAGCAATCAATAATCATTCGGATTAAAAACAAAGAACAAAAAAAAAAAAACAATTTTCAAAACTAATAAAAGAATAATAATAAAAATACTAAAAAGAAAAAACTACTAAAAAGGTTACAAGTCGCAGCCACTAAGCCTTCACCTTTTCCCAAGGATGTGGGTAGGCAGTGCATGACGTGCCTGGGTTAGTGTCTTCGCTAAGCCGCTGCCTGGCAACTTTCGCTCATAGTACGTGTTCTTGTAGTCCCCGATTACAAAGCTTTGCCGACATGAGCAGCAACAACAAGCCAAAAAAATCAATTAAAATCAAGACGACAGCTGCATGAATAGCTTACGGTGCAGCGGGGTGTGCGGGGCTTAAAACGCTACAGGGGAAGGAATGGGGGGAGAGTAACAACATTTAAGGTAACGTTACAATATAATGCATTTACACTTGGCACGCAAAGGAAGTAGCAACTGCTGTAAAATGTTGCAGCTACATACAAAATGTTGCCCGACACTTTCAAAACGCTGCCGATGTCGACGTCGACGTCGACGTTGACGTCAACAGCGATGCTGCTGCCAGTGGCGGTCGCCGTATAAAAAAAAAAAACAGATCAAAAGGTCGAAGATTGCGGTAACCCGAGGACGCCCACTTTTTCGCACGCTTTTTGCTTGTTGGTTCGCCGGATACGCGGATACCTGCACATAGATAAACACCAGGACTCCTTCATGGGGTCTAATCTATAATAATGCCCATGGTGGATAGGCCAAGCAGCTGCCCCGACACGCCGGCTTCCCAGATCGGGATTGGGATTGGGATGGGGATGGGGATGGGAATTGGGATTGGGATCGGGCAGCAGGCGGCAAAAAGTTAGAAATTGAAAAAAGTGGCAACCACAGCCGCTGGTGAAATTCTTTCATCATTGAACGACGCTCAAAGCGCTTAACTGACTGAATGGACAACTAACATAAGGCTTACGATATGAGGAAAAGAAAAGAAAAAAGAGTTGCCAGATCTCGAAAATAAACCTTTATTTAAGGAATTTTTCTGGGATAAATTTAATATTGATTTAAAAATTATTTCTTCAGAGAAATTATGTTTTTTATAGGCAAAAACTTCAACTTTAATTATTTTAAATTATTAAGGAAATTTCAATTAATTTTTGTATTTTTTAAATGCATGTGTATGTGTGATTACATCGATTTCTATAGAATAAAATAAAAGTCAAAACTTTCAACTTTCAAAGAACTAAAAATCCTTATTATCCCATCCTTTTACTACTTCCATTCATAATCTCAAATTACAACTTTGGGACACTCGACAACCCTGCGCCGATGCGTAAACCGTTTTCGGTCTCCTGGCATCTTGGCCAAACCCCAGACCAAACAACCAATAAATAGTATCAATCACAAATGATCGCAAACGAGGCAGGCGGCTGCATCCAGAGGGTCCCAACTGGCCAAACTTGCAGCTGTCCCAAACGCTCGCCCACCCCCCCGTCACCCCTACCATCAGCTACCCCCTTTCTCCACACTGTCTCCCGCCTCCTTTGAACACCATCTGAAGATCGGTGCGCCACAAAGCTTTAGTACAACAAATAATGATTCATGCGAGAAAAGTAGCGGCAGGAACAGGTTCTACCCGGGCAGAAGCGAAGAACGTGACCGTTGGCTTGAGGGGCCAACGAGAGGGAGGGGGAGGAGGAGTCCTCCTATCTACCTACCAACCTACCTACTCTGCACAGTTAAGAGCCGGTCTTCGGCTTTCAGATCCTTTCGGCACATATGCGACACAGCGCGGCACTGGAGGAGCCATGAGAGGCATGGGAGACACTGAAGGGGCATACATTATGGTTCAATAGGTCAACGATGCGTTGAATGACGACCCAAAGAGAAGGAAACGCGGATGCCATAAGGAAAGATCATTGCATGAAAAATTACAGTAAGACACGTCAATCGTCGTACTGATCTCCCAACGAGCCATGTAATGGGCCACCCCACAACGGGGACCAAAATGGAGACCAAGACGGGGACCAGGACGCAGGCCAAGAAGGAGACGGCGATGGAGACCGAGACCGAGACGAAGACCAAGACCGCGACCGAGACCGAGACCGAGACCGAAACGAAGACCAAGACCAAGAACAAGACCGACACCGAGTCCGAGTCCGGGACGGTGACGGAGACCGGGAACACGTCCAAGACTTCAAACCGTTCGCATATGAACCGCAGCCAAAACGATTGCGATCGCAACAAATCAGGAAAAGAGTTTCTTAAATGCGACTTCGCTCTCTCTTTCCCAATCTCCCGCTCCCCATCGCCCCTCGTCCATACACTTGTTAGGAGTGCGGACCACCAGAGCATGTTTGAAACATTCAAGGACGAGGAGGAGGTGGGGAAGGGGCAAACGGGGGGTCTGTTCGCAGTTTGTCAAAAAGATGTTGGCGTTTTGATAATTTGCTGCGCACCACAAAAAACCTCAAGTGTGGGATTTCCTGTTTCTAGTCAAAGTTTTTCCAAATGTTTAAAAAAAAGTATAAGTAAATTCTGTCTGTTTAATTTTTTATTATTATTTTCAATTTTTTATTTTTTTTTTTATTTATTATTTTTCTATTTTGTCAGTCGCAGCAAATCTGAAGCTGATTTAAATCTCTGCATTTACTTATTGTCAGAGGTTTAAGAGATTTTCGACTTTTTGGTATTTCGTGGGTTTGACTTTGACAGCGAAGCGTTGCAAATGGAAGGCTGGTTGGGGCGGGGAGCAGGGGTAGGTGGAAGCTGTGGCTCAGACAACTGTTGATGGTCATGCGGATGGATGGAGCTGGCAGGTGGGGCGTGTCTTTTGGCACTTCGGAGACACAAAGTCTCTTTCTGTGGGGCACTTTACATGCTTCATGAAGGTTGTGACTCGCCGTCGAGTCGACGATTTACAAAACTGATAAATGAGTTATAGTTTGTATGGATGATACGACTTATGATCGTTTGATCATCATGTTTGATGGATTGGGTTCTGTTTTATAAAGTAGATAAATATCGGCAGTTAAGACTCCTTAAGATACTTGAAGGTTGTGAAGATTTTTATGGTTTTATTTCCATTTATAGGAAAAGTCTTAAGCTTGGGTTTTACTATAAATTTTATGAATCTGATGAAGGAAAATAAATTAATAAAATATTTTTTTAAATTTCAAACAATACTTTTAAAAAGTAAAAAATATTTTCAGCACGGGCTGAGTTAAAGAAAAATTTAATTTTTAAAATTTTATTTTTTTGCGAATTTATAGAAAAAACGCTTGAAAAAAATTTCAAAAATGTAATTTTTAAACAAAATTTTTTTTCGTATTAATTTATTATTTAGGCTTCATTTTTTTTAATTTAATAGATTATTTTTTTTTTTATAAAAAATTCAAATTTTTAAAATATTCTTTTTTATTGGAATTAAATTTTAATTATTTTCTTTTTAATTTAATTTCATTAATTTTTATTCTATTTACTTTTTTTTCTAATTCATTAAAACCCATTTTTATTACTTTTTATTTATAATTTATTAATTTATATTTTTTATAATATAATATTTTATATTTTAAATATTTATATTTGACTTTATATGACGCTTTCATAAGAAAAATAGATTGGCCATCTCAACCTACACTTATTTTTTCCTAGTAACATTTTTTTAAATTAAAAAAAAAAAAAATAAAATCTCGTTTGCGTTGCTTTGTTTTTAAAATATTTATAGACTACACTTCATGCTTTTTAATTGTTTAAATTGATAAGATTTCGGAAAAGAAGTTGTTCTCGTTTCTGTTCTTGGCTACACACGCACACACACATATACACAGACTGCGCGTGATGCTATGTAGACCAGACCCATACCCAGACCCAGACCCAGACGCACACAGACCCATATAAAGATACAGACCCAGAGCCACTTCCAAATAGCGATCCCGACCAAATCTTGATTAGACTCTGCCCCGCGCCAGCGCGTGAAGTGCAGTTACGCTTTTGTGTGTGGGGTCATCCCTTTTAGGCCCCTCCCCACATTTGAAATTCGCCCCCCTCTCCACTAACCTCTCACCTATACCCCATCAGCCCATCAGCCCGTCGACCCGTTGAACCCCCTGTCCCGTTTCCCATTTGGCATCCCATTTTGCATACGTAATTCCCATAGGCTAATTAAGTTTTGGTCGTCGTTCGGGTCGATTCAAGGGAAAAGAAAAGAAAAGAAAACTTCGCCTCGTTTTATATTGTTATGCGGCAATCGTCGATTATAGGCCATAATTTTTGAGAGCGTTTTGTTGTTTTTGACATTTTTATCGCTCACTTAGCTGCCGAAATAAGAAAAAAGGTTACGGCAAACTAGTCCAACCACTGAATGAGACCCAAACACTCGAAACACTCGCAACACTCGAAACACTTGCATCAAAATGCGGCACACGCACCAAAGACCATTTGCTTTATTGGAAAAGTAGCAGAAAAACAGATTTTCCCGCAGAATGCGGACACACATGCAGTGGACGAAGATCTTGCTTATTGAGGATTGGGTATTGGGTATTGGGTACTGGGGATTGGGGAGCAGGAGAACTTGGCCACGAACCGGCTACGTTTTCAGGCTTGGCAATTAAAATATTGACAGTTTTTCCATAGCCAAAGAATAATTAGTTTTTATTCAATTTTATTTATTTATTTTCTATTTTCTATTTTTTTTTTAATTTGCTTAAATTTATCTATGCAACTTTTTTTTTTATTTATATAATTTACTAGATCTCCTGCTGCTGCCGCTGTTTGTGGCTGTGTATTTGTTGTTTGTTCTTTTTGTTGTTATTATTTTTGTTGTTGTGTTTGTTGTTTGGTTTTTGTTGTATTCATTTTATTGGCGCGAAAGGTTAACGCGACATGTTCATGTGACAATGTCAGAGAACTGCCGGCAGTTCGGATCGGTCCCTGAGTCTTGGAGTCTCGGAGTCGGAGTCGGAGTCGTCTGAAGCGCATAAATAACTGCGTTTGTGACATGGAATGCCTGTTGTCGCCCGTCCAGGCCAGTCCGGGCTAGTCCAGGCCAGGCCAGGCCGCGCCGGGCCGGGCCGGGCCGAGCCAGGCTAGGCTCAGGCTCAGTATAGGCCAGGCCTAGGCATATGGCCTACAGACGGCGGCTCTCACTGCCCGTCTGTCTGGGCCATGTGCTGGCCATGTCTGGCTCGGATTGGCATTGCCATTGGACTGCAACTGCTCTTACCTCCTCTATTTCTAGCTCTTCTTCCTCTGCTGCCTCTTCTCCTTCTTCTGCTGCTGCCTCATCTACTTGGACTTCTAATTCTGCTGGTAGCAAGGTGCGGTGCCCATATGCAGCACTCAAAGCTATTTGTAGCTCTTATTGTTGCCCCAACTGCTTCAGTCTCTGGATATGGAAAATTGTAAGATGTTTTCCTTGTGCTCTTTTCTCGCCATTTGTATTTGTATCTCTCCAATGTTGTTGTTGTTTTTCTTTTTCCATTGCATCACAGCAGATGCGTTGATGTTGATGTGATAAAAAGTAAGTGGCAGACTCCTGAATAGAATGGATAATACCTCCACTCAGGGGGATATACGCAGATGTACGGTGTATAAATATATTCAAGTAGTCATTATCGCGATAAGTCAGAGAATAAAGTCTAAAGCTTGATGGGTATTCCGCTCCCCGTTGTCCAAAGAGGAGTAAGTGAGAAAGTATGGAGATAATCCCAATTAAATCCCCAAGGCAGCACAACAAATCACAATAAAGATTAACTAAAATTAATCATCAAATAAGCTGCTAAATTAATTAATTTCAAAATTGTTTCGAAGCGTTATTTCTTCAAAAGTAGAAACTCAAATCGAAATCCTAAGAACAACGAATTGTTTCGCAACATTTTTTATGTCTTTAAAATGATTTTCGAGAACAACATTTTTCATGTTTTGCAGCTTAAGAAAATGTAGAATTTTCCAGAAGCTAATAAAATGTGAATTTGGACATAAAAAGAATTTATTCGATTGATGAAATCAAAAACTTTGAAAACTTTCATGCTGAATTCGTGCTGCCAGCACACTTGTCGCTAGCAACATGTGCGCAACAATTGCTTGGCAACATCAGCTGTAAGCCAGCAACATGCGCGCAACATGTTTGAAGCCAACGCAAAGCTTGTGGTTGCCTTCTTCTGATTGGGACATTTGCGATCAGTTGCAACGAGACGACGCGCGCGTTTGGATTCATGGAAATCGTACGGTCCCTCGATTTAGATACCTGTGTGTTTTGTGTTTGTGTTTGTGTTTGTGTGTGTGTGTTGTCTGTCTCAGTGAAAATTTGTTTATGCAGAATGCAAAAATAAAGAACAACAACAAATCTACTCTTTCACTGTATGCAATTCTACGGAAATGTCATAAACATAAATCAAATCAGCACTAAAAATGATGAATCCGTTGATTTTGATCAATCAGAATTTCCATTGATTTCCCTTCAATGTGCGCTAAATTTCCACCTAACAGAACCCAAAACGAAAAAACGCCTCGCGACGCGACGCGACGCGGCACGTACATCGAAAAATTAAAACAAGAAAGGAATGAAGAGAAAAAACCTTTTTCATTTGCCACGGAGATCGAAGCGATTCGATTGATTGCTTGATTGATCTATTTTTGCACTTGATTTGCGACGCACGCGCCGCGATCACAACGTGACTGGCGCTTCAGTCCAGTTGTTCACTCGTCCAGTTGTCCAGCAGTCCAACCGTCCAACTGCCCAGTGTACGAGTTTCGTTGCAACCTGAAGCCGCTGCTTCTTTCGGTCGTCGTCGCCGCGCGTTGGGGCAATTATGTTGATTTGTGCACCGTGCGACGTCATCGATCGCCATTGACGGAGGAGCGCGCCATTCGTCGCCGTTGATTTTCCAATGTTGATAACAAAAAATTTGCAATGCAAAGAAAGCAAAAATATACAAAATAAAACTAAGAATATAAAAAACAAAACAAATCATAATTAAATAAATTAAACTAAAAAGTAAAAAAAATATTAAGGCAAAAAATAATAAAAGTTGAAGTCAAGAGCCGCCGCTGAGGACCTTTACTTCTCATCTTGCCACGCCCACAGTTTGATTAAAGAAAAGTGTTCATTAGATGGGCGTCTATTACATGCATTTTTGTTGTTATTATTTTTATATTTATTTCTATTTTTTTTCCAACGCGAAGCGATAAAAAGTTGTTTTTGAAAGGTGCGAATAGTTTTAAGGTTTAAAAAAAGAAATGATATTTGCAGCGCGATTTGAATAATGAGAATAAATAAATAGAAGTCAGGGAATAACAAGGTTCAGAATATTAAAAAAAAAAAAAAAATAAATAAATTGAAAAGAATAAATAAATTGAAGTTTAAAATAAATTCATAATCTATGAGATTTTGTTAATGAATAGGCTTGTTAGGAAGCCAAAGCGAGCTCCCCCCCTGGGGCGACGATTACACAGGTTCCCATGAGGTGAATCGCTGATTGACGATCCCGAAATTATTTTTCATGGTTCATTGGCAAATTTGTAGTTAAATCTGAATAGATTGCGGTATTAATTTATATATTCCTTTAATTGATTCCCGCAATCATCTAAACCCTTGACTGGCGGACAGTCGCATATCGAATTTACATATGTAATGATCGTGCGATGATCATCATCTTGTGGCGCGCTTTTATAGGAAAAACCTCCTACGTATAAATAATGAAAAGCTGCTTAATTAAAAGTACCAAATCATTGGCTAATAGTCCAAGAAGATTACACAATCGAGGGCCACCATAACTCATTAGTGGAACGCCCTGGAGCTCTACTTAGTGCCTGATGATTGTCTCGAGTTGTTGAAATGCGCTGCAAGTGATGATTGGCTCCGACATCCATGATGATTAATGGGCGAAACTGCACAGATTTATGGATGAGCAGTGGCCGGATCGTTGGAAGAAATGAAGAGAGAGAGAGACAGAGGAGGGATGATGAGAATGAGGGAGGGAGGGTTGGCGGTTGGTAGGTAGAGTCGGGCAACTAGTTTCTCATTCTTGGAATGCTAATAGAGCTGCAACACTGCTGGTTAACCCAACCTGTGGCTGTGGCTGTAGCTGTGGATGCAACACGTTAGTCAACTTCCCGGAATACCTGGATACATCATCTCGTACAGTAGTCACCTTTGTCTTAGGTCCAAAACCTTTTCTGTTTCTTCCACCTTCATTTCGGTATTCTATTTGCCCAACTGACAGATAAAACCCACAAGAGACGCCAGCCAACAGATGACAGAGTGGGTGAAGGGGGGAGGGAAGGGGAGGCTTTCATTACTTCAACTGCGACTCTTCCAACACAAAACAATGGATCCAAATAATATTTGTTCACCCAAAGGCGTCGACTGATAAGCTTGGAATGCTGTCATTTTCCAACTGCAACAACTTCTCTACTCCCCAACTTTTCCACCTTTTCTCTGCTCAACTTCTCCACTTTCCGATTGCTTCTTCTATCTACGAACTGCAAACAAAGGTGACAACATTTGACTATCGCCTCAAGGCGCTTTAATTGCGAAACGCACGCCCTCAAATTTATGACTCAACGCCAGAATGTCGATCGAGCGGGCGGGGCAGCACGTGTTGCCAAAAGTTAAGGGAAAAAAGAAAAAAAATGGAATGGAAAAAAATTAAAAGCAAAAAGAGGGAAAAGAAAATGTTTATGTACGTATATAAAATATAATCAAAAGGCGGTAATCCAATTAAATGGCTCAGTCCTCAGATCTTGTGGCACAGACCACAGACTCTCGATGACCCAATTAGGCGCGCTCCTTCTTGTCGATCTTCATTGATCTGAGCAGCCGAAAGCAACAACGTCATCGAATTGAACTTGAAAGCGGCGCCTCGCCATTGTTCCATTCCACATTCCCTCCTCCTCCTTCCCCTTCCTCCCTTCCTCCCATCCCCTCTTTTACTCTTGTACTCTCTTAGTCTGTGTGCTCCCCATAAAAACAAGTTCTAACTATGCGCAGCGAACTCCCTAAATAAAAAGATCGCATCGAGTTTGATCTAACGGCCGCCCTGTATAGTCTCTGTCTCTGATCTTCCTCCCGATCTCATCTCATCTCCTCTCCTCCTCTGACTCCTTCGCTGTGCTCCTTCGCATTGCTCTGCGTTTCAAATTGTAGATCAAAGATCAAACTCAAGAATAAAAAAGTGGAAAAAAATAAAAATAAAAATAAAAATAAAAAAATGGAAAAAAATACGGAAAATAATCCTAAATTGGCATACCAAAGCCTGAAGCCTGGAGCCAAAGAGACTTCAAGGCACAACGAATTTTGATTGCCCTATGAATTGGGTCGCTCTTCCACTGCGCCTCCAATGAAGGCGATTTTATTGACAAACTGATTAAATCGATTCGATTTGAATAGCGTCTCTTACATTCAGAGCTGGAGATTCAATCGCCATTCAGATCATAAATCTCTGGTGGATCGTTTGGGTCACATATGGAACTGGTCATGAGAGGATCGATGGCAATCGATACAGAATCATTTTAATTTCTGCTTAATTGCTTCCTCGATGGCTGGCGCCTAGTTTCAGGTCTTCACTCTGTCACTCAAATCAATGGACATCAGTTTTGAAAGTTTGCAGCTGCCCCTCGAGTGGAAGCAGAGAGACAAGTGCAGAAGTGGCAGAAGGCATTGATGCACTTGTCGCAAATGAGAGTGTATGATGTCTGCTATATGTGTATGTGTATGTGTGTGTGTGTGTGTGTGTGTGTGTCTGGTGGCATATGCATATGAGTGCCACTTTCTACAGTGCCACAAATGCCCCAAGTGGCAGCAGTGAATACACTGGGGTAACCCTTTCCCATGCTCCCAGACACACACGATTAATCACATGACACACACAGTCGGCAGCCACGATCAGTGATCGTTATCGAGGAGCCATAAACTGACACAAAGTCAAAGTTAAACAATGCAACTTGCTTGAACCCTAGACTCAGCGATTACAACGGCTCGAGGGTTTGGGGGATGGGGGATGGGGGATGAGGGAAACGCTCGCTCTCCGACGATCATGCTGTGTGCGATCTTGACAATCAAGATCAATATCATCCCATTACAATATTTGTACAAGCTCTCGGGTCTCCTATCGGCCACCTCTCAGCCGCCTCTCGGCCGACTCCTTCGCTCGTCTGGGCACCGACTTTCCAGCACACATTAAACGCCGACGGCCCACGGGCGCAATAGGAAAAACACAAATACTGCCGGAGCGGAAATCTGCGAAACACGAAATCACGAATTCCAAATACTCTACTCAAAATAAAGCCCAAGTAATTCCAACTTCGGATGCACGGACTAAGCCTCCACCAGCTCAGCTCTGAGTCTCTCTCAGTCAGCAAACAAATCTTCATTTGGACTCACTTCTTTTTTTCCATAAACTCAACTCATAAACAACACAATTTCCAGCAGATTTTTCCAGTTGGCATTACGCACTTAATCAAGATGCTATACGATCCATAGATTATATGGACCGCGCATGTGGACAACTGAATGTTAAACAAATTAGCCTCAACCTAGACTCGATGCCTTGATGCCTCCTCGTTGCTTGATGGTCGCTTGGGCTCGGCTGCCCGGAAAATGCTATAATTATGCAATTCCTCAAAGGCGCTGACGGTGGTCGTCCCCTCCCACCACTCCTTCCTACCTCCTCACTTAACCCCTTCAGCTTGTCCTCTCTTGCTCCCTTCTCCTCCCCGCTCGTCCACCGCACACTCTTTCAAGCTCCATTTACTCCACTCGCCGCCTCCTCCACTTTGGCCAAGCCAAGAAACCATATAATCTGCAAACGGCGCGCGTTTCGGGGCATCGGAAATTATTGACTGGCCTGACAGTCCGCAGAGGGGAGGGGCGGGGGACTTAGGCCTTCAAGAAAATTGCTGTAAATCTTTATTTGTGCAGCTACTTAAGGCCCCGTCTACAAAGCTTCAGCTGGGGTTAACAAGCCGCCAGCGATTAAGTCATTTCTTATGTGGGCTCATTATTTTTTCCTGTACGTAGATTCACGTAGGCATCGCCTGTGCGTAGTCGTTGCTACTGGGTTTTCCGCTGCCTGCCCCCGCCACGCATTCCCCCACTCTACAGCAAGCAGACAGCACGCACAACTCACACCAAGCACACACACACACACACACACACACACACACACAGTTAAGAGCATTGCAATTTTTCACAGTCTAAGCCCGAAATTTAATGGCAAACCCGTTTGGAAATGCCCGCGACTTTGTTAGTAAAATATTTGTACTTCCTTTTTGGACTTTATCTTTATATGCACACACACACACATGCACATGCACATGCATATATAAAGCTATACATATACATATATCAATATATATATATTCTGTGTTTTTGCTTCTAATTAAAAATGACAACTCTTCATAATGACCTTGGGGACTCTTTGAACGCTCCACTGATTTTCATAGGCAGCCAAAAAGGATTCACCTGGATCTTCGGTATCGAATTTCCTGATATTAATAATTTGGTTGTTTAGCCTTTTTAGTTAACTGGCATTGACAGCAACGCTTCTGTTCAAAACATGAGGTGTACCTCAAATACAAATGATGATAAATTGGAAGCAAATGAAACTCTTTAAACTGCCCAATTAATGTTCATCAATTCACAGGGTGATTCAAGTGACTCGTGTGATTCACCGATCTCTCTTCAACTCAACACAACTCAACGGCAACAAAGTTACAATATCTCCTCCATTTCCATGACCCAATTCTAAGCATTAAAAACCTTTCACCGTACTTCCCGCTGTGTCATGCCCCATATATGTCCTAGTTTCCCCCCATATTACTCGTCCATGAAGACGAGGAAATTGCCCAAGTCAAATGAGGCCCATCAGCAAGCACAGAAATTCAAATATTTCACAGCTTCTCTCAACGCTCCAATTGCAAAGCAAAGAAATTGTAAAAACTTCAACTTAATGAAGATTTATTTATATAAATATATAAATCGTATATCGTATAATCGTATATATCGTATGTATCGTATATATTGAGAGTTTGCAATCGCGACTGGTAGCCGATCAAATCAAATTATTTACATCCGCAGGTATTTTTAATCGACAAAACGAAATCGAAACGTGCCAAACAATTCAATCGCAATTATGCAATAAAAAATGAGAGAAAAATCAAAAGGCAGGCCAAGTGGAAAACCGTTCCTATAAGGCGCTCCATGTGGTCATGTCCAGTTGCGACTGATCAAGCGGGTCAGCGGGTGGCTCCTCCGTTCGCGTGGTGCAACATATTAAAATACTTTATGACCGACACTTTACACTACTCCCCATACACATAACCCACCACATTCAATATTCTCATTGCTTTTGTTTTCCCGACAAAGTTGGTAGATTAATAGATTTGTTTTTCATCGCATGCACGTTAAGTGAATGCTGCAAATGTGCGAAATTTTCCACAGTCTTGTAATTTGGGTTAACTTGCAAACTAAATGAAGAGCTCTGTGATCTGAAGGTGTTCGGAATTTCCAATAAATATTACCAGACCAGACGAGTATCGAAATATTTAGTGATTTTAAAGTGTTCCAGAGATGACAGATCTCTCGATAAACAAATGTTTTTGGAAATTGGTACAGTTGGAAAAATTTTAAAAAGTGTGGAAAATGTGTCAAAAATTTTAAATATTTTAAATTTAAAAATCATTTAAAGTACCGATCATTAAACATATAGTAAATCCTTTGCAAGAATCAGAATTTAGTTAATGCACAAACCACTAGTCATAATTCACCACGAGAAAGATCAGAGTCTTTTAAATCTATAATTACAAATTTTGTGTAAACTTTGAATAAATTCAAAATTTAAAAAAAACCGAAATATAATATGAATTTATTTAAATTAAATAAAATTTTTAAATTAGTTTATTTATTTAAGAATAGTATCAAATATAAGCATATAATCAAGCGATGGCCAGATTAGTTTCTACTTTGCTGAGATAGCCAAGTCACAAACCACATTTTATTATTTTATTTCTGAAATCCAACTAAATTCTAAATCAGATCATGACTTTTAATTTGACTCAAAGCAATTTCCCATTTATTTTTTTTTTTTTAAGTTTAATAGTTTCCTCAAGCTTTTAAATTAATTAAATAACATTTCCTATAAAATTTAATATATCTGTTTAATTTACAGTTCCTCTTACTAGTTCACTTTGGTTCCCAAAGCCTTGTGTTAGTTACACCAAAAATGAAGCCAATTATCTGCAAATTCCTTTTGATTTTTGATATAATGAATGTGTGCAGTAATTGGTACTTGGGTATAAAAAGAGGTAAACCCTTATCAAAGGGTCTCTGCCAGAAACGAGATGAGGAAACAAAACACATTTCGCGTCAGTTACAAAAAGGGTCCGTCATATTCAATTAAGTCCAATTTGGGAATTAATTATAAACGCGTTCACTTCTGACATTTTTGAGATTTTACATTAATTTGGCACTAAACTGCCAGATGATATGGACACTTGGCTCCAAGCTCCATGGGGTTACACAAGAGACAACCAGGTAAAACGGCAGACCGCAGCTAAAAGAATGGATAACTGAATAACTGAACAACTGAACAACTGAACGAATGAACGAATGAACGAATGAACGAATAATAAAATGAATGAACGAGCAAATGAACAACCGAATGTCCAACAAGTTCTTCTCGAAATTTAATTGTAATGTGAGAAATTTAAATTAGGTAGCCGCAAATGGAGCCTCAAACCCCCGAACAATGACTAAGAAACCTCAAGCGGAAGATACAAAAACCTAAAACAACAATAAAAAAAACCAAAAAAAAAAAAAATACAAAAATGTTTCATATTTTTTGTTGCTGTTGTTAACAAACAAGAAAGAAAAAAAGATCAAATAACGTAAAGCCGCCAAATTTCAATGGAAAACAAAAGCTCACTTATTCGAAATTTGTTCGCTCTTTTCTTGGGGGCAACTAATTTTCCACTTGTGTATCGAGAGCCCCAATCCCCATCCCAATCCCAATCCTCAACCATTGACCCTGGACAACAAATACTCTATATACACACACACATACACACACACACACACGCCTGTGTGAGTGTGTATTGTCCATTTGTGCATTGATCATTTCGCTGATTTGTCAGTTCATGTTTCATTTTTTACAAGCGTCCGTCTGTTCATCCATTCATCCGTTCACTTCTTCATCCGTTCATTTGTTCATCTGTTCATTTGTTGAACTGTTCGATGTCTGAGTTATGTTCCTCATAGAGTGGATGGAAAATTTGTTTTTATGGCTCATATAAAAAAGAGATATTAAAACTCAAGAAATTAGGAACTTTGTACTTTTTTTTTAGTATTCGCCATTCCGAAATTTCAAATTTATTACATGACAAATCTTTTTGTTGTGTTTCCTCAGATTCTTCGGATCTACTTTTGTAGTTTATGATCTGATCTTCAGATTTGATATTTGTTTGTGCTCTATGCAAAATCGGTTTGCAGCTGCGATTCTGGGAATATAATTTCGACCAACAGATGATCGTAGAACCCTCAAAGACTCAAAAATTTGCGGTTCTCTCTGCGCCGTGATGAAGTTTTCGACGCAAGTTTATGACTTTTGCGGTTCATTTTGTACGGCAAAAGGTTTTTTATTTCTTCCCATTTCATTTTTTATTAAGATTTGGAATTTTTTTTTCTATTTTATTAAATCTTCTATTCATCTTTTGTTTTTTTTTTTTTTTGAAAACGGAAACTGTGCCTCAGTTCAGGCCGCTAAATAAATTTGTCTGCCTTCAGAACAATTTTTTAACTTCTCTACGAGCGTTTCCCGAGTTTCTGTTTCTGTCAAAATAAATACAAAAATTGCTACACATTTGTTTAGAGTTTCAGAACTTCTGTTTTTTTTCTGTTTTCTATTTTTGTGGATTTTAACTAATTAGTTTACACATCACACACACACGCACACGCTTACAGGTCGCTGTCTGAATTGTTAATTATTATGACTTTTGTTTATAAAAGATCAGAATTTTTGGAGTAAATTTTTCGCCAAGTGGAAAAACATTTTTTGCAGTTTTTTGTTTCATTTAAAAAATAAAAGGATACATAAATTTATAGATCTTTTGACCTCATTTAATAGTTCAAACAATTTATAGACTAGTAAAAAATGCAAAAAAAAAAATAATGAAAGTATTTTTTTAGTTTCACTTTTTAATTAATTAAAAAAAAAATAAAAAACACTATCCAAAAATGTTGAAAAAATAATTAAGTCCCGCGACCCAAAAATTTATTCAATTATTCAAATCTACGCCGCAAGTGTCACTTAATAAAAGAAAATTCATTTTCTTCAAAAGTTTATCAAAAAGTAAAATCTTGTGAAAAACTAAAAAAAGAAAATGCTTGAAAAGTCAAAAGAAGCCGCAGGCGTAGGGCGCCCGAAAATGTGTGAAAAGTCAGTGAAAAGCATCGAATACTAATTGGAAAAATATTCGAAAATGAAAAATATGTCAGTGTCTGACAAACGAACTGTCAAAATGACAGACGTGTCGGGGAAACAACAACAACAACAACAACTGAGCGCAACAGCAACTACACAACGACAACGAGACATTTTGACAACAGCAACAAGAGTAACAACAACAACAACAACAACAACAATTGGAAAATTGCTGCATTTATGCATCTATCTAGTCTGCATCGCACACACGCTGCAACATGAGGTGGCCGCAGGCAACATGTTGCAGCAACACCAGCAACAGCATCAAGCGACTAGTGTAAATATCAATGTAAGCAGCAATTTCAATGAAATTGTCACCGCCGCTGCGGCGGCCTCTGCAACGGCAACAACACGCACAGCAACGGCAATAGCAACAATTGCAACCGCAACGGCAACTACAACTACAACATCCACAGTAACAACACCAACGCGTCGCAAATGGCGACGCAAGCTTCCCTTTGCTGCAACGCGCAACACGAGCAGCAACAATGGCAGCAACAACAACAAAAGACGCAAACTGCTGCGTCCTCATCACTTCCAGCGCAATGTGACGCACGCAACGCGCACCACAACAACAATGGCCACAATTGCTGCCAGCGCGAGGGCAACAACAACAGCAACAGCAACGCTTATACCAAAGACACAACTGCAACAGCAGCAGCAACAACAGCAACAGTTTAGCTATCGCACGCGCTTGGAGTCAAGCTTCAAGCAGCAGCAGCAGCAACAACAACAACAACATATTGCAATTGTGCAGCAACAGGAAAATGTTGTTGCAATAACGCCGCGACCAAAGCAACAGCACGGCTTGGCTGTGCTGCCTGCCACCTACTACAAGCAGCAACAGCAACAACAGCAACAACAACAGCAGCAGCAGCAACACTTTGGCAATCAGAGTAGCCAACAGCAACAGCAGCAACAGCAGCAGCAGCAACACATCATTATTAACCCCAGCAACAACAACATCGTGCTTTATAGCAACCTCGACTCAATACCGCCCTGTCCGCCAGGATTGCTGGCGACGTCTGGTGGGCGTCCAATACCCCAGCACTTCATCCCCCTCCGACCGACAACCACCCAACGCTCCCGGCAACGCGGTAAGCAAATCCACGCACCACAACAACTCACGATCCATTTCAATTCTCCTGATGAATTTAATGCATATGACTGTCAAGGTGGTAAAGGGGGAAGGGGAGGAAAAGGGGAGAAAGGGGAAAATCAAAAAAATAAAGGTGTTAATTACGCTAATAAAAATTGCATTCGCTCCGTTTATGGCCTTTAATGTGTTTGCTCACTTAAATGGCACCACGGGCAGAGCAAGGGGAAGGGGATTGGGGGATGGTGGATGGCGGATGGCGGTGACTGCCATCAGTAACCTCATCATGCCCGGCGCCTGAATTGCCACTCCATCAATAATTACCCCCCGCGGCCACAGACGCCATAGAAAGCTTGTCTAATTGGCGAATGCGACTGCCAATTGGCTTTTGGCGGCCAACGAGCTTAACGGGCGCCAAATTGGCTCAGACACAGGCTAAAATCATTTTTTTATTGGAGAAGAGAAAAATCATAATTCGAAAGGATAAAAAAGAGAGAGAAAAAAGATACATCCTTTTCATTATGTATCTTATGCTGAACAAGAAAGGAAAATGGTTTATTTTTCCAACAAATAAAAGAAAATTTTAAGGGGCAAAGTCTAGAAAAAATCTGGAGAGTCCTCGCGACGAAAAGGAAAGATATCCTTTTTAAAATTAATTCCTAGAATACTTTTAAAATTTATTCATATTTTTCCTCTGATTCCAGTCGGTGAATTTTCATGAAGTAAAAAACCAACTGCAGTTTGATTTTTATGAGAGGTTCAAGAGGTGAGGTATGGAAGGGGGATCTGGATTAAAAATCAACTTAGTTTGTGAATGAAAAAATATATAATTTTCTATATTCAGTTAAATTTCTAACAAGTTTACTCTACTATAAATATAATAATATATTTTATAGAATTTAAAAAACAAAAAACCAAGAAAAAAGATTGGGACTGTGAGTAAAAATCTCGTTTCAAATGCAAAACTTCAAAAATTGTGCTTTAATTAAATTTGGAATAATTTTAAAATTTTTATAACTTTAAAATTAACTTAATGTTAATTGGAAGGGTTGGATGAATGCCATAGAATGTTTGGGAACAGATGTTGCCATAAATTCATATCTCTATATCTTTATATATAATATAATACTATATTAATATTTATTATATATAATAAACATTTAATAAAAATAAATACTAAAAAGAAGAGGAGGTATAAAATACTATTTTTAAATTTAATTCCAAACTTTAACTCAAAATATATGGAGCCTGGCAAAATATAAGATTTATATTTAATTTTTTTTTGGTTTGCCGTAAAGTATTTTTTCTGATATTTAATCAGTTTTCCGTGAGGTTATTGTAGTTCCAAGCAATGTCGATAATTTAAAAAGATCAATTCGATTAAAAATAAATATTTTTTAAATTTTAAGAGTTGGCAGTAAGAGGTAAAAAAATTCACACTTTACAATTTTCATAAATTAAAAATAAATTAATTTGATATTCACAATATCAAAATGCGAAGGTTTTATGACTGCAAAAATAATTTATAAATTCCACTCGACATATTAAAAAAAATAAATAACCGTAAAATAAATTAATTAATAATAAATAATTAAATTAAATAATTATAAATAAAATTAAACAAATATTAATTCCATAATTCACCCAGAATGCAATTATAATGCGATCATCTCCTGATAAAAATTATAAATTTAATATATTATATATAATATTTCTATTAACTGTATTTAAACTATATTATTATATATATTATTATATATATTATTATATATATTATTATATATATTATTATATATATTATTATATAAATTATTATATATATTATTATATATTCTAGATGAAAACTCTATATATTTTTTTCATCACAAAAGCACTTAAAAAGTCAAGGGTTGAATTTCCGAAAATTTATCACTCGCCATTTAAATAAATTGAATACTTTGAATAACTGCTTATTCATTTCAGCTATTCGTTTATATAGTGTTATTTTTGTATTATTTTTTGTACTTTTTTTTAAGTTTTTGTTTATGTAATCGAATCACTCAACAAATTTGCAACCCATTCAAATTACACACACATTAAAATGCATAAAAGTTTTCTTGCAAATTTGATTGGACTTCCACGCGGCTGTGGGGTCCATTGATAGATTGTCTTGGCGTTGGACGTTTGGCGCCTGTTGTGCCTGGTCAATTAGCATTTTGGGGAGCACAGACAACTGCCAAAAAAAAACACCAAAAACAACAACAAAAATAAACAAGGAAAAATATAAATTTGCCTGAAACGAGCACGAAGCTGACATTAGAGAGTCAGTGCCTTGTCGGCTTTTGGTTGGCTGTAGGCGCATTTGTGTGGCAAGAGGGCGATAGGCATGCAACGTGGGGCACTTATGACATTCTCGGCACTGGATGTGCCCCAAAGCAGCAATACGGTTAAGTGAAGCGGCTTCACAGCCATTTGACTGACTGGAATGGCAAAAAAGGGTATCGGGCACTCAGTTCAGTAAACAAATGAAAAGCGATCCACTAAGCGATCAACTAACGACTAGCAGGAACGACTAACTAAATGGCTAAGCAGCTGTAACTAGACACTTTGGAGCTTCGAGGGCAAATTGTGTGTGCTGTGTGTGAGTCCAAATGACAAACAAATCTCCAGTCTATGACTAAATTGGGCAACATGTTTCTTTGGACAACGGACAGAGGTCCGTATACCGTGGACCGTGGACCATGGACAGCGGACATTCTTTTAATTACAGTGAAACGTGCCACAAATAGAAACAATAAACACGCTAATTGCACACAACAACAGAGCAACAACAACGAAACAACAAAACAACACCGTGTATTGTATTACAAAAACAAAAACAAAAACAAAAACAAGCACAACACAAAAGACACATGAACATGAGACACCAACAGATTTGGGTTAGCAGTGGCAAAGGGGGATCAGCGGGGGGAGATTCTGTAACGGCAACAAATCTGGAAATTTAAGTGGAGCAAATGGACAGTCGAACAGCAACAGAAACAACAATAACAAGAAAAACAACCCAAAACAAAACAAAACAAAACAAACAAACAAACAAACAAATGAGACGAATGACAAATGCAAGTGTCAGAGTTTCGGACACGACAGTTGTTGACTTGACATTAAGCTCCAATGGCTCTCAAACTGTAGTGCAACTGTTGAAATTTATGGATTAGCGATCGTTGGGAAATCAATCTGAAAAATTTACGAAATGTAAAACTGAAACTCCATTAAATAACCTCTATTTTAAGGTCATTTTCTGGGAACTATAAATGTATCCTTAAATTATGGGAAGGGAATAAATGGCGGAAAGGAATGGAATTTCGCTTGAACTTCTGATGTTTGCGTTTTGCCTGAAAGCTTTCCCCTTATAAATGGCAAACAATTGGCGAAGATCTTGAAAAGTCAGCCAAAGGTTCGCCAGCCATTCCGAAAGATCAACATTATCACAAGTCGCACTCATGCGGCACTTCAACGGTTGCAACTTCTTGACTCCGCATTTGAAGCACACATGATGCCAACGACTTAGCCGCTTCAACTGGCAAGCCAAAAAGTTGCCGTTTCATTTAAACTGCCGCTTCGTTGTTTACGCATCGGTACAAACAACAACATAAACAACAGCAACAACAGCAACAACAACAACGAAGCCAAAAAGGCACAGCGAATGAGAAAAAACAACAGGAAAAGCGGCAACGCCGACAGAAAATCATTTGAAGTGCATAGATCAAAGTGACCGAGGCGCCAGTTTTAGTTTGTTGTTGTTATTGTTGTCGTTGTTGTTGCTGTATTACTTGTTGCTGTTGCAAGCCCATTCCTAAACTTATATCTGTCGGCTGATGTTGATTTTGGCCCACGGGGCAGGCGTCAGCGTCATCAACTCGTCGCTGACCTTAGACAACCCGCCACACGTTGTGGGAGCCACCGCCAAGCAGCGAGCCAGCAACAAAAATAAGAAACTATATTTAAAAATAACAAAAAAAATAAAAACAACAAACGTGACTGGCAAAAAAAAGAAAAAAAAGACAAATTACAAATATTTATTTTAAATATAAAACTTTGTGAGCTCTGAAAAAGTTTTCTAAACAAAAGCAAAATCAAAGGTGAAATTCTTCAGTTTTCATTTAAATTTCTCCACCGCTGATTAACCTTATTTCATTTTCCAACTGCCAACCCCCAACCCCCAGCTCCCCCCTTCATCAACCATCATCCTCCATCTACGCTCTTCCAGAGTCAAACCACAATGAAACTCAACAACACAAACTCCACACGTGGTCCCCAGTCTTGGGTTTCGTATTTCCGGTGAACTGTCTGCCTTTTTATTTGTTTACTTTTATTTTTTTTATTTGTTTTTTTTTTCTTTTCTTAATTTTTTATTTCTATTTAATTGGAAATTGATTTATGCCATGGATCTCGCTCTTTATCTTGGTTACTCTTTGCCACTAATTTGACATTAATGTGTAACTTTATATTTGCTTATCTGGCGAGGTGGCAAATTTCCCCTATTTCCCCCTATTTCCCAGTATTTTCAAGCATTTTGAAAATTAACCGTTAGACGCGCACAACGCACAGGCATTTCAAACACAACATTTCTTATCTCAATTCGATATTTCGATACACACACACACACACACACACACACACACACACACACACACACTTGGGCGCAGTTATCACCATTGGCTTGTCACAACAAGCGCTGCAACACCTTAAAAAATGTTCCGCTTATTTCTGGACATGATCTCGAAATTTTGGATGTTGGATGGAGACGGAGAGATATTTATGACGCCGCATTGCGAAAATTAATGCTTAATTTAAGCGTCAGGAAAATAATTTGACTGCATTTTTTTCGGCTTTTAGCCATTTGGTTGTTTGGTTATTTGGTCTTTTGGCCGCTTCGTCGCCTGCCACAAAACGTTGCACGTTGCAAACAAGTTCCCCATAATCAGATTTAATGAAAATTGAATAATAAATATTATCGGCCGCAAAATTGTTCGAAATTACAGCTGCCAACTTTAAGCGGCAACACGAGGGTTAACATTTTCATACACAGAAGCTGATTTCGATTGCAAAAGTATTGAAAAAGATACCAAATTGAAGCTCAGAATGAAAAATGGCATATGGGAAAGATTTAAATACTTTGCCATACGCAAGGTATTAAAAAAGATACCAAATCGAACCTCAGAATGAAAAATGGCATATGGAAAAGATTCAGATACTTTTTCATACACGGAACCTGATGATGATTGAGAAAATATTGAAAAAAAATACAAAATATACTGAACTGAACTTAAGAATAAAAACTGCATATAAGAATGATTTAAATAATTTACTACTCGAATTTAAAAAAGTATTAAGAAATATACCAAATCGAAGCTCAGAGTGAAAATGGCATATGAAAAAGATTCAGATACTTTTTCATACACAGAACCTGATGATGATTGAGAAAAAGATTTAAAAATATATGGAAAAAAATACCAGATTAAATCTTAAGAAGGAAAAATTCATTTAAAAATACTTCTCCATACCCAAAGTATAAAAGAAGATACCAAATGGAACTTTAAAATGAAAAATGGCACAAAGAACGATTTTAACAGTTATTTATACCAGCACAAAAATAATATTTATAAAATACTAAATTAAACTTGTGATTGAAAAATAGCATATAAAAAAGATGAAAATCTGAAAAATTAATATCAGAGATGAAAATCAGAGTTTATTCCCAAAACTACAAAACGGAGTCTGATTTTAGCTGCAAATGTGTAGCTGGAGGTTTCCAGGAGGAGAATCTACAAAATGCTTGCAAATCGAGAGGCTATAAAATCCAAGTCGTTGTCAAACATCAGTAAAGTGGACAATAAAAAGAGGCGAAATATCATGCAAATTTGCAATCTTTTCACACGTTTTAATGACGATATCAACTGCATGAATTATTGTTCGATCATTGAAAATTCAGTTGCATTCGCATGCAAAGATATCGGAGAGCCAATGAGACTCGTCGTGGCCCATAAAACGGGTTGCATCTTTCTAGCCAAAAAACAACTTTCACACTTCACAAGCAGACAGAAGAGATAGATGGATGCAGGGGTATGAGGAGAGGTAAGAGAGAGAGAGAAAGAGGGAGAGACACTGTCTAGACCGCCCACCCCCCCTTCCTCATCAGATGTACACCCCAAAATCACAACTGCAACTGCAACTTCTCACGTATTTAGCCAGGCTATCTCCACATGCCATAAAAACGTCAAATTGAATTTTATTTCAATTAACGAAACTATTTGCCCAATAAAAAAAATCAAGCCAAAAACCAAACCCGATACACTCTAAAAATTATGCACGCTATCGAACGCAGCAACAACAGCAACAACAACAGCAGCAACAACAACAAGAGAAAGAAAAGCAAATAAATAAATAAGAAACAAAGTCTGCAACCGGCGGCAACTTTTCAGGTCCTAAAGATCAACAGAGCAGCCAAAACACCAAACAGATTCCCCATCCTCCCCCCTCCCCCCATGGTCCTACCAACCAGCAGCCGCTATAAAAATTCAGAAAACGAACCGAAAAAGCATTTAACAAAACGCTTCGGGCCTTTGTCGGGGGAGTTGCTGGCGATGGGGCTTAAATATTTGATAGTCGCGCTTAAATTAAAAATACATGTCGCAAATAAAGATAAGAAATTGCCAGACGGATTTTCAGACATCAAAGTTTGGCAATTTCCTCGGATCATGGTAAAAACAAAAAAATACTTTTCAAAATAAAGAAACACCAGTCAAAAAGTTAATTAAAAATGCTAAAAGCTCAGTTGTTGTAATTAAATACCAACTGCAATTAGGCAAAAACACGTCACGGCCCAAAATATTTTTCACTTTTTCCTCCTCTTTTCTTCTTCTACCAACATTTTATTTTAAAACCTGCTCCGGAATATTTAGAATTTTAAATTAAGTTTGTGACAACATAAAATAAAATAAAATATAAAGTAAATAAAAATAATATAAAAAATCTTGAAAAAATATTGGTAGGTATAATATATAAAATAAAATAATATAAAATATAAAATTTCTATAAATAAATTTTCCAAATATTATTTGTTTTTTAATTTGTTAGATGGACCATTTATTTTTAAAATTAATGTTGTCAATAATCTAGCTTTTGAGTTGAGACTTTTTTTTACTTCATAAAAAAAAGCTGACTAAAAATATGCATTAATTCGGCTGGAAACTTATCACAAACTTTGAAAAATTCCATTTTTTTAAACTTTAAAAATAAGCCGAAAAATTTTTAGATAATCTAAAAAATAAAATTAATTATTTACATTTAAAATTATCACCCCAACGATCGGGACGCTTTTCAGGATTTTAAGAAATTGAGATATTTTTTAAGGAAAATTTATAAAAAAAAAAAAATAAAAACTTTATAAAAAAAATATATTTATTTTTAAAGTAATTTAATCGTGAGCCATAAATTAAACAATTCATTTAGACTTTAAACATAAGCTAATAGCTTGTCCGATATTTTTCTCGCTTTTAAAATTGCTGCTGGAATTTGGCCAAAAAATCAGCTTGGGGGCGGCATTTTAAAGCCTTAAAAAATGAATTTTCATTTAAGACAAGAAACTGCACAAAAAGTTGGATAATTAATTCGATAAGAAAATAATTTGATCAAAAACTATAAACTATAAAATTGATTTCTTAAGACGTGAGACTTGATTAATTCAAATCTCAAATTTTGACTGGAAAAAAAGTCATAAATAGTTGAGACCTCTGATAGTCTGAAAGCCTATAAATTGTTACACCGAAACCGTTATAAATTTTGGTTTTAAAAAATAAAAGGAACACTTTTAAAAATAATTACCAAAAGTCGAAAATTTCAAGGGTATTTAAACACTTCAGTTCTTAAATATTTCAAAATTGGTTTCCGTTCAGGCTGTAATTTTATATGCGACGGAACAGTGACTGGCCTCCAATTGGTATGGATGTTGGTGACTGTCTCTGTATGTGTGTGTGTGTGTGTTGGTATTGGAATTGGTGTTGGTGTTGGTGTTTGTGTCGGTGTTGATGCTGGTTGCCTGCCTGTTGAACAGACATTATGTACACCCAAGACACACCCACAACATTCGCTGAGCCTGACACACATGTAACTTTGCATGTCGTGTGCTCAGAGAGAGAGACCCGCAGACAATCAGGCAGACAGTCAGACAGTCAGACAGTCAGCCAACAGGCCAGTCCACATAAGATCCTAGGAGACCCAAAGGCACACACCCATGGCTTCAACTGGAACTGAAACTGAACTAAACTTAACCAAACTGCAACTTAACTGAACTGAACTAAACTGAACTGAACTGAGCTGAACTGAACTGAGGCTGGGTGCGAGATTCATGGCTGGGCTGGTCGAGCGATCGGCCAAGTGACAGGAAATGCAATTTGAGCCCGCCAAACATTTGACTGCGTTCATTTTGATGGGCGAAAGTGCGGCCCGATACCGACCAGGCCGACACATGGAACACATGGAGCACATGAGGCACATGGGGCACATGGAGTGGGCGTTACCTGGTGGGTGTAGCCGAGAAAAATCTCTCGAGTCTAATAGGAATTGCTTAATTAAACGCATTTAAAGACTCTTATCTCGGGAAAGCTAATAAATTGGATGCTAGAAACGAGATAATTGGAAATATAAGAATCCGATGGGAAATTTAGTCTGGGAAATGACTGAAAAACGTACGAATCAAGAAATCAAATAAATGACTGATGCGATCAAGATACAAGATGTAAAGAGAAGACATTAAAACCTTATAAACTATTCACAGTTTAGTTTTGTTCATATAAAAAGAGACAATTTGATTGCCAGACACGTCGCTTGACGATGCGGTGGTTTCTTGGCCCGAGGCAGGGAGCTGGAATCGAGGAAACGATTCATCGGCTGCCATAAAATAAGCTATTAAAAAACTACCGAAACATTTGCAAACAATTATTTTTTGGCAAATAAACTACCAAGATTATTGCCCAGATGAAAAACTCTTAGATGATGTGCCGAAAAGCGAATCGAGTTTCAGATGCAAAGGCGACGCATAAATTTTGCACGCACAAAACTGTCAGCGGACAAATTTGAAAATGCCGCCAACGCCACCTGAGGGAAGTACGAGAAAAATATTGAAAAATTAATAAATATTTTTTTTTATTATTTTTTTTTTTTCGATTTTTCCTTTTTTTTGTGAAGGGGCGCGTTTGGAATTTGGCACGGAGTTTTTAGGCATGTGAATGTGACATTTGCAAAATGCATTTTCATATTTCGAGAGCTGCAAACCAATCTATTTTCTGGCATTTAATTTATGTTTCCTGGCACCGGGCATTAACGTAAAATTGTGTTTATTTTATGAAAAACTAGCTGCTTGTCTCATTATTCAATGACAAATTGAAAAGCCGAGTGGAAAACTGCATGAAGGCTGCAAAGCGTTTGCCGCATTGAAATGCAAATTAATCTGCCATTCATTAGCGACAAAATTATCAATCATTTTGCACAGTTTGACAGGCACTGCGAAAGGTCAAAGCGCTTCAAATTGCGAGTAAATCGTATTTTGACTCCTCCACAAAGGATGTGAAAAAAAAATAAATAAAAAAATCTTGTCTCTTAATATCAAAGTTTATGCTGCTTAATGCGATCGAATTACGTGGCATAAACAAATTTGCATATGATTTTTATGGCATGGGTGGCACCTTGAGCAGCGGCAGCTGCCACTTGTCTTGGGAGCAACTCCAGTGCCAATTTCGTGACTCTAATCCCCCAAATGCCAAACGACACCAAACTCTAAAAATAAAAGCGCCAAATTGTAAACTAGAAATACACAAACAGACAGAGAGGGGAACAGGAGAGTGGGAGAGAGAGAGAGAGAGAGAGGGAGAGAGGGAGAAAGAAAATCTAAATGAATGCCATCCATAATTCAGATGTCGAGACGCCTTAACGGTGTCTGGCAATTGTCTAAACAAGGATATGGACACATCAACTTAATCATTTGCTATATGCGACTGGTTAAATAATGGAGACATTCGGATTAAAAAGGATTACAAGTGCGTTTGAAGGAATGTCCAGAACATGACTATAAAATATCATATATAACATTCTGATCTCAGGGTGCAATTAAGAAATCAAGTTCTGTGGATTTACTATAATCTCTTAACACCTTTCACTAGCCTCAAACTCAAACGCAAGTCAATGGCCACTTTAATTGAGCCAAGTGACGATTTAGACTGAAATTTATATGCCTTTTTTATGCAGGCGGGATTTTAATGTGTTTCCACTTTGGAGGCTGCCGCCATTGAGGGGGGGCGCCACAGATTTAACACCGACAACCGCTTATTATGGCAAACAAAGTGCTATAATTAATAAATACCCTGCCACGACTTGGCCATAAAGAGTCATACTTAATTCTAAATGGAGACTTGCCTATAAACGCGCTGTTGGCCCGACTGATGGGGGAGACATCCCACTGGGCACCCAAGTACAGGGTATCTGCTAGTCAGCTTCATTTTGATTGAAGTCTTTTATAATGTTCTTCCATTATTTCTGAAATAGAGCCGTGCAGCGAGCAAGTCAAAGACAATTTACTCGGCAAACGTTAACATTCGATTAATTTATGGCGCTCACGAAAACAATCGAGTGACTCGGGACCTGCGACTATTATGACGCTCCAGCGCCGAGTTCGATCAAAGAAAGCATAAATAATGCCACACTGCGGGAGTGGGGACAGTGACTTGGACTGAGGCTGCGACTTGGGCTGAGACTGCGACTTGGGCTGAGACTTGGACTTAGACTGAGTCGCTGACTGAGGCTGAAGCTGAGGCTGCGACTGCGACTGGACTTGTGTCTGGGGTAACTGGTTGAAGTTGGTTCGATGGCTGGCTTTCAGGCTGGCAGGACCAGTCGCAAGCCTGGCCGAAGCGAAATGTATGCAAACGGGTTAATTAACTACGAAATTTCAAGCGCTGACTACGTGAGGCTATTAAAAGACAGCAAAGCCGGGTGGTCGATCGCCAGTCGATCCTCCACCTACCGATCCTCTACCTTCCAGTTCTCCACCTACCGATCGTTCATCTACCGATCTTCCACCTACCGATCCCCAGCCTACCGATCCCCAGCCTACCCACCGCCGCACTTCCACTTCCACTTCCACTCCCACTTCTCTTCCTCCTACTCTCTCCCTCGCGCACTCTCACGCTCACTGCCTGCTGTCTCTGTCGCTCTCACGGGCAGCCAATGTAGGTCAGCAGTGGGCGGCTAACAAGACAATAACAACAAGAACAGCAACTGCTGAGATCGCAGTGAACGCAATAAGCCTCCTCGGTAACTAACTGCATTTGCGGCTGCCGCTGCCGCTGCCATTGGGCAACTTCCATTTTGACATTTCAAATGTCAACTTACACATAAATCTTGTAATGACAGTCGGTCACTCCGCACTGCCGGTCCATAAGTCTGTCATTCATTTAGTCATTCACTCAGTAACTCATTCAATCACTGGTCAACGCATTGCCACAAGATTTTTATCGCTCTTGCCTACAGATGCTTAATTGCCGCTTGACTTCTCCTCGCACAAAACCAAAGCTCAAAATCAATACCCCTGCGGATGCTCTTTAATTAATTGGGAGCATTGATTAATTTCCAATTGAAACGTACAATTAATTATTTGACTCAATTAATTTGCTGGTTTGATTTTAATTGGCATTGAAATATTTAATTGATAATTCAATTTGATTAACTTGATGGTTTGCTTTAAGGTATCAAATCGGTTTGATTTCTATTTATATATATTTATATTTTATATATATATATTTTTTTTATATAAAATACTTTAAATAAATGTTTTTTTAACATTTGAATTATAAGTTAATTTAGTTAAGTTAAGTTAAAAGTTAATAAGAATTTCAATTTTACTGATACTCATTTTAATTATAATTAAAAATTTAAAAAAATAAAAATTATAAAATACCAAAATTAAAAAAAAAATAAATAATTATAAATATAAAATACCAAAAATTAACTTCCTCTCATTTTTTAAAGAAAAAAAAAAAAGTCGTTTCCATTTAAGCATTTTTATAATTTTTAATATTTATAAAATATTAAAATTTAATTGTTTAAGTTATTCTCTTATTTTGAACTGGGATTTATATTTTTTAATTAATTTAATAATTAATATTTAAGAGAAAAAAAGTCCAAAAATATTTCTCCTATCAAAGCGATCACCTTCGCCCGCACCTGTCATACGCGTTTGTAGGGCATTGAAAATTCGATTCGCCGCATTTCTGAGTCTTGGGCTTTTTTGTTGGTGATTGGAGATTTATGATAATTGATTGACCGCGTTGGCGCGAGGTTTTTTATAGTATTTCCACTGCTCTTTTACTCATTTTTGTTTTCCTGCCATTACACACATTGCGCATACGCAGCGGTGTCCGGCAACCGGTCGCAGAATAAATCATTTAATCAATATTTTGTCATGTCGCGAGTGAAAAACTGCATGGCAGCCAAACACGTGCTCCAAATTTGAGTTGCATTGATAAATATTTTATTCATGTTTTCCTTTGTCTCGCTTTGTTTTGTATTGTTTACATTTTTTTCATTTATTTACTTCTTATTCCTTTGTTTTTTTTTTCTATTTTTTATTTTGGAGTGCAATTATTCTGTCACGTTTCGTCATGTTCCGTTTGTGGCATTCGACAATTATTTATTATTCTATAATTATTAATTTATTTGACGCATTCTGCAGTCGAATCAGACATAAGGCCAATGTCGGTGGGTTTACAAGTGATTCGCGTCCATTGAGCACAAAACTCTAATTAAAGTTTCCCATTTGGACAACTCAATTTGCTGGGGCTGGCAGCTCGTTATGGAAATCTGCATTGAGATTCCGTGATTACTTCAATTGCCTACGTAGAGCTCTTATAATTTTACGCATATAACGTAAAGCACCGTTAATTGAACGGAAGTGCACCTAAACTGCCCACAGCCGTGCACCCACATTCAAAGATCTGACCGTGTTCCGTAGAGCCACGATTCGGGCCAAACTTGGAAGCAGTCAAAGAAAACAAAACGCGCTCATTAATAAAAAATCAAACAAAGAAAATTGTCAATAAAATTGAGAGAAACGACCAGCAAAAATAACAACAACAACAACAACTACTACTACTACTACTACTACTACCACTACTACTACTTCTTCTACAATAACAACAACAACAACAAGACCCACTGAAGACCCACGCTCAACACTTGGAACTCACAACATTTGCTTGATTTCAAGCTCTGTGCAATTCCTGTGGGTGTTGCGAGTTGTACTCGTACAGTGCCTCTCAAACTGTAGCATGACAAACGCATCTTGAAGCGTGGAAACGTGATGCCTCCCTGTAAACTTTAATGACATCATTTGCTCAATGGAAGAGGGCAAAGTCAAAAGGTGCTTTTTGAATGGCGTCAGTTGATTGAACTTTTTATTGGTTTCTCGCCATCGAGGTGGCAAAAACTAACAGCTACAACTACAGCAACATCTACAACAACAACAACAGCAACAGCAACGCGGAGAAACGCAAGAGGTTTTTTAACTGCGCCTCTCTCCCATTCATGAAAATGCAAATCGAAAGCAGACACTTGACAGCTGCAGCAGTCAGAGGTTCAGCGTGTATCTTAGCCAAGTGCCTTCAGGCACTACTGCTGCCTGCTCCTCCATCAACCTAACCGCCAGCTCCTCGAGAGACTCCTCGTCGTACTCGAACTACTATCTCCTTGTCGCGTGCTACGACGTTTTCACATTTTTCTACAATCATTTTGAATACTCTTCCAGGAGAGAGTATCGTGAGTTGCATAAAATGTCTGATGGAGAAGACTTTAAATCAAATCAAACAGAAAACTCTTCAAAAAGATCGCAATAATCGGAATTTCTTTAACAACTTAAAAAACTCTAAATTTCCTCAAAAAAAAATTGTTTAAATAAAAAAGGACTTTAACAGCGGAGAAAATAAAAAATATTTCAAAAATTCCGTCAAGCTTTTATAAATAATAAATTATAAAAGTAATGCTTAAAAAATGTTTCATATTTAACATAAAAAAAAACAATATAAATTAAAGACGTTTAATAGAAAAATATTACTCAAATCCTCTTACTTATTAATAAAAAATAATGTTAAAAAAAAGAATTATATTCAAGTGCTTTTAAAATAATTCCTTTTTATTTGCAATTCTTTATTAAAATTTTTCATTATTTAAGAGGATTTCAGGATTTAATATAATATAAAAAAAAGAATTATCTATGTGTGCTTTATACACAATTCTTTTTTTATTATTGATTTTTTATTAATACTATTAAATTAGAGAGAAATTGAGTAATTTGCAGCCAAAAGCATATAAAAAAAAATATTAATATCAAAAGTAGCGGATTATCCGATTAAAAATTAATTGGCTTCTTCAGAGCGCGGACATAAAAAACTCATATGAATTTTTTTTTATAGCTTTGATAGTGTACTATGAGTTCGCATAATTTAATAATAATATTTGTGCAGTCTTTATGCATATTTTTTATGTTAACATTTTGCAGCGTTTTTTTTTATAGATCGCGCAATCAATTTGAAAATTTTTGCGTTGGTTTTACCGGATTTATGAATGAATTTATTTTGGTATATGCCTTGCAGTCCACGTACGCTAGCTAACTGACTGGCAGACTTGTCTGGTTCGTCCGTGTGGCACTCCCCTATGCCGTCTATGTCTATGTCTATGTCATCCTTAGCTGTTGTCGCATTTGTCGTTTGTCGCCCGGCATAGGAAACTCTATGCAAATGTGGGCGGTTTGTGGTGCTGCCTACGCGCAACCCACAAAACGTCCAGCAAGTCGGCGGATCTCTTTTCCTGGCCAGCAGTTGTTAGTGGTCTTGGGTGCAGTTGCAGTTACTGCTTTTAGCCGCTGCTGCTGTCGATGACGATCATCATGATGATCATGATGTTCATGATGATGACAGTGGTGGCACATGTGGCCCAGTAAACAAATTTATAACTAGCAAAAATAACGGACATTAAAGCGGCGACAAAAAAAAAAAGCAAAAAAAAAAGCGCAAGAAAACAAAACCTACGAGGGTTGCCCACAAAGTTCAGCAGAAAATTAACCTTCTATCAGTTCGCAGAACTCGTATACAATAAAATATAAGATATAAATAATATTTCGTAGTAATATAAATAAAGCTTTAAGCTTTAAGCTTTGCACTTACCGAACTTCATTAATTTCTTCTTCTTCTTCTTCACTTGCAGATTGTCAATGCAGTTCCGTGGGTTCCTTATCAACGGCGTGTCACAAGCGCACGGGTCAATGTTTTTGTTTGAACAACGTTGCGGGTCGGCGCTGCGACAAGTGTCAGGCGGGTCATTGGAACCTCACGCAGGGTGTGGGCTGTTACGATTGCCAGTGCGATCCGCACGGCGCACGGAGTCGCGAATGCAATCCATGGACTGGGCAATGTGATTGCAAAATTGGTGTCGGCGGTCGACATTGCAATGAATGCACCGAGGGCTTCTATGGCTTTAGCACTGAGGGATGTCAGCGCTGTGTCACGTGCGCGGCAGAGGGCCAAGTCTGTGATCCACTTAACGGACGCTGCATTTGTCCCAAGTTCACGCGCGGCTTGGGCTGCGCACAATGCGTACCCGGCACCTGGGGCTGGCAGGCACGTCTCGGCTGTCGCGAATGCGCGTGCGATCACATAGGATCCATTGGTCAGTATTGTGCTGCGGCCGGCGGTCAATGCCAGTGTCGCGAAGGCTACACAGGCCGCACCTGCAACAGCTGTGCCGTTGGCTACTTTGGCTACCCGGAGTGTCGACGATGCGGCTGCGATGTGGCAGGTTCTTTCACGCGTACCGACGGTTTAATTGCCTGCGATTCCAACGGTCAGTGTCCGTGCAAGTCACTTGTGGTGGGTCTTAAGTGTGATACGTGCATGCAGAGTACATTCGGTCTCTCGTCACTCAATCCCGAGGGCTGCACACGTTGTTTTTGCTTTGGCCGCGCTGCGGAGTGCGAGCAAAGCGAACTGTCTTGGGGCCACATACGAATGCCCGAGGCCCGCAACCTCAGCGTACAACAATTACGACCGCAGCACGTCACCAACGAGGAGTATGAATATATTGTAGTTGTCCAAATGGCCGGAAGCATTTCATATCGCGAGGACGCCGAAATTCAACAAATGAATGACCTCAGCCTCGTGCCGCGGTCAACGGGCAATGTGTCAATTGGCGCGTACGCGCAGTTCTATCAACCGTTATATTTTCAGCTGCCTCCACAATTTTATGGTGATCGCACCGCAAGCTATGGCGGCAATTTGTACTTTTCACTATTAACAGAAGGCGCCACGATTCCATTGGAGCGTAGAGTCCTGGCCCAGTATCCACTCGTACAGCTCCATGCCCACACCAAGCTTATCCTGGACTTTTACGAATACGAAGAGTTCGAGTACGCACTGAATGTCACACACCGCGTTCCACTTCACGAATCTTATTGGAAATACCATCACAATAACCAGGCGGTAGACCGTGGGACACTGATGGCTGCCTTGCAAAATGTACGGCACATATTTTTACGTGCTTTTGCATTCGCGGATTTTCAAGAAGTTGTGTAAGTTTCCTGCTATTTCGGCGCGGCTAAAATGAAGTTGTTATCGCCAAAGTGCGATAATGAGCGCTCGCTCCTTTATCGATACGATCGATATTTTTCGCATTATCACGAGGCATCGATATATTTCGCAAGTAGTTTGCATTTGAGCAGATATTCAATTTTCGAAACGTATTTTTATTTTTACATTCAGCCTACATAATGTGCACATGGACGCCGCGATTTATGTTCAGGGTTCCACCAATCTGATAGCCAAGGGCGTGGAGCAATGCAAGTGCCCCAAACGATATGATGGTCTTTCGTGCCAGGATCCGGGCCGATCCTTTTACCGTTGGCACAACTCCACTGACATTGAAAGCGTCTTCATTGAGGATCTGATTGGACGAGCTGCACCTTGCCACTGCAATGGACGCAGCAGCGATTGTGATCGAGAAACTGGCGTTTGCTTTGTAAGAAGAAGAAGAATTTAAAATTTAAATAAATTATTATATTAGCATTTAATTATCTTCATGATATTTGCTGCGTTTAGAACTGTCGAGAAAATAGTGGTGGACCTCATTGTCAACAGTGTGCCGATGGCTACTATGGCGATCCGAACTCACGGCATGGCTGCCAGGCCTGTCCATGTCCGGAAACAAACCGCAATTTTGCGCGCGGCTGCAACGTTCGTGAAGGGGAAGTCAGTTGCATTTGCAAGGCCGGCTACACGGGACGTTTATGCGAACGCTGTCGACTTGGTTTCTTTGGTGATCCACTAAAGTTCCCAAATAGCAGCTGTCAAGCATGTAACTGCAATCCTGATGGCATAAGAGCAGAAGGCTGTGATGCGGAGACGGGTCAGTGCCAATGCCGCGAGGGTGTCACTGGCTTGAAATGCAACAAGTGCCAAGCGGAACGCCATCATTTGGTTGAAAATGGATGCAGCCGTAAGTGAAATAAGTAGAACTTTGATTATTATTTTAGTATTCAATTATTTTAGTCTGCGACAACTGCACTTTGTTGCTGCTGGACTATGTGGAAGTGGTTGGGCATAAGTTGCGCCGTGGCTTGCATAACATGGATCTTACGGGCATACCAGCGCCATACCTCAAGCTATCCGAGTATGAGCGTGCCTACGATAATTGGCGAGCTCGTGAACGGGACTACAGTCAAGCACGGCAGCTGCTGTTGAACTATGACTCAGGGGCGTTACTCAAACTGGACTCTCATGCCGAAAATAGTATGTTTCAGTCGCGGAAGGCAGTGTCCACCATTGGCAAACGGAAACATGCACTCAATTCCATGTCTGATCTGTCATTGGTACTGCGAGAGGATGTGGGCTCCATCCGTTCTGAAATAACCCAAACATTACACAATTTACGCAACTACGGAAACGGGGCTCAGCACTTGAGCCTTCCCGCTGCTTTGAAGCAAGCGCGTTTCTATCTTCAGGCCATTCAGCAGCACCATCAAATGGTCCAGGACATTCGCAGCACTAACGACTGCGCCTGGCAGCAGTTTTACATATTTGGCAATGCCTCCGATGCGGCGTTTGATCAACGCGGTCGCTTGGAAATGTTTTGGCGAGATCTCAATCAGACCAACCACCGCGTATCGGATATGCGCCTTCAAGTTGATCACACGCAGGAGGTGGAAAGCGAAGCGGGTGACGTTCTCGAGCATGTACGCAATTTGAGTGCTTACGTTGCCGATCAATACCAGCAGCTGGCAGAACTGGATCAGCGCATTCATCATCACCTGAACCAAAGCTATGTGGAACGTGGCGAGGAAATGCTGAAATTCACAGAGCAGAATCACTGGCAGTTCAATGAAAGGCGTGGTCAGCTGGTGGATGCTACTGCGCGTCTAAACGATACACTCCAGGGACACAAGGAGCTGCAGCTTGAGGTCGGCAAGCATTGGCTACCCAAGGCGGAAAGACATGCGACTCATCTTCTCGATCGTTCCAATGAGTATGCCAGACAATTTCAGCCAACTAGGAATGGAGCACGCATTGCCCTGCTAGCAAGGTGAGAAGCATGGAGAGAGCTTCCGTCGATGTCTGTACTGACCATCTATTTCATCTTTTCAGTTCCGCACATAGTAACATATCCAAGGCCATTACGGATGCACGTCAAGCGTCACTGTTATCCAAAGAGCGAGTCTACGAAGCACAACGCACACTCTACCCCAACGATGGAAGTTCAATGATCGAGCGTGCCAAGGAATCGCTGCATCAGTCCAAACAGCTACAGCGAGAAGCTCTTCAGAAAATGCAAAAGTCCACAGTACTCAAAGAAAAGCTCCAGCTGCAGGAGCAAAAGGTGGAAGGTATCAAACGCACCATCTTTGAGACTGGACAACGGAGCAATAATATAACCATGCAGCTGCAGCTGTTGACCAACAGTTCAACGCGCCGTCAAATTCTGAATAGCATGGAACTTGCCCAAAAGACGAGCGATGAGATGCGTGTGGAAGCGCACAAGGCACGGGACATGCAACAATCCATTCAAAATATGCGCAAGTCGTTCTTCATGCTAGAGCCTGACTGGGAGATCAAACTGGGCATGGCCGAAGAGAACATTTCGCTAACAAAAACCAATCTTCGTTTAGCGAACGTCTCTCTAAGCTACATAGAACAGCAGGCGGCGAAGGAGCAACATGTGTTTGAAGCCTGGAACAGTAGTATGTCCCAGCAGCTACAACAGCTGAGGGATCAAATTGCTAGGGCCAAGCATGCGGCGGAGGCAGTGAGTCCTGAAATATAATCATGTACCAATCGATTTCTAATATTTATTTAATTTATGATCTAGATTGAAGTTTCACTGGAGTCCTTAGGTCCCAAGTGCAGTCGAACCTATTTACCCGTGTCCTACGGATTAACTACATCGAACTCCCTGCGTTTGAGCTTTGCCCTGTCCAATCACATGGGCAATTCGCCGTTGTTGCATGTGCAGGGCAGCGAGGGCCGCCATATAACATTGGAATTGTATAAGAGGCGAGTGCGGATGATATGGAATCTAGGTGGCAATACGGCAGCAATTACTCATCCGCTCGAGGTGCAAACTCGAGATCCCAAGTACGACGATGCTTGGTACCAAATAGAGGCGAATCGAACCTTAAATCTGGGCAGTTTGCTGGTCAGACGTATGAACAACTATGGCGCTTTGACACCAGCTGCGACAGTTACTGGTTCCACAGATGCGGAGCACACACGGTTCTATCAGAGTGACGACGAGCGTATCTTACTTGGTGGCTTTGCATCTAAGGATCTGACACCGGGACTTAACGTTGTAGTGCATCAGGTGGAAGTGGACAATAAACCAATAGGCTTATGGAACTTTTTGGGTAGTGAAGGACGTTGTGGTGGTGCCATGATTGGTGCACGAGAATCATCTGCTTCTTCTGTGGCGCGACACTTTAACGGATTGGGCTATGCCCAGCTGAAGAAGACACGCCCACGACCTTATCGAAAGAATCTCTTTGCTCTGCAAATGACTTTCCGTACGCTGGACGAAAACGCGTTGCTTTTCCTAGCGGTTGATGACAAGAACGTAAGTTTAGATTCCTGGACACATCTTTGGTTACTTACATGTTATATATATATGCTTCCAGAATCGCTCGGTGTCGGTAACATTGAGCCGTGGACGCATCATGTTCCGCATCGACTATGGCGACGAGTCGAAGTTGGAGATCAACACTACCAAAAAGTACAACACTGGCCATTGGGTCAAAGTGGAGGCAGCCCGGGAGTTTTCCGCGCGACGAAGCACGGAGAATGGAATGCTGCGTGTGAATAATGATCGTGCCATTTCCGGAGCACCAACATTGCCGGTAAAGAGCCATATGCTTCCAGATTTGTCCAAGGCTGTGTATTACTTGGGCGGCGTTCCTCCAGGTAAGTCATTATATTTTCTGTCCATCCCCAAGATTGACTTTTATTAATCTCGTTACTTTACTCAGGTTTCACTTCTGCCACCACCAAGGCTCCAGGCGCCGACAATCCCTTCCTGGGCTGCATGATGGATGTACAGGTGAACGGAGAAACATATGATCCTCTAGAAAGCTCAACATACTTCGGCGTGGAGTCTTCCTGCAAAGATATGATTACTAAGTAAGTAAATAGAAAATCGTATCCAAACAGACTACTTTATTGTTCCTGTGCCTCTCAGGGCTGGTTTTTCGGGCAACGGATACTTGGAGCTGCCATCACAGTCGCTGAGGAAACGTGCCAACAGCGGCCTTGTCTTCCGTACCCTGCAAGCCGATTGCTTGCTGTTGCTCGCCGCGTATCCGCCAGAAATTATGGGCGATTACGATGCTAAAGACATTAAGGGCAATTACTCCATGAGCTTGATCGATGGCCAGCTTCAAGTGTGGATCAACTCTGGACGCAGTTTTGTCAAACTTTTCTCAAATGCGAGTAACCTAAACGACGGCGAGCTTCATGTGATTAATCTTATTAAGACTGGACGAAGGTTGGAGCTGATGGTAGACGATGAGCTGCAGGACACACGCAGCCTAACGGGCCCCACCTCGCAAGTGAGCCTGCCCCTGGATGCAGGAGGACTTTACATAGGCGGTGCCCCGCCCCATGAAATTTACACTCCTCTCGCACCAACATTTGTGAAACTAGAGGGCGCAGTGCGGGATGTGGTGTTTAACAATCGGACTGTCAACTTCAATGATGCCATGACCTTTGCCAATGTACAGATTGGACGCAATGGTCCAATCATGGGCAGCCTCAAGAACGGCCTCTACGATGTGCTCCTCAAAACGGAACCGATAATTGGCAAGAGTTTCACCGCCTCCCCCGAGGGCTGCAAGCGGGTGAGTTGTTGACACATTTATTTGGCTGATCGGGCATGGGTTTGGTTAAGCTATGGAATGGGACATTGGAGACAGTGGGCGATGCATGTAAATTATTTTGTGGCCTCCTAACGCTCAACTTGATCGACTTAAATGTTTCTCTCTGTTCTTATAGGATTTTAGTTGCTAAGCAATTATGTCAAGCGCTGCGCTGCAAGAAAGATCTTTTGTATACTAATTTCGCCTAGAAAAGCTTACTAAACATAGCTACTCAGTGTGGTCTACATGTGGATTAATCATACAGTCATCAATTATAACCTCTGACCTAACATATCGGGTTTATGGCTCTTCATCGAAGCTTTACTTTAAGCTTTAACTGCCAGAAACTATTAATCAAGCGCTCAGAAAGCCGATTGAAGTTCCCGAGCTTCGATACTGCTCTCTGAGCCTTTCTTAAGGATTCATACTAATCATTTAAATCAGCTAAATTATTCTTAAGTTAAATATATATATATATAACTACAATAATCAATAACTATAAGCACTAGGGCTACAGGCATCTCCGGCTAACGTGGTCTACGGCTAACCAAACATGAAAAAAAAACAAAATATGAAAGAAAAGAAAATTTCGTTCGAATGTCAGCAACATTTTTGTAAATATTTCATAAATATTTCATAAATCTTTTATGTTATGTAAGCTCAAGAGCTGCACTTAGTCCATAAGCAGTACATGTGGCATCACTATCATCTATATAACCGAAATATTGACACTCATGAATCACCCATCAACGCTTTGTGTACGTTTTTGCTTTCATCGATGTAACACACGAATAACTTTGCTCTCTTCAACTTTAACTACATAAATTGTTATCACATTATTTGCGTTTTAAACAAATAAAAAAATTAAACATTTCTTTTTTTAAAAAAAAACAAAAGAAATGCAAAAAAAAATATATCATCCGAACGTTTTTATTTTCTAACTCACTAAAAAATCGCGCCTTCTGAGCGCGTGCTCAGAAATGTCGCTCACAAAAGCTCAGAACTAACACAAAGTCGTCGTGGTGAGTTAAGTTCCAGGATTATCTATTTAAGATCTGGGATTAATTTAATTTCTTACTTACAGATTGGCAGCTACTCCTACGAACCGAATGCCTTCAAGTTTGGGGATGCCCTCTTCAGCTACTCTCAGCTGAGGCTTCCGGAACGTCACTTTTGGCAGCGCAACTTCCACTTGAGCTTCGATTTTCGATCCTTTTACCCAAGCGGCATGATCTTCGTATCGCCGGGAAGTAAGGAAAAGCCCAAACATTATGTGGCGCTTCTCCTCAAGGATGGCCAGTTAGTACTTATTGTGCGTGGACGTCGCCGTGAGGAGCTGCAGCTGACGGCCAAGTTGAATGACGGGGAATGGCATCGGGTGACAATCGGTTGCCATGAGCGGAAGGTCACTATGAGTGTGGAGATTGGAAGGACAGATCAGAAGACATCCGCTCAAATGAAGCTGCCAAAGAAGATTGGAACCTCACAGAACTTGATTGTCGGTGGTCTGCCACAGACACCGGTGAAGGTGCCATCAGAGCTATACATGCGCTTTGATCCCTTCAAGGGTTGTCTGCGCCGGCTCACCATTAATAATAGCTCTCAGGATCTTGCCCGTCCTGGCAAACACTCCAATGTGGGACAATGTTTCCCCACTGTGGAGCGTGGCAGTTTCTTCCCTGGTGATGCTTATGCCATATACAGTGAGTCCTTTCCAGACCTGCAATAAGTAGGAAACTAAAAACCATACTCCTTGCAGAGAAAAACTTTCATGTGGCCAAATACCTGGAACTAGAAATGGAGTTTCGTACGTCCGAGCTATCCGGCATATTGCTAAGTGTCTCAGAGCCGAGCGGCTTTCCAGCACTTTCCCTAGAGCTCAACAATGGCAACGTGAGTGGAATTGATAGTCCTCTTTCAGCGAAAGTGAAACATCTTTCAATCTTTGCAGATCGTCTTCTCGTGCGATGTGGGTGATGGCATGCCCCTGCGCGTAGAGTCTTCCCTGCCCAACAAATACGCGCTCTGTGACAACAAATGGCATAACGTCTCAGCGCTCTACGACGGGGAGCAGCTTGCGCTCAGGATAGACCAGTTGCCCGCCACGATCAGCATGTCGAATCATCGTGTGGTGAGCAAAGTGCAGACCCGTTCGCCACTCTACATTGGTGGACTACCAGGTGAACTACCCTTGATGGCAGCTCATCTTTTACAATTGCTAACGGTTGTTTCTTTCTTGAATTTGGCCTCCAGATTCAGCTCCCGGCGGATGTTTGCTAGGCCGGGACAATTTTAAGGGCTGCATTCGCAATGTTTCCATACGCAACGAGAAGCGGGACTGGATCGATATGGACGATCTGCATAATGTGCTGCTCAGCGAGTGTCTTGTGTCCAGCGATGATATCTGATTTGTCCACTGGGCGTTTCTGGTTCCTGTTGACGCCACACCAAAACTTTTTCCAAATGTATTGTGATCATTTACGAGTTTTATATAGCCATAGACTTAGACAATCGTCCAGTTCGTAGCCTTTCACTGCCATATAAGTAACATTAACTTAGTTATACGAGATGTGGAGAGATGGAGAAGATAGAGGAGGAGGGTGAGGAGGAGGGGAGGACAGAAGTTTTCATAACCAGTGACTGCATTTTGAGATCCTAAAATTTCATTTTTGTATTAAGCCTATTTTAATGTTTATTTATAAAACTACATTATTTATTTTATTATTTAAAGAGGCTTTAAGTTTGCAGACAACAAATTTTAATTCTTTTAATTCATTTCCTTCGAATCTCTCAATTGTACATAAATTTTAAATATATAAATAGTTTTAACGTCTACATAGGTTTTCATCTGTAAATAGAAATCAGCCATTTAAGAGTAAGATATATATTTAAATATGTATTTTCCTGCATTAACAAATAATTCATAAATAAATAAATTTCAACTTTAACTTAAACTTAAACGAATAATTTTGTAACCAGAAAGCCATTAAATATTTTAAAAATTCTTAACGAATTTACGATTTGTACTTTTTATTTTTTGTTTACTAAATAAAATTATGTATAATTCTAATGGATGAATTTTCTTTTATTGAACAAACTGATTTTTAATATCCCGGCGATTATTATTTCTTTATGTATATATTATAAATTATAAATTTACATTTTTCTTTAATTATAATTTTATAAAAAATAATAATAGTTATAAAAATAAAAATAATAATTATAATTTTATAAAAAATCCTTTTTCTTTTATGCATCAGTCTGTTTTTATAGGAACTATCCGAGGGTTGGATGGTCGTCCATCCTGCTCTAGGCACAGTGGGAAGGACACTTCGTGTGAAAAATTTATTGGGGCAAATTTTTTAGTTGCTTTGAGCCAGAGATTTGTATGTCATACACAATAAACTAATCAGGGCCCAGTTAACAATTCCCAAAGTTGGAATCCAGAACGACTGTCAACACTGCCAGTCGCCAGGACCGGATAACTCGCTCCTGAGGTATCAAGCATGGGTGCACGAAGATCTGAAGGTAGCAGTCGACGTAGCGCTAGAAAACCAATAGTCAAGTTGATTCCCTCCTACGACGTTTACTGCATCAACTTCTATGACAATGGACTTAGGGCGGTGCGCGATGAGTTCGTAAAGCAGATCAAGATCGGTCTGCGGCGCTTCTTGTTTATCATCGACTTGGAAAAGGAAATACAGGACGCCAAGGCTTTTAACCAGGAGAAGGGTCGCTTAAGCAGGGGCAGGCCATTAGGTACGTTTAATATATGTGTACATCTATACAGATAAGTATGTATACAATCACAGAGGTAATTCCGACGGATCCATTGGAGCTGTGCCTATTGAGGATTGGAAACTGCTTGGAGGAGTACACAACAGTGACACAGCGGATTCAAGCGGAGACAAACTTCAACACTCTTAGCTATTGGGAAAAAGATTTACCCGCCGCTACAAAGAAAAAACTTTCCAATGAAGGCGGTGGCGATGGCTCAGCCCTGTCCAAGAAGGGTGCCAGAGGAACTGCCGACTCGAATATGCGAGTCAAGGTTTCGTGCTTCAAACTCAAGCGCAAGGAGCACAATAAAGTGGGGAAACCCCCATCGCTCCTTAACCGCGCTGTAAGTGATGAAATTTTCGAATTTCCCTTAGAATCTATCAATGTCCTAACCATTTTTACATCACAGTACATCAAGGATCAGCCCTCGTCGACTGAAATTCTCATAGTTATCCTGGGTGATTTTGGCAAAGAGCTTTACAGAAGTCTACTTGAGTGAGTGATCCTTTTTCATCCCCTTCCCACCCGTGCAGATTATACATTAAGATCATCTCAGAAATCGTCAGCCTTTGCGTGGAATCATTCACTTTCTGCCGAAGGACTGCGCCTACGATCGGCTGGTGCCGCGACCACGTCGGGAGCAATATCTACGGGATACTATTGAGAAAATACGAAGGGAAATTCATTCTTTGCGCAAGCGAGTGATTTCAAAGCAAGTGGGCATCTTCGAGGTACAGATCCCTCAAATGTCCATCTGCCAAGCGGCGAAATTTTCGAGCGACATCTTCGATCAGCTGAGTTGGTGTCTCTATGATGCGCAGGAGCTTAGAGACCAGTACAACGAGCACTACGTGCTTCCATATCAGCAAGTCAATGTTAAGCTTCCTCCGAAGGCCAATTTGCGCGACAGCTTCCACATACTCGAGTCCCTGAGCATTCAGGGACACTATCTGAAGGCTGAAATGCCTGCGGTGCAGGGCGATAATGGAACAATTGCCCTGTACTTGGAGTCACTTCTGAGCACCTTTGGCAATCCGCGCAATCTCTTAACTGAATTGGAAATGGTTTACTTGTCGAAACCAATATACAGCATACCCTATAGGTTGTTGGACAAGATCACAAGCTATGCCAGCGCCTTTCATAGTATCCTTAAGATCTTTAAAAATAATCGTCTGTTCGTGGAGAAGGCGAATTCTTTGTTTGCCAACGTCATGTCCTACATGGACCAATCGAGTATGGCAAACCTTTACTATGCCAGCCTGGAGTACAACATACTACGTAACTTTCATACCACTGGATACACGCTGGACGCTTTGAAGTACAAGCGATTTCGCAATGATGTGGAGCCTAGATTCCTGCCCAGGTACGCGCAGGTATTCCTCACCACTGATGCGGTCAACCAACGAATTGTGCAGCTGATCCATGATTTTGAGGATTACAAAATCGAGGAGTTATATCCAAATGTGAAGCTATACACCCTTAGGCGGCCCCTTTACGAAGTGTTGGAACATGAGAATCACATAGTGATACCGACGCGGCTTTGCTTTCGAGATTTCACGCTGTACGACATGAAGACATTCCTGAATGATCTGGTTACCCCCAAGATGTTTGAAGAGGGCATGGAAAGGCATGCACAAAGAATTTCTGAAAGCTTCAGTTTGAGAAAAAGTTCCATCACTGAGATGCCCCCATCCACTTGTCCACCATTCAAGCCGTTCGACTACATTCCCAGCATCTTTATACGTCCAACATCCCTTAAGGCACGCAAATTCGCGGAGCTGGCAAGGGTTACAGTGAAAATTCAACGTCCGACCAAAAAGGAGGTCGAAGGGAGGAGCCAACGAATGCGGCGTTCCGATACTGCCCGGAAATCCAAAGAGTCTGTCCAGGACGACTTTGAACTCAAACCAACTTTTGGTGATTTAAAGCAAAGATTTCAGCCTTCGTTCATTGGATTGGGTCCCGATCATCCAATGCTCTATGGCTACGATCTGGACGATACGCGTCAAACAATTAACACGAAGACATCGAAGTACTTTTTCGAAGAGGGTTGCATGGTGCTTTACGAGGAGAAGTGGAACTTCCGTAGGATGAACAAGTGTCTATCGGTCGAGATTGACAAGCAGCAAATTCATTTCACAAATGAGGCCCAAAATATGAAGGCCATCGAGCCCAATATTCGCATAGAGATTCCGAATGGCGTAAGCCTCAGGATCAAGCCAAGTATTAATGAATGCGCCAAGGCAGTCCTCAACTATACGAATGGTCTGAGCCTCTATTGCTTCGACACACATGCGGAGCACCAATGGAATGGAGAGCAATGCGAGTTGCACGAAAATCGTCGCATCTGCAGTCCTTACGGCTGCGTCATTGTCTTCTATAACGACTCGGACATGGTTCTAATAATGCGCTACAATGGCGAGGTATACAGAGTGTTTCCGGAGTATGGCCAGTTGGCGGACGGTGAGGAAATGACTGTGCTACAATCCGATCACGTCAAAGCCTGCCTCGTTCAAACCACATTCAGTCACTTCGAGCCTCTGGCCAGGGGGGGAGCAAAGGCGAAGAAAAAGAGGCTAAAGCGTCAAGCAGCTGGTGACAACAAGAGTGGCACCAGGTCTTTTGGCGCTTCCATCTCCTTACCGACGGCATCCATCGATGACAAGATGGGAGAACACGAAGCGAGCACATCAACTCCAGTACAACCAAACATTCTCTTCAAGAGCATCGAATCCGAACTGAAATTTATACAACGCATCACAGACTTGTATAAGATTGAGTACAGATACCTCAAGGTAACCACGTCGGTGGGCAGTGTAGTTCATGTGCATGATGGAGCCATCATCTATTGCGGGGATCCCATTCGCGTGACTGAGTGGCACGATTACTATGCCAACGAGAGTTACTCGATGAGGGACGACGGGGTCAAAATGATTTGGGGACCAAACGAATTAAAATGCTTCCACGGTGATGGTACTGTGATCAGCAGCAGCATCGCTGAGGGCATAGACCCAGGAGTGATGGAGGATGAATTCGAAAATCAGATTAGTTCGAGCAGCTCCCATCGCCAGCAAGATATTGCATCCTATGATTCGGTAGGTTAGACATTTATTATTAAGTAGGATCTCACTAAGCTAATTAAAATCATAGAACATAATAACGATTAATGTGATGAAGTCTCAAGAGCTTGATGAATTCAATTTACCCAAAACTAAATACTTGAAGAGGGAAGAAGTAGAAGATATATTTAATAACAGTCTTTTTAATATGAATAAAATCGATACAAAGTTGGATAAATTAGAGGCAGCTGGCCTCAATGGTCTGCTCGAAGAAGGAGGGGAGGAGCCCTACGTCTATGATTACACCTTCGAAACTGCCTCCCCGGACAGCTACTTGATGCAGCACAAACTTTATGCCGGAACTCAGTTTTTCTTTACACACTTGTATAAGCTGAATGGTCCATTGGAGACAAAGGTGTTTGCCGTTGGGGGCTTGACGTTCCATATTTTCCAGATCGATCCCAGAGAGCCCAAGCTGGAGGAAGAATGTGTTGAGGAACAGGAAACGTCTGGAAACACAGGAGAGTCTTCATCTGAGGCCGATGCGGATGAGTGGACAAAGCCTGCAAAAGCAAAGACGCCTAATCTTACCGATGCCGAGTCTCCGGTTATAGAGATCACGGCACCCAATCTTCATATTTGGATGGAACAAAACTGTGTGGAGCTAAGTGCATCCATATATAAGCCGGGAAACAATAATATTGACTGTGTTCAGTAAGTGTTAGAACGGGATATTCTTTTTGAACGTAAAAAATTGTTATTCTTTCCACTAGCAAAAAACTTACTCTGGAAATGGACTTTCAGCAGGATCTGACTAATGCTTTTAATAAATGGGTCGAAGAATTTCATTATTTCATCGCTGCCGACAGTCCAAAGGTGAAAACCACATTATTTGTAGAAACCATTGATCAGCATTGCAATAAAAAGGGTAAGTCCAAGAATAATAAATATATATCTTTAAGAGAATTAAGATCTTGTTGGTATAAGGATTTGAGTTGCTTCAAAAAATCCCTGGATTGGCAATATACAATTTTGGTGCAGGGAACTATATCCTGGATCTCGACGAGCTGATGACTGTAAAATCAAAAATGGAAAATAAATTTTCATGGTATGCCGCGGATATGGCCAAGTTTCCACGTTTTAAAGAAGATGTCAAACCTGAAGAGCCACATGTCACCTTTCCAATGGTTCTTAGTACAAAGTAAGTAAATAAAACTAACTAAAAAGGTAAAGAAAATGTTTAAAATTTAATAATATGATATGATATGAACAGAGTTTATGTTGAAATACCTTCTCAATTGGCCTATACTGATCGTTTACATCTGTTTACTTGCCCGTTTGAAAAAATTAATTTTAGAAGTCTTAAACAACGTTTGAATGAGTGAGTTTAAAAGAAATTCTATAAAGAAGAAAATATATATTTATTATTTTATTGCAGAGCAATTTTATTTCATTTGCATCCAAACCTACGACTGCTGGTCCAACAGGAGATAAGCAAGCGCAGCTGGGCCAATCATCTTGACGAAAGGAATCGTATCCGTCTTATGGAGCAGCAACGACTGAGTTTATATATGGCAATGCTTAAACACAAAGTGTATCCGGACTATTTTCAATTTAGGGATAAATATTACGGTCATGTTCGGAATATTGACTTCTTTAAGTTTTTGACAGCCAAATGCAATGAAAAGCCAAAAGCCACCGAGGAAGTTGAATGCCCCATGGGACTAAGGAAACCACTTGACACTTCACCTATAAAACGTCGTAAGAAATGTTTATGCCCAAAATATATAAAAAGTAAATTGAATTGAGCAACTTACAAATATAGCTTCATTTTTTTGTTAAACATAAATGAAATTCTTGTGTCAAACCGCGAGGTATAAATGAATGCACAGAATTGCCTGTGATTTATGCTGGTATAATAAAAACAATACTTTCAAATATATTTATTGTTATTTTTAATTTTAAATTTACATTTATTTTCTTATTGATACATAATTAGCAGAAGCTAAAATTTAATTCAAACTTGTATATCAACTGCTATCAACTTAAGTGTTACCATCTGCTGAGTGCAACAGCTGTTTTTGTTTTGTTATCGATAAAAGCAGATTCACCGATAGCTCTTGTGTTTGCCGCTCTTTCTCTAATTTTCTCATTTACAGTTGATTGGTGAACGCGAGTGGTTGTGCTAGCGCTTGTTGATATTGTTTGGAGTCGCGAGCGTGTGTTGTTCTTTAATAAAAACTAAAATTAATATGAGGTGCACGCAATTGTATTAATCAGACAGAACACACAAACACAGACGCACGTACGCAAATCTAAGTGAACCAACTGAAACCAAAGCTAGTCAAAACACTCACCATGAGTTCTCCAACAACAGCAGCAAACACTTCAATGGCCAATGGCAATGGGTTCACTGCAGCTACCGCAACGGCCGCCGACTCTGTGAGCGCAGTGTATGCAGAGCAATTGCAACTGCAACAGGACCAGGAACAGGCCGGTGAATCGAGCGAAATAACGGCTGTGCCACGACATGGACTGAAGCTTAAATTTGATCATGTTTGGCCGGAGAAACGTAATCAGAACCTAAGGCCATCGATAAAACAATCGCTGCCTATGGTGCCATTGGCATGCAGGTGAGTCAACTGAAGTGGCGATGTTGTTGTCATTCGGTGTTGTGCCGCGGCAGCTGTAGATGCTGAGTGTAGACGGCATTGTAAATTATTAATTGAAGCACATAATGTGAAATCAATAACGGGCCTAATATAACTTGAATAAACAATGAGGCTGTTGTCCTGTGCGTGCCAAATATAGAGTCAGGTCCTGTCCACACACACATACACCCACATCCATATCCGTATCCACATCCACATCACATGCACAACCACACACACACACACACACACACACATGTTTGTATTCATAAATTGAATTCTTTTGTTCGCTTGGCGCCAACTAAATGACATTAATTTGCCACTGTAGCCGGGATGTAGGGATGTGAGTGGCTCGTGTTTCGTGACACGTTGTGTAAGCGATAATTTAGTACGAAGGACGTCACAGCCAAAGTTTTTATTTCAACAACAGAAACAAGTACAGCAATTATGTATTAATTTCTTTAATTATTTTGTTACCAAGTTAAATTATTAAAAATAAGAACACATGTTTCTTTGTGGAACATATGTTTCGCACTGTGCCCATTGCAAGCCCAAATCCGGTCAACGTTCTACCAGCCTGAACTACAGCCAAAATTGAAAGGGATTATTATTTCGCTTCAATGGAAATGAAATCCTTTGATAAGAGGCTTGTAACCGTTTCTCATATTGCCTTTCAGCAGTCGGCTTGGCGCTGTAGTCTCCCGCATAGTTTTGGCGGCGCCGCATCCCGAAAATGTTCACTCCCTTTCAATTGCCCGGAATGGCACTGGCACTGGCACTGGCGCCAACTTGGGCGCTGCTCGCGTGTCCTGTCCACATTTCAATCTACAATAACCTGAATACGTACATTGTTTGGCTTTGCTTTTACAAACAGTCGACCGTAGGTCGTTTTTTTTTTCTTACTCTCAGCTGTTCCATTTTTGGCCTCCTAAGCAGGCAATCAGCCCCATACGAACTGACCTATCTGAAGTGCTAACCATTGGCTGGTGAGATTCGCAGTGCATTGAACCCCTGGTATAAACACCTTTTAAATATCCCAAATGTAGGTTATATGGATTTTCTTTGTATAAACACAAGTCGTAGATTTCCGATACAGAAAATGAATTCACGCTTTGATTGAAGCCTAATTAAAAAGGGGAATACAAATTAAATCTAATTAAAAGGAAAGAAGCAATTGACACTTAATTAAAAAAGAAAAGAAAAACTTGATTAAAAATAGAGACGAACTCTAGGAAATCACATTTTGGTTTAAGTAAATATTTGTTTAATTTACCTTTAATAAGCAACTTGATATTTGGAGTTTATTTTTAAAACTGTTGTTTTTTTTTTTCTTTGCTACATAAACGACAAATATTTAGGTTTCGACAAGGTTTCGGTTGCTAGTTGTTGATATCAAAAAACATTGTGTATTTATTTACCTTATCTCGGGGAGTAGTCCACACGTCGAAATTTTTAGTAGTGACGATTATGGGGTTAGAATGAGAGTAACTCGATTAGTGAGAAACTAAGGGGAAGTTTTTCCGACTTTGGAAAATGTATGTAGATATATATTTGGGAAGTAATACCTTCCCTCTCCCTCACTCATTCTCTCCTTCCCTTCCCTTCCCTTCCCTTCCCTTCCTTTCCCTCAGTTATTCCAGAGATCGTGTTGGCTTTGGAACTGAGTGGAGTGGATTTTGGGAATATGTGTTTATTTATACAGAAATATTTCGGGTATTTTTTAATTTGTCTTAAAAATGAATCTGAACTTTCGAAGAAGCAAATAAAGTGGAATCAAGAATAATAGAATCACCCCTGGGGATCAGTGGATAAAAATGCGGGAATATTTAAAAATGGTGTAAATTTTATTTCTATTCTATTTTTAGCATTTTAAATGTATTTGAATAAGGAGAATAAATCATAGATTAAGTTCGCTGACAGGGATTAATCTTAATGCCAAGTTCATTTTGCCGTTTGGATACGCGGAAACCTTCGCATTTATTATACGGAGTACGGCAGTAGCATTCTGAGTTATGGGGTAAATCCTGCAGAACTTTATTGCATTCAGAAAATGATGGACACGGAGCTTTAATTTTTTTACATTTGGTGGGATACCGATATTTATGACATCTGGTATTCCCTCCAACTGACTTACAAAACGGTAGCGTAAATTTTGGGCACTTGTGCGGGGGCCCAATCACCTTTATGTAGGAGCAGGCCGTAAGGGGTTTTTCCTGTCGTTTGCGACGCTCGAAGGGCGGTATTTGGTTAACATTATAACAGCAACGCTTCTTTTTCTTAATGATAACCGGGCACTCCACCCAGGTGATTTGCCACTTTTGATTCCTTTTGTCCGATATTTTATAGAAGGTTTGATCGTACCTGGGCAGCTCAACAGTATTTTTAACGCATGCCTTTTTCAAGTTAATTAAATGACTGAAAGGAAACTCGGCTTCTTTTTTCTCCCCCCTACGCATACACTGCATAGTGCCCATCCCCTCCCCTGAAGCAAGATTTTCTCCGGTTGGTTCATTCGAGGATTTTCTGTGACTTTGAAACGTGACCTTGCGACATCTTCCTCCTGAAAACAAAAGTCGAGACGAAAGATAACCTAATAAAGGCATCGAAAACTCAAAATTTATGGATATATAAAATATTTTAAAAATTTTGAGCCGAAGGGCCTGAAAATTATTAACTTAAAATAAATGCTCAAAGGCAACGCCCCCCTTGAGGGGGGCGACATTTTCATCAATGAAAACTTGTTCAAAATTTCGGATAATTTATTTTTTTTTTTTATTTAATTTCAAATAATTTCGATGCACACGAAAAACTAATCACATTTTAAAATTAAATCATGACAAATTAAAACTACTGAAACTGAAATTTTACGACTTTTTAAAAGAACAAATTTTCGATAAGATAAAGTGACTTTTAACGGCCTTTCTCATATATGTATATGTATATGTATATGTATATAGTACGATAAGCCATTGAATGGGTTACCCATTTGAAGTGGACAGACATCGCAACTCCAATTGGAATTTGGGTTCAATGGAACCTGCCTTCCAGAGTGTCCCTGCAATTTCAGTTTTCCTGTTGCCACTTCCTTGTGCACACAAACACAAAAAGGAAAATGATTGAAGTAGCGACACCCCTGGCGCCATCAAGGAGAGCGACTTCCTTTTGATGGCGACTGCCATTGTCCTGCCGTCTTGGCGCCCAAACGAGCATTTTATATGTGTCAGTAGCTTTTTTCCTGCTCCTCAAACAAGCACATTCCGGGCATCTTGAGCTGAGTGCAGATAAATCTATGAGCATCAGGACTTTCTAGTGGGGGAAATAAAGGAGAGAAGTATAAAAAAAAATAAAGAGATTTATTATGAAGCAGCGGGTGATGTTTTAAAGGACTCAAGTATTTTCAATAAATTGGGTTCCATTTAAAAAACTATTTAATAAATAATTATAAAATATAATTAAATAACAAATAAAAAATAAAAAGGAATAAAAAATAATAATAAACAATAATAAATTATAACAGTAATTCTCCTTAAAGGATATTTACTTTGCACCCAAATAAAGGAAACATATTTTTCACCTTTCGATGCATTTCTTGTGCTCGAGACTTGAATGAAGTCAAAATTTGTAACTCAATATTTTGGCAGGATATCTGCTAGTCGACAATTCCTTCAGAATTTCTAACATGCATTTTTCCATCTCTGATCTTTTCCATCCATCGGCGATAGCAAAGCATCTGCCAAGTTTGGCTTCTGCCTGCCAGGATCTCTTATAGGATTACTCTGAATGGAATCAGGATCTTTAAAAGGATTATTATTTTTATTCTGGGGGCTTTATACTTTACTCCATTTCGGAACTGCTTAAATCTTTAAACCTCCCTCCAAGGGCTGAGCCTGTTAGGCGAAAAGAAATGTGAAGTGAAATGCATTTTTTAAAGGATATAAAGGATTCTTTATAAATATCGTATATATCTATGTATCAATATTATATGTGGAGAGTCCAGAGCAAAACAGATTCCTTACATTTTCTCGCTGCTTCTTTGAAATGTATTTAAAATGTGACCTTTGACCTGTGAATTTTAGCTGCCTTTTAACCTAATTTAAGGAGTATTTGTTAGTCGAGTTTATTTATTTGCAGACTTGAAATTTGCCTGAAGGAAGCCATTGCTCCCCTTGGTACCAGTGCACTTGACAGGTCCTTGTGTAGAGAACATATGATTGGAGGCGTCTATGGTCTGAAGTTTATGGAGCATTTCACATTTCTTGATAGGATTGAAATTGATTAATACAAAGTATCCTCAAGGTTCGTTGGATCAGGGCATCTGCTGAAGATGATTGCAACATTTTATTGCTTCTGCCCCTGCACCCAATTTATTAAATCAGTTCCAGTCCTTGGATGACGAGTGCGTGATGAGTCACGAGTCTATGAAGCTTTTAAAAGCCGAGTACATTTCATGGAATACCCCAAGGTGTGTTCCAAATCTACTTAAGGGTATTTGCCATTCGTGTTCGCGTTTCTGCAACGATTCATTGCCTCTGCTCCGGGTTGCTCTCCGGCTCCCTTCACTGTCCTTGCTTCTGCTTTTCCTTCATCGTCTATCTACTACTTCTGGTCCCATGCCGGCCCCTCCTCCTGTTTCTGTCCCGCTTCCTGCTGTTTCTGCCTCTGCTCCACCTCCTACATCTGCTCCACCTTCTGCTGCTGCTGCTGCTGCTTCTGTACCCTTGCCATATGCTCACCCAGCCATTGGATGCACTCCCAAAGCACTTTTCGTTATTGTTTTTTCATGGCTCTGACATTTCATTTGTCGCCGTCCAACGACAAGACTCCACTCGTCTCCATAAAAGTGAACAAATTTATATCTCTGGGGACTTTTCGGGTGAGTGAAGTTGAGTTTTCTTTGCACTTTTCCTTCTAAGATTTTCCGTTCGTCTGCCTAAGTTTATTTTTGGTCACTACACGCTGCACTTCCCCTCCCACTCAAATGTGGTCTTCCCTCCAGGATATTCCGTATTTATGGAATTTTTTATATTTGGAACTTGGATTCGGTAAGGAAATGATTTATTTGATTGGAGTGGATTGGAAATTGTAAGCCAATTAAGTATCATGTATCTAAAGTGCCAAGTTGATTAGGAATTAAGGATTAAAGTCAATCCACGTCGAGTAAAGGTCATGGCTTAGATCCTGTTCCAGTAGCAGTACATCCCCCCTGCACAAAGCCCAAAGATTCACAGACATCCTTCAAAGTGCCAATTTGCTCTGCGTCTGCCCTCAGCTGATGTTCTGCCAGGGAAATAGTTTTTTAATTGAGTTGAAGGCTTCACATTCATCCAGTCGTCTGAGCGCAGAGCCCAAAACACAGCAACGTTGAAAAGTTTGCTTCAAATTTGTGGGGAGGGTCAACGTGGGTCGACGTCGGTCAAGTGAATGATTAGAACAGGGCCAGTGGTGGATGTGTGGGTGGTGGCGTTTGCAAAGGTGAAAAGAACTCGGAACAGAGCGACACAAATTGCTTGTGGCACGTTGCAAACGATGCTGCAGATATTTGTTGCACTTTGTTATGCGGGACGTGAGCTGTGGATGCGATGGATGACTTATAAATAGTTAAGGATGAAGGACGAGGAATGGATAGCTGGATAGCTGGTGGCTGGACAGGAATTAATTTGTAACTTTGCCATCTAAAGTCAACTTCTGCAGCAAGCAGGGCATGGTTTGGTGGAGTGGGGAGGGGAAGGGGAAGGGGCGGCAATTAAAAGTTAATTCAGTGGACAAGCCCAGGTGGGGGGGTGAGTTCGGCGCACTGTGGGATCTGTGGAAGTGTGCCTGGTTTACTGGATTGTTGAATTTCGAATGTGTCGAGCACAGAGTGCCACAGACTTTGCAATCAACTGAAAATACTTTGAAATCCTTTTCGAATCTCTACACACGTTCAGATGAGCGACCACACGATTGATAAATTTTTTAAACTTATTCGAAGTGTCGCGGCAAAAGTGTTGTGCGTATAAAGGTAATTTTTTATTCAAAATTTTACAGCTTCCTGCACCGGGCAAGTGGAGGAAGTTGTTGCAGTCCGGTGCAAGACCTACAGAAAGAGAGAGAGAGAGAGAGAGAGAGAGGGCGAGAGAGAGAGAGCGAGAAAGAGAAAGTGGGAGAGGGAGAGGGTGGGAGAAGGAAGGAGGGAGGGAGGAGGAGACTGTACTATGATGAATCACCATGAAAACATCGTGTGCGTTGGTTGTGGAAAGGCTGATTTTACTGGTCGATGCTATCGATGCCTTAGCTGCCTGGACTTTAACATGTGCTCCGAGTGCTATGACAATGATTTCACCACCATAAATCATCCCTTCGATCATCCCGTCAAGTGCGTCTACACGCCCGCAGATGTGGAGCTCTATTTTGGCGGCGAATATATAAGCGATCCGCCTCAAAGCTATAGATGTCCGTACTGCAAGCAATGGGGCTTCAATGAGTCCACATTTCTGGAGCACGTAACTGCACAACATGTGGGCGCCAGCGCTCTGCTCGTCTCCACGATGGTCACGCTTTTCGAACAGCAGCAGGCGATCCGTCTCTTTCTGGAGGATGAGCAACTGGCGGCATACGCATCGGCGGCAAATTCAAGAAACGAACAGATAAACCGAACCGAGGGCTCACTGGACTTGTACTTGGAGCCACTCAATCCCAATGGAAGCTATCAGCGCGAGCATACGGTGGCCAATAGTGCCTTCAAGTTTATTCCCCCCAGTCGTCCGGAACCACATCACTGGGCCAACGAAGGTGCTGCTCCGTCCTCTTCCAATTTTAGCCAACACATTCAGAACAACGCCATGAATTCTCATTCATCGATGCGTCAGGCAATCATGGACCGAACGCGTTACCGCTTCAACTTCGAGCATCCAACCATTCAGCAGCAGCAAATGATGTCCGGTGTCCGTCCGCTCCCACACCCGCACCCGCACTCGCACCCGCACGCGCACCCTCACCCGCAGCCGCAACCGCAACCACAACCGCACCCACAACCTCTCCCATACCCGCACTCACACTCACACACACACACGTACGCACACCCACATCCACATCCGCACCCACATCCCCATCCCCATCCACATCCACATCCACATCCCCATCCTCATCCCCATCCCCATCCACATGCGCACCCACACCCACACCCACAACCACAACCACACCCACCCTCACACTCACACCCACACCCACCCTCACAGCCACACCCACACCCACATCCACATCCACATCCACATCCATCCTCACACCCACAACCATACCCACACCCAACTGTACATCCTTCGATGGCCGAAATCATGAGATTCAACGAGGCTATGCCAATAATTCGATCGGGTCGATCCGCAACCTATCGCCTCTTGACCAGCCAACCGGTGAACAGTCCCAACAATGGCCGGAGCATCAACATCTTTGGACCGAACATATCTCCAGAGAATATGCGACGAGTGTTCTACGACATGTCCAGATCGCGAAGCCAACGGACCCGAATGCCCAGAATCCAGGTGGAGGGAATGCCGACAAGCGGCGTCAGACAAGTTCATGTGCAGCGTCTGAGGGCTCCACCGATTGCCGGTCCGGCCGCCATGCCGAACCCAACTCTTGGCCAGAGTGCAAGTCAAAATTACACCGAGTCCAATGAACTGGTACGCGGAGCCAATGAACTGCTACGTCGGGATCTGACAGTTGGTTTTGTTTTACCCAATGAGGACGAGAGCCAGCAACAGCAGGTGACAGCCGAGGCTGAACAGGAGCGGGAACGCTTCCTTTGCTACTCATTTCTTAAAGCAACCTCCTCGTCACAACGTCCAGAGGAGGATCGCACAACGTTCCTGGAACAGCGTGCCGAGTTTGTGGCCCAGCTGATTGCCTCGGTGCTCCGCGAGGAGGAACTGCCGGACATCGCGGCGAGCAACCTGGTCGAAAACGCCAAACGCCTCAAGCGTTCGGTCAGCGATGCAGTTGGTGGCGGCGACTCCCACCAAGATTCGAAACACATAACAAATTGCTGATGTACCATATCCTTGACTATGATCTATGTTTTTGGGATTTATCTGGGAAACTCTCCAAATTTCCGCGTTCTAAAATCTTTATAGTTGAACCAAATTCGGAATGTGCGACTCCAGTCGAGGATAATTTTTGATTGTTTGTCTGACCTTTTTGGACCCCCCTTAAATATGTAATATTTAAAATTGAATATTAAAAATTATTATTAATTAATTTCAAAATTTAAAATTAATATTTAAATTAAATATTTTTAAAATTACAAATCGCGTTGCCTTCGATTGGCCTTCGCCTTGAGTCTCGAATCTCTCCTTGTTCCTAGACTTAAATCGGCGCCCAATAGGAGTCCTTTAAGGATCCACTGACTGTGTGTGTTTTGCTTAATTTAATTAATTGCAAACGCATCGAATTTCAAAGAAGGACAAGTGGAGGAGTAGAAGAGGGAGTGGGCGTTAGTTTGGGACTGGGCGTTGATAGGGCAAGGGCGGCTGGGGGTGGAACTTCATGTTTTAATTGAAAATAATGATATAATTGAAAGTGAAGCGAAACCGTTAAGTTTCTTAGCTCGTTAGTCATATGGACGCACATAAAGTGTAAGCCCTTTGAGTCAATGGTGCGTCTCATTTAAGCCATGGCCGAGTGGCTTATGGAAGGGCTCGTTAATGATGGCTTTTTAATGAGCCCTTGCCTCCGCAGTGGTCCGCAATTTAATGGACTCGCTCTGTAAGATGCAATTAGAAGTTGTTTATTGCCTGTCCATATTATGGCAACCATAAGGCTCGATTTGGACGTCATGAATGCTCGATAAGATTCAAAGTACTCATTCACACTATTCACTTATCTGATGATTAGCATTCAAAGCATTTGCTGACTAATAATGTATGTGTATATGCGATCCACTGTCTGGGTGTGGATATCTGATGGCGCGTGTGTTTGAGTGCGTGTGTGTGTGTATGTGTGTGTGTGTGTGTGTGTCGCAACTCATACATAGGTGTCGCACTTATTTGTTGACATAACCACAAAGGGGGCCCATTTAAAATTGAACAGAGTCTCTTTTATGGCAAAAAGTGATAATCACCAAACAAACAATAAATGGGACCACCCACCAGCAAACGCCTCCGATTAATTCTCACAATATTTGATTAATTAATTGCCAAAAATCTGTATTTTCTTAACAGTTTGTTTTTCCTTAAATATTCCCAACCATTGGGGAAAATTTCATGCGAATTTCGAGCGTTATACAAATATTTATTTTTTTATTTTCGAATCATTTCTTAAATATCATGATTATTCATTAACGAACCAGAGACAACTTATTTAATTTAAAAATTTTAATTTTTTATTTTTATTATTATAATTAAGAAAATAAATAGATTTAAATTTCTGTAGCTATAATAAGTTGTCGCTGGTTGAAAACAACAAGTGCATCACTGGTCAGCTGCCAGTAAAAAGGTAACTACATTTTTATGAGTTCAGTTCGAGACCCAATAAATTTCCACGAGAGTTTTCCAGTGTTCAGTGGAAAACAGAATTCACTTCCCCGAATCGTTGCCCTCGTGCTAAGGGTAATGGTAATGGTCGCCAGTCAGATAGACTTGACTTTGGCACATGGCACCACTGAGACACTGACCTTCAAAAAGTGACAGAGACGGGAAGAGGAGTGAGATGAGTAGAGGAGGGGAGGGAGGGGAATGTTAAGCCGGGGTGCGGACACAGAGAAAAAGAGAGAAAGAGTGCGAGAAACCGACAAAGACCAGCCCTAAATATGATACGTGCGTGAAGAGGCCCCAACCTCCTCGACGGCTACGACCACAAAGTCGACAAGTCGAACCAACCCCAAGCTACCCGTTGGGACTGGGCAAACATTCACGCAGTTGTGACATCATCGCCACCGGGCGAGGCGCAATTGTGGCACAAATCTGATATTGGTTAATACCCTGGACATTTTTACAATTCCAGATATGCCGCCTACTACTGGAAGGTGTCGCGCGAAGGTCGTCGGGTGTACATGGACTACTACTACATGGAGAATGGCAAGCAGATCTACGGTGTGCCCATCGGCGGCATAGGAGGCGGCAGCATTGGACGAGGCTTTGCCGGCGAGTTCTGTCGCTTCCAAATGCGTCCCGGGATGTATGAGTACAATGTGGTGCAGGCGAATCAGTTCATAGTGACCATCAAGGATCAGAAGGGCTGCACCATCTTCCAAAGTCTGCTGTCCAAGTGCGGGTGAGTAGCTATTCTTTGGTCACCTTGCAATCCTCTACAGATTTCAGCCTCTCATCAACTTTCATTGCCAAACGCTTCAAACTTTTCCACAATTTTATTTATTTATTTTTTTTGTTCACTTAAAGGCTGAAAGTTTTGTTTATTTATATTTTATTTTCTTTTGTTTACTGTAAACGAAGTTATATTTATTTTTTTAAAGGTTTCCTAGACTCTTTTTAATTTAAAGATTTTATCGTGAAACAAGATTTAAGATTTTTTTGTTCTGTTTTTTTTTTTTTACATGCGACTTTAGGTATTTAGATAAATGAAGCTTTGTTTTAATGTACTTTAAATAAATGTTTAAAAGTACATTTAAAATTTATCAGATTTAATAAAAAACCAGTTTAGTTTCACTCATTTAGTTTTAATTTAATTATTTATTTTTTATTTTATTTATTTATTTTTTATTTTATTTATTTGTATAAAACTCTGATTATCTCCTTTTTAAAGAGTCGAAGCTTGGGAATTATAAATAAGTAAATTAAAGAAAAAAAGTTTTTTGGCTAACTTTTATAAAATTTTTATTTTAAATATATTTATTAATTTTTTACTTGATAACGGGATCCGTTTATAAGGAACCTTTTAAATTGTCTGTTTGTTCACAACTTACTTTTTAGGCTTTTTATAAATAATAATAAATAATTTAAATTCAGAAAATACTTTACAAATAATTGTGGAGCTGCAACCAACTATCTAAAGTCTACAAAAATTGTCATCTTAAATCTTTTAACTATATTTAACACAAAGTACCCACAAGTAGGTGATAGCTCTCTGAACTCTCTGTGAAAATAATTAGCCCTGAGATTTGGCTCGGTAATAAAATATATGAATAATTAAGAGGCAGATACAAAGGGCAAAGGTAAAGAAGCAGCTAAAAGACCACACGGGCACCTTGCTATGAATTTTGTTGTTCTATATTATAATTTATATAATTTTTATATTTCATTATTTTTTTTTAATAATCGAGTCCATCTCCAGGCTGTACTTTTCCCTTTAAGCTATCGCCCACTTTTGTATTTGGTGCTCTGTGATATTTAAACTCTTTCAATTAAAAAGCTATACAAACGCTGTTAATGTTAATGGTAATGTTAACTTAACATTTTAATTAACAGAATGTAAGCATTTAACATTTAAATGTTATGCACAAGCACCCATTTCTATCCCCACACAAACCTCTCAACTGATCATTCCTCAACGCCTACGCCATTCTATCTAAAATCACTTAAGACTCCTTTGAAATTGACTTAATTAAAAAATAAATTATTAAAGGTGCTGGGTATAAATTTGTATGAAACAATAAGAAATTATTTAATCTTATAATTTGGAAATATGGTATTCTTTCTTTCATTTTTGCTGCACCTTCAAAAATCATAACACACGTCAAAAATAAAAAAAAAAACAAAAAATAAAAACAAACCTAAACTTGCAACGACAACATCGACCACAACCGATAATTAAATTATATATATTATATATACTATAACTTTTTGGGAAATCGAATCAATGAATTGAATAAAATTGAAACTTTTTATGGGTTTCCACTTTGCGATTTGGGTTTTTGCTGTTGCTTTTGGGAAATGCAATTGAATTGAATTTGATTTGCTTTGCTTTTGCGCGCTGCTCAACATTCCATCCATAAATGCGAAATACACAAAATACTCGAAAACACATAAAAACTGTAGAACGAAGTCCTTCAAGGCAAGGACCAATAATAATGACGGCCAAACATATGAGGCCGAGACTGAGTCTGAGGCTGAGGTTCAAAAATCTAAATGTCAACTGCCCAATTGCAGCAGCCGGCAGAAGCAGCCGCTGAGTGCCTGGCACTCGAACATCGAGGACTCTAGATGCAGCTACACGGGTCTGTATCCGCGCTCCTGGACTGAGTATGATCTGTCACACTATGGTGTACGCTTGGTCTGCCGCCAGATCTCGCCAGTAATTCCGCATGAATACAAGGACTCGAGTCTGCCGTGTGCCGTGTTTGTTTGGTCGGCGGAGAACGTGTGTGAACAGGAGCGTAAGGTATCCATAACGTTTACATTCAAGAACGGCACCGGAAACAAAAAGCAGGATGCCGAGGGTAATCCCGAGTCGCAGCTTATCAGTGAGGGCAACGCCAAGGGTGTGGCCATCAGGCAGACGATCGCCGAGATGCCATGCAGCTACAATCTCGCCTGCCGCGTCTTGCCAGAAATCAGCATTACGCGTTGCCCACAGTTCGATCCGGCTGGCAATGGGGAGCAATTGTGGGCTCAGCTCAAGGAGCATGGTCAGCTAAATGAACAACCCACTGTGGAGACTCTCAAGAGTAAGTGAATCCTTAAGAGCCCTTCAACTGCAATTAGTCTAAGCTGTATTCTTTTCAATAGCCAAGGACATCGGTGTCGCCGTCTGCGCTCAGCTTGCACTGAAGCCAAAGGCGTCGCATGACCTGGAGTTTGTGCTGGCCTGGGACATGCCAAAGATTCAATTTCCACGCAAGCTGCAAACCCATACGAGATACTACACCAAGTACTTCGATGACAGCGGCGAGTCTGGCCCCAAGATATGCGACTATGCACTGAAGCACTTCGCCAGCTGGGAGCGGCTCATTGATGCTTGGCAGCGTCCGATTTTGAGTGATGAGTAGGTTCACCAGCGCCACAATGAACAACAGCTCAGAGCTAGATTAAACCTAATGTGCTTTCATTTTCAGCGGCCTTCCCGATTGGTATAAATGTGCCATATTTAATCAGCTCTATTTTATCTCGGATGGCGGAACTCTTTGGCTCAAGTGCGACTCTTGGCTGGGTAATCAGTTGGCGTACGATGATCCGCGTCTGGCCTATGGCCGCTTTGGCTATCTCGAGGGTCATGAGTATCGCATGTACAACACATACGATGTGCACTTCTATGCCTCGCCAGCATTGGCCCATCTTTGGCCAAATTTGCAAGTGAGTCTCCAGTACGACTTCAAGGATGCCATCGCCTCTGAGCTAAATGATACTCGTAAAATGCTTTACGACGGCAAAGTAATGCCTCGCAAGGTCAAGAATTGTGTACCACACGATCTGGGTGATCCCGACGAAGGCAAGCTCTCATTCAAACTTCTCACCTTTGATTATTTCCTATTTCCTTCCTTTTTTATCCTGCAGAACCCTACACACTCATCAATTGTTACAATATACATGATGTGAACGATTGGAAGGATCTCAATACGAAGTTTGTGCTCCAGGTCTATCGGGATTATTATGTGCTGAACGAGCTGGCCCAGGCCCAGGCCGACAATGCCAGCAAATTCAGCTCCATTGAGTTCATCGATAAGGAGAGCTTGTATGAGCTCTATTCCCAGGACAACAAACGCAAGAACTCGGCTGATGAGAAGCAGCGTAGGAATAACAAAATTATTTTCTTAAAATAAAAAATCTCATATTATAATTTTTTCAGAAAATCGGAAATCGGCCTCCATGTACATCAATGAGACCAACGGCAAAGTGTATCTAATGGACGCAATTGGCTACCTGAAGGCCATGTATGGGCCCTGCAAGGCCATTATGGAACGCACCATTGAATACGACAAGGATAACGATGGACTGATTGAGAACACAAAAATGCCGGATCAGACCTATGACTCTTGGGTTATGGACGGGCCCAGTGCCTATTGTGGTGGCTTGTGGCTGGCGGCACTGCAGGCTATGTCAGTAATGGCCACAATTCTGGATCAGCCCAATGACTGCTTACGCTATCAGGACATTTTGGAGAAGGGAAAGAAGTCACTGGAGGATAAGCTGTGGAACGGCAGCTATTATCGTTTTGATTTGTCGCACAATCATCGGGACACGATTATGGCCGATCAGCTGTGTGGTCATTGGTATTTGAAATCCTGCGGATTTGATTATGAAATTTATCCCAAGGAGAATGTGCGCACTGCTTTAAAGCGTATATACGACAACAACGTTATGGGTTTCCATGAGGGTAACATTGGAGCTGTCAATGGTTTCATTGCAAATGCCAGTGACCCCTCCAAGCCTGGCCATGCGGATACCAGCAATATACAAGCCGAGGAGGTGTGGCCAGGAGTAGTCTACGCTCTGGCAGCTACTATGATACAGGAGGGTATGTTCGATGAGGCCTTCCAGACAGCTGGCGGTATGTACAAAACTATATCACAGCGCATTGGTCTGAATTTTGAGTCCCCGGAAGCACTTTATGGGGAGAAACGTTATCGCTCCATTGGTTACATGCGGCCGCTGAGTATTTGGTCCATGCAGGTAGCCTGGGAGCGTCGCAAGGCGCTGCGTGATTAAATCTCTAGCACAATCTACAACTAACTGATTACTTATATACCTACGATGTACGATGTACGATGTACGATGTATGCGCTAGCAACCAAAGATATTTCTAAGCTGTCACAAAGAGGCTCTTAGCTTTTTTTGAGGTCGCAACGTAACGAGCTTATACGGCGGTTCTGAGAGCGCCCAAAATCACAAAATCAAATGGTATTCAAGTGTTTGAACAAAAGCTTTATATTTATGTATTTCTATAATAAGTTCAGCTGGTCGCTTGTTCTCAACTACTTCTCTAGCTATTAGGTCTGTCGATCAACTCTTGGCAGGCACAAATAAAGGGGCACAGGCTCCGTTCCAGTACAATTATTGAATGGTATTCACAAAGAAAGCACAAAACGTGTCTAAATATTTGGCTAAGCAAGTTGTTTAAAGTTAATCACGCATTTTAATGTTTATCAATTATATGTTAATTATACATGTCTATTATGTCTATTAAATAAGCTAGTTTTTCTTATACGTAAAGTGTTGCAGTCGAAATAAATGCGTGAAAATTCGAATTCACAAACAAAATAAATTCTTCAAATTTATTTTACAAATAATTTCATTTATTTCAAAGATTGATTCTTCTGTAACTAAAATTTTAACAAAAACGATAAGAAAGTCTAGTTGTTGCCACTACTGAGCTGGTGATCCTCTTTTATTTGAGGCGCAGATCGGGATTGGCTGAACCACTGCCGCAGAAACGCGTCGTACTCACGTTTGCTGCGGCACAGAACGACCAATGTGGAGGGTCGACAGCCATGTGAAGCCAATTCCGCCAAACGTGTCTTTGTGGTTTTGAGGCTATGACACAAAATGCGCGGGACCCTAGCGATTTCATGACGAGTGAAATTGGCTTCGTCGAGTAAATAGTCCAGGATTTCCTTTATCTATCGTACCAAATCATACATTATTTAAATTCATATCACTCAATAGTCAGTTATTTACCTTGGTAACACGCACAGTGTGCACCTGTGGATGCCGGTCCATTATAGCCTTGGCTTCCGTTACACTAAATTCTAGACGATCTGCCACATACTCCACAACAGAGGTGAACTTTCCGAGCACCTTAAGCTCGTCCTGCGTCAGCTTAAGAGAACTGTATTTTATTAGATTTACATTAGTATAAATAAAGGCATCATTTCTCTTACCGTTGCAAAATTGGTTCCGGACAGCGAACCATCCAAGGCATAATTTTTTCTTTTTGAGCACGCTTGGCACGCTCTAATCGGAGCTCCACAGACTTCGGTGTATATCGAAAGGCCCAAAGATCCTTCAATATGTTGATGGATGAAACGTTATAGTTGATCATGTGTTCCAGGTTTTTTTCAAACATTTCAAATGGCATTTCAAGTATAAACAATCGCTTTGCCAAGTACTTGGTGACAATCTCTGGACTGACGTTTAGCCTCTCGCTGATGTAGTAAACTCGATTTTGTTGCGATAATTCGTTGGCTTCTGAATTTAATGCACTAACTAATTTTCGTAGGCGTGGTATAGTTAGACGCAGAAAGGGCAGAAAATGATTCATGTCGCGCATATGCATGGATTTAAGTAAAAAGAATTTTTGGTCCAGGCGCTCTAAAGTAAAGAATATATTTTTTAACTATAGCAAAAATAAATCTATTTTTTTCTTACTTATATCCAACGCAAGCAGCCAAGGGTACTCAACTACGCTACGTCTTGTAACGCCTTCCAACATCAGTGCATCTAATGTTCGTATTAAGTTGTTACGGCGGAAGACACGTTGAACCTGTTCGTCGTTAATAATTTTGTCAACTTCCTCATCTGTGAACCGAAATCGTTCGCACATTGCTTCTTTTAAATCATTACGACGACTTCCAGTTTCCAAATCAGTTTGATATGGCACATATTCATTATCAATTTCGTTACTAGTTGCCGTCGAATGAATTTTGTATGTAGAAGAGGCATCCTGTGTTGGTTTCTTTGATTGCGTGAATCCCTCGCTTTTGTATTGTGTAAAGAGAGCGCGCTGTGCGGTAATTGACAGTGGAGCGACTACACGAGCCTTTGAGTGCAATTGCAATTGTAAGGCACGTTCAAAGCCACGCACTAGACTGCGTAACATATTGAAGTTTGTTTTGTGTTCTCCCAAGTGTTTAAAATAAACTTATGAAACATAAACAATTTCTAGGCACTGCAAGTATGCTTCAGCCTACCAGCTGATTAGCTTATAGCGCTGCCAACTTGCTTAAAGTGGTAAAAGGTCAGCTCGCCGTGTGCATTGCAACTCTACATTTTACAGTTAGAGCGCGCCATATTAATTGTAATTTTGTGTTGAAAGAATAATAAGAATCTAATTAAAATAAATAAAAAACGGCTATCTGTTTATTATAATATTTCATAATTGACTTTATTTCAAAAATACTGTTTTTTAACATTGGTAAAAACAACTAATATTGTACGCAAATCATGAAATATGTATCACAAGACTTTCATTAGACTTCAAGTGGACCAATAATAAAAACCAAATAATAACGCAAACGTGTAAAATCAAACTGATAAATGTTGTAACTAATACATTTACTCCACATCAATATCCTTGGTAACACGGCCCACCCAGTAAACGAATGAAGATTGCACAACGGTTGCCATAAACTTAACATTGCCCTTGTAACCTGTTGGTGCAGTCCATTCGAATGTTACTTTGTTTAGAGGTTGGCCTTGCACCTTCACATGGGTAAGTGTGTCCTGAAATACATAGAATTTTCTTATTGGTGTTAGCTGTCGACTTACTAAGTGTACTTAGCACACATTTACCTTAGATCCGAAACAATCTGAAGTTTGAGAGCTCGCTGAGTCTACGACCTTGAACTGACCAACCACTTGGTTCTGGCCATCGCGTGCCTGGATCATGAAACCCAGAAAATCATCACCTTCCAAGGACAGTGTAAGCTTTTCGCTACCACGAACATGCGAGGGACCAGTAAGAGTATATGGGGGCTTCACAGTCTGTAGTTTTGCTCCATGCATGGGCGTTAGGTTACCGCAGGCAGTGTTTGGGGCTCCACTAGAATAGGCGTTAACACTAACAGCCAGACAGACAGAGGCAATGACAAGCAAACGGAACATTTTGTCTGCAATTAACACAAATGATTAACTAATCAACATCATCTTTAAATTAATTATCTTTTGACTTAAAAATTTTCCAAGATTAAACGCCTAAACTATCAGTCGATAAAATTATTCGTAGACAATCTTGTTGAGTAATTTTACATCAAATTAGCAATTTTATTCGTAAAAATAGTTATTAAAATATCTACTTTAATTTTCCACTAATTGCTTGTTGTGACTAATTAATTAATTAACATTTGCACCGATGTGCGACGAATTTGTATATAACTCTATTTTTTCCAACTGCTGTCCTTGGGCAACTTTGTCGTAAATAGAGCTTTATCTCTTTCCTTTGCCAGACATGTATATATTATTTGACTTAAATATGCATAGGAAACCAAACACAGATCATTCAGTCTGTCAACGTAAAATTCATTATACAATTTGCTTTTTTTTTTATTTGATCATTTTTATAAATTTGGTTGATAGCCTTGAGTAATGGCATCTGTTCCTAATCGATCCATGAGTTCAATATGCCAACATCTTGAACGACAATTGCTTGGACAAATTGGACAATTGAAGATCTGGGACACAAGTTTTCCATAATATCAAAAACCAACAACAATTTACTTTAATTAAACATATATATATATGTATATAAATTATATATATTTATTTAAATATTGTCGAAAGAAATAATTAACATCTTGGCCAAGTTGCATTTGCATGCTGATTAAAACGGCTCCGAAAAAAAAATCTCAAAACTGGTTGTTGGGCTAAAAGTGATATACGTAAACCCGTTTCCAACTAAGTACAACTCCATTTACCATTACCCTTACTCTTATCTGATAGTTGGTGCCGGGATATATATAATTTTAAAAGCACAAATCGTGAATGGAAAGGGGAAATTGTTTTTGAAATTGATTGCTCCTAACATTTCCTGATACGTTCAAATCGTTAATTGAACTTAAATTTGATCAGTCCAAGTTCAAGGTAACGATCACAATGAATCGTTCGAAGCTCGGATAAATCTATTATATTATATTTAGCCAATTCGCACGCCGACGCAGTCAAGCGCTTCGTGTACAAAGACCTTGCTGATGTCTTGAGATCCGAAAGATAAAATGTATAAAAATGTCAAGCCTGTTTTTCGAGGTACTTTACCACCAAGCCCCAAGCCCCAGGCCCCAAGCCTCAGATCTTAATGGGCATTTATGTACGTTCAAATATACAGATGTCTCTTGTATATGTTAAAGTTCAACGTTAGATAAATCAACGCTGAAACTACCTAAATTACAGTTTTCTTTGTTGTATTGTTTTGTTTTGTTTTGTTTTGTTTTTTATCGGTGTATTTTCAATATTTATAGGCTCTGTTGGAAACCGGTTTAATTATTTGTTTAAATAAAATCTCATCGGTTTGTCGCATGTTTAATTTTCCTTCGCAGAAAACTTCAATTATCAAGTTTTGTAATGGTCGGAAAAATTATGCAGCAATTGTTAAAGTTAAGTTAAGTTCAGTGAAGCTTGAAACACGCTTGAAGAAACCATTGGTTTGGAAACACGTAATATTAAAATAATATATTTTTTATCCAACATTAAATAATTATGACTTTTTATAGAATCGATTGTGAAACTTAAAATGACTTCAATTCTAAGGAATTTTTTTATTTTTTTTTTTTTCGTTCCATTTTTAGGATTTATATGTTTGTCCTTCTTTGTCATTTATGATAGATAATTTTTCGAAACACTGCACAATTTTTGGATAGAAGTTCGTCCGCTACCTACCACTTCGGGACAATTGCACACTCCACAAATGAAATATTTGAAATAAACTAAAAATTCTACAGTAGCTCCCTATTTATACGAAAATTCAAAGCCAGCCCAAAGCTGGTCCGACTTTACCATAACCATTCATAGACTCGTCTGAGCTGAGCTTTGGCTAGTCCCTGACCAAGCCGAGCAGATGAAAGCTTACGAGCTGCAAAGCTCGGAGCCGCTGCACTTCGCGGATCGAGTTCATTTTATAAACGGATCGATTCAGGAAAAAAGTAAATAAATACTTTACTATAGCTTAGTTAACGTTACCGTTACACATTTTTATCAAACTTAAGTAACAAATCAAATGTTAACAGGTGACTAAGGTTTTAGTAGCAGTAGAAAATAAATAATGCCAACTAATTAGCAGAATTAAGAATTCAAGTTATTTTTCTCATAAATTGGAAAGTTCGAATCGGGAGTCCGGCAGGTGTGAAAATACTTAGCCTGTAGACCTGTATGAAACCCTAAAGCCAACAACCATTAATCAACAGCAGGCACACACACACACACACATGTGTGTGTAGGTGTATTAAAGTAGTTAAATTAAATGCTTTGCAATTGTCAAAATTTGAATGATGTTCCTTCACTAATTCATTTTGATTGACTATAAGTCTCTCCTCATTTCTTAATGTTTGACAATTGTTCAACATATGTGTAATATTGTACATGTAATCTAAATCGAGCCGCCGCGCTACGGGAAATATACAATTTTCAAAAAGTTTTGAGTTCAATAGAATGGGAGCAGAACAATCGGCAGTGCTGGTCTGTACCCAAACGGGTATTCAAGAAAGACCCCTAAGACTGACCAATGCTGAGCAGTTTTTCGAGCTGTACTTCGAAAAGATGGAGCAGCCACGCACAGGTCCAGTCACAGAGGCGCTGCTCCATTTAGCAGCAAGTGTTCCCAAATGGAATGCTGGTAGGTTGATATCATATAATTAAGTTACTTAAAAAAAAATGCACATCGAATTTAGAAACTTCGAAGGAACTCGACTTGGGTAAGCCATTAGAGCAAGAAACAGATTATCAGGTAGATTCTCAGGAACTGGTAATCAGAATTGAGGAAGCAGAGGATATTGATATGGTGGCAGAGAAGGAAGACAACCTCTCTGATTGCAAAAAAAGCCCAGAAGTTGCTCCAACTTTAGCGAATCTTAATGAATGCGGGGGAAATGATTTTGTTTTTGTTCCACTGGATTTCAGTGACCTGCAGACCATGGATTTGCTTAATGTTGATGATTTCAAGATGGACTTTGATCAGGATTTTTTTTTTTAAATGTTACTGAGTTGAGGGATAATGACATTTAAGGCAGACATATTTTCAAGGTTTATTTAATTTTAAATAAATTAAACCTTTATAAGCAACTATTTACAAACTTCTACTTAAAATTAACTTTTTTCAACCGAAGCGATTTGATGGGCCTCACGATGCCCCTTCGCTCCTCGCGATGCTTTTTCATCTCTGCTTCACGTTTCTTTGCCAAGTGTTGTGCTTTTTTATCTTTTTTTATCTCAAACGTCATCTGGCGATTGCCAAGTGAACGTCCGACATCAGTTACTTGTCCTTCCAAAGCAGACATAACACGCACACGATCCTGCAGACTTGCCTGCTTAATGCGTCGCTGCAGCTCGCTGCTGCCACTGTGCTCATCCATACTAGTTAACCTAAATTGTGTTCCATTTGTGGCTGTATCTTTGGTGGGAAGAACTGCTAATGGCGACGCATAATCATCAGGTCCATCAGGCTCCTCATCTTCATTCTCTGCTTGCTGCTCCTCCTCCTCTTCTCGCTGTTGCTTCACCTGTTTATAGGCCTGTTTCATTTCTTTGACATATTCGCGCCTGTCCTCATCATCGGAGGAGGCATCGTCATCGCTGCTCTCTTCAGCGTCACTCTTTTTGAACCCAAAGAGATCTTCATCGTTATCGCTATCTTCGCGTGTTGCCGCCTCTTCAGCATGCAGTTCAGCGACGCGTGCGACTTCGATACGTTGCTTTATTTCCTTGGCCTTTGATTTGTCCAAACGATTTAGCACAGGCGCCAGCAGACGATACTCCTCGGCCTCCTTGTTAACGGCAAAGTCAGTGTTCTCAAACATGGCCTTGAAACGCGAATCCTGCAATAAGCTGGGCATGTTGCGTTGCTTGGCGTTATTTGAGGGATTTGCTTGTTCATCCATAATCTTGAGTGCCAGTTCCTTGTTAACTTTAGGCAGCTTAGAATCAATTTGCAAGCGAGACTTGCGCTCGTTTTCGATCTCTTGCCGAACTTTTTCTTTCCGGAAGCGATCAAAGGCAAACGGCTCCACCACAGCCTTTGCTTTGTTATATAGTCTTGCGTCAATAAAGTATCTATTGGATATTAAAAATGGTTAATAATAGAAGATAATTATTTATACAGAGAGATTACGCACCCATGCATGTAACCTTTGAGAAGATTGCTGCCAATGAGATGCTCCAGGCCAAGTTCGGCGAGTTCCTTTTCGGTAATAAACTGATAGTCGTCATAGACATTCTCCACCACTTCAGATTCAATCTCCTCAGTAAGATTATCAAGGAAGGAGCACCAGCGCGGCGCTGGTCCCATTGCAGGCACATAGTAGGTTAACATTTTGGCATCCTCTTGTGCCAAAAAGAACATACCGGAGTCAGGTATCGTGCAGAAATCATTAAATGATGAAGTAGACTCCACGTAGGCAATTTGTTTTCCCGTTTGTTCGTCCCACAGCTTTAATGTTGCTTCATCTAAACTGTAGACTGCATTTTGTGCTGGGTTAAAAGCCAAACGTTTGATCGGTAGATTGTTCAGATGATTTTTTATCAGCAGTGGATTTTTAGCGCGTATATCGTATATCAACACATGCCCAGAAGCTGTGCCAACACCCATATGGAGGCCATTGCGATATTTAAGAGCTGTCACTGAGGGAAATTCCTTGACACCTGGCAGTTTCATAGCTACATCTAATGTGGCACAACGTTGCTTGCTGCGTGGATCCCAAGCCTCGACAGTACCTTCTTTTGTACCGACAACCAGTAAATGATGTTCAGGATTCACGTCACAAGCGTTCAAGCAACTTGCATCTGTTTCAAAAGGCTGTAAAAACTGGCCACGCTCCAAATTAAGTCGGTAAATATCCTGGTCAAAATATAATTTAAATAAGAAAAAAAAACGAAAAGTAATTAAGATATCATCGCTTACTCTGCCTACGCCTACAATGTACATATCACAGGTTGGCATATGAAACTTCATGTCGCGTCCAAAACGTGGAATACGTAGTCTATAGTGTCTTCCATGTGCCGCATGTATTTCCACGTACCGATCGCATTGAAGGAAAACCATTTTACTGTAGTCATCGCTTATGACCTCGAAGGTTGTTACCTCTGAGTCAAAACAGCGCTCGAATTTAATAGATAGATTCGATACTTCAAAGCATTTTACTCGGGGCTTATATGTACCCGTGGCCAGAATATATTGTTGATCCGGACTCATACGTATGCTTGTACACACACCGGGCATATCAAAGTCCTGTATCAGCTCGATTTGACGGCGTGAGTCCACCTTCTTCATCAGCTGTGAGCGCTTGCGGCGATCGGTAAGCCACTTAAAATATAAAACATGAATTAATAGTTGCTTTCACTTTTAAAATGAGTACTTACATCTGGCACCGACTTGCCGGCGCTCAAGTTATAGATTTTCACATCATTTACTTCGTTGACAAACATTACTGCATCTTATTATTAAAACACGCGCATAAACAAAACAGAAACACGTGCGGTATACTTCTAATGGAAAGCTAAGTTAACGAACGTTACTCACCACTGCATTTCGCAGTGCTGCACAGCTGTTTGCGTATCCAGTGTGGCAACGCTTAATTGAGCAGTCAGGCAGCACTATGTAATTCGTCGTAAGTCTTGCAAACAAGAAAACGCAAAAGATTTGATGATTAGTGTCCTCAATTTTGCTGTTTTGATATTCGCAAATACATAAATTGTGTGCTAATTAGTATATGCCCAAGTGCTTTAGAGTGTGTGGCAAACTGAAAAAGAACTGAACGGCGTTATTGATCGTGCTTAATTGAAAATATAAACAAATACTGAAGCGATACACACACACTTACACAAACATAACTTAAACACCCCTAGATTCCCCGAGCTTGTTGTTGCTGCCCTACATTCCAGGTACCTAGTGGAACTTAAAATACAGAAAATAAAAACGGTGAGTAATATGCTGCTTGGTTACTTTTAAATCAATTAAAGACAATGCATTTACAATTTTAATTTTTTAATTGAAAGTGGATATTATATACGTGTTGTAAGTAGCTTAGATGGAAATTTGTGGGAGGTTGGGAGGTTACAGCTTTCCCTTGTATTTGGTTGTGCTACTGCCGTTGTTGCTTTTATTTAAGGGCCAACAATTTTCTAAGTCTTACGGTTGTCATTGACATTACTTTGTTCCCTATAGTACACCCCTCAATTGTGGTACTTGTGTGTTCTTTCTACTGGGTGCGCCTTGTGCTAATATCAAATAACTGTGCTTTGGCATGCCACAGGGAATATTCATAAACGCATACACACACACACACACATATATATTTAAATATACGTATATGTAAATCGCATTCTATAATAAAATTTTCGTATTGTTATTTTTTTAACTTATTATCATTCTACTTTATTCAAAGCACACATTTTAAGCTTAACGCTTTTCTTCGTTTAATTGTTGTGTTTTTTAGTGTATAAACATAGCTAATTGTAGCTAAAAGGATACAAACAATTATATTTAGACTTTTAAACTTCTCAACGTCTTTAGTTCGTTATACTTTGCAGTACTTTTTTATTGTGAATATTTCTGAAACGGCCATAGCTTCATTTCCTAAATCCGTTTCATTTCATTGCATTTTGAATGACTGATAAGCAGGGTCGCCTTATCATTAGAGCTGCTAGTATAACATTTTTCCTATTGTTACATCCAATACGAACGAAGCAATTGCAATTACAATTGAAAAACGGTACTTAATATTTATATATTTATATACTTATCCTTAAACTTGATGAGTATTAGAATACACAATTATGTGCGTTTTAAATATTTTGTTGTTTTTGTTAAAAGTGTTTGACGGTGTCTGAAGATTATAATTTGAAACTCACATGCCAACCAATGAACCTATACTGCCTTAACTTTACAAGGCACAGTAATTATAAAGGCAGTCACCAACTCTTTAAACAATTGTTCAGTTTTAGCTCAATCAACAAACATACCTGACGGCTGTTTAAATATAAAGTACAAGCCAATTCCAATGGGGGACGCCTCAACACTTAGTGCTGTGTCGGCAATGGAACCTATGGCATCCAAAACTAGACGACGCTGAATCGCATTAATGCACTGTTCAAATTTCTTGATAAGCTCAGACTATCTAGTGACATTTTATTTGAAATACATGTACAAATGTAACATACACAATTAGGTTTAATTTGGGTAACAAAATGGATATTAAAATGCACAAAATGCGAAGTGTTGTTAACAAACTTTACGAGCGCTTCGATTGTCTCTTGGAAAAATGTGAAATAAGAGATCCTTTTTTTAAGCCATTGGCTCTAAGCAATTGATTGTCTTTTACCAGGTCCCAATATGACTGCTGCTCCGTACAACTACAACTACATATTTAAGTACATCATCATTGGTGACATGGGTGTTGGAAAGTCCTGTTTGCTACATCAGTTTACCGAAAAGAAGTGTAAGTATAATGAAGTTTTATTTCTTTTATATTGGAAAGTTTTTAAATGCGTGATATACATTTAAGTTATGGCCAATTGTCCACACACAATTGGAGTAGAGTTTGGGACACGCATTATCGAGGTTGATGACAAGAAAATTAAACTTCAGATTTGGGATACGGCTGGACAGGAACGTTTCCGTGCCGTGACACGCTCTTATTACCGTGGTGCCGCTGGAGCGTTGATGGTATATGATATAACCAGACGGTAATATATAAAAATAATTTAAGAACATTCAATTGTGTGAGTTCCAATGATTTCTTGAATTTAGCTCCACGTACAATCACTTGAGTAGTTGGCTTACCGACACACGTAATCTCACAAATCCAAGCACTGTCATCTTCTTAATTGGAAACAAATCCGATTTGGAGAATACACGAGAGGTAACCTATGAAGAGGCCAAAGAGTTTGCCGATGAGAACGGTCTCATGTTCTTGGAAGCCAGCGCAATGACGTAAGTGCACATATAAAAAAATATTAAGCATTTCAATAAAAATCCTTCTTGTTCACGTAAACAGAGGTCAAAATGTAGAGGAGGCTTTTTTGGAAACAGCACGTAAGATCTATCAAAATATACAGGAAGGTCGCTTGGACCTAAATGCCTCTGAATCAGGCGTCCAGCACCGACCATCGCAGCCCTCGCGACCATCTCTCAGCAGCGAGGCAACGCATGCTAAGGATCAGTGCTCTTGTTAAATAAAGTAACTTTATATACGTACACATTTAGATTTAAAGACCTACATTTTATTTTAGCGGAACTCTTAATTATAATTTTCTTCTATCTAAAACAAACCGTGGAAAAAAAAATTTAATTTAACAAACAATTTTAAAGAAAAGAGTAACAAACAAACAGAAATGTAGGAAAATATTGGATTTGGTCGTGATTGTGAACAAATACCAAAATACAATAACATTCACATGAGGAACGACGTTTGGATATTGGCGTTATATATTAAGATATTATTGATAAAAAAGGAATATCGAGTTTATATTGTCTCATTGATTGTTGCCAGCGCTATAAAACCGTTTAGTATACAAAGATGGTAATACAAATATTAGAAAATAGCTAAAACTATCTCCTTATATTATATTGTATAATTTGAATATTTTATATTTATATTTTTCGTTTTGTCTCTACATCACATTATTAGAAATAATCTGTATATATTATATGAAATTATATATCCTTTATGCTCATTTTGTTAAATGTTGTGTATTGTAAACTTGAAAATGTAGAAGGCAAACAATGTTATATGAATATTAAAGACGTATTTATCGCATAATGATATAGGAAATAAAAAAATCAGTATCAAAACACAAACATCTTTTATTTCAATAATGTTATTTTATATTTTGAATCGCCGCGTTTTACGTAGGTTCGGACGGTCTTATTTATATACACAGAGGGGCTTTGATCAGGTTATCGATGGTCAAACTATCGATATAGTTCAGGTATTCAAACTAATGGAATTTAATTAAGTTTGCGATGGTGAAACAATAATTTGTTGACAACACAGCAGAAAATCCGGTTTTGAAAGCCATGCAGTATTCAAATTTACGTTGATTGTTTAACGCGAATTTCTCATATGATGCAAATAAAGCGCCTACTATGTAAATCCTGCACATTTAGTTCGCTTCTCATTGCGACTGTGTGGATTCTGGCGTTGTTGGTGTATATGCACAGGCTGCGTAACTCCATTCCAGAAGCTGGTTGGCGTATTAGCAACGATGTAAACATAACACAAAAACTAAATATAAAGATTAACGTTGGCTGCACACCGCCGACCTTGAACACAACACCATCAGATTCATTGTCTCCTGCTGCTCAGGCCGCTCAGGAACAGATAAATCTTTTGGGTGTGGTTCGCAATAAACAGGATAAATACATACGTGATATTGGTTACAAACATCATGCATTTAACGCGCTGGTATCCAATAACATTGGCCTCTATCGAGATGTTCCTGACACGCGACATAAGGTATGCACGCGAGAGGAAACCAAAATATCGGAACATTTGCCACAAGCCTCTGTCATAATGTGCTTTTACAACGAACACAAAATGACATTGATGCGCTCCATTAAATCTGTGCTGGAGCGCACACCCGACTATCTTTTAAAGGAGATCATTTTAGTAGATGACAATAGTGATTTGCCGGAATTGGAGTTTCATCTATTGGCCGACTTGCACGCACGACTTAAGTACGACAATTTGCGGTACATACGCAACGATCAACGTGAAGGCTTAATACGTTCTCGCGTCATTGGTGCTCGAGATGCTACTGGAGAAGTTTTGATATTTTTGGACTCTCATATTGAAGTAAACCGTCAGTGGATAGAGCCATTACTTCGTTTGGTAAAGGCTGAAAATGCAACTTTAGCAGTGCCCGTGATTGACCTGATTAATGCGGACACGTTCGAGTACACGCCAAGTCCTCTGGTGCGCGGTGGCTTCAACTGGGGACTGCACTTTCGCTGGGAAAACCTGCCGGAGGGTACGCTGAAGGTACCTGAAGATTTTAAAGGACCCTTTCGATCGCCTACAATGGCTGGCGGCTTATTTGCTGTGGACCGTTTGTATTTTCAACACATTGGCGAATACGATATGTCAATGGACATTTGGGGCGGAGAGAACATTGAGATTTCATTTCGGGTCTGGCAATGTGGAGGGGCTATTAAAATTGTTCCCTGCTCCCGTGTCGGTCACATCTTTCGAAAGCGACGTCCTTACTCCTCGCCTGATGGTGCGAATACAATGTTAAAGAACTCGCTGCGCTTGGCTTACGTTTGGATGGACAAATACAAGGATTACTATCTTAAATATGCAAAGGTGCCTAAAGGGTTTGATTATGGTGACATTAGCTCACGACTTAAGCTACGTGATGATCTTCAGTGCAAAGACTTTTCGTGGTATTTGAAGAACGTATATCCTGAGTTACGGGTGCCCGGCGAAGAATCCAAGATATCAGCAGCGGCGCCGGTTTTCCAGCCTTGGCATTCACGCAAACGGAACTACATTGAGTCGTTTCAGATGCGATTATCTGGAACACAACTGTGCGCCGCTGTTGTTTCGCAAAAGGTAAAAGGATTTTGGAAAAAGGGCAGTGCTATAAGCCTGCAGCTTTGCCGTCCCTTTGCACAAAATCAGATGTGGTACGAAACAGAAAAGTCCGAAATAATCTTGGACAAATTGCTATGCTTAGAGGCTTCTGCAGATACATTGGTTACAATAAACAAATGCCATGAGATGCTTGGCGATCAACAATGGCGCCACACAAGAAAGGCGGACAGTCCCGTCTACAATATGGCCAAAGGCACCTGTTTACGTGCTGCAGCTGCCGAAGTGGGCGCCAGTATTAGTTTGGACTTGTGCTCAAAAGCTAACGGACTTGGAGGTGCGTGGGATATTGTGACAATGCGTCAGGATGGTAGGAAGGACAAAGAGCCAAAATCGGACAAGCAGCTGTGAGCAGCACAATCGCATGCAATATTTAATATTAGACTGATCGTAGTTTCTAAGTATTAACTAATTATTGCTGTTTTTAGTATTTTTACTCAAAATGTATGTAATGATCAATATTTACGATAAATGCGACAAGTTAAAAACATAACATAAAAACATTATGAACAAATAAAGTTTGAGTTCATTTTTATTTTATTTAAATAAAAAAATACCTTTTTTTTTTCTCTTAAGTATTTTTTAGTTAGTTAACACTACATTGCTAACACTTTTTTTCAGTGAGTGCCTCGATTGAATGGGTGCGTGTCGAGTTTTGTACCGTTGTAAATTATAATTTTGAGCGCGATTTAAATTAATTAAGCCAACCCTTAAATATATTGTGTTGCTTAAAAAGTGGTTTTGAAATTATGTTATGTGTTATGTTCTTTTTTTAAGCGTCAAACTGTATAGAGCACCGATTCAGTGGAGAGTTGTATGGATCTACACGACAATAAAATTTCACAATAAATTTGGCCAGGTGAGTTTTTCATATGCTTTGTGAGCTTAAAAATGTAATCTTTTAAAAATATATAAGAACGAATTTATATATATTTTCATTAATATATAAGTCAAAGAATTGAGATACTAAATCTGCATTTCCCAGCTTAATTCATATTAAAATGTTGTCCCATCCAAATGGTGTCTATAGCTGTTATACAAAAATTTACCGTTTATTAGCGATCTCTTAAGTTGCCACACTTCCAAAACAATAACAATAACAACAGATTTTGTTAAGTGGCAACGTGGGTGCAAGACACTGGGTTAGTACAAAAGTGACCGCTTAACTTACCTTAAGGATTTTTGGTTGGTTCACACATGTTATCTTTATCATTGCAATAAATAGTTATTAAGTACATCTACACTTGAGCACAAAACATTTCCATAATTTATGTAAAAAAAATATTTCGGGTGCTCTTAAAAGAATTCGTGGTCAAAAAAATTTGTATGTTTTAAATTTTCCATTGGCGCACTTCTTCAAATTGTGGACAATACTATGTCGTAATGACGCTTACTATCGAACTATCGTATATGCTTGTGTTTTCTCTAACAGCTGTAAATATTTTCGTTTTACAACTCTATCGTCCTTGCAATAAATGCTTAAAAGGGCGCGCGAGCTGTTGATTTATAGAAGTCAATTGTTGCACCATGGAAGGAAAATCTATTGTCAGTCGTCAGGAACCTGTATTGCATTTGGGTAAATAATAATAAAAATAATTCATTAAGAGAATAACATAAACAAACACTCCGCTTGACAGATACAAATGCACGGCGCAATTTTATCAAGTTTCACAATAAATTGGGCGAGGTGAGTCTTAATATGCAAAGCATATATCACAGAATGTTTTTGATAAAATACATAAATATATATGTTTCTTAAAGTAAAAAAATCATAGTAAAATTATATTTTTATTATTTATTATATTCCACAGAAACCAAGCTCAACAGTCCGCTTTTTTGATCAAACTGATTGTTACACAGTCTTCGGCAGTGATGATTGTGAATTGGTTGCCAAAATTGTGTACAAGTCAACGGCATATTTGCATTTTCTGCTGCCGGATGATAAAAAAGAGACACTGCAGTTTGTAGCTATGAAAAAGAACAATTTTGATTTGGCGGTGCGAGAATTGTTGCTGGTACGTAACTTACGCGTGGAGGTTTATGTGAAGCACAATGATTGGGAACTGGAGTATCGAGGATCACCAGGAAATCTGTTACAGTTTGAAGATATATTGTTTTCTAACAAAGAAGTTTTGGTGGGAAATAGCATAATTTCCTTGCAAGTGAAACTTGAAGAAGGTGCACACCGTCGCGTTGGTGTAGCTGCCGTTGAACAAAATGATTGTACATTCCAACTCCTCGAATTTGTTGATGATGACTTCTTCACGGAGCTAGAAGCCTCTGTGGTTTTGCTAGGTCCCAAGGAATGTCTGTTGCCTTCACTTGATGGAGAATATAGTCCAATCAAAGCTCTGCTGGAACGCAACGGTGTCATGATTACAGTGCATAAGAAGAGCAGCGCCAGCGAGAATAATGATTTAGTGTCAGACTTAAATCGACTGCTTCGTTTTTCCAAAGGACAACAGGAGGATGCCAGCGGGCTAAAGGAACTGCAAATGAAACAGGCCACTGCGGCACTACATTTGGCTATCAAATATTTGGATTTGATCAATGATGCTGGTAACTTGGGTCATTACGAGATAAAGCAATTGGATTTAAATCGGTAAATAACAAATATTTTCCAGTTCTTGTTGCATTTAATGATTTGGTTTTTATAGATTTGTGCATTTGGATTCTGCGGCTGTCGCAGCTCTTAATATAATGCCCAAGCCAGGCACTCATCCTTCTGCGCCCTCCTATCGCTGGCAGAGCATATTAGGCGTACTTGATCATTGTCGAACGCCGCAAGGTCATCGCCTTATGTCACAATGGGTTAAGCAACCGCTGCGCAATTGTGAGATTCTCAATGATCGACACAATATTGTGCAGTGTTTGCTTGAGTCTCCCGAGACGCTGGACACGCTGAACATGGACTACTTGAAACGTATACCTGACATTTTAATGTTAACCAAGAAGTTGATGCGTCGCAAAGCGTCTTTACAGGATTTGTATCGGATTTATCAGGTTATTTTACGTACGCCAAAGATATTGCTGGTGCTGAAGGATCTGGAGAACAGCACAGTAAATAGCGTGCTCTGTGCACCTTTCAAGAATTACCTGGAAGATCTTACGGGTCTTAAGCAAATGGTGGACCAGGTTCTTGACTTTGAAGCTATCGAAAAAGGTGAATATTTGGTCAAGGGTTCTTTTGATGATCGCCTTTTTGAGCTACAGGAAACAATGTCGGAGCTGTACAGCAAAATGGAAAGATGCAAGAACAAATGCAACGAGGAGCTCAATCTGGACAGCAAGCAAGTTAAGCTGGAAAACGTGGCAAAATTGGGATATCATTTTCGCATTACCCTTAAGGATGATTCTGTGCTACGAAAAAACAAAAACTATCGCATTGTGGATGTCATCAAGGGAGGTGTGCGTTTCACATCCGATAAACTTGAAAGCTACGCCGATGAGTTTGCCAGTTGCCGCACGCGATATGAAGAACAGCAGCAGTCTATAATTGAAGAAATCATCCAAGTAGCTGTGGGATATGCAGCACCGCTGACTTCCCTTAATAATGAGCTTGCTCAACTAGATTGCTTGATCAGCTTTGCAATTGCTGCACGTGCTGCACCCACGCCCTACGTGCGCCCTAAAATGCTGCCAGAAGGTGCCGGCCAGCTGATACTTGAAGATGTGCGTCATCCGTGCTTGGAATTGCAGGAGCATGTCAGTTTTATATCCAACAGTGTCGCATTTGATAAAGGTCCGTATATATATATCTATATTTTTTTATTTATATATTTAAATATATTTTTTTTGATTAAGACAAATGCAACATGTTTATAATCACCGGTCCAAACATGGGAGGAAAAAGTACATATATTCGTTCCGTGGGCACAGCTGTTCTTATGGCGCACGTTGGTGCCTTCGTGCCTTGCACTGCGGCTACTATTAGCATGGTGGATTCCATACTCGGTCGCGTCGGTGCCAGTGACAATGTAATTAAAGGCCTAAGTACCTTTATGGTGGAAATGATTGAAACATCTGGTATTATTCGAGTATGTGATTGTTTAACTTTTATTGTTTATTTTTAATTTATTTTTTTTTTTTGTTTAACTTTTTTTTTTTTTCATTTGCAGACTGCAACGGAGAAGTCATTGGTTATTATCGATGAGCTGGGTCGGGGCACATCCACATACGAAGGCTGTGGTATAGCATGGTCCATAGCCGAGCACCTGGCGAAGGAAGCCAAATGCTTTACGCTTTTTGCCACACATTTTCATGAGATAACCAAGCTAGCCGATAGCCTGTCAACCGTTAAGAATTGTCACATGGCGGCCGTGGCCGATGCGGACAATTTTACGCTGTTATATCAAGTACGTCCGGGCGTTATGGAGAAGAGTTTTGGAATACAAGTCGCACGACTGGCCAATTTTCCGGAGCAGATGGTCCAAAATGCCCAAGAGGTGTACAATGAATTCGAAGATGAACACGCAGAGAAACGAAAGGCGGCAGATCAGGCACTGCTCGATAAGATACAAGTGGCTGTAGAGAAACTGTCAACAGCAGGTAATAATACAGAAATTAATGTGGAGGATCTTACGCAGTTGGTTGCCAAATTTGCAAAGGATATCAAGGACTTGGACAGTGATTATTTCAAAGCTGTTCTAGCCACTGCAGAGGCTTAGGTGAGCCTTAAAAACCGCTGTTTTTGAAACAATCCTTAAGTATAGACATTATTTTTTTTTTAAGAATAATAGGGAGTCTTGCATTTATTATTTAAACATTTATTGGTCTTTTTTTCTTATTAGTTGTAAAATGTTTTTTGTTTTTGTTTTTGTTTTTGTATCATTTTTGTGTACATATTGTATCAGTTTTAAACCGTTTCTGTTTTAAACATCAAATTTGCATACGAATTTCACTAATGCTTTGAATTTTCTAATGAAATTATAAATAATTTAACTATTATTTTAATTATTTATATTATTTAAGTTTTTAAGTTTAGTGGACTCTTTGTATTATGTAATGCTTGTCCATGGCCTTGCTTACTTATCGCCCTAACTTTGAAACATTTCACAAAAACCATGAAAAACATTACATTTTATTTTAATTATTCTTTTCGTACATCTTACAACGTTTAAACACTCCAAAAAATAAATATTGTATTAGTACTCGTAATATAAACATTTAATTAGTTTTTTTAGTTTAGTTTTAATATTATTTTAGTATTTTTTTTTTAATTTATATTTTATTTTACCTTTTTTCTTTAGTTTTTGTTAATATTTGTAAATTACATTTAATAGTTAACTGTTTGCGGTTAAAATTTCCATTCTCATTTTGATTTCAATTATCCTTCAATTCAAAATTAGAAATGAATTTTAAAACTTTCATATTTCCGATATCAGTTTTCAAATTTACTTCTCTACTCAATAAATTCATAAAATGTTTCGAAATACGATACAAAGGCAATTAGGTTTTTGGTATTTGGTTTTTCTTGTGTTCATGTTTCCATGTCCATGTTGTTTGTTATGTTTTTTATATATTATTTTTTATTTTTCTCTTCATTTGTTATTTGGTTTCTTGTCTTGTTTTTTATGTAAATGTTGCATAATTTTGTTTAGCTAAAAAATCGTAGTTGCTACAGTAGTTTGCAACTTAACTAAGGTTCTTGAAAATAGTATTGTATACATATATTTCAGGTGGTCCTGTTTTAGATACACTTGCAGGCTGTTCGAAGGCAGTGTCCTTGCAGAATAGGATAGATTGGTATCAAAGGTTTTAATTAAAGCATTATGTGTGTTAGTATAGCATAAGACTCTGGATCGGATTAGTTTACTATCTCTTTAGTATATATCTCCGATATTTTTAATTTCTGACAAATCCGTCACAATTCAAAGTTGAATATCGGAAAATATTGGTTTGAGTATCGAATAATCTGTTTACTCTTAAAGCCTTGATTTTTTGACACTGCCATTTTGGGTCGCTCTGCCTGCAAACGCATTTCATATTCGGTGTTCCGAAAACTCAATTTTAATCTCATACTGAGTGCATGTGTGTGTGCGAGCGTAAAACAAATTTATCGTTATTACAAAATACAATAAAATCGATACAAATACTCGGTTAATATTAAAATACATATACAAAACCATATATAAACTTTGAATTGCCATTAACAAATGTCTATACAAACATTGAATACATTAATATATATATATATATATAATATTATATATATATATATGTGTGTGTGTATGTATAATCTTATCCCTCAGTTTTGTTTTTTATATTTAATTGTATAATTAAAAATCTTTTTGATTGTATACGAAAAAGCTAATGAATTTAGAAAGACTTTCATATATTGTTCGGTTGGGTAAAGGGACGAAATATTTATAGTACTTAGTGTGAAGAAGTGTCCGTGTGAATGTGTATGTCGGCGTTGGTGTGTGTGTGTGTCTGTATGTTTAAATTTACTTTCATTTTATTTATAAAAAACAACTAATTTTATAAAATTACAAAAATAATTGTCATTATCTGAATTATTTTTGCTTACATATTCACTTCTTGTTAATATTTGGCGCAGGATTAACCATTTTTAATTTAAACTATCAAAATTTTCAATGAAACGTGTCCTTTTTATATGACACACACATTTTCCAATAGAGTATGCATAAAAAAACCCTTTTCTTGTTGTGGAACCTTTCAAAGAGTTAAAAGAGCAAAAGTATATAGAAAATCCACTCAAATCAATGTTAAAAATAATAGTTATTCGGTGAAAATATTTCGAGTTTTCGTATCCTTTTGTTTTTGGCTCTTTTAACTGAACTATGATTTTTCTTAACAATTTGTAGGTTTTTGTTTTATGTTTGGCGTACGTTGTAAGTCTACAAGTTGACATTTGGTTGCTGTCTTTGCTAAAGATGTTTGGGGGCTTCAAAGATTGTGCTTTTTGGTATTTGGTTTGTTTCTGGGTTTGACTAGAATTGTACTACACAATAGTTTACAATCTAAAAAACAAACAGATCGTAATAGTATAGTATACAGTATACAGTATATATATACTTATTCCGAATATATATATTTATTAAACTAGACCCGCATAAAGCATCGCGTCAAGTAAAACATCAAAATTATGGTCACCGGCAGCAGCTGAAGCGTTAGACTCAGCCGAGAGGCATTGCCGCAATAGGTAAACAACTCCTCCTGGTTTTTGGAATATAGTGAACAGAAAAATTAAGCAATTAATGATTCATTCAAATCAAAGGTGTCCATTAATTCTTACATCTTCGTGCTCTGTGAAGCATTCCTCAATGCGTCGTCGCTCGTAGAAGCTCATATTGAGCTTGTAACAGGGAAACTCCTGCTCATAGTCGTTTATGCGTTGTGGTTCGGTGGTTAAGCGTACACTTCGCGAAGGCATCAGTACATGGACCACAACGAGAACCAGATTTGAGTTGGGTATTTTCTTGATTATAAATGGACGCGTTGCTGGCGCCTCTACCCAGTCATTGATGTCCACTAACGTCTGGGGCTGTAAGGCATATAGCGTGGAACGCATGTCGCAGGGCTTGTAGGTGGGTTCCGGTTCTGGTTTTTTAAATATGATGTTATCATCATCGTCCTCGCCTTTGGGTTTGGCTGCTGATGAGGTATCGGGATGCACAGCCACATACTCATCCTCTATGTCATCCACATACTCAATGACTATTCAAATAATACAAAAAATTTATTTTCACTTTCTTTACAAGATTACCTCTGACCACTTACATGGCGCACCCTCTGCCCACCATTGTACTTTTTGATATTGCCAGAAAAACTGGACTATTAGCCACTTCCACGCCAGGCCCAAAAGTTGCAGGGGCTGTAAGTTTGGTACCATGATAAATTACGATCTAATTATTTGGGAGTTTTAAGTTACATGCAACAGACTGTGTCCATCACTGGGAGATGTTGGCTCCACTTTGCACTGCTTCTGATAGTCATAGACTTCGATACTCTTGAAGATTCCTCTTTGGACCATGACTGCCATCACATCACCATGAAATTCGCCGAAGAATTTACCAGTTGTGTTCTTGACCTGACCAACAACAATGTACGCATTGTTATCAATTACTACACAGTCGACGTCGTCATCCAGGCAAATGGGGATGCACTTATTGCACTGCAGGAATATGCATGATAATAGGAACTTTGGAAGATGTTTGACTACTCTCAACTTACATGATCCACAGCAGTAATATTAAAGAAGCGGTCCCACATAAGTTGGTGGGAGAATTGAAATCCGACAACACATGCCGGTGCCTCCTTGCCACCGTCTCGTGGGAAGATAGCGTGGGAAGCGGTCACTTTAAGTTCGCTGTCCTCCAAAGGATCATCGAAATGTTTTATCGAGTACACGAAACTTTCGCTGCTCTCTTGGTGATGTTGAAGTATGGCGCTCTTGTACCAGGTTTCGTCAATGGCTGTCGTGTGATAGTCGCCAAACTCCTGATCCGTGTCCACTTCAACTTCTCCAAATATAAATTGCCAACGGGTCAGACCACTCATAGTGGCCACAAATCGCAGGCTGGCTCCAAAGCGTTCAATTAGCTGCCGTTCCTGTTCATTCTCGAATTTCCATTCTCCGTAACTGGAGTTGGTCACTTTGGCATCAAAGATGAGCAAGTGCACCAGCTCCTTGTTGCAATAGTAGGCATCAGCATCGAGCAGATTACGAATGCAGTTGACTACGAAAAGGATTGGGACTCGTTTTATTGCTGTATTTGCATGGGCATAAAATTGGAAACTCACGGTTGTTTTTATTATTCCAATCGGACTCATCCTCATACTGTTCCCGCCATTTCCAATTAGGCTGCATCATCTTTACCAGGAATTCCCGCAGCTCACGTTCAGGTGTTTTGAACTCGTGTCCTTCCAGGTAGTGGTATTTGCAGTAGACCCTGAAAAACACTTAATAAATTAAAATATCATATTTCACAAGGGAAAAAGGACAAGGTACCAATCGGGATGAATCTTCCAATTGTCGCCAATGAAGAAATCGGAAATATTAATCTTCTTGTGCGTATTTTTATCCACTTCATCTCCAACTTTGATCCACGTCTTGCCGTAATCGCTGGGCATGACGATGCCCAGAGTGAACGGTGTGTTGGGCAGTGGAGCGAAAAAATAATCCTGTTTCTCCCTGGAAACGCGACGCATTTTGTCGTAATGGAATTTCACGGAAATATCTCTAAACTCATTGGCTTCATGATTCACCATGGCCTTGCGTATGTTTAAAATAGAATCGCCTGGCTCTCGTGGACTCTGGTCCTCGAACAGATGCTCCACTTCGGTAAAGTCAATGCTGTTATAATTGGGATTCATTTTGCCATTGGACTAAAATCATTTATATTAGCTTAAAACTCAACTAAATCCAGGTAGAGATTTGGGAATTACTTACACCAATGGGTCGCAGATCTGGATGAAGCAAAACATAGCCATTGTTGGACACTACAAAGGAGTAGCCGTTCACACCCAACTGGAAAGATTGGTAAGTCATAATCAAGGTCGGGCTAAACTCAGGGAGTACCTACCTTGTAGGGCAATGTAAGTTTGTTAATGTCCTCGACGGGCACATCTGTGCCGGCTACGCCCAAGAGTCGAGCTCGCAGACTTGTGCTATTCTCACTGCGGTAGGTTCGGTCAAATGCCGGAACGCCCACCGCAATCATGAGACGCGGGTTATTTTCCGTGGACGTTTTAGGATCGTACTAAAAATAATGGCAATTATTTAGAAACACAAGTTACGCTGAAAGTGTTTGAAGTTACCGTTTTGTCGGTGAATGCATGCGTCCAGGTGGGCGGATGCTGGGTGTTTTGTAGCACCAAAGGCGTGGCAATAACATCCACATACTTCAGTACCTCCTCATGCACCTCGTCCAAAGACTGCACATGCGAGTAATAGCCACGGTTTAAACAAGCCATCCATTGAATTTCACGCACTTTGGTAACGTCCTTGCCAAGGAGATACGTAAAGACCCGTACATTCATTCTAGAGGTTCCATTCTCTCCATTGCCCCAATTGTACTTTTCGAATATTTCAGTCGTGTTGCCGGCAACGCCATCGGTGACCAGCATAATGGCCTGATTGCATGTGGACGTTTCATTGCAGCGTCTTCTATTATAGTAAGTGCGGAGAATTTGGAAGGCTTCCTCATAGGCGAGGGTTAGGTTAGCGTAGCCTGAGGGATCGGGCAGCTCTGCAATATTCGAATTAAAGACCTCGATGTTCTCGGGTGTCGCCTGTACGAGTGTTCTCCCAAAGCATTTTACAATTGGCTCCACCTCCTTTGAATATTGAAAGATTGTAAAGAAATCATTGTTGGAGAAGGTGTCCAGGATGCTGCGTATCGTAAACTTGGCAATATGCTTTCGATGACCGGTCATTGAGCCCGAGTGGTCCATCAGTATAACAATGTCCTTGGAGCATGTTGCAGTTTCAATGTACCACGATCGTTTACGGCAATCATAGGTATCAGCATCTAGCTTGTTGGCGCTCGGTTCTGCCCACTGCAGGCCAGGAAAATGACGCAGAATACCTGTGTCGGAGCCAAAATATTGCCAGGATAAAGCCGGATCAGATTGGTAATTCTGAACGAATACATTATCCAATTGCTCCGACCATTGTATTGTCTTCAGGACGTGCGGCGCACGATCCCATACATTTGATGGCACATGAACGGAACTATGCTCCGTATCCACGGATATGTTGTAAAAATGCGTGTCGGGATTCAGCTGCATATCATGATACATATACGAAAACTCCGCTTCATTCTCACAGAGATCTTCGGAGCTGTTTCCGTTGAATTTGGAAAACTTACTGGAGAAGTATGTGTAGTTTTTCAAAGCGTATGTGTGATTATATTCAAAGCTTTCGAAAACTCTTTCAGCCTCTTCCTGTATGCAGCGAACTGCGTCCATTTTGCGGGCCAACATTTTTCCTACATTTGCTGTTATCGACTTAATTAGCTCCGTACCATTTTTAAGTTCCACACGCGCGTTGTATTCCTTGTATTTCTCTTTAATCTCTTGCGACTTGGTCATCTTTTCCGCCAGCATAAACAGCTCGTCTCCAAACTGAGTCGCCCATTTGCCAACACTGTAACAGTTATAAATTAATTCAAATAAGAATTTATAATTTTGAACGAATGCCTCGGATCGATTATTACATCGATAATTAAACATATGGCAGCCCCATTTACAATGCTTTTCTTAAATCTAATGTGACCAGCGCTAACTGGATTGTAATGATTTTCTTATTGGTATTAGCAAAAAATCAATCTAGTCATGGTATTAACATAATTGATAATTCAACCTAAAATTAAATTAAAAGTAAATTACAAATTACATATTATTTTCAAGAGATCCTTTACTCTTGCAGAATATGCTTTATATCGATTAGAGCATCGATAAAGTACCGAAGGTAAATGCAAACCATATGGCAACCTCCTTTATAGTGCGCGTGTTTCCTTAAAGTGGAATGTCAACCACCTGTCGACTTGCAAACAGAACAAAGCTACTAACTAAATTAGTACACATATCGGTCTCAAGAGTGTTCGTAACGAGTAGAAGAATGTTATCATGCAGGAGGCAGCAAATGGGTTGAGCTATGCGTGATAAATAAAATAGCCAATAGCCTGCCTCTACACACCGCCCTTTAAGCAGCGACGCGAGCGTCGGGCAGAATCAGCTGTGTTTTTGTTTTTGCGTGCGTGTGTGTGAGAAATCAACAAGTGCCCAGCCAATGCGCGCGCAAGTTTTCTAATTCGCTCCTAAAAACTTATGTGCCATTTTCTCTTTTTATAAATTGTGCTCTTTAATTGATAGTCGTGAGTTGTTACAAATTTAGTTAATCGGGCATACAAATTTGTAATTATTGCTTTTTTTTTTTAAATGTTTTTTTTCATGTGCTTGTGAATGTATATAATGTGATATATTTTGTTAAGTTTGCTATTTTCCCGTAATAAGTGATGTTCGTGATATTTATTTTATTGTTAACTATTATTTAATTATCTATTATGTATTTATTATTAAATTATTTTTATAATTGCAAGTGTTTTTTTTTTTTTTTTGTGCCTATATATATAATGCAACCTTGTGTTGAATAAATTAAAAAAAATAAATAAATTAATGAAGTGTGGCTCATTATTTTAGTAAAATCATCAACCTTCTCGGGAAATTCCCAAAAGGGTAACAATTATAAGATTCTGGTAAGTAAAATAGTAAAGTTTGTTTTTAATTAAGTTTTATTTTTTAAACTAGTTTAACTGTAAAGTTTCCAATGTATTTTATAGGGTATAAGTATTTTTGATATTTTGTTTATTATTTTTACTCATGTCGAGAAGAAGAGCCTGCGCAATACTAAAATTCTCTTAATAATCTGTTTATTGTTCTCTTTATCTCTTAAGTCACTCTCTTTACGATTGGTTTAACGGCTTTGTAAAGGCCGCTGCCGGCGGCGCTGTTGCGGCCATTTTCAATTCACTACTTTGACTGTTGTCGCTTTGCCTTTGACACAGTTATTCGCCGTCTTTCAAGTGCTTCTGCCCTCGTCACTTTTTCCCTCTGCTCATATGAAACATGAGGGCGCCATTGTTATTTATTTGATGTTGTTGTTGCTGAATTACAGATGAAATTTATTTTTTATTTTAGTGTTCAATTACATGCTCAACATTCCTTTCGGCCATTACCCAGCGAGCAGCTCTCATCTGCTCATCTGATTGTCTCGGATTGTTCCCAATGGCCGCAGAGCTTATCTGCACTATATTTGGGTTCTGGTCGTCATCTAGTCATCGGTGCGGGGGCGTACGTAGTTCAAGTCGATTGCCAAGTTTTCCCATACACAATGTGTTTTTATTCATCTTCTTTTTTTTAAGCTTTTTGTTTTATTTTGTCTCTTTTCGTTTTTATATTGTAAAAACTACATTTAATTTTTGTGCTTTTCCTCATACACAATTTTGCGCATGGCAAAGAAGTTTGGAACCATAAAAATATCACTTTGTATTATCAATTAGTCTTCTCTTTAAATTTATTAACGCAAATGCATTAAAAATTTTATTTCTGTATAAAAAGCAAGTATAAATCTTATCATGTGGCACGAGTCAGGATTTCTTTTTTATCTTTTTTAGAATGAGGCAATCCTTTTTAAGACGATCAAACTGATTCTTGGGAATGTTTATTTTATAAACACTTCAGGGAAATTTCTTTTTTGAACTTTTAATGTTCAACAATTTAAGCTTTTCGTTTTTATTTATTTAATATTTATAATTAAATAAAAGGGATTTATTTTTTTTTATTTGGAAATGTTTTCCAAAAATCAAAAAAAATATTTAGTTTTATTTTTTTTAATATCATTTCTTTTTTATTTCTCTATTAATTTTTTATTTTATTTATTTATATTCATTTCCTTTATTTTTTGTATTAATTAATAGAATTATTTTCAAAATATTAATAGTTATTTTTCGTTCGACTGTATTTTTTCCTTATAGCTTTAAAGTCGGTGTATTTGGGACGATGATATCATTGGATATATAAAACTATTGTGTCATGCCATAATTTAATTAATTAATAAATCTAAAGGCTTATCATGACATAGGGAAATTTTCCATTTGGTTTTCAGGGTGTTGGTCGACGCTTTCATTTTGGTCGCAAGGATTGGCCGGCAGATTTCCATTTTAATGGCCTACTGATTGGCTGCCTCTTCGTGTCAGGCGGCAATGACGAGGAGTCCGTTAATAATAATTTCTTTGTGATTTAATTACATTTCCTAATTGTATTTACTCAAGTCGCAGCCGCTATTTGGACGCCGCCTCTAGTTAGGTAAAATCGACACGCCTTCTCGCGACCCACAAATATAAACAGAAAAAATATAGGAAAATAAATATAAACATGTGTGTGCGTGTGTGTGTGAGTGTGTGCAAGGTCTCCAAACAGTTTGTGGCGTCAAATTAATTGCATGACTTTCAGCAGCACAACAAAATGTCCAATAAAATATGCATTACGGGCAAATGTACCTGCTGCTCCTGGCCCCAAGTCAACATGTCAGACAAATAATTTCCTTTTTATACGACTTATGAGAAGCGGGCCCAAAGGCACTAAGAACCCAATACCCTACGCCCAACACCCAACAGCCAAGAGCCAACAGAACCCAAGACCCCCACAGTACGGCAATAAGAAAACAAGGGAAAGTCTCAGTCAGCCCGAGAGCAGCTGAGCTTGTGGGCAAATTCGCTGACGCAGAGTCTCCTGCACGCGAAATGAAAACTCGAAACAAAGAAGAAACGCGTAAACACGCAAAGAGCGATGGGCGAATAATTAAAATCTGTTTATTGACTACTAAACACCCTGCTTTAATTTCGTATGTGGCACAGTTATTTTTAAGCACTCGTTAAGTGTTAAACATAAGCCAAGTTGAGGGTTAAGAGGAGACTCTTAAATTCGGGAAGGCATTTAAAAGCTGAGCCTTGGGAAACCAAAGATATGGGATTTTTTAGGAATCTACAGATAATTGAAAATTGAATTTTTAAGATAATTTAATTCAGATAATTTAAGGCTTTTAATTGTCTAGTTGTTGATAAAGTCCTCCTAGACAATTAAAGTCCTGTAGCTTGGGACAGCTTCTTTGTGGAATGATCTGGCCTCAGTTTGAGGAATGCTAAATTGCTCTGAAATCACATATGCTGAGTCCTGCACCCTGCAAATTCCCCAAACGCACATGCTCATCTCATGACACACAGGGCATTCGATAAGAAAACGTGAGGCAATGGCGGCTGCCAAAAAAAATTAGCATAAATGTAGAAAAAATTAACGAGAGACGTTGACAACGTGACGAGGACAAGAGCAATGGGAGGGGGGTGGTAACGAGGACGGGACGTTCAGGACAACAGGATTTATGATGGCAATGATGATGATGATGCTGATGATGGAGAACACGCCCTTTAATTGACATGCCTGCAACGCGCCAAAAACATGATCCCATTTCGAATATCCCCCATTTATCATTTATCATTTATCATTCATCAGGCTTGAAGCCATTGGAAATGCGAGATGCGCGATGCGAGATGCGAAATGCGAGATGTGATGTGAAATTTTGATTGCAATTGGGGCTTAAGAGAAGAATAAGGAATACTTACGCTTCGTCCGCGGCAGAGGCGTGCACCAGAATGGATGAGGAGCCGCCATGCGGCGTCGCTGGCGGACCGCAGAGGAGCAACAATAACAACGGTTGAGAGGCGAGAAATGCGGTCAAAATGACAGCAAAATGTGTCATCAACTTTTCGCATTTGCTAAACATTTTGCTAGCATTTTCCGGTCGTTTTATGCCTTGCACACCAGCACACACACAGACACGATCACGACGACTCACGACTTCAACAGTCACGACTCACGACTCACGACTCACGACTTACGACTCACACTGACACTGGCACTCGCACTCGCACTCAATTAATGCACTTGCACTTGGACACACATGCGTTTAACTTGTGGATTTCAAATTGAAGCAACAACAACAACAACAAAAAATGGCTTAATTCTTGGCCAACAAATTTGGTATACAATTTTGGGTGGAGTCGCGACGTCAGCAGCGGCGCTGGCGCCAGTCGTTGATTTTCGTCAGTTATTTTCACCACACACACACACACACATGAACCCACACAGCTGCACTAGCCAAGCGCGGCGTATGCGTAGTTTTTAAAATTATTGTGCGACCTTTAATTTCAATATAATTCCAATTCTTTGCTCAGAATTTCTTGTTCCTAATTTTCGTGTTCAATTTTGTATTTTTCAACTGCACACCGAATATCTTTTTCCCTCAGCTGTGCGTATAATTTTCTATATATAAACTTTTGCTCTTAGTGCGGGGCCCGTCGTTTTGATTACACATATGGCACACTGTCACTATACGAATACATGTGCCTGTATGTATGTATGTATGTGTATGTATGTGTGTCTGTGTATGTGAGCTAGTACGTGGCGTCTGGGACTGTGTGCGTGTGTTTGAGTGAGTGAGTGAGTGAGTGTTGTTTGTGTGTGTGATGTTCGTCGTGTTCGCACTTTTTATTTATCCGCCTTTTTTCGGTTACCGCCAACGTTGAAGAGCTGCGACTGACTAACTGGGAAAATCGGAAAATGTGAAAATTACTGAACATATCGCCAACTTGCCCGAGAGCCTGTGAATCCAAGAGCGAAAGTATTTAATGCTCTGTGTCCTATTTTTAGTCTCTCTTCTGCTTGCCTCTTCTCTCTCGCTCCTTCCCTCTCTCTCTCTCGCTCTATATATATGCATATATGGCTCTCTTTCGCTCCGCCTCTTTCTCTATCTCTCTCTCTTAATCCCTGCTCCACTCGATTGCCTCCATACTCCCCCTCCCTCTCTCTCACTCTATCTTCCATTTCACTTGCGTCGCCTTTCGACCATTTGCCTTGTTTACGTTTCCTTTGCCCATCAAACAGCTGTTTTGGCCAGCTTTTCCTTTGGTTTTTGGCTATTGATTTTGTCATGAGGGATTCCGTTAGAATCTTCCCATACACGCGTGTGAAATTCCATGTGTTCTTTCCTTCTTATTCCCCATTCTGCTTTGCGCCGCATATTCACAACAGAGAGCGGCCTCTGCCCATGCCTCTGCCTCTGCCTCTGTCTCTGTCTCTGCCTCAGCTTTAAGAGCGACCGCCTGGCCCATAGGCTCCGACATTCTGGGAATTCTATGGGGCTTGCTTTTTATTTGTTGTGTGGATAAAAAGACTTATAGAGTGTGTCTCTATTTCTTTTTTTTTTTTTTTTTGGGAACATGTGTAATCGCTCAATCGGCTCATAAAGCGAATAAATATTTAGACTTAATTCAAAGTGAATAAATATTATGAATATTTTTGAATTCATTTTGAGAGTTATTAATGCGGATTTCAGATTTCAGATTTCGAATTTCGAATCATTTATTTCTCTTTGGATGATAGAATATTTATTGGATTTGATGTTCTGGGTAAGGTATGGGACTTAAACACCGTTTACTGTCATGTGTCCTGTGTCCTGTGTCCTTTGGAGCTTCGTGTGCAACTGTTAAATATTTATCATAATACAAATTTGATTGAAATAAATTACCGTTAAGCCCCTTTTAATTTTATGAATAATTAATGCGCTTTCGGTGGCTGCCGTTAATGTTTCATAAATTCAAATTCGACGCCAGGGAATTTTCTCGCATATTTGCGCGGAATCATTTTTAGCTGTGCTTAGCATGAAAAACCAATTTTCGGTCGGCATAATAACAACAACATTTGAGCCAGAGAACGCATACATGAGCCTGTGTGTGAGTGTGTGTGTGTGTTTACACGTATCTCCAACTGCGTGTGGTAGTGGCTGTGTGTGGGTGTGGGTGTGTGCGAGTGCACACAAGCGTATGGAAAACACAACAAAGTTCAAGTGTGTGCCTGCCGCAGTCACGATTCACACATCACACCAACAACAACAAGGATATGTTGAAAGGCAACAACCATAGCTGGTAAGCCGGGCAGGCCAGGACAATGCGGTTGAGCTCTGGCCCGCTCTCCGCATGGATGATGATGACGATGATGACAACGCACTTAGTCAAATTTTTAATGAACTCAAGAACGTTTTACTTTTTTGCAAAACAAGAAGAAAACAGAAAGCATCTACAACAACAACAGCAGCAACAACGACAACACCAAGGAAAATAACAGCAACAACATTTGAGCAGCACAAGGATCTCAACAAGGACAGGTTTTTTTTATTTTTTTGGTTTTTTAGTGCAGTTGCCTGTAGTTGGCTGCAGTTTGTTGAGGACAGTGGAAAACTCGTGAGTGGCATTTTCCCGAGGTAGGCTTAATTACGAGCTGTCATTTTGCATAGCATACTTTTCAGGGCAGCGACAGGGGCAGCGCCCGCTCTGCATGATAATGACCATAATTTGTGGCAGATGGCAAACACGAGTCTGCCGGATGGCAGAAGATAAGTGTGCCTTTCTCGCTGCCGGTAGTTGAACATGTACATGTATATATGCATGTCTGTAAGTGTGTGTGTGTCCGTGTGAGGTTGGATATTTAAACGTATCCTGGCATGCTCTGAAACTTTTTGGGGCTGTGTCATGAAGCCAAACACTCGCCTCAGTTACACAGCCACAACCGCATAAAGTTGTCTGTGTTCATTTCATTTCCATGGCTGGGGAATGAGACCCGCGTAACTGTAAGTGATAAAATCCTGGCAACGTGTAGCCACCTTAGGTGACATCCTTTGATCTTGATTGCAGTTTAATTAGTAGCGAACAGACTTACTTGACACTTAATTACCAGTGTCAGCATTACAGCCAAACAATTTGAACCTTCATCTCATCGCTGCACAGAGAAGGGAGGAAGGTGGAAGGTAGGATTGGGAAAGGGGCGGGGATCACCTTCAACAACTGACAGAGCAGAAAAAGGAAACCTATCGAAATGAATCGAATCGAATCGAATCGAATGCCTCCAAGCATATCATAAACTTTTACCAATACGAAACTTTTGTCTGCTTTTCATTTCTCCTTTTAAAAAGTCCCTCGAGGACGAACCTCTTCAAGCACACATTTCGTAACAAAAACTTGCCCGACTCCTTTTTTTTCCTTCTTTGTCGGTCGCTCATAAAAACGAATTGATAATCAGGAAAATGATAACAAAAAAATAAAAAATGAACATAGAAGAGTAGAGACACTGAGAATAAAGGGTGTCTCTTTAGAAGCAAAACTGTACACTCACTACGTCTTCGAAGATGACGCATAACACAGTACCATAATTGATTTTAATGGGACGCCACTGTAAAGCTGCAATTTGTTTTGACGCATTAAAAAGTCAATTATCCTTTATATTCTATTGTCGAGTAATGCCTATTAAGGCGCTAGATGAAGAGTGAATTTATTTGGGGAGTTTTCTTGGTCTACTACCAGCCAAAGCACCCTGTATTTGAGTAGTGAGTGCTCATCAATTGCTTTAGCAGTCACCTATTTTCTATGTCGCTTGACTGCGCCTGAGTGCGAACACCCATAGAGGGGGCGGCAACGAGAACGACAATAACAAGAACGACAGTCGTAAGAACGACAATCATGGGAATGACAACGAATTGAATAACAACAAAAACAACAGCTTTTGGCAAAGCAACAAAAATGTGAGCAACAATAACTGAACTGAAGGCACTCCGACGGTAGGAAAACACACGAAACAAAAGTAATTAAAAAACAACAACACTTTTAACAGCAACAATCCTGGTAATTGCAACAATAACAACATCAGCATCAGCATCAGCAACAACAACAACAACAACCACAACAACAACAATAATAACAATGCCAATAACAATGTCCATAACAATATAAACAACATAAACAACAGTTTAAAATATTACAACAATTTCAACAAAAATGAAACTGCCAATAACTATGACAATGCCAAGAGTTACTACACTGGCGTCCAAAAAAATGACTACCAAAGCAGAAACGACAATAGCAATGGAAACGGCAAACAGCAGCACAAAAAAAGCACTAACAACAATGGTAACAACACCAATTACAACAATGCCAACAAAAAGCAGTACAAGCAACAACAACAACAACAACAACATTGACAATGTTTAAGCCAACAACATTGAAATGAAATGAAAAAAAAATAAATGAAAATTGCTCAGAGGCTGACACCAACTTTCGGCTGTCACCGGCGTTGGGCTGGTGCCAATTGCGCGACAATTTTTGTCAGGATTCTATTTTGCTCCTTGGGCACATGAATATTTTATGGATTCCTCGTAATGCATTTGTGATATTTTTGGAAGCGATTGTACCGAGCAGGAGGAGGTAGTGAGGAGGGGGAAAAGAGTAGGGGGAGATAAAGCGTCGGTGCAGCTCGTGTTTATATTCAAGGGGAAAAAGCTCAATATATTTTTTGGACATTTTCGATTGCTGCAGTTGATGGTGGGGGGCAGGCGTTAAAGTAATCTTCTCCTGCTCCTCCTTGTTCACAACACCCTTCCTCCCACCCTTCCCTTCCCTTTCCGACTTCTATCACCAGACCAGTTAAGCTTTAAAACTGTTTGGGGCATCCTTTGGTGACCGCGCCCATTGTATCTGTTACTTGTTATTTACAGTTGGTTGGCAATGTTTTATGTGGCAATGGCCAGCAGTTCGTTCTGACCGCAGGTCCTTAACCAAAATGTGGATGCCAATGGTAAAATGTCCTTGTACGGTGTGCAGGTTACGGCGTGTGGCGTATGACTGTGTTTTAGTGTGTGTATGTGTGTGTGTGTGTGCTGTGCAGTGGGTGGAAATAATCGTACCCAAAATGAGAAAAAGGACGAACATTTCTGACCGAGAAAGAGAAGAGGGGAATGATAGAAGAAAAGAGAGGGAGAGAGGGAGAGAGAAAGTGCAAGGGATTGCGTGAGGGAGAAATTGAAACTTTGGAGAAGTTGACATGTTTGAAATAATATACAATATGATTGTCGTGTCCTTTGTGGACGGATGCGGTGTGGGTGGGGCCTCCGGCGTCATTCGACTGTTGGCTTTGGAGCCTCATTGCTTCAAGCATTTTAATTGCATATCCGGTGTACGAAGTGTAATAATATCTTCAAGTTCAGAGCACACAAAAAGTATCCTTAATAATGGATTCTCGTTCCTGGCGCGACTCTACGTAAGAGCACAGAAATGTGTCCTCACGTCGAGGAGGATTGTAATTTATGAACTTGTGCCCATTTGAGCCGTAAATAATGGCCACTCCAGCTCGTGTCCTTGTATCCTTTTTGCTCTCACACACGCCTACACACATACAAACACATAGCCTGGGACATGTTGTTGACATTTTATTGTTGTTTCTCTGCACATAAAGGGAGGACTTTATATACATTTGTGTATGTATTAAATAGTTGTCCTGTGTGCGTGGGTGAGTGCGTGTGTCAAAAGGACGATAAGTCCACATTTTAATTTATTTGTTTATTTATACGTTTGGTAATTTGTAATTAGCATCAATGCAGTAACAGCCACATCATCGGCACGTGTCCTTCCTTGCTTCATTTGAATTTGAGTTTGTGGCCTGTGTGCGGTTTTCGAAACTGAAACCTCTAATTAGTCGGTCGTTAATCGAGATTGGCAATTAAATAATTGATTTATTAATTTCGAATACAATTGATAAGCCAAAACACATTTCATTTTATTATCCACATCCGCATCCGCATCCGCATCCGCATCTGCATCCACATCCACGTTCAGTCGACAATTAAATCTAAGAGAGTCCAACTTGAAATGTTATTTATTTCTCAAATTTCTTAAGCCTGTTTATCTACTCTGAAAGGACTAGCCACAAGCAGTGGCTAAGGACCTTCTTGTCTGCCAGTCACTTATCCTTAAACAGACACAGCCGCAGCAGCAGCTTAAAGCAACTTCATTCCTTTTATATCCACACAAATTGACCCAATTTGTTATCCTTAATTGTTCTTGCTTTCAATTGTCGAGGATTTGAAATGGAAAACCAGGACATCTTCTAATTTTATTATAATTACAATTATTATCATTATTATTTCAATTCAAAGGGCACTTACTGAATGTCAATACTAATCTATCTTAATGTGGCCCAAAGTCCAAGAAGTTCGTTTTGCTTTTTAATTGGCCGTGGCTGTGAGTCCTTATTCAGAGATTTTCCCTTGAGCCGTCGGCTAATTCGCGTCACTCCTTAATTCATCCTGCAGTGGAAACAATCTGGCCGCTTGCTCAATTAATTAGGCGAAAGGGAAAACAAAAACAAGAAAGCGGCAAGAACACAGGATATTTTGAAGCAAATGATGCCCGAGCCTCGCTTCAGGGCAGGACCTCAACAACTTTAATAAATTGTTTTCGGTCGGTTTTGGGTTTCAGCCAACTCGACGATGATTATAAATAGATATTCTCCCTTCTGCAATCGATAATTTGCTTTGTTGGCCAGAAAGCTCTTTGGGAGGTTAATTGAATTTACTGCAGGCAAACTAAAAGTCCCCGAAGTCCTCTACATAAATGAATTTTGTCACACACTATGGAAATGTCCTTATATAGATTCCGATAAACTCTCACCTGTAGTAGTTGGAGAGCATCAATTAATTTCCATTGACACACGAACAGTGGAGTCCACCACAACCGAACGGAATCTGCGGCCGTCAGGAGTCCTTAGCTTAACGAGCCCGAGTCCTCCAACCAGAATGATGAACCGAATCCGCTGACCAGGCAGCACCTACTAGTTGGTTGTCAGTCCCCATTGTGTCCTTGACAGATGATGGGCGTTATATGATTTATGGTCATGCATGTTGTCCCTAAAAGAATTTTCCTGTATTCTCCCTCCTCCCTCCTCCCTCCCTCCACGCTTTTTGTCAATCTCAGGCATTCAGGCATTCAGGCAGTGAGGCATTCGGGCATTTCGACATTCGGTCATTCCAGTAAATAGGAAAAGTGTCCGTCATTCGGGGAATTTGGCTACTTCACAGGCGACGAGGCGACATTCAGTTTTTTCCCGATGCCCGAGACGATTTCTTTTGGGGTTAAGGCTATAATGAAAAAAAATGGTATAAATGGAGGATGTTCAAAATACAGACATAAAAAGAATGTTAAATGACAGTCAATTTTGCTTAGTGTGAACATTTTTCCAGCCGACACATAAAGCAGTTCTTTTATGGATAATCACTTGCTTTTTTCTCTGTCGAAGCTCTTCTTACATCCTTAACCCTTTAAAACGTATAAAATGTAAATAAAAGCAGAGGCTTTTCCTTTACTATATATGTATGTGTATATATATGTACATATATATTTTCCCGATCAGCAGTCATTCGTTATGTCCTTTGGAGGCTTTAAAAGCCAAGGATACACAAAATGTTGTTTAATCATTTGCTGACAGGATGAAGCTTAATAAATATTTTGTATTTATTTTATTTAACATGTGTCACTATTTTGGTCATGACTGTAGCCCTCAGGTTCGGCACTGTGAGGCTTTCTGCTATTTAGGAATTAAAATAATAATTAAATATATAAATAATTTTAAAATAATTCTCGGCTATAAATTATAAATTATATTATATCTAAATTTGATATTTTTTCTCTGGGGAATTATTTTATTTGATTAATGAAATTCCGTTGCTAAAATTGAATCCTTTAAGGAATAATAAAATTACGTAATTTTCAATGTTATTATGACTGTCACTAGTCAGCCTTACATAACCTTAACCTTCGAGAATCGCTCTCAAGGATAACTTGACTTCTCGGCAAAGTTTCTGATGGAAAATCCATCATTTTACCTCAGGAAATTTGTAAATTTTTCATGAAGTGGAAAAGTTTACAACTTGTGCACCTTCATTATAAAATTGTTGGAAGGAGCAAGGACCATCAGCTGCTGGGGTCAACTCATTATTCTAAGAAAACACTTCACAGAACATCGCGCCATCCAAATTGATGTCAGCCTCCTCTTTGTGCGCCTCAGTTAATCCAACAAAGACCACGGAATAGTTAAGCCCGAGGCGATAATTTTGCTCCCCCCCTCCTCCTCCCCCCGCATCCTTCCTTTCGACAACAAAGCAACTGTAAAATGACAATGGACGAAGATGGGAGAGTTAAGGACAGAATGTGTTGTTGGACACCGAGCAACTGTCATTATGCAACTAATTAAAATGTCAACAATAAAGATGATGGTTGCTCCGATGCGAAGGCGAATGCCACAAAGACAGAAAGGATTCTCTTGAATGGCTGCACACCCATCGGTAGTACATTTAGGGATCCTTTCAAGTGCCGAAATGCACTTAATGGTCGGTCAGCAGCTTTAGTGCTTTGGCAAAGGTAGCGTCGTCATCAGGACACAGTCAGGACATGGAGGACTCGTACAGACATCCTTCTGACGATTGGCAGAATTGTCAACACTTGGCCGTTTAGTTTCTCAGTCTGTGTGATGTGTCAATATCTGTCGATATCTGTGGGTGGGTGGGCGGTTGGTTGTGTTCTGCGTCCTGTGTGGGAGGTGTATATGTGTGTGTCTGTGGGCCGTACACACATATCAATGTGGCTTTGTGTACCACACCACCGGTGTGATTTTGTCTTGAATATTCATATGCCCACAGCAGATGCGAACATGTGCACATGTATTAGTGGCTGGCATTCATGCATTATGCAATTGATGGAATACCTGGAAAAGCACCAACAGCAACAAAAACCAAGCCAATGTTGAGCATCAAATACCCGAGCTCAAAAGTGGCTATCAGTTGCTAAGTGGCAAGCTAGTCATGGAATCAATAGTTGAAGTAAGTGATTTTCATATGACGAGTATTCCCTGAAATCAATTGAAGATATATTTTAAAGAAGAAAACTGAGTAATTTTCAAAGTTACACAAATCGATGGAGCCTGAAATAGCACAAGACTTCATGCAATTTGCTTAATTAAGAAAGTTAACGATTTCAGTTTAGTGGTGACAAAAAAATGCGACCAGCACGTCTATTGCATGAACTCATATTTGAGCCACCACTGTACACTAGGTTGTAGAACAGGATGTGTGCCAAAAAGCTAACAGTTGATTTTTGGCCACATTCAAAAGCTGAAGCTTTTGCGTTTCGTAACTTGAAGCTTTCTTTTAAAACTGACAATTTATGCTGGTAGTTCCGGAAATAGTTAATAGATGGCTCTTTGAGCCGTTTAACCGTTGACGAATTGCGAAGGAAAATATTAATTAATTTATTATATGTTTTGAAATTGTGAATAGTTTACCAATCAGTTAAATTAATAGCATTATTCATTAAGCAAATTGACACATTTTTTGCAATTTTAAACACAAAATTTCTTTAAGCTTTTTTCAAAGGAATTTCAATTGCAAACACAGAAACAAAAGCAGAAATTGACCTCAATTTAATTGTTTTCCGTAGATAAAACGATGCGTGTGCATCAGAGTGTGTGTGTAGAAAGAGTGTGTGAAAGTGTGGATGATATTCATGACAAATATTCGATTATTTTTCATTAATATGGCATTATTGATATAAATGCAATTTCTGTATGCGTAATTAAATTGCTTTTTACAAGTCTGTTGCGCATATAAAAGTAATTTATCGTTCAGGTTAATCCGTTATAATAAAGATAATCGTGTTAACAAATGCATTCATACACGCGCGCGTTCACACACATAAAAAATCCCCACACTCACACACACACACACACACACACACATGATGCTGTGTTAAATTGATTTTTTAATATATAAATAAGGAGGTTGAGAGTTTGTTGGAATTCCTCAAACGAGCAGCAGCTTAAATTTTGATTGATTTACACATTCAAAAATTCTCACATAGCCAACCAATTGAATGGCCGCGGTGCTTCCTCTGCCGACCGCTCATTGCTCGTGGGTCGTGGCTCGTGGCGCCACCATAGCCGGCAGGACAAAACCCTATTCATCATAAATTCCAACAATGGTATATGGGAAGCTGATGCAACATATTTTACAATAAAGAACAACATTTTTTCAAAGGAATTCAGAGCATGCAACACGTACTACATGCAATGCAATGTCAGTCCATTGGAGACAATTCTCACTGCCCACCACCCCTCGACCCCTCACGACCTACCAACGTCTTCTTATTCATTCACTCTCCGCCATTGCACGGACAGGCACAGGGACAGGGACAGCGACTGGCATGTCCCATGTCCAACAATCGGCCCAAAGTAGTCACTGGATGGACAGTCCAAAGCTCCTAGCACAAATGCAGTTGAGTCATCCGGCGACAGACCGAAGCGATTATCATTTATTTACAGACACAGAGAACCCAGAATTCTCGTACATCTCATTTATTCACACACACAGCCACACACACACACACACACACACACACACACACAAACACACACACACATGGAATACCTAAGGAAAGCTCGGGACAGTAAAGCATGCGAAATTCAAGGATTCGAATTGCGGAAGGAAGAAAATAAAAAATGTTTGTTAATTGCATTAACGTGATATTCGGTTGGATGCTAGAAGAAAGTTTAAGGACAAGAAATATAAAATATTTTAAAGGATTATTGTGGGTTTAAATGGAAGGAAAATATGTATTTATTTTAAATATTAATATGTGTATTTATTTATATTTTCCTTTGTTTGCTTAATGTATTGTATTCGGGTATTTGCTTCATTCACTTTGACTCCATGTTGATTTTTAATTATTTATTATTTTCAATGAGTCCTTTCAAATATTTTTCTTTTGTAAGCCAATTTTTTAATATTTAAAAATTAATTAAGTGAGGCAACATACTTGAGGGTGAATTCCACATTGGTCGGAGAATTTTGCATCAAGGGGAATCCTGAGAAGTCACGGAGCGCTTTTGACTGCTTTATTGCAGGCAGACGACGGACGAGGCTACGAGGACGATGGCTACGAGGACGATGGCTACGAAGAGTGGCCGATGATAGGACTGAGGCTTATTTTCAATTTGAGAAACTTTTTCGAAACTATATTTTATGCAATTTAATGCAGCTGATAATAAAATGTGCACAGGCCGCCAATGGGGAGCTGCGTCAGAAAGGGGCGTGCCGAGAGCGATGGGAAGGGGGCAGGGGTAAGGGAGCTACGGGGCAAGTGAGGCCAAAGTGCAATGCGCATTATTCATGGGCTTAAAAGCGTTTAATAGAATGTTCGCCCAGCTGGCCAGGCGGGCTGCCGAGTTGTGGAGAGAGGGGGTGGTGGGGAGTGGAAGGTAGGAGAGGTGGAGCAGCGTTGGGACCAAAACGAGTTGCCCTAATAAGCCCAATATGGAAACGGCAGTATGTGGCAGCAGCCACTGGCAGCACCGCCGATGCTCGGGCCAAAACTGTAGCAAATTGCAGAGTCCTCCCAAATACGGGTGAGACTCTGTGCACAGGACATTTAAGGACCCATGCATTCTGCAGCTGTCTGCCCCCCCCCCTAGGCACAAATGGGTAAGCGGCCAGAGGGAGGCGTGGACAGCGATGTGCACTGTGCGATGGGCGATGGCTGGTGGGTGGTGGGCGGTGGGCGGTGGTTGGTGGGTACCAAGGCTGGTGTGTCCGAAATTTATGTGGCTTGCGTGACCTTCGTGCGTTTGTGCGTGATAAATCAATTTCATTGCAATTTGTAATTGTGTAAAATGTATTTTCAATTTGCCCCAACACAATTATGGCCGGAGATACAACCATAAGATACACACATGCACACTCCTTTCTGTACAAAGGGAGGAAATGGGAAGGGGGGTGGGGGTGGGGACCGCTCGCCTTTACGAGTGGGAGATTCCTTTGCGGAAATGCATGATTTTGGTCACATTTCCAATTGTCAATGAGATTTCAAATTTGCTGAGATTTATGCGTGTAGTCCCAGATCTCAGCCAGCCCACACAAAGACACACACACACACACACGCACAGGACACAAGACACACATAACTACACATTTTGTCCGTTGCTGTCAAGCAATTTCTATGGCATTATGAATGCTCCATTACCATGTATCATACAGGCATGTGTGTGTGTGTGTATGTGTGTGTGGGTGTATGGGTGTGTGTGTGTCTGGCTTTGGTTATGATGATTTATGCATTGTTACCAATGCCACTAGAAACATAACCCATTAAACGGCCCGAAAGCTGAGCTAATTGCATTTGCCCAAATCTCATAAGGCGAATCTTCGATTTAATTAAATAATTGCCGCATTTTAGTTAATAACTAAGAAGTGAGAGCCGGTGGATTCTTTAATTAAATATGCATTTAATTCCGCTTAAGCGATGTCCTGACACAACGAGACAGAGCTCCGACACAATTTATATCACTCACCGGGACACAGGACTCAAACAAACAGAGAGGACGACCTCCTCTCCTGTGGGGAGTAGAGGAGGAAAAACGTGATTTTTTTTGGGCCACCCTAAGCCTTCTGACAGCTGAGCGACGTATGCAAATGCTTTAACTTTCACATAACGAAATTTTAATTTTTAGAAAATTCCATTTGGTATATTTTTGGTATTTCGAACATCTGCGACGCTCCTTGCGCCCTCCACCCCTCCGCTCCACCGACACTCCTCTCGTCATCCACCTCTGCTGCTCGTTAAATTAATAGAGGATCCCATAAATAAAATGGGAAACTAATGCGTATTTGTATTTAATCTGCATCATTAATCAAAGGCCGGGGAAAATGAAAAAAAAAGAAGAAGAAGAAGAAGAGTTTAATTATGCAACAAAAATAATACCAAATGGATTCAGATACAATGAGGCTCCTCGAAGAGTTAATTTCGGTTTCGGGCCATTAGCATAATCGATACAAGTGTCCTTTATGTTTGGCAAGCGGCCGAAATAAATGTGCTTTTTATTTACCTGTGTTTCAACTATGTGTGTGCGTGTGTGTGTGTGTATCTGTATATCTGCTTTTTGTTTATAAACAATACACAATCACCGCATGAAAGGCTGAGCTTTAATTAACGTATTTCGTGCACGCGAATGCATTTAAATGCATTCCTCGCAAAATTAACAACAATTAAATTCATTTTGTGCAATTATCGAGTTATTTGTATACTAAAAATTACGCTTATTTGCGCTGCACTAACTAAAATACCAAATATACCGAAAATACCGAGAATCACCAAAGGAATGCAATTTCCGCAGAAATGACACCAGAACTTCAACCAGAATTATTGTGGCGCCCGTCGAAATGCGACCGCAAAATGTTCGTACTTCCTGCCGACTTCAGGATACGCCAATCTGCTATTATCCTTGACCACACTCCACTCACTATTTCACTAATTTAATACATTTTTTTTTTTACACTTTCACATTTTTTAAATCCACCATTTTGATACTCAATGTGTTTCTTCTTCTGCCCTGTGACCTCTGCTCCTGTTCCTTTTTTCAACTGATGTCCTTTTGACGATTGTTCCATTAATAAATATATTTTTATTATTTCAATCAAGTTCAATTTTATTTCTTGAAAAACACTCACTTTATTCCACATTTTTCACACTACGAAAAACCCAACCATAGCCGGAATTTTATTTTTTAAATACATAAATATTTATTTTTATACATATAATTAATATGTCCATAAAATATTTAATTTTTTATTTGCGTGTATTAATTTATTTTTAACATTTATTTTTTTATTTTTGTATTTATTTTTATTTCTTATTTTGTTCATTGTCGACCCAAGGATCAGGCACGAAACTGCCACCTTTGACAAAGCGTAGGCTCAGTCGATTTGAAGGGCAACTGTTGAACTGCTACAGTGGCACACAAAAGTACAGCCATCACACTGCTCGACTAAAGTAAATTTGTCAGATGAGTCAGAATTGGAAGGAATCAAGTAGAAGCCGTGGGATGTGGCTATCTTTGGGCGGAACCTTGCAACTGGGGAATCCCATAATATCCTGGAACAATAATAATTCCTTCTAGACACAAAGGTGAACTCCTCGGGGAGCCCCAAAAACTATCCCATTTCAAGTCGCAGGAGGAGAGCATTTCAAAAATAATTGAAAATAAATTGATGAATGATTTTGAAGTCCTTGTGCTTATTCAAGGCTCATGCTCGAGTGTACTCATTATTATTTATGCATATTCAAGCATTTTCTAATGCATTGGACAGCTTGAATAAAATAAAATAAAATAAAGAGGAAATCAAAATAAAGAAACTAAAAAATAAAGAAGCCAAGAAGGACAAAAATAAACAGGACTTGTGGGAAGTTTCCTGCTGACGACTGATGCAATGAAAGTTTTCAGCAAACATCAAATAGAAATTATTCGAAGCAAAAATTTACATGGAGTGCTAATTTGCTAATAAAAATTCAAAAGTAAATGCAAATCAGCATGCAGACGTGTTCCAGGGAAGGGGCGTGGCAAGGCAACGAGTAGTGTGTGGTGGGCCAAAAAGTGGGAGGTGGGAGTTGGGAGGAGGCTGATAAAACAGTCAAGAGACGAAGTCAACTACACTGAGTATCTTTATGCCTGAATGGAATTCAATTTGCATAATTAAAGTGAAATGCATTTGTAAATATATAAATATGAAGTACACACACACACACACACACTCACTCACACACACACACACACGCATACTCACACACACGCACTCGGTTAGAATGGGCATGGAATACGCATACACAGAGAAATTTTGAAATACTAAAAAGCAGAATACATAATAAACAACTCAACTGCTCGTTATGCAAAAATTATGCAATTATCCTTGTAACTCGAGTCCCGAACACAAAATTTAATTTGATTCCTGATAACAAATACAAAATGCCCGCAGCTCAAAATTATTTGATGCGAATTAAAGTTTTCGCATTCAACTTATGATTTTCTATTCTATCAAATGTGCCTGGCACCCCCCACCCACCATAAGTCCAATTTATCCTGCCGAAAAGGTCCTTCTTAAGCAAGACATTCGATCAAAAATTATTGAATGTCCTGTGGAAGTCGTTAAACGAGCCATGGCATCCTTCAAAAGGAAGCTTAGCCTCCACTCTCAAAATGCCCTCACCTGTTGAGGGTCCTCGTCCTGACTGCGAGCGCAAAATATTTAATCCTGATTTATGTTGATTTTAATTTAAAAATATCAGAATTATTAAGTATTGTTTCAAGGATATTAATTTTGGTATTTGTGGATCCCTTCATACCTTCTCCCACTTAATGATTATATTTTATTTTTATAACTTAATTTAACAATAAATCAAATTAAACTCTGATCGAGCTTATTTATTAAATAGAGTGAGGAAGAGATTATGTAAGTGGTGAATTGATTTTAATCCTTTCTGAATGGTAATCAAAGTACTCAAGTAATGCATCCTAATTGGATTCCATTTACTTGCAGCAGTTCAATTGATGCTAATTTAATTCAAATTCAATTAAACGGAAACCTAAAACGCTGCTACCTAGCGACTTGGCTGAAAGCCCATAATTAACTTATTTGATAAATGCAAATTAATTTAAAATAAGACATTCTCATTTTCCGACTAATTTTAATGCACATGTGCGTGTGTGTGTGGGTGGGTGTGTGTGTGTGTGAAATCAATAAGCGAAAGGCGAGAGCAGAGCAAATCGAGTAGAAGTTAAAGCGATTTAACATGAACATAAAATGCTAGTAAATATGATGGGCAATAAATACGATAATAAAAAGGTTTGAAAAATACAATTCGAACACAAAACGGTCCCCAAGGATAACGAACGTATCATCCACACACACACACACACATGCATATCTATATATATACATACGCACACAATGGACCCGCATCAAAAGGAAAGGCAATGAGGCAATGAGCCTTGAGCCCTGACCACAGACAGGAACTGACTCGGTCGGTCGGTCGGTCCGTCGGTCGGTTGGTCCGTCGGTCGGTCGTCTTCCTACGATCCGCTCGATTATGATAAAAAGCCCTAAGGTGACCACAGAATGCAAACTTAAGGAAGAGTAGGAGGAATAGGAGAAACGGATAAAACTGCGAGTGGTTGCTTGAAAGGGGAAGGGAAGGGGGAGGGAAGGGGAAGGGAGGTTGGGGCTATGCCGTTCTACATCGAGAGTCCCAAATAATAATCGTACGCATAAATAAAACATTTTAAATCAAGTGGTTTCTCATTCGAAACAAACAAACAAATAAATCGAAACGAATGGAAAGGAAACTGAACATTCAGAAAGTACACACCCACCCACACACACACACACACACACACACACACACATACACATATTGATATATATATATATTTGTATATGTAGCAATCGTTGGCCAAGTAGAAATTGAAAGTCAAGACATGAAATATTTATGTGTGCTTCTTGTGGGTGCGTTGCCATCTTGGCCATCCTGGCCATCCTGGCCATCCTTGCCATCCTGGCCATGCTTGCCATTTGTGGTTTATACACCAATAAATAAAAACCTTTGCCTTCGGTAGTCGACAACAAATTTTAAAGTGTGTCCATTCACTGCTTACTAAACTGTAACCAAGTGAGCCTCAAGCAGCGGAGCCCAAGCCACACCCAACCCAAGCCCAAGCCCAAGCCCAGAGACCCAAGCCTAAATCCAAATTCTAACACTGGCATCCAAAAACTCAGCACAAGCTGCCAAGAGAGACAGATGTGAAACAGGGAAGAGGAGGGGAGAAGGGGGAGTAAGAGGAAGAGACAGAGACAGAGATCCTAAATGACCCAACAAGCACACACACACTCACACACTCGCACACACATCCTCACTTCTTAATCGTTAGTTGAACTTTGCCCTGTCCAGTTTTGTTGATTGAGATGTTGGTTTTCCGGGTCTGCCTGTCCCGACCCTTGACACATGCACCCTGGCAACGAGTCCTTAGTCTCAAAGTCCGCAAACTATTTGCACTTGGTTTTGGCTATAAAATTGCATAATAAATGTATAAGCATTTTTTTCTCTCTTTTGGATCCTTGTTGTGGCTATAGATGTGTAAATTATTTTTGGACTTTTTGCAGGGAAATTTCATTGTTCTTCTGGCAGGACGACAATGGAGAGTTTGACCCCTCACATTTGACAGAAAAATATAAAAAAGATAAAAATAAATTTGAAATAATGAAATATTTAATTTCAATAAAGGAAGTGTTAACTACTTAAAAATTGTCCTGATGGCAAGTAAAAAATTCTGTTCCACAGTAAGCAAGTTTGTCCCAGGACTTTCACCTCGCCAAAAACTATAAACTGGCGTCGCTAAGAGGATCTTAATCAGAAGCTGTAAACATTCCCATTTTTATTCCATGCCCTGCCAGGCGCCAACTCCAGTCTGATTCCCAAAATCCCCCCACACACCCTTTGGAGCTCAAAAATCCAAATGCTTCTCCTCTTGGCAAACATTAAGGACTTTTATTTGGACTCAGCAGCCGCAGCCAAGTGGAATGTCCTCTTTTGGCCGCTGCTCAAGATCGACCGACAAGTTATTTAATTTATTATAAAACATTGAAATATGTATTATGTTTATTCATGCCCCGTCGCCCCCCTCACTGCCACCAACCCAATCGCTGCTCGTCCTCCTTTGACTGCCCCTACGCCTCTGTCCCCGTGCCGCCCGCACCCGCAAAACAAACGAAACAAACGGCCTTTGGCTTGGCCAAGGAAATGGAAAAGTTTTGGACTCAGCTGCTTTTCATTTGCTCCACAAACGCTGATGGCGGCCTTTTTGTGACCAGACTAAGTCGCCTACCCTCCCTTTCTCCCTTTCTCTCTTCCTCCCACCCGCACGCTGCTCCCCATTCCACCCACTCGGCTGTTCTTTGAATTTTCACTTAGGCATTTTGCATAATCAAGATAAACGATAAGTAAATTTATCTTTATTAACAAATCTTCAACGTGCAACGGTAATTTATTTGTGGTTCCACCCACACCTCCCCCCAGTTAGTCCCGCCTCTTCCTGCTTCTACGCATTTTCCATTTCCATCCATTCCGTGAATTGTGAGGTCAAAGCACCTTTGGGCGCGCGCTTATATAAATTGGAAAACTCGACTCGAAGCATTCGGAAAACACTAGTTGGAAAATGAGCAACATTTGGGAAAATTCTGGCTGAGTGTCAGGATCTTTTGATAGCTTAATTAGGATATATTGAGAGTTATCCCTACTTCCAGTTATTAGCCAGCTCGCAGTCCTTCTGCTTTTGGCTCATTTCTGAAACTATGTTGAAGGACATTTTAGAGGCAAACACGTTTCGCTTCGCGGAAACAATCATGCTTGCAATAGCTTCCTGTCCGATTGTAAAGCGATTATCCTTCCATATACATGTATATAAATATATATAGTATTCCGTCGGTGTGTATATGTATTGTATGTGTGAGTGTGCGCGCTCGATTGCTGGCTCGTTCGTTGCTGTGCTGCTCCTTTTGAGCGCCATAAAGGATGTGCAACCGGCACACATGACTTCCGTTTGATGGAAAATAAAGAAAAGGAATTGAGTAGTACAGGACGTTGCAGGACTCGCATCGAAGAATGCCACTGATTAAAGTCAGTGCCACACACACACATCGAGTGCATACGGACGGGTGGCTACACATGTGGTGGTTAGAGGATGGGGGGAATGAGGAGTGGGGGTCGCAACAGTTCCAGCTCCTGGTCCCGCTCCAGGTTCAGGTCCAGGTAAGCGGCTAAAATAGCTTTGGTATTGGTTTTCTTTGCCTTACCCATAAAGTAAATAAGGAATTCGAGTTGCTGTCGTCGCTGAAGGCGCTGCTATCGAGGAGCAAGTGCACCAGCAGCTAAATGGCATTAAAGGATTACTTATATTTGGAATTTACTATGTTATAGCCATTTTAAGCTACTCCTTTATTTTGTCATGGAATTTATAAAATAGCTCCAAAGGAAATTAAAAAGGACCTCAGAGCTCAAAGTTTCTCTGTAAACAAAGTTGACAATTTAATAACAACTCAAAAAGGATGCCATTTATTCCACTTATTTTATTTCTCCTGCAGAAATTTTCATTTATGCAAAATTTTCTTTCAATAATTCAATAAAATATTTTCTTTCAATAATTCCATAAACAATTTTATTTTGCTATAAATTTCCTGGGACATGGTGTATTTTATAGAAAGTTTTTTCGTGCAACTATATTCTAATTATGGAATAATTTCTGGGATTCCATTTTAATTTTTTCAGGTTACATTATTATATTATTATTATTTTTTGAGAAATAATATTTTTATTTTTATTTTGCTATTAATTTTCTAAATAAATATTCTAAAAAAGTTTTTATTTTTAATATCATTTTTTTTTTTAATATTCTTATTTTTTTGGTTATAATATTTTTATTTTTATTTTGCTATTAATTTTCCTAGGACATGATGTGTATTTGTATTTTTCTTATTTATTTTTGGATTTTTATGGGAAGCTTTTTCGTGCAACTAATATTCTAATTATGGAATAATTTCTGGGATTCAATTTTAATTTTTCCAGGTAACATTTTTTGTATAGGAAATATTCGAAACAAGGTTTTATTTTTTTAATATTATTATTTTTTGAGAACTAATATTTATATTTTTATTATTTATTTTGCTATTAATTTTCCTAGGACATGACGTGTATTTGTAATTTTCTTATTTATTTTTGGATTTTTATAGGAAGTTTTTACGTGCAACTAATATTCTAATTATGGAATAATTTCTGGGATTCCATTTTAATTTTTTCAGGTTACATTATTATATTATTATTATTTTTTGAGAAATAATATTTTTATTTTTATTTTGCTATAAATTTCCTGGGACATGCTGTATTTGTTGTTTTTTATGTATTGTAGAATTTTTATAGGAAGTTTTTTCGTGCAACTATATTCTAATTATGGGATAATTTCTGGGATTCAATTTTAATTTTTCCAGGTAACATTTTTTGTATAGGAAATATTCGAAACAAGGTTTTATTTTTTTAATATTATTATTTTTTGAGAACTAATATTTATATTTTTATTATTTATTTTGCTATTAATTTTCCTAGGACATGACGTGTATTTGTAATTTTCTTATTTATTTTTGGATTTTTATAGGAAGTTTTTACGTGCAACTAATATTCTAATTATGGAATAATTTCTGGGATTCCATTTTAATTTTTTCAGGTTACATTATTATATTATTATTATTTTTTGAGAAATAATATTTTTATTTTTATTTTGCTATAAATTTCCTGGGACATGCTGTATTTGTTGTTTTTTATGTATTGTAGAATTTTTATAGGAAGTTTTTTCGTGCAACTATATTCTAATTATGGGATAATTTCTGGGATTCAATTTTAATTTTTCCAGGTAACATTTTTTGTATAGGAAATATTCGAAACAAGGTTTTATTTTTTTAATATTATTATTTTTTGAGAACTAATATTTATATTTTTATTATTTATTTTGCTATTAATTTTCCTAGGACATGACGTGTATTTGTAATTTTCTTATTTATTTTTGGATTTTTATAGGAAGTTTTTACGTGCAACTAATATTCTAATTATGGAATAATTTCTGGGATTCCATTTTAATTTTTTCAGGTTACATTATTATATTATTATTATTTTTTGAGAAATAATATTTTTATTTTTATTTTGCTATTAATTTTCTAAATAAATATTCTAAAAAAGTTTTTATTTTAAATTTAATTTTTTTTTAATATTCTTATTTTTTTAGTTGTAATATTTTTCTTTTTATTTTGCTATTAATTTTCCTAGGACATGATGTGTATTTGTATTTTTCTTATTTATTTTTGAATTTTTATATTCTAATTACGAAATATTTTCTGGAATTCCATTTTAATTTTTTCAGGTTACATTACATTATACAAAAGTATAGGAAATATTCTAAATTATTATTTTTTTATTAAAAAAATGTTGTATTTTTTTTTTAAGAAATACTTATTTTAAATAAATTTTTTTTATTACTTTTTACAAAATAGTTAGAAGTCAAAACTCTTTTATTTTACTTCGCCTGTAATTGCATTTTTTTATTTAAGTAATTTATTTTAAATATTTATATATTTATATTTTAATAACTTTAATATTTCTTGGAGCCATTATTTAATTTATATATTTGTTTAATTTTAATATTTCCTAGAAGTCTTTCTTCTTGCTCCTTAAAATTCATTTCCTACATTTTCACATAATATTTCGTTTCTTGTGTATCAGAATGTCCTTTTCTTAATTTTTCTTCCTATGCCACTGAGTTCCTTTGCTCTTTGGGCTAAAAGTATCTCTTTTATTTTCGCAGCTTGAGGAACTTTTACTATTTGATTAACTTTTATGTGGGCAACGTTGGCAATCAATCAATTTAATTCGTATAAAATCAACGTTTATTGTGCCAATCAACTAATAAAAGTTGCAATTAATTGAATACGGCAAAGTGAAGAGGAACGTGTCCTGCGTGGCAGGATATTGCCCTGAAATTGTGCACTCTTTTCGAGCTTCAATCACTCAACGGGCAGCAGGACAAAGTACAAAGTGATAAGGCTTATTGAGCGACACAAGGAACACGAGAATAAGCCATATAAAACTTTGACTTATGTACAGGACAAGCGCACATACACGCACGCACACACGCACACGCACACAGGCACACACATATATGGACAACAAAGAAGGCACTCTGTTCCGGCCTTCTGCCGGTCAGGATGGCGAGTCCTTTTTATTTGGCCGCAGCTAATTGTTTTTCGTTACGCAACGCATACCAATGCATTTAGCAGTTGTGAGTAGCCACTGGCGACGACCAGGACACCATAACTCTCGAGTGTTTTATTGCCTCACGCACGGCAGGACAATATCTTACCGCCAGATAGCCTTGTAGCATGAGGCACACATGTGCGTGGTAAGCTGAGCGGAGCCATAAAATAAACCGACTACGGGAATTCAAACACTTGGAAATTTATTAATGTGACCTCCCCCTCCCCCTCCCCCTCTCCATCCCTTCACGCCTACCACCCATTCACCCAGCCACCCACACACCCTACCTACCTACCTACCTACCCACCACCCTCCCCCCCACTGCCACTCACTCGCTGACCAAACGTATCTACGCCCATTGCACGAGTTGTAATCCTGAGAAACATTTAACGCATCTCCTGCGTCCTGAGGAGATGGCGTCCTGCCGACATCGGACATCATAAATTTCCCGCTGCCCATTTAATTGCCAGCAAAATAAATATTTTAATTAATCTTCAAAATCAAAATAAAAGGACTTGCCAACAGCATGCATGTGTGTGTGTGTGTGTGAGTGTGTGTGTGTGTGTGTGCGTAAAGGATTAGTTTATCTATCGTTAAATGAGCCGTGATAAGCTTTTGGCTTTTGCTCCGTTCATGTCTTCCTAAGATCCCACAGTCATTTAGATGGTGAAAATATTTATAAGGATAAAACCACTTAAGTCAAGAAAACAATTTAAAACTCGAGGACTCCCAGGATCATTTACAATTGAGTAGCTTGGGATTTATTGATCTCTGTTTAGTTTTCAAGCCTCAGTGCACGTTCAATCTGCAGTCTTCAACCACGACTCCTTTATTTGAAGCGACTAAATCTTCATTCCTCGCTGCTGCCACTTGGAACCGCTTATATCCTTTAAATGTTTGCGCAAAAAGTTTATTGCAACGTTAATTGTGGGAATTAAGTAAATGAGGAGAAAAAATGAAAAAATGGCAAAAAACACACGAAGCCACAGCAACAATAACCACATGCCAACACTTAATGCCAGCAACAAGGACGACGCAGTGCCGTTCAGGACCAGGCTTAATTATAAGCAAAACGCACAAAGGATGCGCCATGCTTATCCTGGTCGAAACTGCAAACGGCAAGGGGAGGGGCGAGGGCGGGGCGAGGGCGGGGCGAGGGCGGGGCGAGGAGAGAGCCAAAGCGTTGTGGTCGTCTCGGAAACTGGACAAGCTGAAGCCTCGCCAAAGCTCATATTATGCGCTACTGTAGCTATGCACATATCCTGTGGAAGGATACACAAACACACACACACACACATAGACAGAGTGGAATGCGTGTTACAACAAAATGTGCATTGGTATAAAAGTTGAGCGCAGCGAAAACTTTTTGCCAGCTTTGCTGCTTTGTGTCAAAACAACAAACGACCAACAACAACAACAACAACAACAACGACAAGGATAACATAAGTGGTGGAAGCAGTATTAGAAGTACTAGAGGGACGACAAGGACATGGCATGGACACACGCTATTGGCATGTCGTCGTCGTTGTCGTCTTCAGCCGAGCCTCAAACCAAAGTTGCCTCGTTTTCTCGCCTCACTGTCCCCGCCGCCCCTTCCTATCGCCATTTCCGAATCGCCCACAAAGCAAACACAAAAATGCTATTAATGCCCCAAAACGCATACCCGAGATTTTACCCCAAAGATGCGTATGCCTTCTCTCCCGGAGAAGCATTAAATTTCATTACCCAAACATCTTTCCAACCTCTTTAAGTTCTCCAAATCTACCATCTACCATATCTACCATCCACCATCCACCATCCACAATCTGCCATCTGCCCTCTTCCTTGTCTCAGCCGCCAGGATCCTATTTCCACCATCCTTTCATATGTTATACCATCCGCTTGCAGACATGCAAATATATCAAAGTTTAGTTCCAGACGCTCCACTGAATTTCCCGCTGCCTCAGACTGGCGACGACTCCACACACACACACACTCATACATATATACCCACACATACATGAGATGCTGATGTTCTGAGATTTATTATTTATCAGTGCAGATTCTACAGTTACTCCCGACTAGGATTTCAATGCTGACTCCCTTTTTACTTGTGCTTAGTACGAGATTACACACACACACACACGCACACACACACATGCCAGTGCACTACTTGAGCAGCTCCCCAGCTTCTGCGTATCCTTCGGCAGTCTCTGTGTCACTGTCTTAAAATGCAGATTGTTTACTGATGTCCTGTGTCTTATTTTCAACTACTTGGCTCTGCTTTACATTTTCTATGCAATTTTATAAATTTTTTTATTTCCATTTCTGTTTTCTTCTTCTTCTTATTTTATTTCTATTACTTTGTTTTTTATTTTTCCCTGATTAAATTTGCTTCCTATGGCATTGAAATGATTAAATATAATTCGTCCCTTAATATCAAATAAACTCATATATGTCTTTAAAGCGTATGTCAAGAGGGAGCCAATTGCAAGCACCTTTCACAGTGTTGGTAAACGTGTCTTGTAGCCAAGGTGTTAAGCAGTCGGTTCAAGCGATACTGAAATGTCCTTCCTAAAAAGCTCTAATCGAGCATAGCAAAAATTGAACAATTTGGGGGAATTTAATTTTTGGTAGCAAATGTGAAGAAGAGTTAAAAAGGATAATATCTTTTTTTTTTTTAATAATTTGTAATTAATTTTTAAAATAATTATTTATGATAATTTATTATATTTATTAATTACTCTATTTTATTAATTATTTATTAATTTTTTATTATATTATTTATTAATTTATTCCATTTAATAACTATTTAATTTTATTCAATTTAAATAAATAATTCGTATCAAAAAACAAATAATAAAATAACAGGAATTAAGTAATTAATTATTTATGAATTACTAGTCAACCCTTTATTAAATATTCTCGTTAATAACATTTATTATTTACTCCATTTGTATATAAATAATATAAGGACGATCAAAATATAAATATTATATTTAAACATAAATTAAAAAGAAGACGATACAAATAAATAAAAATTTAATAAAACTAAAATAAATATAAAATCTAGTTTTTAACTAAGAGTAAAAATAGTAATTTTTAAAGTTAATATGAACAATAATAATCCACTGAAGGCGTAAAGGATTTAAAAAGGAATCCTGTGTAAGGAAAGCTAAGACCGTGTAACTATTAGCAGCTTGTTACATAAGCTGGAATACAAACTTATATCCTTTGGATTATCGCCTATTTCTGACATTGCATGTGCCTTCTGCACGCGAGTGTGTGTGAGTGTGTGAGTGTGTGTGTGAGCGTGTGTCTGCTATTATTCCCAGGCCATAAGAACTACATACTTTGGCTGCCTCCTTTTGCGGCATTGTTGCCGTGGTTGCATTCCAGTAACTCGTCTGCCAGCAGTTGTTGTTAGTCTTAATTAATTATTGTAATTAGTTAAATGCAGACTGCATGCCTAGGAAAGGGAAAGGCAACTATAGAGAGTGAGGAAAGAGGGAGGGGGTGAAGGTCGGGGGGGGCGGGGGGCCTGCCTAGATAACCGCTGACTGCGGCAAAAATGAATTTTCTGCCTCCATTTGCACGAAATGTTCAGATAATTTTCAGTGCTTTGTCTGTGTTTTGTTTTTATTGGCATTTTGTTTGCTTGTTTTCAAATTTATGTTTGTTGTTGTTGTGGTTGTTGTTGTTGTTGCTGTTGTTGTTGTGGCAGTCAGTAGTTGTGGTTGCTTTTGTTGTTTAATTGCATTGCTTAGGATGAGAGCCGCCCGTCGTCCGGCCTGCAGCAAGTCAAGTCTTCTGTTTGTGTATGAATTTTACTTTCTATTCCAAGCTCCTGGCAGACAAGTTCAGGACATGCGCTCCTGGGAATGATGTTGATCTAATTGAATACACAAAGTTTCCAGTCTCTATAGATTCTTTTTTGTTTTCTTTTTATTAGTTTTGATTTAATTTATTAATATTCAGCCTAAAATTACAAACAACTCAAACCATGCATGAGCAAAATTCACCAACAGCTTGTTTACTCGACTTTTAAGTTGAGTTTTGAGTTGAGTTGCGTTGAGTTGCGTTGAGTTGAGTTTTGGGTTTTGTTTTTTAACACTTTCAACACTTGGGATTGAATGCCCTTTTGGCCTTTTTGCATAACAAAGTGGAGGGACAGCAGCGGCGTGCAATTTATTTAATAAAATTGCGAAACGAAGCTAAGGACCCACCGCCCCCTCCCGCCCATCCTGCCCATCCTAGCCATTCCTAGCCATACCCAGCCATCCTTCCAGCAGCCCACGCAATTGAAACTTTCTCAACCGCAAAATACTAGAAACATCCTCCCAGGCAATAACGTAATTCAAATGCCGTAGACGGCGACGCTTGTCGACACCAGGCGAAAACTTTGCACATTTTTTGAAAATTCCGAAAATTGGGCAGCGGAAAAACTTTCGTTTTTTTTTTATTTTTATGCTGCGGCGGCAGCGGGGAAAATGGCGTAAATTGCCGGGGACGCATGAAACCCTTTCGGTGTGTTGTGCCCTGCTGCTACAAACCCTTCCCCCTCCCAAACCCTTCGCCCCGACTCTCTCCTCATGCGTTGGACAGTCCTGAGGTAGGTGTCCAAGTGGGTCAAATGGGCGCAAAGTCAAAGCCAAAGCCAAAGCGCGGCGTTTACTAAAATATTCATGGCTTGGTGCTTCGAGTGTGACAGCTTTGGGAGCGGGTTGGTGTGGGGGGTGGGTGGAGGGGGGAGGGAAAGGCGTGAGAAGGCGCAGGGAAGAAATGGAAATCTGAAGTGAGAGTGGGAGTGGGAGGGGCCACGCCTACATTTTTCTCGACTGGTTTGCGCTTTTTGTTTACGACACACGAATGAACAAAGTTGTTGATATTTGTTGATTGCTTTCTGGCTGTGATTTTGACTGTCCGAGGACTCTCTTTGTTTTGGCCAGAAGTGTTCTGGCCATGTTGGCATTGCCAAGTGTATTTCTTATTTCTAACCAAATTTCTATCTCTATACTCCCCGCTCGTAATTTGTTTTATTTTCCACTATGAAATACTGTCACAGTTGATACCAGGATTTCGCCTATCGCCTGGCAGCTCTGAGTTTCCCAGCCATTCGAATCCTGCTCTCAGTCAAAGGATTTTTGGGCATTGGCATTGAATGCGCTTCAATTTCAAATTGAGCTCCAATTAGTTTTCAAGAAATATGCCTGATTTGGGCTTTGCGGATCAAATCATGCATCGAATATCTTCTTTCTTGTCATTCCTCAATAGAAATGTTGCAGGACCTGATGCTTATTTTCTATAGCTTTAAAAGCACCTAATAAATTATCCTGGGTAAGTTCTGATTTCAATAATAATGTTAAAATTATTATTCTTTTTTTGGAGTAATATTTATTAAATAATATTAAATAATTATTATTTAAAAATTTGGTATTAATTATTTTTTAATTATAGGACACAAGGCATCAAAATTTATTTATTTAAGTATAGTATTTAACTATATAGTATTTATTTATTAAGTATTAAGATTAAAATCTGAAGAGTTGTCTTTTTTTTTGTTTCGATATCCTTTACTTATTTCTTAATTTTCAACTCTATTAGTGCCATTAAAAAATCGGATTGTTTTTGTGGTGGAAAACATGCAGCAAATTTTGTATTAAAAAAACACATTTTATTTTTTTACTGAAAATTCCCTACAATAAAAACATTTTCCAACTTTTCAGTTGAATATTTTGTTTCTGCTGTGTGTGTGTGTGTGAAGGAGGTGAGGGGCGGAGCTTAATAGTGTTTCACGAGATTAAACTGAAGGCTGGCGGAGATGTTAGTGGAAGGAGGTTCGGGGAGGGGTGGTGGGGAGGCAGCCGACAAAACCAACAACTTATTCGGCGTATAAACAAACGAAACGCGCAGCTCGGAGCCTGCAACAATTTCAATTGATTTGTTTTTCCTTGGGTGGAGAAACATTTTAGCGGAAATCCCTAGAACACTTTTTCCCAGGATATGCATAATAAATTGTTGTGCGTGTTTGGGCTTAGCAGAAATTCAGCCACATGTTGCGCATTTGCCCCGAAAAGGATTCACGAGCTGAAAGTGGAGCAACAGGAGGAATCCATTTTTAAATGTGTGCACAAACGAACGAGCGGCTGACATTCAATAATGGACTCATGTAACGAAGGACGAGATTATTATCCTTGAAGGACAAAACATTTTTAATTCATTTATTCAGACAGGAATAAATTCAATTAGATCTTCTTTTAGATTTAACCATACAGAAAACTACCTTTGCTTTAGAAATATTTTATCCTGCCGAGTAGTACAAGGATAACTTTCTATTATTGCTTTCTCTCGAAGCTAAAATCCTTGAAGCTAGACTCAACCCATTTGTGGCATCCTCTGCCATGCAGTGCCACAACAGGACGACTGAGAATTTTGCAATAAGTCCAGAACAATAGAAAGTATTGCGTCAACGACAGAGACCGAGCGAAGTCGTACAAGGATCTACCAAGGAGCTCAGCCTGGGTGGTAGGGTGGTAGGGTGGCAGCTGCAAGGATTGAAAGCTCTATTAAACCTGTCCCTTGACCAGACACACACCAGAATAAATATATCCAGGCAACACAATATGGCTGTCAATATCATCTGTTGCTCGCTGCTGCTGCCGCTGCCGCTGCTGCTGGTATTCGGTTTTGATTGATTGCAGCCTGCAGATGCCTAAATTTATAAAATTGTGGATAAAATCAAAGCGAGGATAAAGGACACACAAATTGATTGACATGTTGCTGAAACGGAAGTGCATGTTCGCATAAATGCAGAAACGACTGAAAATGGCGGTCGGAAATGAGTTTAAACACAAGCTGAGAGGAGGGAGGGGAGAAAGGAGAAGGGAGAAACAAAACAAATACCCAGACAATTTCAGCAAGGACATGGCCAATGTTTTTGTTTTTTCTTTTTGTATTATTTTCTTTTTCCTTTTTATTTTGTTGCTCGTTTATGTTTGCCATTGTTGTCGTTGTTGTTGTTGTTGTCGTTGTTGTTGCCGTTGTTTGAGCTGCTTCTGTTTTCTGTTGTTGCTATTGTTGGGGCTCTCACATACTTTTATGGCCACGGTCCGATTCATGGCCGAGCGGCTGCCTGGCTGCCTGGCCGCCCGGCCGCCTGGCTGCCTGGACCGTTGATTACTGTTCGCTTCCGGCGGTCATTAATTTTTATTTAGCACATTTTCGCACAACAAAAAGAGCGACCCTCGCGCGTCGCATATTGGTAAGAAAAATGGCGCAAGGACAGAAGGCCGAGCAATATGAATAAATTATTTAAGTGTGCGTGAACGTGCGTATATATATACACATATACATATATATATATAATTGTGTATGTGTGTGTGTTGTATATTCAACTGTGTGTGCATTGGCGGAAACGGAAAGTGTGTTAATTTCCGACAGCAAAATGTTTATGCCGTTGATGGACGTGAACTGCAATTGATTTTAATTGACGCCCCAATCAATGGAAGGCGTTGAATGGACATCGCCATAGGCGGAACACCTTTTATCATGTGTGTACACACACACACACATATATATTTATACATGTGCTTGTGTGCACGAAAATTGCTAAAGTTGAAGGTTATTAAATTGTATTCCTTTTTAGATCTTTTACTTTCTCTTCTGATTCCTTTCCTTTTAATTAATCACTGATGTTTGAAGTCCTGCATATTTTTGGGGAATTCTGCTTAAGATGAAATTTTATTGGGAACTATTTTTTTTATTTTAATGTTTGGATTGTCTGTAACTACTAGAAGAACAGATATTTCTTTTTTTCACATTATTTTTATTTTTTTAAAATTTTCATTTTTTTTAAATTTTCTATTTTTGGGAATTTTTTTTTAAATGTTTTAAATTTTCAACTATTTTTTGATTCTGATGTTTTTACTGTCTGTAAATAGCTAAATAGATTTCTTTTTTCTCCTTTTCTTTTTATTTAATCTTTTTAATTTTAAGTTTTATTTATAAATATTTTATTTTTTATTTCTGTATAGAAATTCTGTATTCCCAATCAAACGAATTGGTATATTTTTTTTGCCAAGTTTTTCTTATTTTTAATTATTCTTAAATAAATTAAAAAACAAACAAACAAACAATTAAACAACAATTGTCGCTCATCTATATTTTTAACTTTTAAAAATTAAATTCTTCACTTAATTTTAGACACATTTTCCTATTTTTCTTTCCATTTCCTATTTTTTTTATTTAGATGTAATTAATAAATTATTTATTTATTCTCATTGAGTTGTAGTTGAATTTCCTACACTTTCCGTTTCTTTTTTGTGCCAAATATTTTTTATCTTTATTTTTCCTAAGGTCGCTCGAAATAATCCTTACTCCTCGCTAATATCCTTTTTCTATTCAATATTACTCGATTATATATATACAATAAATTTGGCACAGTTTCACATTAAATACAGTTTTCCGAGTAGGCGGATCGTTTGCCAGTTGAACGCACTTTGCATGTTGCATGTTGCATGTTGCATGTTGCATGTGGGGCGTTTGGAAGGGAAAACAAAAGTTAAATAAAATGGGCGGACAGCATCGTAGGCGTGTCATCGATGCCCTGGGGCTGAGAGTATAAAAAGCAGAAACTGAAGAGACATATGCAAATGAAGTCCATGGGCGAAAAGCAAGGACATGTGTGTGGTATTATTGGTGCTCCTGGTGTGGCCTTTGTCATTGTCATTACGTGGACGTTGGGTCGAAGGATGGGCAAGGACGTGATGCGAATGATGGGTTGGTGAGACGGGGGGTAGTAGATGACACGTAGTGAACGATGTCGTTGATGATTTTGTTTTTGCTTCTGGCAGCAATAAATCCGCCAAGGATAGGGCTACAGGATATGAGAGCTTGGGTTAAGACTTTAATGGCATTTCGTATGGCAAAGTTGTTTATCAATTGTTTCATTAGATTCGGTGGTAATTTATTCCTTAATCAAACTTAATCAAGTATCAATCTGGTTATTAATTAAATATCCTCTTAATAATTAGAGTTCCTTAAATATCAACTAGTTGTTTGTTGTTGTTGTTGTTGTTGTTGTTCTTGTTTGTTGTGGGCTCCAAATTGGCTTGTTTTCAGTTTTGTTTGCTAATTAGTTATTCACCTACCTTTCAGGTCTCATTTACGTCCTCTAATTGTGTGTAACACTAAACTGACACACACACGCACACACACACACACACACGCATACATGGGATTCACACTAATGCAGCTACAACAACAACAGGTGGCCAAGTCACACAAAGCCAAATAAATTGTGTAGTTGCCTCTTTTATGGCATTCCATGTGCTTTCACCGGATGGACGGTGGGCCCCTCAGCCTGGCCCATGACCACGCCCACTCTCCCACGCCCCATAACATTTTACGAGCTCAACATACACTCACTACATACGCACTACTCTAGCTGCTGTTTCCGTTTCCGTTTCGGTAAATGTTTCATTTTGTTTTTGGCTAAGGGCTCAGGGGTCATGGGCCAGGCAGGGCGGTCGAGGGTTGGGGGTTGGGGGTCGGGGGTCAGGCAACGGCCTGTCACTCAGTAAACGCGCGGTGTGTGCGGCCCAAGTTAATGTCCTGCACGCTTGTCCATATGCCAGTTGGTTGACTGTCCAACTTCATGTTATGGAGTGTAGAAGTACGTGTGTTCGTGCATGTGTGTGCGTGTGTGTGTGTGTGCGAGAGTAGGTGTACTTATAGGCCATGTGTTAGCTTTCGAGACAAAATGGCTTAAGTAGTCACTTTTTGTGCTTATGGTTGGACTTTGGTTTAATTAATTACAAGATTAATGCGCCTCTATGTGCGCCCGGCAACTGCTGCTGCCCGACGTTGGTAACGCTCTGCTAAGGAGCGTATATCCTTCTCTCTATAAGGCAGGGAGAATGCTCGAAAGCAATTACTTTGCCACCTCACAAATTTGTCACTCTCATTCTGCGTGGTCAAAAGCGTTTTCCTCTCAAATACAGGACTAACTATATAAAATAGTATATATGCCGAGGCCTGATGAAATCCTTATTTATAAACATATAGAATATAGTGGGAGTATAGGTAAATAAATTTGATTCTTTGTAGAGGCAAATAATTGTATTAAATTAATATTAAATATTTATATTTCTTATTTTATATTTTTTAATATTTATTTTTTCATTTATTTGTTTACTTTATATATGCAAATTATATATTTTTAAGTATCTCACTATTTTATATTTATTATGAATAGTTTTGTTCCTATGAATGTAATAAATATTCAATTAAATTTTTTTAAATATTTTATATAAATTGTCCTGCAAAGAAATGTCTACATTTCGTAGGGTTAATAATTTTCCTTTTGTTATGTCAACATTTTAATTAATGCTTCAGCGCTTTAGTTTATTGCGTAACATTGCGGTTTGTTCTATGGCATGTTAACAGCTACAACAACAACAGCAACAGCTCCTAGTACATATTCACACGTAGACACCAACACACCCGTACACCCACACACCCACACACCCGCACAGACACCCTTCCCTGGAGTCCTGGAGAACAAAACACAGGCAAGTGTCAACTGCCAACACTCATTAGCAGAGTGCGGCAGTTTTTTGGGTGATTGATGTGTCGGTTATTCAAATGTGGGAAAATGTCCTTGCATGTGCGCAGAGGGGGAAGCTTTAAATTCCATGTAGATGAGAAACTTTTGACATTTTATTTTTATCATCTCTAGAGAAGCGACGCTCTTTCGCCTATTTTACATTCAAATGGCGTGCATTTTTTCTTCCTCTCTCTCCCTCCCTCTCTCTCTCGCTCCTTATCTCTTGCTCCCTTTCTACATTTATTTCTCCCTCTCTCTCTCTCGGTGTGTCTTCACCTCCTCTATCAGTTCTGCCTTTGCCCTTCTCCATTTTTTTAAAGCGCCTTTCAACTTTCGATATGTAATCCTTTGATTGATGCGCCCACCGTCAAAGGCACATATGGATAGATGTACCAACACATACATACACATGCACGCATAGCGAGACACACACATATACACCGACATGCACAGATATCGTGCTGCGTGTGTCTTTTGTTCAATGTCCTTGTGTCCTACCAATAGGCGGCCCCCGAAATCAACGCCTATGCAAATTCGAGAGGTTTTTCACGTGTGTGTCTGTAGTTTTATAAGTAAGTTTGTGTGTGTGTGAGTGTGTGTGTGTGTGTGCGTGCGTGCTTGCGTCTGTATGGCCTGTGTGGCGGGTTGACAAAGACCATTTTAGCATTTTTGCTTTTTGATTAGCTCCGACAGGAGCAACAACATCGCCAGGTGCAAGGTGCCGCAGGATCAGGAGGAACAGACGAAAACTAAAGGCAGTTTCCAGATGCCAGATCCTAAAAGACGCCTGATGCCTGATGCCTGCTTTTAGGCAGCAGCAACTGAAATATCAGATTACGTTGGTTTAGTTGAGGTTACAGCAACCGTAAACAGTCCCACAAAGCAAAGCATTTGATTAACCAAGGTCCTTGTGTCGAGCCTTGTTGCACACAAGGCCTTCAATTTGCTTGCACCCTTGCCCCTCGACACTCTTCCCCCGCAATTTGAACGTGATGTCTACACTGCAGAGTAATTTGCTCCTAGAGAGACTTTCTTCTAGCCTCGGGTATAAACTTTCTTCTGTAAAAGAGTAAAAGTTGTTTCTAATTTGTTCCTACTTTAAGAAATTCCAAAGGACCTGTGGGCTAATTCTGTAATTGGAATTATTTTCTACTTGCTGTTAGATATCTTAATGTCACCTTTGTTCCTCTTCTTTAAAAATAATTACTTCGAATAACCTCACTTTGAAAGTGCTTACATTTGTTTATATTTTATTATATTGTTTATTTTTAATTTAAAATATTTTACTTTTTTATTTATTATTTATTTATTTTATTTTATTATTTTTTATTTTTTCATAATATTTTATTATATTATTTAATTTCTATTTATAATATAATATTACATTATTTGTTATTTATTTATAATATTTTATTATTTATTTATCATTTTTTTATAATATTTAATTATATTATACTTTATTTCCTTTTTTAGTTTTTTTTATTTATTTATAATATTATACTATATAATTTATTTGAAATATTTTGCTTTATTATTTATCATTTATTTATATATTTTATTATTTTTTTTATTTTTTTCTATTTTACTATATATATATATGTATCTTACTATATTTTCTGACATTATTTCTTATATATTTATTTATTTGTTATAATATTTCTTATTTATTTATAATATTTTATTTATAATATTTTATATATATTTTATTATATTATTTATTTTTTATAATATTTTTTTTATGTTATTTATAATATTTTATATTTTATTGTTTATAAATAATTTTCTTATTTGTTTCGTATTTTACTATTTATAATTTTTGGTTCATTTTTTACTATTTATAAATTACTAATTTATAATATTATTTATTTATTATCTGCGTGTAATTCTCCTACTTAATTCTCCCTTCAAGAATTTCTATTACGAATTCGCATTTCAATTTTCCATTTGCCCTTTTTTTCCAGACTCTCTCTTAAGGTATTTCTCCTAGTCGGACTAATTAGTCACTAAATTAATTTTCCGCTTTTCGATATTCAATTTTCATCATATAAGATTTCCCATGAATTCATTTTGTGAAGTATTTATTTCAATCAAATTTTGTAGTGTTTTTTATACTAAAAATACTTTGGATACAATTTTTGTATTTCTAATAAATAAATACCTAAAATAATCATATTTTCTGTAATATTAAATTATTAAATTATTATCAAATTTAAGACCTGTTTTAGTGTTCTGTTGCAATACTAAATTCGACGACTTCTCATATAAATTGAATATTGTTTAAGCCTCGAGCTTAAGTAGTTTAAGGAAATATATTTTCGACCTCAAGCGGAAAAAGCCGCAAAGCCATAGAGTCAAATCCAAAATACAACCACATTTTGATAGATATGTACATATACATATATTTTATAGCTGAGTGTGTGTGTGAGTTTGTGTGTAAACAATTTCGTTGGCCATTGGATGTGTTGGAAAAGCCGCAAGACTCGCAATTGAAGTCAATTAGCTAATTATGGCAAAATTTGGCCACAAAATAATGCAGACATGTTCGGCCGTGGAAAATTGGGGCATCGGCAGGAGGGAAGGAAAGAAGGAAGGGGTGAGGAGAGGAGTTGATAGTAGAAAATCAATTTCAGTTTAAGGGCCAATCGATATTCGCGGTGGCCGATGATTAGGCCAGGGCCACAGTCGAGGCAAAGGTCAACACGTTTTGGTAGTTTATAATTGAAGGCGAAGGAGGAGTAGTTAAGCCCTTTGGCGGTCATGTGGAGGAACTGTCGGCAGTGGCTAAAACGAGTTAATAATGCAAATTTAACCAAAAGCTCCACTTAACTTGGCCAATCAGGCGAACGGCGATTTGAGCTACTTTCCATTTTGGTGGCCGTGGGGCAATGTTGTGTCCTCCGCAACAAATAATTGAAGGAGTTATGGCGGCAGGACTTAGGGAATAAATTAGGGGGAGGAAACGAAGGGGTTATGGGAACTATGGCTGCAAGTGGATAGCCAGTGGGTGGAAGGCGGGTACACAATGGGTAGGTAGAGTAAGGGAAGCCTGTGGTAGCTACGTGGAACGGCGGGTGAATAACAGGAGGGAGAGCCGCAGGTGGCAGCTCAGGCTTAAAACTTTTCACTCCGGCAATAATATTATTGAGAGATTAAAGTATAAACTTTTAAGTGCAAAAACACTTCAATTGAATTGAATTGTGTGCAACAACGCCATCGCTTCGGTCTGTTCCCTCTGTTAGTCGGGTTCCCATGTCCCTCCGTTGCCATCGTCGCCAGCAGGTGGGTCACTGCGAATCCTGTCGGGTCGTGTGGCAAAGCGCATTCCGAGTCAAGTGGACTAAAAAGTTTTTGTTGCGGTTATTGTGGGCATAAAACCAGCTACAAAGTTTCTGTCAGGAGCAGTTGCAATACATTGCAATGTTTATCGTCTAACGAATCCTGAGAAGGAGCCGCCAGAGGGCAGGCAAGGATTTTAAAAGTGAGTGGCGCTCGAGGATTCAAGACTCTTGACGCAATTAATCTGTGAACGGAAAAATTAATTCCCTCAGAATTTGAATGCGGCTGCCAGCAGAGCTTTTTGAACTAAGAAGGGTTCCTCGAAAGAACATCAAACCAGAAGTACAAACAAATCCTTTCAATCAATTTCAAAGCAATCTAAAGTAATCCTATATAACCGGTTCTATATATATATATATATGTATATATATATATATATATATATATAATAATCATAATGAAATGTTATGCAATCCTATATATCTGCTCCCTAATCTATTGTTATGTAGTCCTACCTAATCTAATATTATATGGTCTTATCTAATATAATATTATTATGATAATATAATATAATATTATATGATCTTATCTAATATAATATTATTATGATAATATAATAAATTATTATTATGTTACATCAAAAATTCTTAATATTTTTTTTAATTTTTAATACAAATAAAAATTGCACACATATAATAAATAAATAAATAATAAATAATTACGATTTTAATTTATGAGAATTTGCAAGTCTAAGTCTAAGTAAACGAGAACGAAGAATCAAGGAATAAATCACAATATTTAATTTATTTACATATCTAAAAAAATATATTTACCTACGTATAAATAATTAAATTGAAATATTCGAAAATATTTAAAAAACTTTTACAGATGCTTCAAATATTTAAAATATATTTTATTTAAATTAAAAAATTCGAACATCAAGAAGCAAATTCTAAGCATGAATATAAATAATGAATAATAATAAAAACATAATTAATGAAGAGTACAAAAAGGACAATGGGATTTTTAAGAATAAATTAATAGAAATAAAAAATTTTTAAAGAAATAAATAAATTAGAAAATATAAATGAACTTCAACAATTATAACTCAGCAATTAAATAATAAATAAACAAAAACGAATTAAAATAATTAATAAATGGAAATAATTTTTTAATAGTGAATGTGTATTTAATATTTATATAATTAAATAAATGCAATAAATTTAAATAGTTGAGTGATGCAAGTGATGTTAAGGGACTAACAATTGCCTGTAATAAAATAAACATTTAGTGCGCTGAAAGGATAATGGCAGGCAAATAGGAGGATAAATGGACTCCCAAAAGCACATAAAAATTGTGAAGGAGTAGATAAAAAGAGAGAGAGAGAGTGAGAAAGTGGAAGAGCGAAACGTCAGGAGCAGTTTCATACAATGGCCCCTTGAGGCTTCCTGCCGTTCTAACCTACACGCCGCTGTCCCTCGTCAAGGAGCGCCATTGATAAGTGGCCTTTAAATGAAGTGAAGGAAGCGCCTTTGCAGGACTATGTTGAAGATGAGGATGATAACGTGGAGAGCCGTAGTGGAGCGGCGTGAAGCGATGTGCAAGGACGAAAAGCTCGGTAGGATAGGTCAGGGCTGCGGCAACAGTTAGGGGGCATGTCCTTGACTATAAGTTGTCATGTTCTAAGGATACTCATGAAGTCATCCTTCAAACAGTGGACGCTCCGTTAGCAACTGGTCATTTCTCTTTTAACACGCTTACAACGATTTAGTGGGAAATCTATTTTCTATTTTCTATTTTCTTTTTCCTTTTCGGGGCTTATTTTTTCTTTGTGTTTCTTTTTTCGCTTCTCGCGAGACTTTCATTTGACTGCGCATCCTTTTGCTTCCTGCCTTTCTGTGTGTGTCTGCAGCAGCAGCAGCAGCAGCGGCAGCTGAAGCAACGTTTAAGTGATAATCCTGACTTATGCTGCGAATAATTTACTAAACTGTTGACTCCTCTTGCCCCCGGAACCCCCCACGCCACTCACTTTTGCCCTCTCCTGCGCCGCCTTAACGCTTTGTCCTAAACCTTAAGCTTAAAGTTTCATGTTACCCCCAACTTTTCCAAGTCAAAGTTTTCTTAACATAATTGTTTTTCCGACGTTCCCACTTGCTCGAGCCACTTTCCCACTTCCCACTTTCCATTTGCCATTTTCACTGGCAGTTGCCAGCCAGCTGCCTCGCTGCCTAGCCTAGCCGCAGGACATACTCGTATTATATTTATTTATGTTTTGCCTGTAATTCGAAATAGACACGCATTCGGCCCCGTCATTTGGTCCGTTGAAATTCCGTAAATTCTTTTGCATGCCAGGCACTCAGCTCCGAGCGCCGAGCCAGACGTTAGTCCTTACTCAACTCCTCCCGCAGAGTCCTGCCCTATGCTGCCAGCCTGACTTTACACTACGAACCCTCCCCTCCTCCCCCCTCCAGCTGCGGGCTTGCACTCGGATTCCCCAAATCTGGTGCCTTTTTCCTATTTCCGGCTTTCGCTTTCTCTCGCTTTTCCATAAGCAAAAAAAAAAACGCTGTGCACGTTTTTTGTGAATTGATTTGCTAGCATTTTGGGTTATAGTTTTTCCACCCTCTTTTTTTCCCCTTTCTCTTCCGCCCACACCTCGCCGCCTCTTGTAGTCTACTATTCATAATGAATAATTTCCGCACGACTGGAACTCAATGGCCAAAATGGTTCTGCGGCTCAAAGTTTGCTTAATGGCCATTATTATTATTAGGAATATTATGATCACGATTACAACTGGCGCGCCTAGACTTAAAGGACCTACAAGGACTCTGAGTAGGAGCATTACATCAATAAGTGTTCAAAGTTGTTCGATAATTTTTGGCCTTTTCTCTTATTTATCGTTGATTTATTTAAATAGCGAGGAACGCAGCAAAATAATGGAATTTGCTTAATTAATTAGTACTCAGGTTATGGAGTATCAAGGAAACAAGCAAAGGACGAAAGATTGGGATTGGCTCATAAGAATCTCTCTCTTAATGGGACATTTTTTCTGCTTTAAGTATAAATTTAATTGATATCAAAATTATGGATTACATTTTTTTTCATCAAATTTATCCGATTTAATTTTTTACTAGTTTTTTTTTAAATATTTAAAATTGCATTTTATTTTTTAAATAAATTGAAATATTTTTTATATACCATGAGCCTAGAAGCAATGCCAGAAATAGCGGCAGTTTTAAATCTTTCAGTTTATTAGATGGATTCCCCTTCAAAAAAACTGTACCACCTTTATTAATCATTAATTTTTATTATAAGCCAAAAAACGTAACTGCATTTAATTATTATAATTAAGAAAAAACTTATGGCAAACACATTTGCTTAACATCTTCAATTGCCTTTGAAACAAATTGAATACATTTGCCGGCATTAATTGAAAATGCCACAAACCGAGTTATTTGTAATTGGAGGGGGAAACACGAGGAGGAGGAGAAAGAGGAAGAGGAAGAAAAAAGTGAAATTGGTATGAATTAAATTTGATAATACTCAATGGGTTTGTTTAAAAGGTATTTTCCCCAACAATATGTCCATTAATTGCCAAATAAAAACATTAAAACATTAAAACATAAAAACAATGCACGCAAAAAACTGGCCAGCCTCCTGGTTTTGTATTTAAATGCGAATTATACGAAACAAAAAACTATCCAATATTCCCGTATTGCCAATGACTAGCCTGCCCCCTACCCCCTACCCCCTACCCCGCCCCCGCCCACGACACCACTCCGTATGTTCCTATCTCCGTTCAAATCGAAAGCTTTTATGGACTCTATAAAAATTTGCAAAACAAGCCACAAAAGCAAACAAGGAAATTACCAGAAACAAAAAGAGAAGGGAAAGAATGGTGGGTGGTGGAAGGGAAGGGAAGGGAAGGGCAGAAAATGCACTGAAAACCCGCTCAATGACAACACCAATCGAATGTGTGTGGTGAGATGCTGGGATGCTGGGTTGCTGGGTTGCGGCGATGCTCTGAAGCTGTAATGCTGAAAGGGCAGTGGTGGGTTGGTGGAGAGGTGAAGAGGTGGATTGCATGGATGGGCTGCGGTGGGGAGGTAAAAAACTTGTGCAATAATAACTGTATTTGTCCATTGAATGTTATTGCATTAGTTTTGTCGCAAAAGCTCAAAAACAAAAAATACAAAAATTAAAAGGAAGAAAAGGAAAATAAAAAAGGATAACAAAAACGAAAAGCGATTGCAACAAAAAGTTTACAGACTGGCGCTCAGTAAATGGCAATTGCATTATCATTGACAGGCGCAGGGGGCGGGTGTATTCGGTGGGCGGTACATTGCTGGCCATGCATGATAGAAAATCCCCTTAAAGCTGGCATAGGTCAGGCACCTTAAAGTATACCAAAGCCATCTGCATTAAGGCTTCAAGCACATTCCTCCACCCACCCAGTAAATAATCAAAACTATTGCAAAAACTAAGCGATTATTAGGAAAAGCTCCTCAATCAGTTGAATGTAAGGACTAAAATAAGAGGACATTTTTTTACCCTACAGTATGAAGAACAGCCAAGCAAAAATGATGAACTGAAATTAAAGGCAACTTTGAACTAGGCATTATAATAATAATATAATCTACTATGTCTGTAGATATATTTAAATTAACAAAAAAAATAAACGCAAAATTTGAATTGAAAATTAATCTAAATAAATAATTATTATTATTATCATAAGTTAGTTTTTAATCTAATGTAAGGCATATAAAAGCGTTTCACCATTCCCTACCAATAAGCGTATGTTGCCATGTCCTTTTCTTCCTGCATCATAATTCGACTTTTTTAATAATCCGGTACTCTACTTTACTTTTATTTCGTTACTTGAATAAAAACAAAATAAGTACAAAAAATGAATTAAAAAAATAAGAAATCTTTTTAAATAATGACTAAGTGATAAAGATTGTTACATAAATCTAAAAAAGAAAATAAAATAAATTATAAATAATAAGTTGTAAAATATTTGTCTATTTTCATTTCTGATTAGTTCTGTAATATACAATATAAAGAATTTTCTACTTCAAACAAATATTGGCAACAATAAATTAAATATTAAAAATTTAAATTAACAAATCTCAACCAAAAATGATAAGAAGCTCGAATGAAACTTAAAACCTGGAGATAATTTACCAATAAATATAAAAAGTTCAAAAAACCATTATTTATTTAAACACAAAAACATTCACATTGCCCTGGCAGCCGAAATATAAATAACACTTTTCAGAATAAATTTGATCTACTTCCAACTCATTTAATAAATAATTTATGTATTTAAATCTGTAAAAAATTACCGCTGATCCAAACAAATACATTTTTTATTAACATAAAAAGCATGCACAAAGTCTACTCATTATCTTTTATCCATTACAATCGACTCCACAGAATAAATAAAATTTAATAAAAATTTAAAAATGCAAAATAAATCTACTCATTATCCTCCTTGCAACATATATTAAGAGCTTCACTTCAACACATCTGAACTTTAAGGCTCAAGAACAACAAACAAGTTAATGAATACTTTGCCAACAAAAACAAACACGGAAACAAAGCACAAACGATGCTGTTAACACAAGGGGAAAGCAGGAAGTTCAGCGATTTATATATATGTATATATATATTATTATATACATATATAAAATGTATTCTGACTTTTAAAATTTAAAGAAATGATCAAGCAAAAAATATTGAAATAAAAATAATTTAAGCAGCATACGGGGCATTTGGGGGTGGGGGAATCACAATGAATGCTACCAATGCTTTTTGTTTGTTGAGTAAATTCAGCAGTGATTCAAAGCAAATTTTAATGCTCGGTTATTATTTATGTTCTAGGAAGAAGTACGTAAGATGCTACGAAAGCCGAACTTCCAAATGCAAAGAGTAAATCTATTTACCACATGCACTGCGCAGGCTTAATGAGTGATTGCAAGCCCCGCTAGACGAGTGGTGTGTGTGCATACTCACCACACGGAAGCAACAAGTGTCTGCCGGTAAGTAACTACTAGAGGTGTAAACATTGAAAAAAGAGGGGTAATGTTTGGTTCATTTCCCCTGTTTATGGTGTGGTGAAAATTATAGGGGTATTCAGTCGAGAACTGCTTTATCGACACTATGGTGAATTGAACTGTGCTGAGAAGGGGAAATAAATAACTACGCGCACAAGATACTATCTGCAAGTTTAAATTCTTTTTTCTTTGCTAAACAAATATATGAACATTTTAATAAATAGTAATAAATAATATAATAAATTAATAATAATAAATAAACAAATTAATAATAATTGACAAATAAATATTAATAGAACATGAATTAATTTACAACTATCCAACACATTAAGAAATTTCGACTGATTTTTGAACATCCAGTAAATGAACATCTACCTGTAATCTACTCACAATTCTAAGAACGGCAAATCCTTTCGCTTATCACCAAGTTACTGAAATGAAGCTCATAACATTACCAAAGTTGAACTCCTTAACTCCTTAGACTAGTAGATTGCATAGCAGCACAAAAACAATTCCGCAAATGGCACGTGACAAATCCCTGGCAAGTGTTTTTTAGTCAAGACCACACGAAATGCGAATAGCGCACAGGAAGCCCCAGAAAAATGTATAAAGAGGAGAAGAAAACGATGAAATGTCCTTTCCACTTGTCACGCTGCTAAAATTCAGAGTTGCGTGTAACTTTCACAAACGGTGGTGCATATAATTGCATAAGGAGTGCATAAAAGGACTTGTTGCACACTTTGAGAAGTTGTGCCGGGGGCACTCGATGTAGTGGCATCGATTGTGTGTCCTTGCAAGTGTGTGCTCGTGTGTGTGCGTGGGGGACGCAAGTAAATCGAAATGTTGCATTTAATGGAGTGAATTGAAGTGCTTTCTGATGACATGCTAAACGATAAAATGGAAGCCAATAAAATTCAAATCTCTGAAAATTGAATAATTGCCTTTCCAGTGAAACCTTTTTTTATTCATTTTTTATTCATTTGATCGATGAAACTAAAAATGTATTCATATTTAATAAATTTGAGCTTGCAAAGAAAAAACTATTTGAAGTCTCAGAATTATTAATTTCATCATTGACTTCCCTATAAATTTATTTTGATTTTAAAATAATAATTTATCTATTTTATAGCTTTAGTCAAAGAGTATTTTTTTTTTAATACTCTTTCAACAAATCTAGTTTTAAAAATTGCTTTCATCTCAGATTAAGATCTCACTTTAAAAATTTAAAAATTTAAAATTTTTTTTTAATATTTATCTACGATACTTTTACTTTCACTTGTGGAATAATTAAGATATTTAGTTAATTAATTAATTTATTAAATCGCATTTTATCATCGCTGACTTTTTGTAATGATTTTTTATCTTTGGAAATAATTTTCTAGGCCAATGGTTTTTTTTTTGACTTTTGTATACCAAAAAACATAAAATATTACTAATAAATTCAAAAAGAAAATCCAAATAAAATTAATTTTGAACTTTCGAATTTTTTAAAGGATTAATTTTGATATCTTGAAAACTATTTGGAAACACCAAAAGTAATAGATTTGTGAAATTATAATCAATCGGACTTTTTTTTATTTAAAAATTATGTTTAGTGTATTTTTTTAAATTTTTTATTTAATTTATTATTTAGTTAAATTTAATTTAAAATAATTTAAAAAAGGAAAGCAGTTTTCAATCCAATTTAGGTACTTTAAAATTTTGAATTTAGATTTTAGTTTTTAAATTCTTAATTTACTTTTATAAAAATTATTAAAGACATTTTTTTTAAAGAAATCAATTGCTTTTGGCAATGTGTATTAATTTAGTTTTTTTTTATAACTAATCTGTGGAAAAATTTTTAATTTATAACAATCAAAATTTGAATTGAAAATTAATCTAAAAAAATAATATTTTTATATTGATTATGTTGCTTATTATTTTGAGGACTATTTTTTAATTTAGTGTAAGGCTTTTAAAACCTCAACTGTTAAGCGTTTCAAGACTGTGGAGTGTGAGAATATGAAGCATCATTGGGGAGTCCTAGAGGACCAAGTCCCAAATATATTGCTCTAAAATGTTCCACTTATGTGACACCTAACAAATTTGGTTTTGCCAGTACTACACCATATCCTACTAGCGTATGTTGGCATATCCTTTTCTTCCTGCGCCATAATTCGACTTTTTTACTTTACTTTAATTTCGTTGCTTGAACAATGGCTATCAATTTCACAAAATAACATAAATTCAAAAAATAAAAATAAATCTTTTCAAATAATGACTAATTTATATTGATTGTTATATAAATCTAAATAAATAAGAGTATTAATTAATTATAAAAAATAAATATTTTTCTATGTCCATATCTGATTTTGAAGTTTTGAATTTAGATCTTAGATTTTAAATTCTTAATTGGTTAAATAAATAAGTATAAATTTTTTTAAAGAAATCAATTGCTTTTGGCAATGTGTATTTACTTAATTTTTATTTTAAACTGTGTATAATTTAATAATTTATAATTTAATAATTTATAATTTAATCTAAATACATAAATTTTGAAGTTTTGAATTTAGATCTTAGTTTTTATATTCTCTACTTTTATAAAAATGGTTTGACGGGGGAATACTAAATAATTTTACTATTATAATTTTTAACTGAATGAAAATAAGTTTTTCTACATTTTATTATTTAATGCAAGCTAATACCAAAAATATTAGTTCAATTTTGACATCCTGGAAAAACTGGAAAACTCGAATTTTTATATTTTGTATTTTCATTAATTTAGGATTTTCAATATATAATTTTGAATTTCTATATTTAATGTCCTTTTGTTAATTTAGTTTATTATTTTTTTAAAATTATTTCTGAAGTGAGTTTTTATTTTTAATAATTAATTTTATAATTTTACAATAAAAATCTAAAGTATTTTTTGAATTATCATATTTTCTAATTATAATTTCAAAGAAAAGGATGTGTTGGGAATGTCTTATATATTTTGAAAACTTTCAAAAAAAATCATGTTCGTTGGAAAATCTGTTATCATGGGTAGAAAAACTATTTAAACAAAGAAATCATTGCTATAAATTCAGTTGCTATAAATATATAATTACTTTTTTTACTTATCAACTCTCAGTTAATCAAATATTAAAATGAGTTCCTTATGGAATCAGTTATGGGATTCTTTTCCTAACCTAGATATTTTTTTAATTATGTCTCGATTAAGCGTAATTATCGGACTATCGATTAAGGTACCATTAGGTCTATGGCTTTGTTTGTAAACACATCTCAGAAAATGTAGCAAGTGAAACACGAGCTTTCGGTTTTTCTCATCACAGATGGTTTCAGGTATTGATTAATATAAGAAAAATAATATCTTAATCGATTCGGTTGTCGAGAGTTTCAAAGTTTTGAATTTTATACCAAATTATCTTCAAAAGTCTGCCGCGTCGTCGTCTCCAATCGCCGCCCTCGCAATGCTCATCATCAACTCGAATAAGTTGGGAGCCCAAAAACATATTGTATGCAAATTGTATGGATGCTCAGATTGCCGGTCCGACGAAAATGCAAATATGTATTTATTGCCACAACAACTTCTAAACTAATTTAGCACGGCCCACTGACCCGGCCCCCGGCCCCCACCCCCGCCACCAACACCGACTAGAAGCCAGAGCCATGCCCTCGCCCATCGGGACACGCTAGGCTCAGCATCTACGCAAAGTGTATGCAAAATAGGGGAAAACAAACCGAAACGAAAACAGAAACCAGACGGAAGCCGAGGGCTGCAACTTTTGCCATGAATAGTTCCCATAAATATTTAAACACAAATGCAAATTTCTGTCTGCCCGGGGCTGCATTGTGATGTTTGACATGCGGCGGGTATCATCAAGAACTGGACTCTCTCTCTTCTAACCCGAAAATTGTACAATCGAAGATTGACAACTAATTATTTAGGTGCGAGGATGTCAATCAGATTGCGAGCGTCTTCTAAAATGATTGGAGCTGTCTGCACATTTGCATTAAGTACTTCTGAAGGGTTGTCAAAGGATGTATAAGGATGCTAAGCAACATGAACTTTGACTAAAAGACGACGTGTGCTCTGAAGATGTTGCACGCCCGAACGAGCCGACAGTCTGTGGAGTTGAAAGCCTGGCAACAGTTCCTATTTTGCATCCTGGCAGTTGTGCATCTTCCGACGGCCTCAGCAGGAAGCACTTAATAAATTCTAAACTACAATTGTTTATGTCTTTCGTCGGGAGCACGAAAACAATGCGGCAAATGCCCTTTTGTATTCCTTCCAGGACTTCAGCCAACTGCAAGGAGTGAATGAACTTTCCCCGCATCATAATCATTAACACTGCATTCTGCATGTGTGTGCATGTGTGTGTGTGTGTCTTCCATATATTGTTTCTTTTGCATGTGTGTCCTTTGAAGGTGGGAGCCATCCATGCTGATACAGATGACCTGTACCACCCGCAGGCATGACTCAGCCCCCAAGCTGCATACTAAAGCCATCGCTGGGGAACTCCCGCTGGGTAGTTCTTCGAAGATTTGATCCTTTTATGGATTAACTCCTTGATGCACTTTTGCAGATCTCCTCAAACCACTCAAGACTCGTATATAAACGTCTCCGGCTGCTGTCAGTTTATCATAATGTACCTAAGGCGTTCCTGATGACTCATTGACTACATTGATCCTTCACCTGCATCCTAAATGTTGTTTATGTCTCAAATATATCGAAGATCATCCTACACAGCTACTGAGGAACACTGATTGGAAAATCCAATGACTGTTCTAGAGACCGACGAGCGGCGTGCTTTGCGAAAGGTCAGGCCTGTCAAGCCAAAGGTCATTCCTTTTTAAGGGAATGCTTCCACTTGTCCAATATAAAGACATCACGGCCTAATTAAATCCTGCTGATAGACGCCCCCACATGTATGTAAGACGTATCCTTTAGAAGGTAACTGACCTGCTGCCAGGGAGTGGCAGTCGCTTTGTCAGCAGTGATCGGTGATTCCACCCACTGGGAGCCCCCCTCTTTACAGGGACATTTCCGTGAAACATCAGTCGCCTCTTACGACAAGTTATTGCCCATTGAGGTAGTATTCCAGAGGACATGTGTGTCTGTATGTGTGAGTTGACTTCACACAATCAAAATCAAATTTGTGCAGCCAAAGTGCACATTCAAAGTGACCAGGAGAATGTCCTGTATGACGTCCTGGCAGTCGTAGCCAAAGTTGCTGCCACGCATTGATTATGTTGAGTGGAACGGAGTTCTGGTCCTGGCGTTGATGGTTATGACTGTTGGACTACTAACCAGGACCGGTGACATGTTTGTAATTAGTGGATCAACATGGATGCTAAACCCAACATATCTGACTTTGGCCTGGGCTTTGCTCGTCCTCCTGGCCCGGTGCCCGGTCCCTGTTCTGCTGTGTACTGAATTTGGCCTGCGGTTCAAAAATATCTTGCAGACAGAGGGAAATTGACAGTTTTTCCGCTGACGGATGGCTGGCACAGCCGGTGACTAAAATCAACACGTAAATTAGTTTGCAAATTTCATGGAAAGTCCGAGAGCAAATTGTAATTGCATTAGAATTTCAAAGGACACCGAGAGGAGAGCAATGGAGAAAGTTCCAAATTGAAGGTTTCACCTGTCATGTGAAAGTTTAAAGGAATCAATACTGTGGTTTGCGGACTGCGGACTGTGGACTGTGGACTGTGGCTTGTGACTGAACAGCTGATTTCTGGAGTGCAGCCCATCAACTTCCTCTTCCACCTCCACCTTCAGCTCTTCGTCCTTGTAAGTTTCTTTGAGCACAAATGCAACGCCGAAGGAATTTCATAAATATTACCTTTGCTTTTCCCTCACATAAAAATAGAAGTGATATTATTTTTGCCTTGCCAATGGAATGCGACGGACGGAACAGGAAACAGGAAGCCAGGCAAAACGAGGAGCAGATGATTGGACGTCGCAGTTGGCGCGACTGCAATAATAATTCAAAGCAAATGCAATTTGTTGGCCAAGGCAAGGAAGTGCATTAAATCTATTAGGAATTATCGTCAAGCTGATTATCTATTTTTATGCAGGAATCAAATTGTTGGTCCTAACCCGCAAATTAACTTATCAAAGTCTCAAACATATAAATTCAATCAAAGCGCATCATCGCCAGGAGTTTTTGCCTTGTCGTGGCATTAATATGACAGCCAACAGCCAACAGCCAACGGGCCAACAGGCAACGGAATATTTGCAGGATATGCCGCAGGCGGAGTAGGATTGCACCACAAGGCAGACGCCAGAATGCAGTAGGAAGGATACACAGTTGAGAGCTCGTTGACAGAGCTCGAAGGAATATTTTTTCTTAAACGCTTTCGCCTTCGTCCATATTTTTGCAATTTTATCCTCTGTTACTTGCGACTTGCATCCTTTTCCAAGAGTGACTGATTGAGTGACAGACCGAGCGAATGGCTAACTGACAATTACATAATGAATAGACGGAAAAATGGAAAGATGTATAGATAGATATGAGGAGGGATGGATAGTAAGAATGGAATGAAAAAGAGAGGAACGATAGTATGGGTAAGAATGGATATATGGGAAGGAAGAAATAGGAGGAGATGGAATACATGAGCGGAGGATGAATAGATGAAAGGATGCATAGATGGAAGGATGCATGGATGGAAGGATGCATAGATGGAAGGATGCATAGATGGAAGGATGCATGGATGGAAGGATGCATGGATGGAAGATGGAAGATGGAACGATGGATCAATGAATGGATCGATGTATGGATCAAGAATGGATGGATGGACGGATGAACGGATGCACGGATTGATGAATGGACGGATAGATTGATGGATAAATGAACATGAATCGATGGATCAATTGACAGATGGAACGGTGGGACGATGGATCAATGGATGGATGATTGGTTGAATCGACGGATAGAACGATGGATGGATAGACGGATGGATATATGGATAGACGGATGGATTGATAGACGGATGGATATATGGATAGACGGATGGATTGATAGACGGATGGATATATGGATAGACGGATGGATTGATAGACGGATGGATATATGGATAGACGGATGGATTGATAGACGGATGGATATATGGATAGACGGATGGATGGATAGACGGGTGGATGGATAGACGAATGGATGGTTGAATGGATGGTTGAATGGACGGATGGATATATGGATAGACGGATGGATGGTTGAATGGACGGATGAATATATGAATAGATTGATGGATGGGTAGATAATTGGATGGATTGATAAATTGATAGATGGAATATAAATATCTATTAAAAAAATAAATGGATAGCAGGATCGAAATGATAGAAGAGAAGGAAGGAAAAGACAAAGGAAATAGACAAATGGAATGGCTGTATAGATGGGATATATGGACAATAGGTATCCAGGGTTCAATAAGATGATGACCTTTTTTTTCGGCTTTAGTTTTGTTATTGCTGCGCCACTCTGCTCCCCATCCCTTTTAATATCTGCAGTTGTTGGAGGAATCGATGGCGTCGATGGGTGTCAATAAATATTAAAATCGACTGAGGCGCGTTTATGACTTTGCACTTCTGCAATGGCACGAATGACGCCTCCCACATCGCCGATCCCTGATGTAAACATCGATTTTAAATTTCATTAATTTTCTTAAATCAATTTATAGTCCGTCAAAATAAATTAAAGTTTGACGTCAGCGTCAGTTTTTGCTGCTGGAAGAATGAATTCGATGAAGGATTAAAAAGGGAATCCTTTGGCAAATTGATGCACAGTGGCAGCTTTTCCTGTACAATATCAGCGATTTTCTATACTGAAAATATTTAATTTTTTCTGTCAGAAAGGTCCTTTTTAATAAGCGCTACTTGAGATTACAAAAGGAGCTGAAGCTTCCTCCTGTCAGGCGACCACCAGCAGTGCGTTGAAATCTTCCATTCTTATAAATAAAAAATACAGTTTTTCGGCTCGTCCTTTGTGTCCTTCATATCATACATATATATATATATATATATATATATATATGTATGTATATATGTATATATATGGGTACGTATGTACGCAGGATATTACACCTCGAGTAAAGGTTTTTGTGCCTGTCTCTCAGTTTTAACATGCTGTGACATATTTCCATAGTAACCCGTGAAGAGTCTGCTGCCAGGCAGTCAGTCAGACAGACATTTTTGCGGTTGTTTCCGCTGTTTTTAATCCTATAAACAATGCCAGCATGTGTCCTGCCACCGGTGGCACTGCTACTGCCGCCACTACCACTGCCACAGTGCCCCTAAATGGTGCACATTCTTAGCGGCGTCAGTTACCCAAGCCGCTCCTCTCTTATGGCTTTAATATGTTAAGTCGCATTTGCTTATATATTTTTGGCTATTCCTTGAATAATGTTCCACCCCCTCCCACCGCCCAACCCAACCCAACCCCACCCCCTAACCAAATGTCACACAAATGTGATTTAGGAAAATATTTCCACCACTTTACATGCTGGTGAAAATATGTATAAAATGTATAATACGGAATATATGTTAATATATATGATGATAACATATAATATATGCAGCTCTGATGAGCTGGAGAGGCATGCGAAGGAGTCTGCGCTCCTTTGGATCGTGTTTACAGGGAAAACATCGCTGAGCCTTTAGCCACACATTACCCAAAAAATAAACAATTATCCAGGATATAAAGGAAAATCTGCATTCTTTTGTGTCCACTTATGCAAACCTAGTTTGAGTTACTGATGTATTAAATCGTACAATATTAATAAGTCCTTGCAACGTCGCCATAGAAAGGAAGTCTCTGTTTACAGTGGTGGCCCGAAGGGTTGGGCATTAAAATTTATTGGCTACTTAAGCGGTAAAAATGAAGAAAGGATTTGCAATAGAGACACTTTTATTGAAATTTCATTAATCCTCGTCTAAATTCTCTGCGTTGGTATCAAGGATTTAAGGAGTTCGTGGCTATCGTTTTCATAACATTTTCAACACCTACCGCCCGACGGTGCCCGCCTCTCTCCTCCTTCCTTTTGGCCAATGTAATTAATACTTTTCGCTTCACTAATTTGTGCTTTCTCCTTTATCTCTCATTTTTCTCCCATTTATCCTTTATTTTTCTGATTGTGATTGTTCAACCTGCGGCTATATGTCTTCTACTCAACGTTGAATTAGCTGAGCTTCTAGCGGAATACAAATGCGAGTTATCCTGTGCTTTGAATATATCCCTCTAAATATCCCTCTGATAAAAGCGCTGAGCACACACCCCGCGGCATCTGAATTTCTCTCGGATCAAACTCGAGTTCTGTTTACACACATGTGTGTAGATACCAACCATAACTTTACTACCTTTAAATAAGGTTCAGTTTATGCCCTCACATCCTTTATGCATGAGTAAAATCTTGAACGATAGGTGAGCGCCTAAAAAAGGATCCTAAATGGTAGCTCCTCTTGGGCTTTGTATATATTTTAGAAAATATGTAAAATATGTTAAATTTATAAAATAATCTCCGTGTAATCAAAATCATAAATGAGATTTAAAAATACTTAATTTTTTTTTTATATATTATTTATAATAACTAAAATACTACCTTTATTTATTTATTTATTTATTTATTACAAACCTAGATATGCCTTAGGTAAGGGTATTTAATAATTGGCATTCCTTATGAGCCATCGTCCTATTTCTTTTTCTGTCTATGTGCTCTGTCAGTGCTTACATGTGTGTGCATGTGTTTGCATGTGTGTGCATGTGTGTGTGTTTAGTTATGTGTGCTACGTGCGGTTAATCGCAAATGAGCAACAAAATTTCTGTACATATAATGAGCCCAATTAGGCCTGCGGCAGAAACTAAATGCCGTGCACAGTTTGTGTAATGGGTCGTTTAACTATGAGTAACCCTTTAGCCCGGTAGCCAGTTGGCCCTTCCCCCCAAAGCCAAATAAAAAAAAAATAGAAAAATTATAACCCTACTTTTCCGTGGAAAACATTGTCTTTTAACTGTGCCTTATTACATGCCTCCACGTGTGCGTGTGTGTGTGCGGTGCGGTGTTCCTCCTAGACTCGCCGGTTTCTAGGTTAAAATGAAAATCGCTTTTACTTTGGTTGATGGAAAAAACTGAACGTCATTTTTAAATTCTAAATTAAGTCTTTAAGGAGCTCACTTAATACACTGACACCGCCATAAATGAAGTATTAAATTAATTTAAAATATTGTACTTATCTTGCCAGGCTTCCTTTTCTTAAATATTTTTCGGTACTCACAAAATAATATAAAAAAACAAAGAGGAAAAATAATTTCAATCACTTAAAGAAAAAGTTAAATTTGAATTTTAATTTTTTGGGTAATATTTTTAGATGTTGCTTGTTTCAGCTTTACGAAGAGAATGAACGAAACTGACTTGCAACTCCTTAGGATATTACCTACTGACATTTAAGTCAAAGCATACTTGAAATTCCTAAAAAAAGGTGGCAACTCGAAAGTAAAACTCCAAGTGATCTGAAGTGACTTTTAATTGGGGAAGTGACAGGCAGTGAAGTTAAACAGTTCTTGTTACTTTTGTCAAATACTCAAGGGCAACCAAATAAATACCTCAAAATACAGACAGATCTGGGCCTCTGTTTCACACACACACACACACACATACACATGTAAAGAGAGTGACAATGCAAAGCTGAATATTTGCACAGAATGCATTAGTCGGTACATGAGAACATGTGAAATATTTATGGACGGGAACTGCAGACGTCAGATGATTAGTTGCATGTTCCAGGAGTAGGTGGCCAGTAGAGGGAGGTTCGGAAGGAGATGTGGGGCATAGGGCGATGGCAGCTCCCACAGCTGTCGATGATTTTGACCGGGCAAATATTTAATCTGAGCACATTTTTGCCCAGTCCCTCGAACGTGCAGGACGTCGAGCTTGGAAATCTCAGTTGTATTCCAAAAGCAGCTGAACCCAGAGCCCAAGAGCCCAGAGAGCTTGGACTGGCCGGCAGTCGGAACTGGGGGAAGGAGAAACTGCAACAGGGGCACAAGCAGGAGCTGCACAAGAAGCAGAAGCGGCTCTCAGCTTTCAGCTCTTAGCTCGTATTAGCCCAAGTCAAACAATAGGATTGGTAAACCCAAGGAAGATGCCAAATTGCAACGTGCAGTGGCCAAGGAAAAGCGGCGGCAAAGAAAAACGAAAAGGAAAAGTGTTTGTTGTTAAGGAAAATGCACAAGACAGAAAATCGATGTTTGCGGTTGACTGTGTAAACTTTTTGTGTTCCGTAGAAGCAAAAGGTTGAGACCGCACCAAATCCTTGGTGTGCTAGATTAACACGTGCCGGTCAAGCACTGTCAGCAAAGGACTGTCAAGAGCAGAAGGTCAAAACTCGCTGGCAAACAAGCAGCCAAAAATAAATTAAGGAAAAACTTTAAAATAGATCAAATGAGTAAAACAAACAACAAAACGATTCGCAGGCGTCGCTTCCACAAAATCACAAAATAATTAAATAAACTTAAATAAATAAAAAAAAATAAGCTAAATAAATATTGACATAAAAAAAAGAAACATAAAACAAACAGTATTGAAACATTTTAAAACTGAAGCGAAATCAATTTCCAGTTTTTTAATTAAACTTTTTTGCATCCCAACTCCAAACCCAACTCCATCCTTTTTGCTACTCGTTTAATTTATGGCTGGCTCCATCGACGTTGCTTGAAGCGCAACCATCGCGCCTTTGTGTGTGCATCAGCGAGTCCTGTGCTGAGGCGGTGCCAGGACAAATTTAATTTTTTGTTTCCATATATTTAAGTTTCAATAAAATGTAATATATTTTACATATTTTTTATTAATTATTTTTGAAGCGTTGAAGTTCGGGGAAAGCCTCATTATTTATTCTCTCAAATATTTGATTGGTTTTCCTTTGTTTTCTATAATTTTGCATAATGTTAAAATATTAATTTTTATTTGCTCATAAAAATCAATTAAACGACTTCTGTTCTGGCAAGTGAAAAATCTTTCGGATAATTTTTTTTAGTGATACTCCATTATTTGAATAGGGGCATATTATATATAAGTTTTATTAGTTGTTTGTTTTATATTTATTTTTAGTAATTTATTTTTTAATAATTTAATAGTGTGAAAATGTGACTATATCATTTTCGGTGCCTAATTTGTTCTTGAGTTCATTTGGTATTTAGTAGTAGAAAAACTACAAATTATTTGACAGCTAAAAAAGTAGGGAATAAAATAGGGAGGAAAAACTGTCGTTAAGTTCGTTGAGTAAAAAGCCGAATTTATTTTTAATTTGCTCTCATTGATTTTATATTTATATTTTTAATTATTTATTTGGCAATAATTAAGCAGTATAAAAAGTACAAATTATTTGATAGCTAACCAAAAAAGTAGGGAATAAAATTGGAAGGAGAAACTGTCGTTAAGTTCGTTAAGTAAAAAGGCGACTTTTTTTTTTAATTTGCTCTTTTATTTGGAAATAATTAAGCAATAAAAAAATACATATTTATTGATAGCTAAGCATAAAAATAGGGGGAAAATAGAGAGTAGAAACTGTCGTTAAGTTCGTTGAGTAAAAAGGCGACTTTATTTTTAATTTGCTCTCATTTATTTTATAAAATCAATCATAACAATTTATTTGATCAGTTGTTGGGCGCTCATTCATTGAAAATTCACTATTAATATAATTAAATATATGCATTTGTTTAATGAATTATGTGTTTGGTTTTGGTTTGTTTTTAATTTATTAAATGTTAAACAATTCCATATTTTCTTCGCTTTTTCTCTTTAACGCAATAATTAAAGACTTAAAAAATAAAATGCTTCTAAATCGAAATACGCACACATCGCGCATTTTTATAATGTAAATGTTTTTATATATTCTTTTAGTTTTTATAAATTACAAGTTTAATTTATTATTTTAATTATTTTTGGTGAATATAACCACTAATTAATTTAGTTCTTTTTTTATTTTATATTCTATCAAATTGTTTGGTTTCTTGTTTCCATTATGCGAATTATTTTTTAAAAAATATATTTGTTCATTTACAATTTTTGTTTTGTATTTTATAATTATAATTATTTTAATTTCTAGAGTGTTTTGTTTTTTCTTTGTTTTTGTTTTTGTTTTTGGTTGTTCATAAAGGACGATAAACCATCATAGACGTTATCAAAAAGGCAAACCATTCATTTTATAAGTACATAGAATACTTTTTACAAGTTTTACAAATTTTTCCATCTCTCAATGTCGCGGCGAACATTTAATTAATTATTTAAATCTAATGTCGATTTAATCTTTAAATGTTTGTTTTCAAAAAATTATACAAAATTGTTTATTCTTTTTTTGGTTTTTGGTTTTTTGCTTCTGCTTTTGCTTTTGCTTTTGTTTTTCATTAATGTACATTTAAAATTCCATCAAGAAGACATTTTGCATGTAAGGACTACAATTTGTATGCTATGAGGATGCAGTGTTTCCCCGATCCATGGCCAAGTTTCGCTGAGGCGATTGCTGTTCTTGTTGTTGTTGTAGTTGTAGTTGTAGTTGTTGTTGCTGTGTAGGAGAGAGTGTCCTTTGGCCAGTTGGGGGCATTGCTGCATTATTTCTAGTGTTTATATTATTATTAGTATTAATTTGGCTAATTTGAGACTTATGATTATTAGTGGTCGTTATTGTGGCAACTCGTCTAAGACGATTATCTGGTATCGGTGGTGATTGTAAAGTGCCCGAGCCTTGCTGCATCAACGAGAAGGACGATGGTCCGCTGGCGCTGCCACCAAATGCACCAGCTATGCTGCTACTGCCACCGCCACCGCCACTGCCACCTCCTCCACCAAAGATGCTGCCGTTGCTGCTGCCAATCAGACTCATTGAATGCTCATTCGAAAGGATCTGATGTGCGGCCAGATTCATTTCCTCGGGCGTCATGTCCAGTGCCTCACACATCTCTCGAGCTGCTGTGCCCACAAGCTCTGAATCACAATATTTTCCTAAACCCTCAGCGGCGAGTACCTTTCAATTGAAAAACAAACAAACAATTCATTTCAATTTCTTATATACAAATAATGAAATCCTTTCGACTCACCCCTCCAATCAATGACTCGGCTAAGCCGTTCACTTCAGATGAAGTTGGTAAACGACGCTGATCGTAAGGACTAGCTGGTGTCGACTGGATCATGCGCTCGTGGCCAGGAATAGCACCATTGGGTGCGTAGACTAAATGGTTTTATGGAACAGAACAAAGTTTCTATATAAGTTAAATTGGCCACAGAAAGACAGTCACTTCAAAAGTCAAAGGAATATAAATATATATATATATATATATATATTTATATATATATTTACTTGTATATACAGCGCTTGATGATCTTTAGAGCCTAAACTAAAGCCCTTTCTTAAATTATTCTACCCACCAAAATATCTAAGAACATGGATAAATTTTATTCTTGTTTAAAATTATTTAAATGATATCCTTCTGTTTTAGTTTAAAAGATATTTTACACAGAAAACCTTTTTTTTCATAATTTTTTTATTTTCCCTAATTTCTCTCTTCGTTTCCTCCCATTTTTAAAGTTAAGCCCTGTGCAACTTTACAATAACAAATATTTAATTAATTTTTCAAAGTTACAAATTTTTAAATAATAAATCTAAATATATAAAATTTATATTATATAGAAACTTAAATTTCTTGTTATAATTATATTGGCTATATATAAAAATAATACTATATGTTCTTAGATTTCTTTCTTTAATTTTTATAATTTGGAAACATTGGAAAAATGTCTATTTATATTTTAGAAAAACTCTTTAAAAATTAAAAAATTGTCTTCGAATTGTATTTTTAAATAAATTTCTAAATTCTTTTTTATTTCTATTATTTTTCTAAACTTTTCTTAGGCGGAACTTCTAATATTTATCTATTAAATATTTCTTTTATTTTTTTGTATTTCTGCACAATCATAAAAATGAATTAAAGCGTGTTTAGAATTTATTGTGGATGAAGTTAAAATTTTTTTATTTAATAATTTAATTATTTTACTCTTTTCTGATTTCTATATTCTCATAATTTCTTTTGCTACGGATCTGTACACCTCCTTTATGAGATTTTCCACAATTTCTAGTTTCATACTTGTTTATTCCTTGAAGCGATTCCCTGCCTAACATTTTTGCCCAGTCTAATGATCATCAAGCCTCGAGGACTAATGCTAAAATCGAGTGTTAGTCAAGCATTCAATAATACAAGCTAATTATAGGTTAGATGTTGGATTTTACAGGTTAATGTATATGTGTGTATATCTGTACGTAATACACAAACGGAAACGAAAATAACACAAAAATCACTATAAACTAAAGCAAGCAACATACGCTTTTTATAGCCATTTATACATGTCAATATGTCTATATATATATGTGTATGTGTGTGTGTTTGTGTATACATTTGTTGGCATGTCCTTGTGGACACGTTTAACTAAGGCGCGGGCAGCAGCTGTAAATGCACTAAGCAGGCGGCTTTTTGGAAGCGTTTCTAGGATCTAATCGCAAATCAAGCAATGTGTATGTATGTATGTGTGTGTGTGTGTGGGAATATATAGTGTCTCATCTGGCACACTTTTTCTGCTTTTATACAATATTTAAGGATTATCCCGATATAAGACATAAGAAGCGACGACAAAACAACATTTAAACAACAGTTACGAATATTTTTAAAAATAATTTGGATTTTTTTTCTTTTTTTTTTGTTTTTTTTTTTGGTTGAAGTTTTGAATGCATATCATAAATTAGGTATACGAAAATCATTGGAATGAATATTATAATATTATAATATTGCAATATTGTAATAAGTTTTGGATGGACGCAAGGCACACTCTTATGGATACGCTCATTCGACGGGGCCAGCTTATAGCTTATGAGTACATTGGGCACAACAACACGGTTATATATGTATTTATATGTACTTAGATATTTAGATATTTAGATATTTAGATATTTAGATATTTATATAGACACCGATATCAATATGTTGATTAAGATTTTTGAATAAACTTTGATTGTGGTAACCTTTTCCGATTCGTACATTGTTGCGTGTTTAACGGTTGTTGTTCTTGTTGTTCAGTTGTTCAGTTGTTCAGTTGTTGGATTGATGTACGTGTTATGTTTATACTCCACCACGCAGGACAAAGCAGTTACATAGAACTCCCTTTCTTTACATCCTTACATTTAAATTTACGATTTTAGGGGGAATGCTTAGTTTTTTTTTTTTTTTTTGCTTTTTTAAATCAAAATTAAAATAAACAAAAATTAACAAAAAAAAAAAAAAAACAAATGAAAAACAAAAAATAAATCAAAAATAACTCTTCTGCCCAGTGACCTTTACGGAGAGCCTCATATATGCATGTATATGGTTTGAGCTCTCTCTGGCACTCATCCAGCAAGTTTTTCAGTGCTCGAAACTCAGCACTCGGTTGTTTTTAAACTCGAATCACTTATGCTATAATAAAGATGTTTATAAAAAAGAGTTATACAAAAACAAATTACTTTTAACAACACAATTTTGCATAGAATTTGAGATGAATTTTTTTTTGTTTTTTCTGTTTTTTTTTAAATATATTTTTTTTTATATGGCGATGATTGTCATTTAGAAGTTTCGAATATTTAACGATCTCAGAATTATTTGTTTTAGTTTGTAATTAACAAAAGGAGCCATATGCATGCTGAACACATTGTTAGATTGCTGCAAGATTTATAGTTAGTATTTAGTTAATCGTACACAAATCGGTTAGGGGGAATGCCCGCAGTTGCCAAAGCAAACATTCAGCTATCGATGGGGTGAGTATCGATATGAGGAGGCAGGCGCATGGTGAGAGGTGAATTTCGTTCGTAGAGCAAATAAAGAACGTAACTAAAATTTAATTTCTTTTCTTTTTGAGAGTCGATTATATTGATGCCTCTTTGGGATTGAGTAAATGATTATTTGCACATTTATATAAATTATTCTTTTGGCTTATGTGTGCTTGTGTGTGTGTGTGTGTGTGTGTGCGCTGTGTGGCTGAGATCTACGTTATCTACAGAGGCTGCGATGTATATAGAGTAAAAGCAGTTCTATGTTTTAGCCCAACACAACTACTGAATGAACTACTACGATTACTGATTAACTATGACTAAGTTTGTATTAATTATTATTAGTTAACTGCGCTTTTAGCTAATTCAAAATGTACTACGAATCAAACATGGACTCCATTCTGATGTGTGTTGTCTTTCTTTGTGGTAGCCGCGACAATACAAACAGCCAAAAACATTGATAGCAAGATAATTTTGATTAGATTGATTATTGATTGATTTTAAATTGCACTCGATTAGTCATTGTTATGGTGAGATTTAGTTGTAAGTTTGTTTTCGTTTTCGTTTCTGTTGATTTTTGATTTTTGGTTTTTGATATTTGATTGTTGTTGATTTTTGTTTATATTGGTTGGGCATGCCGCAGGCAATATTCAGAACTCACAACTCAGAAATGTGAAGAAATTTACAATAATATTAAAAACACTGCGCTACAAAATGTAAATATAGTATAGTATATATATATATAGATATATATACTCGTTCGTATCTGACATTAGTGATTAATTAGTATTGCGCAAAATCATAACAATTAGAGGATTTGTTGTCTGTGTATGTGTGTGTGTGTGTGTCAATCGAAACAAAACCAGGAGAATTTTTGGTATGTGGAAGTCAAAAGGAAACTCAAACATGAAACGCCACAACGGAACAAACAAAGTTCTCTGTGTGTGTGTGTGGGTGTGTGTGTGTTTATGCTTGGTTTAAGTTTTGTTTCGTTGTTTTTTTTTTTTTTAGTTGGTTTTAGTTTGTTTTTGTAGTTGATTTTCTTTTTGTTTTTTTGGGGGGTTAATTGAGGGATAACCAAAAATTAAATATATATGAGAAATAAATAAAGTTTTGTGCAATTGCTGTTGCTGTTGTTGTTGTTGTTGTTGCTGTTGCTGTTGCTGTTGTTGCAGTTGCTGTAGCTTTGCAGTTGCAGCATTTTGCGCTTACCATTGTTATATGGATGCAATAAAATACCACGATTGCGGTTGCTGAAATTAATGTTCGGGGATTGAGTAAATTTGTTTTCTGTTCTCAGTGGAGGGTGTCAGTTAAGAGGAGCTTAGACCCGCTCTAATTAATTGTTATCCTTTTCTCTTTTTATATTATGTTTTAATATAGGTTTTTATATATTTATGCACTTATTTAGAGTATTTATGTAATTATTATTATTATTGCTTTTTTTGTTTTGGTTTTTTTGTTTTTTTTTTTTTTTCAACTATTTTGCTAAGAAACTAATTGGCGGCCAACATGGGTGAACTTGTGGCCCGGGCTCCTTTTGTCCATTACAAACGTTAAAGGCGCACTAAGTGAACACAAAATGCCATTTAAGTGTGGCCAAAACTGAAGATTAAGGTAACTCACTAAACAGCAAGCCATAGTAACAAGAAGTGTGGAGAATGAAAACTCAAGAATCGAGAGCATCGTGTGCGTCTAATAGAAAACCAAATGACCAACTCACAACTTCAAAAGCCCCGCCCCACCACCCACTCAATACTTACTCATAAGATATCGCATTGGCATCCGGCGGCAGGGTGCCGGTCACCGTGGATGGAGCTCCACCATTCTTGGCCAGCGGTCTCATAGAGATGCTCTCACCAAAGGTGCGCAACTCCCCGCCGCTGCTGGCATGCAGTTCGTCCTGCAGCTTCCCGCTTGTCGCCATCCGCGCCTGCATAATGTTCCGCGTTATGTGATTGACGCCATCGGCTACACTGCGGTTCAGGCTGTCATACAGATAGTCCGGGCTGCCGGTATCGGCGCTACCCAGGACCAAGCTGCTTCCGCCCACGCCCGCTGCTGCCAGGGAGGAGCCGCCAATGGTAAGCGCCCCGTTGCTCTGGGAGGCCTTCGCGCTGCGCCGGAAGGTGCCATTGCCATGCCGACGAATGGAAGACCACACGCTTCCAAAGAGTGTGTGATGGCGCTGTGAAGAAAAGCAAAAAAGAAGGATTTAATATACAAATGGAGAGTACTTGGCGACTTTACTTACACGATGCATTGGCTCCGGTTCCTCCGCCAGTTCGTCCAGGTTACCTGAGATAGCGCGCTTAAGCGCTGGCGAGACCTCGTGAAGTGTGCGTAGACCGGCCTGCAGGGTGACCGTATTGCTATCGGGATGGCCCTCCTTGCCTTCCTGCTCCTTTCGCTTCTTGAAGCGTCTAAAGTAATCCTGGATGAGGTACGTGGCATAGAACTTGCCCACCGTGACCTCATCATCATTGCCCGGCGGTGGCACCACTTGATCCAAAAGCTTTGGGTTGGTGCGTTTCCAAATCTGCTTAATAGTGGCTCGCAGTTCCGTGTTGGCGTCATCGATGTTACCATCAGTCTTGATGCTCAGCGAGGTCCTTACAACGGCAAACAATGTGGCATTGAAGAGGACCGTTCCGTCGGAGTTGAGGGGCATGTTCATTGATACCAAACGCTTACAGGCCATGCGATGGGGACAGAGTTTGCCAAAGCCCAAAGGCGGTGATATTTTACGGAGCAATGTGACGACATCAAGATGCTTGATGCGTCCTTTGGCATCAGGATCGTATTCACTCCACAGGCGGATGAACTCATCCAAGTGATGTGGACCGAGAATAGACCAATCGCGTGTCAGATAATCAAAGTTGTCCATAATAACAGCTACGAACAGGTTGATAATCTATACAGGATAGTTCAGATAAGATGAAACATTAAAAGGATCAAGTCTAGGAGTCCAAGCAACAAGGACCGATTTACATACCAAGAAGGAACATAACACATAGAAGGAGATGAAGTAGGGATAGGCAATGGATGAGCCACATTGATCGGTTGTTGAATCAGACAGCGGGTCACAGTGAACATCTGGCTGCGCGGAACAGGACATCATAATATCCTGCCACGCTTCTCCTGTTGCCGAGCGGAACAGCACCAAAATCGCCTGATTAAATGTCTGGAAGTGATTGTTGCGCGTAATCGCATTTCCGTTGGTCAGTGCAATTTTTCCGAACATCTAAAAGTGATAGAAATTAATAACATTCAAAGGACCTTCGAATAGTGTATAAAAATATTTGCTTACTTGCATGCCCACAACCGCGTAGATGAAGAAGAGCAACAGGATCAGCAGCGCAACGTAGGGCAGAGCCTGAAAGGATTTTATGAACGTCCAAAGAAGCGTCCGAATGCCTTCCCCTTTGCTCAGCAGCTTGACGAGACGCATCACTCGGAAGAGTCGGAAGAAGTTGATCGAAATCAATTTCGACCCACCCTGAAAAATGAATGGATTTGAACACGTTACAGCTGCTCCAAGGATGCACTGCAAGGACACCTACCGCATTGTCCTTCTGTTTACAGTTTTCAACAAGATCACATTGGACGTCTCTGTTCTGCGGTGTTTTGCTCTGTGAAAAAATATTTATAAAGTAATTAAAATATCTTTAATCTCTATACTAAAATAATGTTTGATAAAAATATAAATTGATACATTTTTAAAATATATAAAATAAATATATATATTAATAATAATTTTTTTTTACTTTTTTAAATATGTAAAATATACAACACTTTAAACGGCAATAATACAGTTTATCGCTCATAAAAATAATATTAATAATATATAATTAATAATCGCACAATTTACATTCGTTATTTTATATCGAAAATTATTTCTATTAATTTTTAATATATTATACAAATTTATTTATATAAATAATATTTAACAATTGTAGCTGTTTGGATACTAAGCTTTCTCAGCAGCCTTCCTTTTAATTTAGGAAAAAATTAAATTATAGTTTTTAGTATTATATTATTCTATTCGACACTACAGTTTATTATTTATGATATTATATTATATTATTCGACACGACAATTTATTATATTCTGGGGGTGCCCGCGCCTCCCTTTTCACCTTCATTAGTGCACCTTCTGCACCTCTCGAACTCCAACGACAAAGTGTCTGCCAACCTTCAGCTACCCTTTTGGCAGCTTCGGCTGATCGGTCTGGCATCCCTAAGGAGGGAGATGGGCAGAAGAGCGATCCTACAGTCGCCGATAGCGCCCTTGTGGCTGCCTCGACTGCAGTCGCTTGCACTAATGGAGAGCATAGAAGAGTTGGCGTGGGAGCACTTGTTCACATTACATTTGATCTCTTATATTAAGAGAGAGTTGGAGGGAGCAGCTGGTATGGCACATAGGGCTGCATAACCAAACAGTAGCAACATATTAAAAATATATATTTTTAATCATTTTTAATTTAAATATTTCATAAAAATATGTAATAAAAAATTGATATATATATATATACACTAGTTACAGATACCAAATCTAATAATATTTTTACAAAATATTAAAATTGCAATATTTATAGTATATAAATTATTTTTTTTAGTTTGATATAATATATAGAAATAAAAATATAAAGAATATCGAAATATATTAAAGACATATAACATCCGTATATAAAAATATAATAACAATTGCCAAATATTTTCTTAGATGATTTATATAAATATGTAAATTAAACAAATTAATATTAAAAATACTATTTATATTTTTCTTATAAACAAATATGTAATTAATTAATTTAATTTATAATATTATAAATATTAATAATATTTTTCCTATATAAATTATATCGAATATTAAAGAGATACTCACCTTGATTTCGGAGTAGACAATGTCTATGAAACTGCCCAGGACTATAATGAAATCAAAGACGTTCCACGCGTCCCCAAAGTAATTCTAAAAAAGAAGAAGAGAAAAAGAGATAAGTTGAGATCCTTTGTATGATTTATCCTGCAAATGGCAACGCACCTTAAATCGATAGGCTGCCAGCTTGAAGACGAACTCTAAGGCAAAGACCGCCGTAAATATCATGTTCAGGGCGTCCAGGATATTCGTGTACCAAAGCGGTTGCTGGTAGAACTTCATGGCAAGTGTTATGGTGTTTATCATGATAAGTATAAATATTGTGTACTCGAAGGACGATGAGGTGACAAACCACCACACTTTGTATTGTATACCGTGTTTGGGTATGTACCGCCGCACCGGCTTGGCCTTCAGGGCAAACTCAATGCAGTTACGCTGATTCTTGTCCAGATCACAATTCTTATATTCCTGTTCACCCTCGTTTTGGAAAGTGACAATAACGAAACCCACGAAGATGTTCACCATGAAGAAGGCAATTATAATAATATAGATAATATAGTAGGCAGCGACTATGGGACGGAAGTTCTGGATGGGGCCCCCGTCTTCCTTGTTCGAGTCAATCGACACGTACAGTAGACTGTCGATGGGATGACAAAACTATTAACTGAGTATTTGAAGTTCTCCATCTGCGGATGGAAGGCAACTCACCCGGGCCATCCCTCAAAGGTGGAAACGGTGAAGAGAGTCAACATGCCCTTGGCCACATCATCGAAATGGAAACCGTTGTTCTTCCACTCTCGTTCCTTGAGTCGGGGCTTGGTTATGTCACCGTCCTCATAGACCAGATACGTGCCACTAGAACATTAATTTTTAATTAGTTAAAGGAACTGCCATTAGGGATAAGCCGAACATCAGATACTCACTAACAATCGTCCTTGGTCATTTTGGAACCGTCGGTGCATTTGAAAAATTTACCCTATATGTGGACACGGGATATGAGAGAGTCCAGGGCGACGGGAGAGGTGGTTTTAAAAACACATATGTATATTAACTATAATTCTCGATATCGGAATGGAGTTAACTTAACTCGAAGTGCGCTTAACTAACTAATCGAGTCAGTTGAGCGCACTTTGGCAGCGAATCTAAATGACTATCAACTAAGGCCTAACTAAATACGTATTATGCAGCGATACGATAGACTAAGCTAGTCTATATATTAGTATGTACATACATATACAGGGTGTCATACACATGGCTTGCTCTGGAGCGGACACAACGAGTAAACGAGTAAATTGTAGACGGCACAGTATTTACAGACAGGATCACAGGATACGTACACGTGACATACAAATGTTACAAGTTACATTTTGGGTTTTGGGTTCCAAAGTGTTACATGGTTTATGGATGTTAATTTTATATTTTACAGAATGTTAGTGGGCAGCACTTGGAGCTGTATCTATGCAGCTTTCAAGTAACAGAACTTTTGGCACATTCAAGTTAAGTACTCGAAGGACTTAGAGGATGTAAAGCTAAGTATTAACAGGTTGCGCGCTATAGAAGCTAGTTGGAAGTTTGCAGCGATATCATGGGATATATTTATATATATATATAAAGAATGAGAGAGAGAGAGAGAGAGCGAGAGAGAGGGAGTGATTAACAGTTTTGATGATATTTTAAGTATTGTTCATAAAGTTTACCATCATCATTTCTGGAAGTGTAAATCTTTCTGTTAAGCTGAGAAAAATCAAAAGATTTGACGGAAAAGAAATTAGCCAAGAATATCATTTATAGATTGTCTATAGGTTGTCTATAAGTTGGCTTCTAGCACATATCGTCCCGCCCAAAGAAGAAGAAGGAGATGAAGATGACCCTCGATCCTCGAGATCTTCACAAAATACATCAAAATTCAAAAGCACACATAATTTTAAGCAGTGAGTAGTTTTTTCGTCCATTAAAAGCGCACACATAAAGCCGACTCTAGATACCCTACACCAGTTATAATTTTACGGAATTTATTTATTTTTTTTTATTTTTTTAATAAATAATTGAAAAGAAATTACCTTAAAGAGTTGCACTCCAATAACGGCAAACATAAATTGCAATAAATATGTTACCAACATGATATTACCAATGGTCTTAATGGCCACTACTACGCACTTGACCACGTACTGTTTGGGCCATGATTGGACCGTATTGTTTATGGCAACAGAGGGAAGAGAATTGACAGGCGTGTGTGATGATTTTTGGATATTTTTTTTTTTTTTTTTTTTTTGCATTTTTATTGTTTATGTTTTTTATTTTGATTCGAGTGGAAGGGTGTGAGTGTGCGTGTAGGTGTAGGTGTGGGTGTGTTGTGGTTGTGGTTGTGGTTGTGTGTATGTGAGAGGATTTTTTATTTGTTTTTGTGGCCACATTTTTGGAATAGTTTCATAGAAATCAAAAGTGAACGATACACACAATGCAATTTGTTGTGTTTGGCAGAATTGGAAAACCGAAATGATAAAAGGGGGAGAAAAAGAGAAGAGAGGAAAATTCATTTGTATTGGGATTTTCGTAGCAGAGAAAAGACTTTGCTTTGCTTTTCAAATGTTAAAAATAAATCGATGTGTTCTTTGTACAATTGATCAAAAGGTTAATGACACTTACAGTCGGTGGCGGAAAGGAAAATCAAATAAAAACTATGAAAATCAAATAAAGACAAACTAAAGAGCAATAAAAAAGAAAATCGTTATACTAATTGAAAATATATATTGAATTAGTATGTTTTATGAAGAGGCTGGTTACTACACAAAGTACTCTCTATAAGACGGGAACACAATTTGTGATCATCTTCGGTTTTTTTTCATTTTTCTTTTTTTCTATTTTTGCCTTGATGCTAGGGTGCAAGGTGGGGGCTCTGCAGGCTTACAGGATAGGAAGTGTGCGTTGGTGTGAGTGTGTGTACTTATATCCTTCTCTATTTATGTTTCCATTTTCAGGAAAAATCCGAGTGCTGTGCTTGTGAATTCAAAATCTCAAGATATCCCTCTTATTTGAGACTGAAAATGGGTGTGGAATATAAAAGAGTTTATTGGATATTTGTGGAGTCTTCACTGTGGAATTTCGTGTGAGTTTTTTACAGTCTGTTTTTTGGGGTTTGAAGTTCTGAGTGAGGTGCGAAACGTCACAGGATTTCTGAATGCATCGAGTGATGAGTCTTGTTAATGTTTGATCCTACACGTAAGAGGTTCCTTCCTTTGCTTTTTGTTTTCTCTCAGGATTCACATAATTATTTATACAAAAATATAATTTAATTTATGTAAATGACTATTTTTGCTGGGCATTAGTAAGCAAAACTAGGCAGCACTTAACATATTTTATTTACAAAGGTTTTTGTACAATTTAAACAAAAAAAAGAAGAAGTAGTAACAAAATAAGTAATTAATAAGTAAACGGGTTGAGAATAGAATAGAAAATTATTGAAATTATTAAAATTAATTTGGAGGACTTTTATAAATAAGGATTCTTGGTAAATTGTTAGGATTGTCCATTCAAAACACTTAACAACAGTAAGAGGTTAATTTAATTAAAATTAAACGCTTGTGGATGCGTTCATAATTTAAGTATTTATTAAATGTACAAACTAGAGGCTAATTTCGCTTTACAGTTAACCCTAGCTTATACTTTAGATTATATATTTTTAAAGAGTCCTTAATCGAGCTCGCTAAGTAGACAAGAGTGACTAGAAGTAAATCGTTCTGTCTAGATATATGCTATTATGTATATATATGTGAGATATGGCCCGATTTGAATGCAGTATTTATCGAATGTAACTTTATAACTTAAAGAAAACCAAAATCAAGCACTTAAGAACAAAATCATACCTTAAACAATTGGACTCCTATCACGGCAAACATGAACTGTAGAAGGCATGTGACGAGCACAATGTTTCCGATAGTCTTTACTGCGACTATGACACACTGAACAACATGCTGTATGTGATACGACGATATATATATATATATAGAGAGAGAGATATAGTACGATATTTGACTGGATATATACGATATAATTAACTCTATGGGAAGCTCTAGATAAAGTTGAGGTTCTTGCTTTAGTATCAACAATGAATGGCATACAAATTGATCTATGCTCAAGCCGCGCCCAAAGCATTTATTCCACGCCCATTTTCGTTAGGTGTTAAGAGAAAATAACTCAAAATTAAAAAAAATTTAGAATTTGTATTTATAAATAGTTTCTTTTTTTTCTTTTTTTTTTTTTTTGAATAGAAGCAATAGAACATGTATTAAGTTCTTTTTCTTGGTGCACCCTACACCCAGCATTTCAAGGTTTTTCAGACTGGCTTAATGACCCAAGGCCAGGCATGTGAGTTAGTGAAATTCTGCACCTCTAATTCGATTATTGCATAAAGTAGAGAAATTTTTGATTAGCTTTGCGAAAAACAAAATATACTTTCTTCTCATCTTTTCTTGGTGGAAAAGTGTGTAAACAATAACTCAAAAAAAAAAAAAATAAAAAAAGGAGTAACGAAATCAAAATCAGAATTGTTTAATAAAAGCAGGTGAATAAAAACAAACTAAAAGGAAGGAAAATTAAAAAACATAACGAGAAAAAATGTAAATTGTGAAAAGAAGAGAAATGTGTCTTACCTTTAAGCCTTTGGCACGATTAATGGCACGCAGGGGCCTTAAAACTCGAAGGACACGGAGAATTTTCACGACTGAAATCGCATTCGAACTGCAGTTGAAACCGATGTTAAAATATGCACAAAATATGCTCAGTATCAACTACTGGGTTAGAGTAGTTATGTTTAGTTATTTTTACCTGGACGCTTGAGAAATCAATGAAACGCAGACCACAATTAAATCTAATAGATTGAATGCGGACCTGCAAAAGGCTCCATCGTGCAAAACGAAGCCATAGGATATCAATTTCAGCATCAGTTCTATTGTGAAAACTGTCGTGAAAAATATATCAAACTTATTGAGTACCTGAAAAGCGAGAGAGTGAGAAGGTGAGAATCTGACAACACTTAATCCGTGAACGAACGTAGTACATCAAATATCGAGGCTCAGGATACCCGACAACTTACAACTCAGTCGATCAGTGGATCAGTCGATCATTCGATCAGTCGATCAAGGGATCAGTCGATCAGTCCTGGGACTTGGAACAAGGAGCTACTTACTTTGTTCAACTCGGCATTTGCATTGAGGGGATTCTCTGCCGCCAACATGGCCGATGAGAACATAATACATAAAAGGATAATGTTGCTGAAGTTGCTGTGGTTGCAGAGCCAATGGCAGAAGACGCGGAATCTGTGAACAGAGAATTGTTTAAGATACTTTTCCGCAATTTCCTCAAGCAGTGCAACTCAATCGAAAGGAGAACAAATCATGCAGTTAAGGACACTCAAGGAAAGAGAACAAAACACAAGAAATTCAAAAGGTTTATATACAATTAGAGAGAGAGGCGAGTGTTCTACCAAAAGGAGCAACTGCACAATTTCTACGAAGGACATTAACAAGGAGAATAACAACTAATTCTAAATATCTTAACACATGTTTCGATCTTTGCTATAAATAAAAAAAAAAACACACACAAAATTATGGTTAATCAGAAGCCAAGGACAAATACAAATACAACTAAAGTATTTAAAGTAGAAAGAGTGAAAAATAAAAGAAGGAAAGGAATACAATAATTAATTTAATAATAGAGCACACGCACACAGACACGCATAATAAATAATTTACAAATCAAAATAAACTGCAATAATAATTGAATATATCCTCTGGGATAATCCAGGCCATACTTTCAAATTTAGTGATTAACTAAAACATAAAAACCTGTTCGTTTGGGAGAAAAGAAAGAATGATGTGCCCGGCGGAATGGGAAGGATTTTCGTCGCCGTATTGACCTCTGACATACGTCTAGGACGCGCCGTTATCATCCCTTCTTCATCAACTATAGCAATAAATTTCATATATCATTTGCCAATGAGGAAAAATAATAAACACACACAAAAATGTATATATATATTTACATTAAGAATTTTATTTAAGTATAATTATATGAAATAAATAATATACTAAAATAATAATATAAAAATAAATAAAAAAAACAAATAATAATATAAAAAATGAAAGGATAACTTAATAGTTTTATTAATAACTAAATTAAGTTAAATTAACTTAATTAAACTATATAAAAAAAATAACACAAAGTTGCAAAATAAAACCTATAATAAATATATTAAATTAAAAAATAAGCATACTTAATTCTTATAAAAAATAAAAAATATACCGACTAATTTTTAAATTAAAAAGTAAAAGAAAAAGTAATAAATTTTTAAAAATAAAATTCCAAATTTCAGTAAAATATTCTAATTGTTTTTTTTTATCTTAATAATTCAATTAATTAAGTCCAAAATTGAATAAATGTTTATTTTTTAAATTTAATGAAAAATTAATTTAATCAAATCAATGCAATCCAAAAAGATATAGTAAACTTAATATAATATAACATAATATATATATATATATATATAATATAAAATAAAAAATGAATATATACCGTATGAAATGAAGACATAAAAAATATATCTTAAAGCTTAAATTAAAAAATGCCTTCTGGGTGGTTTCTAAATTTAAAGGTGAGACTTGGGCTTCGGTTTTGCTTGTGTGCTGTGTGAATTTCTAAGAATATTTTGAATGGCTGCCAGAATGATGGGTCTTGGGGGCAAACTATGTGTATGTGTGTGTGTGTGTGTGGAGGGGGGTCAAAACACTAGATACCAACTACTAAACTACTTCTCCAAATATAAACTGAATAGAATAAAAAGAAATTAATTAATCAATTATTTTCACCGTTTGGGACACTCAGTTATTCAGCTACTGGGAGTCTGGGGGTTTAATTCACTGAATAATCCGATAAAAATTAGCAAATCGAATACAAAATCCATAAACTATGTACATTAATGAGGGTAAGGGATGCAGCTTGACAGTGGATGTTGTCAAGTATATCAAAGTTGTGATTAATGGTATTTGGTTTCCTTTCAAGGATAAAAGGATTGTTTAAATGACTTCCGAATAAATGAGTGGAAGATGCAAGCATGCAAATATAATACATTTTAATCTCAGAACTCAGAGTGCACAGAACGTTAGGAACATCTTGAATTGTTTTGGGGGTCACATGAATAACTTGAATAATACAACTGCGATCGGTGATCTGTGTGTGGACCGGAGTGTACTTGTTGAATTACCTGTTCGTATAACTGAAAATGAAAAATGCGCTGCCGCGTGGTATGGGTTTTTTAGTCGTCTTCATGCTGACTTCGGATAAACGCCGGGGACGTGCAGTGACACGTGCTGATACATCGGAATGATAGTCTTTTGATTATTACAGTTTTCAGATGGATAGAGAGAGAGAGAGAGCGAGAGAGAGAGAAAGAGAGAGAGAGAGAGTTTTGTGGGTGTTCCGAGGCGGCAGATGGAAAGCATCGATAGCATGAATATCATTTAAATGTTAGGTAATTGTTTAAGCAGGTGTTTGCCAAGGTAATCGAACTTAGAACTGAGCTTATACTTAGATTTATCCCTAGCTTAGGTTAATCAAGGATTCTAGCCCACGATTGACATACCTTCTTCTTCCTCCTCGCACATCTCGCGCACCTCCTCGTCGGATAACGTCTCGTGATCCCTGAAAGCAACATAAAAACACCATAAGAAATATAAATTAAAAATAAATAATTAATTATTTAAATAGCTGACTTTTCATCGTCCAACTCGTTATGCTCCCCCTCCATATGAATACTCATATGGTCGTCTTCCAAATCATCCCTGCTCGGAGTTGTACTGCGCGACTTTCGCAAGGCTCCTTCGTCATGCTGCAAATATGAAGGGCGGCAAGTGAAATTCGTTAGGTGGAGGAATGCATGTATTGTCCATGTGGCTACTTACGGGCTCCTCGTCGACCTTCTCCACCTCCGACAATGAGTCAGCATCGGCCAAATTGTCGACAGCAATGGCCAAGAACACGTTCAGCAGGATATAGTTACCGCATATGAACAATATAATAAAGTATATGCTGGCCAAGGCACCATAAGAGGAGACGCCGCCGTAGGCCTTGATTCCCTCGTACATGACGGCATTCCAATCCTCGCCCGTCATTATCTGAACAGAAGGACATTTTGGGCGATAAGTGAGAGGCCTTTATTAAAGGAGCTTCCTTACCTGGAACACTGTCAGCATACTCTGCCAGAAGCAATCAAAGTTCATGCGGTATTTCTCGTCGTCGTTGTAGTTGAATCTGCCGCCAAAAACTTGCATGCCCAGAAGGGCAAATATCACAATGAACAGGAAGAGCAGCAGCAACAGTGAGGCAATCGACTGAATGGAGTTCAGCAGGGAAGCGACGAGATTGGATAAGGAGCGCCAGTATCTGAGTGGAAGTGATTTTAATTAATAAAAAATTATATAAATAAAATATGGATTCACCCACTTGGTCACTTTGAAGACACGTAAGAGACGCACACAACGGAGCACGGAGATGCCCAAGGGAGGCATCATTCCTGTTTTGGTCAGCAGCGTCTCGGAGATGCTGCCGATGACCACAAAGCAGTCAAAGCGGTTAAAGAGGGACACAAAGTAGCCCTGGAAACCGAGACTGTACATTTTCAGCAACATCTCGCAGGTGAAGAGACCGATGAAAACCATGTTTGTATATTCTGAAAAGGATCATTTTTGAGCATTAAATGGGAACACTTGAGAAGGACACTCGATGTGGGGGAAGCACTTACGCTGAAACTCATACAACCATTTCACCTGCCGGTAGTGCTCAGTGGCAAGTACTCCAGTGTTGAGGAACACCAGTACAATGATGAGCCAGTAGAAGGCCTGGGACTTGACAGCCTTGCGGCAGGCGCGGCGCATCCGGCGATTGACGCGGTCGAAGTTCTTCTTCATTTTGCGCCAACGGGATTCGGTGTACAGCGTTTCGGGCATCTCCACGCCCATGTTCTCGATGGAATCATTGTCATTGGGTTGCTTCCCTTTGCCATCGTTTATAAGGCTGCCAGGAGCATCGGGTTCGATATCCTCAGCCTGGGTTATCCAGTCGAGGTAACCGCGTAGATCCTCCTCGATTTGTTGCTTTTCTCGCAGCTTCTGGAAGTCACCGCGATTCTTGGCCTTGTTACGCTCCTTGGAGAACTCTCCGGACAACACACCAAGAATTAGGTTCATCACGAAGAATGCACCCAGAATGACCATTGAAATGAAGTACATCCATTGCCATTGACTGCCCATCGAGTCTTGAATCTATGGAAATGAAAAATGTAAATAGGCCTTCGATGCTTTGAGCCATCGCAGCTACTCACATGATACAGGACATCGGTCCAGCCCTCAAGGGTGATGCATTGAAACACCGTCAACATGGCGAGTCCAAAATTGTCGAAGTTGGTAATTCCGAAGTTGGGACCATCCCAATTTCCGAAACACTTCATGCCCTCCGGACACGCATAGCCAACTCCGCAAGGTCTCGCGTCTTCCTCAAGTTCACCTGTATCCAAGTTATTGTTTGGGATTGTTTTGTTTTTGGTTTCATGTCTTTTTTTTTAATTCTGTTCTTGACTTCTTTTTTTTTTCGATTTCATGCATTAGTGGTGAAAAGTGGTGAGATGATAATGATTATGATTATGATTGATTGGGGGTGAGATAGTTATGATGATAATGATGACAAAATGATGATAATAACATTAAGAATAAAAATGACGATGATGATGATGATGATAATGGGATTAATAATGATAATTATGTGTACTGTGGGATTATTGTGTTTTTCGGATTTATTTTTTATTTGGCGGAATGTGCCATATCTCTGCCTAAATTCTCAGATTTAAACAGCTCTATTAACTAGCAGATTAGCTCAATTAGATTGGACCATTTGTAGTGTTTAAAGTGTGTTGTTGTTGTTGTTGTTGTTGTTGGTGGTGTTGGTGTTTGGCATATCTTTTTGGACTGAATTGAATGTATGGAGACTGTGTATGGGGGGTTTTAAGTGTCAACTGTTTAGCTTGGGATATCGAGAATTGGAGAGTGTGAACAGGTGCAAAATGACGATAGCTAATCTGTTACTAATAGAGCCAAAGGACACTGTATTTTAGTGTGACATATCTGGTAGCAGTCAAGACATTGAATGATATTTGTACAACGTATAAATATTGTACTCGTCGGTGTTGTGGCGCTTACCTGTTACCTCATCTTGACACGTTTTATGCAATTTACCAGAGAACAGCTCTAGACCAATGATCGCATAGATTATGATTACAAATATGACCAGAAGTGCAATATGAAACAGTGGCACCATGGCCTTTAAAATTGAGTTAAGCACAACCTGAAGACCTGCGGAAAGCGTATGAATTGCCAATATAAACATTTTGTGGGTTTTCACATACATTAAGTGCGCTTTACACTACAAATCACAATAAAAGCTGATGCATGCTGCACCGAGACTATTACTTGGAAAGAGTATAGACTATTCGGTATATATACGGATATATATTTATATATATTTTTGGGGTAAAGTTCAGATTTGTAAACGGACAAAATGACGTTAAGAAATACTCTTTCCTTTCTTAGTCGGTGCGGCATATTAACTACGTTATAGACCGTAGTTATAGAATACAGTTTGCACTACAAGGCACAGTGGTGAGTTTTTATTTGGTTTTTGATTTTTGATTTTTGGTTTTTGGTTTGTCGCATTTTTGGTGCAGAAAGCTCTTACTTGGAACGCCCGATACAAGTCTCAATGGACGCAGTACACGAAAGGCACGTAGGGCCTTCACATCAAAGGCATCGCTCGTTAAACTGGAGAGTCCTATACTTATCGCTCTGTAAAATAGTTATTCAGACAATTTTATACGTGTCTCAGTTTCGATTGAATTGGATATAAGGTAACATAGAAAATGGTTAAAACGGGGCCGAATTCGAGGCCTTGGGCGCTAAGCGCTTTTAACTGGCATATTTTGTACGCTTACCCTATAACTACAATTGTAAAATCTAGTAAATTCCATCCATTTCTTAGATATGCACCATTATGTAACACAAAACCATATGCTAATATTTTCATAATACATTCCGATGTGAATATGACAACGAATATATATTCAACTTTTTCCTAATATGTTTTCCATTTATTTTTCATTTTTTATTGTTTAGTTTTTTTTAAATTAATATTAATAGTTTTATATATTATTATATTTTTATATATTATTATACATATTTATTTTTATATTTAATATATATTTTTTTATGATTTTAATTATTTTTTATTTAATTTATAATATATATTTTTTTTATTTTATTTTATTATAATAGTTTTTTTTATATTTATATTAATATTTTTATATATTATTATATTTTTATATATTATTATACATAATTATTTTTATATTTTTATTATTATATATTTATTTTTATTTTATTTTATTATAATTATATTTTTAATATTATATTTTATTTATATTTTATTATAATAGTTTTTTTATATTTATATTAATATTTTTATATATTATTATACAAATTTATTTTTTATGATATTAATTATTTTTTATTTCATTTATAATATATATTTATTTTTATTTTATTTAATTATAATTATTTTTATTTTTTTTTTCAATTTTTTTATGTTTTTTATATTCGTATTTAGTTCACATTTATTTTTATTTATTTAAAATTATGTATTTTATTATATTTTTATATTATTTATATTTTGGGTTGTGCGTGTGTAGATTTAAGAAATGGTTTGTGTGTGTGGTGAGATGATGAATTGATGGAATGATCGGTGCGAATGAATGAAGACGTTTGATGGCATCATTGGAGTGCATAAAAGATAGATGAAAAAAATTTAAAGAGATTAATTAAATCCATTAAAATCGTCCTTTTCTTATAGGCAACCTCTCGTCGGGGCGCCGAAATCTTACCAAGGTTTGATTCGTCTCGTTCGAGTCACTGCCCGGATAAGGCGTGTACACGGCCAAGGCAATACAGTTGGCAAAAATTGTTAACAAAATAAGGAACTCAAAGGGTCTGGCGGAGTTTTGATTGGATTAAGGATAACCAAAGGTAAGTGCCTAGAACTTAACTCTACGTGTATTAATGGCTGGCAAACTAGGATCTCAGAACTATCGATCCATTTGATTCACTTTTCAATCAATGGAAATCGATGGCAATCCATGAATAGACAACCAAATTTGTTTGCATTTTAATCATAGGCTTTTTAATTAAATTGATAGTAAATTTAATTAAAAGGTTGGTCATAAAATGTCTTTTTATAAAAAGGATACTTCCATTCAACGATGCGTATGCAAAGCGCCCGAATGGGATTCTTAACTCCAAGGCAATAGAGCGCCCGCTGGGGTCTGTCCGGTTGTGGTTTTCCTCTGCGCTGCGGTCGCCTTTGGCCAGCGGCGGCGGCGCCTGCCTTTTGGCCACCCGCGCCGCTGGGACCGATGGTGGTGCCGTTCATTGTTTCCGGAATGTTTGCAATGTCCATGGAATCGATGCCTGAGCAACATCGATGACAAAACGATGGGGTGTTTAGTGAGGGGAATTTTTGGGGGCAGTTCAGTTAGCGGCGTCTACAAACAGTTAGTAGTTGAGGGCGTTGACTTACCCATTATGTTGCTGCCACCAATCATGTTCGTTTGGGGATTAAGGGAGTTGGGCATGTCACCATCGATGGCAGTGCCGCCATTGCCATTGGGTGTAAAGCCTCCTCCACCGGAGGCGCCACGATCGAAATCCATAATATTGAAATATTTGCCTGTCGGGCCGCCAAAATTGTCTATAAGCTCCGCGGAGCTGGAGTAGAACGGTGAAAATGCCTGGGTATCGTCCTCCTCCTCCTCGTAATACTCGTCAACCTCCTCGTCGTCGCCTTCGCCTTGGCCTTCGCCTTCGTCTTGGTCGTTATAGTCTTCGTTCTGGTTTGCCAGCTGCTCCTGCTCATCAATATCAATAGTTGTGCCCTCGGGCTCTTCTTCGTCGTACTCGTCGTCGTCTTCTTGATCGTCGTCTTCCTCAGTTATTCTACATGTCCTTCTGATCGAGGGACGATTGTTGCGCGAGTTCCTTCTCACAATTACATCCGCATTGTCATCCACATCTCCCACATCCTCAAGTGAGTCGTTGCCACTACGCGCTGCCCCTGCAATGATCCTAATGTCATCGTCCGCTTCATCATTCGCGTCCTGGCGCCTCTCACTTAGGCTTTCGCAGTCGGTGTTTCCAGCGCCTGAGGCTGTCGCCTGCTCCTTGGCTGCTGCCGCAACGGCTGCAACAATTGCCGCTGTGCGCAGGGTCTGCGAGCTCAGGTCAGCTGCGTCAAGGTTATCCGGATCCTCGTCGTCTCCTCGCTCGCAATCGTCGTCACCAATGAAGCTACTGATGTCGCCCACTCCAAAACCGTGCAAGGTGCTGTTGTCTCCGGTGATGTCACAGTTGCAACTGTTGCTGCTGCTGCTGTCCCCACCCACAGCACTGTAGCTGCTATCCTCGTCTCTGCCACCGCTGCTGTAGCTACTGTTGGTGCTGCCGGCACTGGTCACACTGTTCTGCGGCTGCTGCTGCCACGTGGATGCCGATGCTCCTGTGGACGCCGACTGTGTTGCTGTGGTCAATGCCTCTTCCGGCGTGAGGCGTTGACTGGCGTTGCCTCCGCTGTTCGCGCCGCTGCACGACGTGCAGCTGGACTTGCGCCTCTGGCGCTTGTTTCCGTTTCCCCCAGCCGCTTCACTTCCGTTGTTGTTGTTTTTGTGCCTCCGCTGCTTAAAGTCGAGCTTGTAGGTACTGTTATTTACAATTTGGCTGGTGACTGAGCTCAAGGCAAGTTCGGTGCTTGTGGCCCGCTTCCTCGTCGATGTTCCCGCTGCGGTGTCCTCGCTACTGGCAATCACCTCAAGGGGACTGAAGCTGCTGGCAGGGGCAAGACAATGCAAAAGGCTTTAGTGTGGAATACGAACAAAAATTATTGCAATATAGAAAATATATAACTTTTATAGTCTGGCAATTAATTAAATTTAGACAGCGACTAGCAACTTTATCGGTGCGCCGGGTTCTAAATCGACTTTAAATGTGATTCTCCGAAGCACATTTCACATGGACATTAAATCTTTATCGATATACCATATTTTTTATCGATTAATCGGTATTCCATATAGATCACATTCTTGTGCGCAGTAAATTTGTTTATTATTTAAATTTTAAAATGAATATCAAATTTGATTCATCGAATCATGGGAAAAATTACAAAAAATAAAAATAAATAAAATCTTTTAAAATTAAGTAATTTTTGCGTAGCTAAAAACTAAATTTAAGAACATAAAATATATTTTAATATTTTTTTAATTTAATTTATTCCGTAATAACGTTTCTTCTGCCTCACAGTCGAGCACTAGTACCTCCCCTGCATTCCCCTCCTCCCACAACCCATAGTTCATGCTTAAGAAACATGCTTTGAAAGTTAAGCAGGCATTCCGTCAGAAAGATGTACATATACATACATACATACAAACATACACAAATATATATACACATATATATATATGAGTGTACAAACACACACACACAGAAAGACGGGCAACAGACGAACAGCGATTACAACATTTAGTTACGATAGTTAGAGATGAAAATGGGGTCTGAGGCTGACTTACTATGCCCTAGAGGTCCTAGAACTTGTGTGTTCCAAGTAATGGAACTCTTGGAGTGCATTGCATATGAATTTCTTTTCGTGCTCCTGCTGGAGCTGCATGTACCTTTGTTGGAGCACCGTTGGCCCTGTGGGGCCACCTGTGGGTGAGGTGGAGTTGCCCTGTCCGGGTATGGCGTGCGGCACCGGCAGCGTTATCGTCGGTGACCTGTGCTGGTGATGATGCTCGGGCTTCACAATCACCACCTCAAGGTCACTTTTGGTTGCCGCCGACTTGCGGTTGTACTTGCGACTGCCACGCGTTGGAGTCTCGGCCTTTAAATAGCGTCGCGATGTCGCTGGCGACGTTGGCGAAGGCTTGCGTTCTATCACGAGCGTGTTATCATCGTAGGCTATGCAGTTGACCAGCTCCCCGCCGCCCATTGTCGTCGTCGTCGCCGTCGCCGTCGCCGTCGTCGTTGCCATCGTCGTTGTCATCGTCATCATCATCATCGTTGTGGACGTTGTTGGCGGCGGCAGCGATGGCAGCGATGGCAGCGGCGACACTGCCAATTGAGGCTCATCGCTGTGGTGGTCATAAAGCTTTGCCTCCTTCTGCCGCTGGAATTGCAGCTGTCGGCGACGCTGCGAGGACGATGTGGATGTGGATGATTTTGTGCCATTCTTGGAGCTGCTGGGCTCGCCGGAGGACGTATGCTTTGTAATTTTGCTCAGGCATGATTCATCAATGACGACACTTGTGGGACTCGGTGACAAATCCTTGCCTATTTGCCTATCCCTATGCCTATCGTTATCCTTATTGTTATTCGTTTTATGATTTAATTTATTGTTCGTACTGGAACTATCCAAGGCATCGTATTTATTAATTTGTTGCTTGTGTTGTTGCTGTTGTTGTTGTTGCTGTTGTTGCTGTTGCAGTAGTTGTTGCTGTTGCTGTAGCTGTAGCTGTTGCTGTTGCTGATGTACTTGCGGCTGTAGTTGCTGCTGCTCCTGGGATGTTGGCGACTGTTGTTGTTTTGGCTGTGTGGATGAAGCATGCTCCTTATGTTCCCCTATTGGTATTGGTTAATGGTTTGTGTGTGTTCGATACTTTATTAGTTTATTTATTAGTCATAATGAGTTTTATGATAAGTGTTCAAAGGACTTTCACATTAAGAGGACTCTTCTGTGATTTAAGATGCAAGCTAAAGCTAAGTAGGACATTTCTCTGTACTCTAAATGTGAGGCTACTTAGAAGTCATCTAATTTTTATAGGACATGCTTTAGAATTCAACTCCTACAACTCTCAACTAAGTAAGACACAAGCAAAGGACTTAAGGATAGAGAAATGAAAGTCTAATTTCTAAAGAAGGTAAAACACTTCTTGAAGAAGAAATGAAAATAAAAATAAAATTATTTTTTTTTGCTACTAAGTTTTAAATAAACCCTCGTTTTGATAGAATGAAGAGGGTAAACAATTTTTATACTGTAAAAATACTAGTTTACTTGAGCCAAGCAAATCTGCTACAAAAAATACTAAAATAATCAAATGTTATGCAAATATATCCTGTCTCAGAAACTCCTGGGTCATTTTGCTAAAAATAAACCTCATTTATATTTAGCCTCCTCCGTTTAAGGATATTCTATTTTGCATATATTTGAGAAGAGGTTTCTGCTCAAGTGAGTCTTGTGATTAACGATAAATTTTGACACTTTGATGGATGATGATAACGATAAGCGAAATGTTGTTTTGAATATCGCCTGGAGGCCGTGCTTTGTGTGGTACCTGTATTCATATTTGATGTTTCCTTCCCACGAACAAATTGATTTGTGCTTTCGAGAGCCGCTCTATAGACGCAGTTCCATTAAACGCGGTCAACATCAACAGCCATCAAAATCAACAGGTGTGCTGAGTCCCAGTCCCATTGACATCTCCGCATGTAAATTGTATACACACGCGCTCTCTCTCTCCCTCCCTCTCTCTCTCTCTCTCTCTCTCTCTCTCGGTCGCCCACACCACACTATCTGCCTTTCGCTTGCACGCACTTCGGATGACCCGCTGAAAGCTTTTCCTTGTTAGCCACAATTTTATTTTTGGAAGCCTTTTCTTTTTTCTTCTTCCTATCTATATTTATTTTTTATTTTTTATTTCTTTTATTTTTTATTTCTTTTATTTTTTATTTCTTCTATTTTTTATTTCTTCTATTTTTTATTTCTTTCATTTAGCTTAGACGGTGGTGCATTTGCTGCTCTTTGGACGTTGTTTGGGTTTAGGTGACGGTTTTGAGTTTCGGAGTTTTAGGATATTTTCAAATTTGGCATTCACTTAAGTCTCATATTTATATCGTGCGGAACTTTCGGTATAATTATTTCAAAGGATTTAAAGACTTCCGTTTATCGGCGTCCCTTGGATTATTGAATTTTACTTATTTCCAGGCGGTTTCACTACACAAAATTTCCATTAGTGGTGATAACTTATCATTGACTGGGCTCTATATATAAACTCCAAACCCTTGACACACAAACACCAATAGACTTAGCGTGTGTGTGTGTGTGAGTGCGCTCATGTGTGCGTGTGCGTGCGCATCAAAACAAAAACATACGCAATGTTTACATTTTCTTTGTTGTCGCAACATTTTTTTGGGCAACTCAACTGTCAAATGGGCAATCAACTTTGCCGCGCGCTCTCTCTCTCTCTCTCTCTCGCTCCCTCTCTCTCGCTTTCTCTTATTTACTCATTCACGGTTACTCTCGCAGGCTCTCCCTATCTCTCGTTTGGTGTGTGCAGAAAAGCACAGTTAGCTTTGCAGTCACCAAAAAAAAAGTTTCAAGCCAAGTGTCAAAAAAGCATTTTTCCTTTCACTGAATGGCAGTTACTCGAGCACACACACTTTTGCCCCCGCCCCAGTTTGGCCCCCTTTTAGCATTCGTCACTGATTAAAGTTGGTTAAATGCTGGCTGGCCATAAGTGCGAGCCTGAATGACATTTTTCCGCAATGGGGTCAAGTGCGGCGCGCTAAGCGCCGAAAACTAATTTGACGACAGTCCTATGAGTCGCTTGGGAATATTTATAGCATACTTTTCAGCGCTCGGGACATAATGGACAAAGGCCTGCGAATGCTGACCGATTGACCTACCCAGGCATATGTAATAAGCGGACACAGAAGCACACACACACACACACACGCACGCACACTCACACACGAGCAATTTTATACGTATATGCACACGGAACACACACACACAACAACACACGTGTGAAAAATTCTAGACGCAGTACGTGGAAAAACGAAGTCGCCCGTCACACCGCATATCAGCCACTGGGGTTATCCCAACGATGCACATTAATCACACACTCATTAAATGAAGTCGCATCTTCGATTTTCCGTGGTTACATTTCAGTTTGTGCGGTTTTCAAAATATTTATTATTTTCCTTGTGGTTTCACGAAAGGCGACGACTAGCAGCAATGCGAACGAGTTTAAGGAATCAGACACAAAAGCACACTGTGCAGAAGTCGTTAGCTTTTCGCGTGGCAATCGTAAAAATGTTGACATACACCGAAGGAAGCTTATTTTAAAAGCTCTCAACCGAAAGCTTTCCCTATCGATAGTTACGTTGTGGCTGCTGAAGGATTGGAGTCTTGGGTTTGAGTACAGGCTAAACGAGAGTTTGAATTTTAAGCGCTTCAAAATATATCGAACTTTAATTGCTAGCCATAATATATCGATGAACTTGCATTGTTATCGATAAAACTGCACTTATTGAGATGCAAACAGATGTCCGAATAATTTTACAACTAAACTCAAGAGCTTTGTTTACAAACAGTCCGTGAATAAACGTGCCAAGGAACAAAAAACATGAGCCGCTCGTCTATTTTACGGTCTACGTTTTGTTTGCCTTTTATTTTCATTTTTTTCATCCTCTTTTTGCTTAGCTTCTATCTATAGATCGCCTTTGCTTCTCTCTCTCTCTCTCCCTCTTCCTCTCTCGCTCGCACTCGCATTTGTTGTCAAACACGCGCAAACAGCTGTTCGATGGCTGCGCATGCCTGAGCAGCTCTGACAGTTGCTGAGAGCTACGCGAGACTGACAGTAAGAGAGAGAGAGAGGATGAATGTGTGAGAGCTAGAGGCGCGTCGGAGGTTGCTCATTGAACCGATTGTCAAATTCCAATTCTGCTTGACAATTTTACCTTCTACAAAACGTTTATAATTTCTTCTTTCCGAATTTTCCTTTTGGCCCGTTCTTACAGCTGACTCATGGCTGAATTTTCGGACAGTGTCCAATTAGTCAAGTTTCGTGTTTTCATTTTACGAGCTCTTCAACTTGCTAATGGCCAACATCCGGCTGGAAATTAGTTTCTGGTCACCTCTAATTTTTTTTTAAATAAAAACAAATGTTCACAAATTTGCAGAAAACGCTTAACCTGACGACAACTTTTATTTTTTTTTAGTTTGGAATATTGTTAATTTTTTTTAAAATTAAATTTTACATTTTAAAGCAGCTGTTGATTTCAAAAGAATCCATCAGTTTCTAAAAAATTAATTAATTAACTAATCAATAAAATAAAAAGTTTTTTTCTTTTTATTTTATGATTATTTCTAAAAGCTGAAGTTCAGAACTAGAAAAAATCTGTATACTTTTTATTTTGAATTTTATACATTTTTAAGTCTTTATTTTTGTTTTATTTCATTTGTTTGTAGTGTCTAAATTCCTTAGCTCTGCTGTTCTACTCCTGCAACGAGTCATTAAAAATAATTTCTATTGCTTGCATACGATTAATAATTCATAGCGGAAAATCAATTGATAAGTTGCTTTGATCAAAGTTTGAAGGCCGTCGATATTCTGCAGTAACAATTGTTTTATGATACGTGATATATGTGCATGAACACACGCACAGATATATACATATATATATATATATATGTATATACTATATAATCTTATATGTATCAAAGCATTTTAGCTTAGCGGCATTTGGATACAAAAATGATTCCATTGTGTGCGACGGTTGCTCGAATGAGAAATGTGTTCCTAAATATTATTGAAAATAACAGAAAACCGACAGAGCTGCCAAATGGGAGGCGGCGAGACGACGGGCGGCTGTGGAGGCGAATCTGACATAAGCGAAGTATGGGAAAGGAGGGGGTGGGGGGTGGGGGTAGTCAGGCGGTGGTAGTTCGTTGGTCATTTCGGTGCTTGGGCATCTTAACGTTGCTTTCCTTGCCCGCACTTCTATATTTAGACCAAGCACACGTAGTTGGATCTGTCGATGTGATCGTCTTTTGTTGTTGTTGTTGTTGTTGTTGCTGTTGGCTCCCCATGTGTTGTTATTGTTGCTGCCATTAGCCCCAGTTTTCAGTGGCGAACAGACAATGAAATGAAATTAAATTTAGTTTAATTGAATAACCCTTTGCCCCAAAAACCCATTGAGATCCAAATTCCGTGGAGAGTCATAAATGCAGTGCAGGAGGCATGGCGTTCGGGAGTCAAGTTATTTGCAATCGAAAACAGATGTTGGCCCGTCCCAAAGTCCCCCCCAAGTAATTTGTATATTTATTATAGTCTATAATGCATCTATATGTCTTATATAGTATATATATTAAGTAAATTGCGGGCGCTTGTTCTACATTTCACTTACAAGCTATCAATGCTCCTCCTCGTGGCAACAATAAAGACCAACAGCAATTTTTATGTGTCCGTCTCCGTGTCCGTGTCCGTGTCCGTCGTATGCGAAGATCCGAGCCAAAGGCAGAGGCAGCATACGTGGCGCTGATATTTTTAACTCTTCGGATTCCACTTTTCTTTTTGATTTTCTTTCAATTTTTGCCTCAGCTAAGAAAATTCTATTTTCCCGCTGTGCAATTAACAATTTTCACAAAGCTTCAAAACTTCAAAACTTCAAACGTTTAACTTTTAACTATTTATTAAACAAACTTAAAATATAATTGAATTTTTCTCAAGGCATATATAGATTATGACAGCGCACTGAAAATTTGTCATCGATTTCGAAACTTGTGTGTATTTAAAAATATTTATTTGCTTCTTCTTTCCTTCACTTGAAAAACTCTTAACTTTTTTGAAAACTTAGTTCTAGTAGAATTTGTATACTAGAGGCTAACAATTTGATATACTCAAACAGTATAACTCAAATATGTTTGGAAAATAGTGAGAATTCAAAATTTTTCACTTCACTCGCACTCACACACACTCGCACACACAGACCGAAATTTGTGTGTGTAGCTTAAAAATAAATCTTAACACAGACGGGCGCGTTGCTCGGCGCTTGGGTGAACGCGATCCCGCCGAGTCAACAGTCCAAGTAACGCCAACGATCAGCCGCGAACTGTCAGATTGCTGGCGATAGTCTCAGGATCGCCACCAATTTGGTATATTTTGGTATATTTAAAAAACTTGGGATAAATTAAGATATTTTTAAAAAAATTTAAAACAAGTATTGGGGGAAAAAAATGATTTAAATTGAGTTTTAATAATTTTAAGAAATTCCCAAGCTTCATTGCAATTATTTAAAACTTATTAAAGGATAGACTTTATTAAAATAGTATATTTTATATTAGAAAAAATTTAAAATTTTTTTGATACCATTTTTTGTGGTTAGAAAAAATAAATAATTCTAAAAACTAAAGAAAATAAAAATCCTTGAATGAAACTGCATAAGAAAATTAAACTTAATTTATTTAAATGCAATAAAGAGATAATTTTTATTATTAACATAATAATTTTAAATCAATAATACAATCCAATTTTTAAAGTAATTATTTACTTAACAAATTACTAAATAATAGCTCCTAGATTTTAATTCTTTTGATTTGAAATTATTGATTTTAATTTTTTTAAATTAAAAAAAAAAAATAAAACTATTTAATTTTTTAAATATGGAAATATTTATTAATTAATATATTTTGTCAAAATTATTTAGAGGCTGTTTTATTATTATTAATATTGTTATGTAATAATTATTATTTTTAAAGTTCAAATATAAAAACTATTTTATTCCTTAGTCATGATTTTTATTATTTATTTTATTATTTTTGAAGTAAAAACATTAAAAATGTATAGGTTTAGTACTAAAAATGATTTAAATAATTTTTAATAATAATTAAATGATCATTTTAAAATTTATAAATTAATTCTTCTTTTTTATTTTTATTTTTTAAGCAACATTTGCCTTAAATTATTTATGTTTTTAGTTATTTTTTTTTAATTATTAATAAATACAAAGTAAACAAAATGAGTATAAGACATGATTGAAGGAAGGGTATTAAATATTTTCCAAGAAGCTTTTCCAAGTTTGACGTTGTAGCTTTTGGTTTTTCTAGTTTGTTTTCCGACCTTCCGAAGCTTTTATTCGAACGGTAAAAGCTTTGCCGTGAATTTATCCTTTCATTGAGCTTTTCATAGTTCAATATTTAAAAATGATGAACGGCGTGTTAAGATTTAAATAAACAAGCCATTTATATTATATTTCGAATATTTATTTTAAGGACTTACCGCAGTAAGAGATTTACACATTAAAAAATCCCCGATTTTTCTTCCTTAATCTCCGTTATTTTAATTCCCGTTAAAATACCTGCTGTGCCTTGGGGGGAGCTGCGCAAATCTGAAAAACATGCACAAAACTTTCATAATTACCAACTTATATAAAACAGTACTGGGAAATGCTCAGACACATACACACACACACACACACATTAACAGCTACACACAGACAAACACACACGCCTACATATACAATACTAATTCACATACAAACATGTTAAAACAATATTTATGTATGATTTTGTCGTATGATTTTTGACTTTCACCCAAGACCAAGTTTCACTCTATCTGTGTGCGTGTGTGTGTGTGTGTTTCATGTGTGTGTGTGCTTAGTGTTGTTGTTGTTTGTATTTGTTAGCGCACACGTAGCATATTTACAGGAGTTGAACTTGTAGGTAGCACCAAAAACACCAACAACAAGAACCGCCAATGAGGGCAACAGGAAGCACCTCACAGATTGTCTTTGTGTTGCCGACAAGCCACTCGGCATCTGCTTGCATATAATTATGCACATGTTAATGATACAACAAAAAACAAAAATAAAGGACACTCGACGCTAGCCCACCGAACATCACATACCCTTTCATTATGTGTATGACAGCAGGTCTCATTTCGAATTATTTAGAATCTCCCATCAGTTGTGAGACTTTAAGTCGACTCTTAATAATTATTTTAATTTAAATAATCATTTAATAAAATAATTAATTTTATTATTTATTTTATATCTATTGTTATTTAATAGAATTTTTATTTATTTTTTACTTTTTTTATTATTATTTTTTAAAATATATTAAAATATGATATGATTTATATAAATTTTTTTAAAATGTTTAAGCTTTAAAAATTATTACATTTAATATTATTTTTATTATAATTAATAGTTTTTATATACTTTATATATATTTTTGTTTATTTATATTAAATTTGTAATTTATTAAATTATTTAATTAAATTTATTAAAACGTTTTTTTTTTTTTTTTGGTTTGTTGAGAAGAGCTAAGTTTTTTTATTCACAGTTTCAGTTTTTCTATTTCTATTTTATTAATATTATATTTACATTTATTCACTTCTTAAATATATTTTTAAATTTAGTTTTTACCATTATCGTTTTAAAAGTAGTATTAATAATTTATATGTAACCACATCATATATTAATATAATATATATATATATTAATATTGATCATATTTTAATATATCTTTATATCCGTGAATGGAAAATAATTGAGTATCTCTTATTGAACATTTAATATATAAATACGCCTAAATATAATGAATTTATATTTATTTATATATTTATGAAATTATGAAATTAAATGTATCGATTTATTTTATTAATATTTTAATACTTAATTATAATTTATTTATGTTCCTATAAAATTACTCAGCTTACCATTGGCTGAGCGTCCAAGTGGCATGAAAAACTGATGGACTTTTTTTTTAAGTGTATTTTGCTTGTGGCACAAAGAGAAGCACATATAATAAATATGTTTTGAATACACTGAGAGAACGTTGAGTGCCCTACAGGAGCGGGTATTAACTCATTGGTTGAACGCTGCGTATGCGTAATTTTAACAGTTCGTTAATTAAAACTTTGCTCTGATAAGAGAGACGGAAAATTTGTTAAGCAAATTCAATTTGTTGTCCTTTTTCCTTCAACTGACAATATTTGCAGGCAATTATTAACATAATTCGACACACACACACACACACACACACACACACACACACACACACACACACACACACAAATGTACAAACATACATATTTATTTATATACATATATATATCCTGGCGGAGTTCATTATAAGTTTGGAACAAAATGTAAAGCTTGATAATTTTCTGGACATTTAAACTGTAAACTGACATTTTATGCCCGGACCTTTGGGCTGCGGCATCTACTGCAACAATATACATAAACGTAACTGCCGCAGCAGTTGCAGAGACAGTGGCTGGCTGTGGCAGCAGTGGCAGCAGTGGCAGTGACCGTGGTAGCCAGTGGAGCCAGTCCTAGCAGCAGCCAGTCGCCAGGACACTCAATATAGTTGCGCAAAAAGCAATTCTCAAAGGAAATTAATTTGTGTTGCAATGTGAAAATTGTACTGAGAATGAGATTTTTACTGTGCTGCTCGCTGCTCGCTGCTCGCTGCCCGCTGGGCGCAGGACGCTTAATGCGAATACTTTCAGACTTTCGATGGCAATCCCTGAATTATCCGTTTTGCAGGATCAAGTGTCTAAGAAGATGCAATAGAGAGAGAGAGAGAGAGAGAGAGCGAGAGAGCGAGAGAGAGAGAAGCTCTCATAGTTTGATGTTTACATTTTGGGTTATGATTGAAACTAAGGAATTGCCATTGCCCTTTGACTTTTGACTTTTGAGTTTTGCAACTCTCGAAAAATAAATATGAAATTTTCATTTTCCCCAAATGTTGTATGTCCTTTTCCTAAGCTCATGTTTACACTTGTCTTCATGTCTTTCTGATATTGGCTCTATAAACATGGGTGCTGGCGACTGCTGCTCCTTACCACCCACAGCTTAAGCCGCTGATTTCCCTTTTTTTCTGTACTTTTATTAAATGCACATGAGCAGCAAAGGACGCAGCGACGCAGCCAAGGAGCGGGAGACGCAGAAACAAAGGCAGGAAGCATAGGGAGTCTCCCGTGGAGACAGGAGCAACGATGAACCCAAATTGTTTTGTGACTAGACATTTGAAATGTGTGTGTGTGTGTGTGTGTGCGTTTGTCTGCACAGCGACTAGTGTGTTTCCCCCTATATCATCCCCCTCCCCTTCCTGCTCCCCCTCTCCCCGCGGACTTCAATTTCAGTGTCCCCAATGGCGACGTATTTTTTATGGCTTATGAATTGCAAAGTGCTCTTTGTCTTTATGCGATCGAAAAAACATAAATAAAAAAATATCCTTGCTTTGTTCGGGGTTTTGGATTTTTAATTAAATTTGCTTAACCCCGATAAGTTTCGCTTTTGATAGTTTTTTGCCTGTTCCACTCGAGTTTCATTTCTTTTTATTTATTTTATATTTTGATCCTTTTCTAAATGTAAAAGTTATTTCAATTTTATTTATCTGCATTTCTGCGGTTCAGTTTCTGATTTCCATTATTTATTTTATCGATCCTTAAAGGACAATATTTATTAAATATAATAAATTTCATTTCAGGAATCTATTCACAGCATTTAAGCTCTGAGCTCCACGCAAAAAACACTGCTTTTTAAAGTTATACACTTCGAAGGACATCCATCTCTACGAGGATTCACCAAGGAGCCCAGAAACGTAAGTCATTTTTTGTATGTATATATTTTGTCCTAAGAAGCCAGGAAAAGTATCGAAGTGCATGTACCTGCACTTGGGTGGACTCATTGTTAACTCGATACTTTGGGCCTTGGCAGGAATAGCAAAATGTGCCGCCTGGAGCCGCAGGATAATCGTTCGCAACACCCAAAACAATATGTGCCGGATACATCCGTTTGCATCCTTTGCTGAGTGAGGCTTCAGCTGTTGCAGCTGCGACATGCAGCATGTTAAACAAAACAATCAGGACACGCATTTCGAAGGCATCGATTCGCATCCGCAAGGATATATCGTATCGTATATGTGGTCAGTCAATAAAACTGTTGCCCAGAGGGAATTAACACGCACTGCCTACCGCCTACCTCCTACCGCCTACCTCCTGCCACCTCCTCCACCTACCACCGAGATAGCCGATAGCTGGAAAGGACAATGGCCAGGATTGCATTTGTTGCTGCCTGCATTGTCGCAAAACACTTTGTCTCACTTAATTTTTCTCTGGGCAACTGAAATCCTCTTTTTTCCTTCCAGCTTTTTCTCTTCAGATTTTTTCTCCTATGGGCACGGTTTTTTTTTTATTCTTGGTTTTGGTTTTTATTTTTTTTTTTTTGTTTTATTTTTTTTTTTGTTTTTTATTTTTTTTTTTGTGTGTGTTGCGTTGCGGCAAACAATTTCAATTTAAATTGCCAGCTTTGCTTACCTTTTGCTGTGCTCTGGGTACACTTATCAGTGTCAATAAAAGTCCAAAGGGAGTCAGACTCCAACTCCGACAGCGAAAAAAAAAAAAAAATAAAGGAGGAACGAAAAGAAACAACTCGACAAGAGACAGATGAAAGGCGTGCGAGTAGTGAAACTCCAAAAGAAAAAAAAAAGAAGAGAAAAAAAAAAGAAGAGAAAAAAAAAACAGGAAATAAACAAGAAGTAAAATGGATTCAGAAAAGAGAGCAAAAGGCGAGGGGAATGGACAGCTTCAGTGACATCGGCTGGCCACATGAATGTCCTGTCCACTTTGAGCTTTAAGTGAACTTTGAGCTGCGACCCCAACGCCGCCTAATGAAGCGTTAAGAGAGCCAAATAAAATTATTTAAGGCAAACATTTCTGATAAATCCTCGCAGTGGGGGTCGTGGGAACAGGACCATGCGCCACCGCACTGGCAGCAGGAGTAAAGGCGGTGTTCCAGCTGGAGAGCTGGGAAGAGGGGAAGGGGGACTGGGCAGGGGTATCCTCTATTAGCTTAATGCTGCTTTTTCTTGTGGCAATGAAATAAAAACCTTTATTGTGTGTGGTTCAACTAGCGATTGCAAAGAGACACCATATCTATGTGTGTGTGACGCGCGTGTGTGTGTGTGTGTGTGGGTGTGTGACGCATGTGTGTGTGTGTGTAGTCATCGTCACTACCATTTACACCGCATGGCAGCGCTTAATTAAACAACGGGCATTGCCTCAGAAGCTACTAAAGCATATCCTTGCTCGGCAACGCTTCTCATCCTTGAGTGTTATGTGTATGATTTATGTGTGTATTAGTATGTGCATTAGTATGTGTGTCCGGCAGCAGCACAGAGTTTAATTAAGGCTTACAGAATGCCATCGAATTTTGTGGGCTGCACTTACACTAATATATCAGTTGACTGTGAGAGCGCATCCTCAGAAGGAGCTGCATGCACGAAGGACTAGCCTGATTGAGCAGGACACACATCCCCATTGAGTCTTGGCAACAATATTGAAACCTCTATTAATGCCAGCTTGTAGTTTGGGTATAGACTTACATTTAATGATCATCGTGGTTAATGATGATCTTGTGGTTAATGATGAAGCATCCTTCCGCCTGGATAAGGAGCGAATTATGCTTGGATTTAATAGTGGATTATAAAATATCCTCAGACATGGAGATCTTCTGTAGCCAATGAAAGTTATTTTCGTTGCTTATTTATATCTCCACACATAACTGGGATTTGCAGCATGAGATCCTGTTTTAAGGGTCACATCCTGTTGGGAATTTATGTTTGCAGCCAAAGTTTTACAATACACAAAACACATTTGGAAAGGGTGTGGGGTGGGGGGTGGGGGGTGCACAGGTGGACGTGTGGGTGCACTTGCCACGCCCACACGATAGCGGTGGCCCATTCGAAAGTTCGAAGCACAAAATAATATCGTACACATCGCATTTTTAGCTCAACTTTTCAAGAAAACAAAATGGCGTGCAAAGCGGAAGTGCACATTAGTTGTATGCAAAAGTTTGCACTTTGCTGAGGGACTGAAAGGTAGCGGTGCGGGGAAGGTGTGAAGGTGGCGAATGGGGAGTGGGGAGTGGGGGAAGCAGGAACTCAACTTATGTGTTCCATTGGAGTAAAGCAGCAGTAACAGCAACAACAGCAACAGCAACAACAACAGGAGCAGCAGCAACAGCAGCACAACAAATAGAAATTTGTGGAGTTCGCTCGCCTGTCAGCTGGCCCCAGGACTGTACAAGGAGCAGGACTGAGAGCCCGCAAAGAGGTGCGAAAATATTGTGCACACCTGTGCGAAAAATGCTTTCAAAAACTTCGATGCATTTTCCTTTCTTCTTTTACAAATTTTTCCCTTCTTAAATTATTTTTTTTTTTATTTCTTACCTCCCCCTGACCCACCCTCCTCCACCTAGCGGCGCCTGCCGCTTGTTAATATATATTTTTGGGCATTGGAAGTTGTTGTATGGGTTTTCCGAAGTGGCGTCTTCTCCTGTTGCCTGCATTTCAATTTTCATATTTTGGCTGGCTGAAATTTTTTATTAAATTTCTGGCAGCTAAGCAAAGTTTAAAATATGCATGTAAATTGTAAAAGCCATTGTAGCCCAGTCACGGTCCTTAAGTAGAGCAGCATCTAAAATGCAGCCTGTCTGGTGAGTTGCTTTCTGACTGCCTGCCTGCCTGCCCGCCTGCCTGCCCGCCTGCCTGCCTGCCCGCCTGCCTGCCCGCCTGCCTGCCTGCCTGACTGCCTGACTGGCTGTCTGACTCTGCCTTCTCCGCAAGCATGTCGGTTTCGGGAGGCGAGTGAAAAAGCGCGGAAGGACGAAACAAACTACAGACTACAGACTACAGAATACAGGATACAGAGTACAGAGTACAGAGCACTGAGTGGGCGAAACGGCGAAAGAGTAAGAGATTTATTATTCAGTTGCAATGTAGTCAGTGTCAGCGTGGAGCACGTTGCTTGAGGGGATGGAGGGAGGAGGGGGGACGCTCCAGGATGCAGCTGCCACATGATGCTTCTTTTGGGAACGTGTATGTGGGAACAGGAACTCAAATATTCTGCAATATGCGAATACAATTGGCTCCTGGAGTGACTTCCTATCAGTTTGTGTGCGAATTTACACCAGTTATTATCATCGTGCATGTGAGCAACGTAGACTGATGTCTAAGGACCTTAATCAAACTCAATTAATGCGCATTACAGGCATGCAGATAAATTAGCTCCAAATGAAGAGCTCATTAAATTTGTAGAGTTTAAATTGATTTAAGATTCGTTTATATCAGATGCGTTTGTGTCCTTTGACAAGTGCTTAAAATTGATCAGTGTCTGTTGTCCTTTGACTTGATGTTTGTTTGGATATTTCTTAAATCGCATTCACCTGGGAACTGCCGCTGTTATCCTTCAAGAGTGTGTTCATATATATCCTTGTTTTATTCACTTTCCTGTTGTCTCCATTTATATTCCTTTTCATGCTTCAGTCTCGAATTCATCTATAATTCCTGCCACTCCCCACTCGCCCAGCTCCCCAATTCTCGACAAGCATTTTCTATATTTGCAGGACATTAATCTTTTTTCCGTTTCACGTTTAGTCGTCTAATTCAACTAAGAGGAGATCGCATATTTCCTTGGTTATTCGCCGCTTACAAGTTTATTATCATTGCCCTTTTAGTGGAGTACTCATTCATTTCGATTGCCACGCCCACGCAACAGTTGCTGCTGACATTGCCGCCCGCACATCTGGAAATCTAATAAAATTTATGGAGGCGCGCGCCAAAGCACAGGGAGCAGAGCAGGACGGGAACGAAGCTCACATTTTTTGGGCCTGCTACTCGGAAAATTTTGGCATCTGGTGTGGAATCCACGGGTGGAGTCCAATAAATTTCAAGTTGTTGCAAAATGGGCGAGAGTCTGTCATTAAATTAACGCTAATTTGTTTAGTGGTGTCTGGGGAGACATTTAAATAGAAAAGTGTCAACAAAAGTGGCCCCAAAGTCAAGGCGCGCGCACCACGTGGCGTATACTTAATTTCACTGACTTGCCACTGATTTATGCCACACAGCAGATTGCGACAGCAATTTAAATCGAACTTAAACGCAGACAACAACAACAACTACAATAATAATATATATGTATATATACCTACAACAACAACAAGGACAATTTAATTAAGCTGACCAAAGACCAAGGCTGAGCTTAGCCGCTGCCTAATGAATCATTCAAATCAATAGTCAGGCACTCAAATGGTTGAGCGGCATGTAAAATGCATAATGCAATGCGGATTGTTACCTCAGGATGCAATAATTACGACCGCCAAGTAATCTAATATCCATTCCAAGTTTCCAGACACACACACACACACACACACACTCGCACACACATGCCTATCTCTATGTACAGTCGGACTTTCAGGCATGTCTAAGCTTTGATCCTGCGCTCCGTCGTTTCCCCTTCCCTTTGTCTGCTCCTAAAGGACATGCCTCTAAACGTGTAATACATAAATTGTCATTGTTTAAGTGATAATGAATTTTTGGCATGCAAATCTCGCATGTTATGTGTGTGTGTGTGTGTGTATTGAGGGACAGCAGGCAGACGGGTCGGTGGCAGGTTGTGGGGTCAGCGCTTGGGCAGTTCGGGGTGCGGTTGAGGCGGTCAAAATATTAGCCGTAAATCGGTCCTAATGATGGGCGGATAACAAAAGGATATGCGGCAAATAAATTGTAATTTGAGCTAAGTGAAAGATTTACATAGCTGACTTTGCCATGTCCTTGCTGCTGGTATTGTGAAAGGTGTTGCAATTATGGGCAAATAACTGGGCGTCTCAAGGATTTCGAATTGAAAACAAATTAAAATCAAATCAAAAATATAATTTATTAATGAATTTAAATCCGGCTTTCATTTAAGTGCAGCTTAAAAATCAATTTTAAGCCTCTCAATTAAATATTTTCCTCAACTGTGGAAAATCACCTGAAAGGCAGAAAATTATTTTCTATTCTTAGCTGAAATTAAATATTGAAGTTTCCCTCGAATTTTCCCCAAATAACGGAGCTCCATTGAAATTTGTCAAATTCCCTAATCCGTAAAATATTTGTAATTTTTGTTTTTTAATAGAAAAATTGATGTCATTTTAAGTGCTTAACCGCAAATAACAGTAAATGCTTTGAATTTTATTAAATGTCCTTTTCATTTTTCTTTTTTCTGCTTTCAATTATCGTGCCCACCTTTGGACCCATGGAGCGAGCTTCTATATAAAATTGCAATTTATTTTGTATGCAAAACAATTTCCACCAACAACAACAACAACAGCAACAACAGCAACAACAACAACAACAACAACAACAACAACAACAACAACAACAACAACAACAACAACAACAGCAGCAGCAACAACAACAAGGATTTTTGGCTGCCCAAAAAGACAGTGAATGAAAATTTATGTCGGATGCGTGACCGTAAATGTTGTGTGCGTGATAAATCAATTTTCATTGCATTTTGTAATTGTGTGCAATTGGCGAGGGGTTCGGGGGCGTCGCAAAGGAAGGGATGCCACAGCAACAGCAACAACAACAACAATGCATAACAACAACAACAACAATAACATGTGCATAAATTTTAAGTATTTATGCAGAAAGCAGACGAGTTATTTATGCGTTTTGTTGCTGTTGCTGTAACTGTTGTTGTTGTTGTTGTTATTGTTATTGTTGCTGCTATTGTTGTTATGCATTTTTGTAGTTGTTGTTGTTGTTGGCCGCCTTTTCGATTCGCTCGTCTCGTTAACGGAAATCGAGCAGATTTTCAATTGCATTGCGGCAATTGTCAATTGGCTTGAGAGATTGAAATTGAACACACACACACACACACACGCACAGACACATACATATATATGTCACACATACACACTCATACAAGTGCACTGATTATTACCGCTATTTTGTGATTTATGTGTTGCATTTTGAACCGCAGACATTTGTCAGGCAAATGCGAGCCCCAAACGCATCCTTCGTCAGGTTAATTTCAATTAAAAGCCGCATTGAGTTTTAATTAACACACACACGCACACACACAGGCACACACATACAGACAGCTACGAACCGCCTTTCTTACGGGCTTGAAGGAAATTAAAATTTAAAACTTGCAACCTGTTCACCTTTCATGTATCCATATATCCTTTTAAGAGTCAATTTTATTATTTTACTTTTGCGCTCCTTTCACTTGTCCTGTAAGTCGCCTAAGCACTTCCAACGCACACACACACATACATACACACACCTTTGGTTTTTTTTTCAATTTTTCAAATTGTTTCCAAGTCTCAAATCTGAGACAACACTTGTCGCTCACCAAGGCACAGGACAATGGTTTTTTTTTTTTTTGAATTTACTTTCTTGTAGGAGAGATTTCAAGTATTTAGCTTGTCCTTTATCCTTATTCTCCCTCGCCCACTTCCACTTATTGTTAGCGTTGTCTATTTTCAAAAAACAAAACTTTTCGTGTCGCTGGACATTGGAAAGCCCCGCGTGAAACTTGTGAAAACTGCGACGCCTTCAATTTTCTTTTCTCTTTTCCTTTTTTTTTTTTTTCTGTTAACTTTAATGTTTTTCTTCGCATCATTTCCTTTGGCATCGGGATACTTCCCGAAGTACTTGGGAAACTAAGTTACAGTTTATTATTGGGCGGGAGCAACAATAAAGTAGGCGTGTTTCCCTCAAAGTTTTTCCGCTTCTCCCATGTCCTGAAATTAATACCAAGCGTCTCCTCCAGCTCCTCCATTTGAAATGCGAAACATCTGTATTCTGAGCCGAAATTTGTAAGAGAAAAAAATTCGAAAATTCTGTACATTATTTGTAATTAATTAATTTGTTATTTTTATTTATAAAATGTTTATAATTTTTAACATATTTTATTTCCTTTCCTTGCAGCTGCTTCAAGGAAAATGTGAGCGGTAGGAATGCTGAGGCTTCCCTAAGAGAGGGACAATTTTGTATTTTCTGAGTAATTATTTTTTAAGTAATTAATAATTTTTTAATAATTACTTAATTATTGTTGAATTAAAATTAAAATTTATTATATTTTTTTTATTACGAAACTTTTTATTGTTTTGTTGCAGTTTCCCATCAAAAAGTGTGAATCGGAATTTCAGGCTTATTTTCTTTGTGAAATAAATTCACTCAATTTTCGTAAGTAAATAAAAATTAATATTTGTATAATTATAATTGTTAGTACTTTTAGTAATTTTTAAATCATATTTATTATATATTACATTTTCTTTTTTTAATAGAGGTATTTTTGCTGTTGTTCGACAGAATTAGAATTTTATTGCTTAATTTTGTGGCAAATAAAATGGAGACCCTGGACAATTATGGCAAGTAATTAAATATAAATATTATTGTTTTTATTTTTATTTTTTATTTAATTTAATTAAATTTTTTAATAACTTAAATTTGTATTTTTATTTTTTTTAAGTTTTCCCATAAGCAGCTGCTGAACAGAAAGTGTGGTACCGAACTTTAAGGACTACTTTTTAAGAGGGACATAATTGAAGACACTCGTAAGTTTTTTGTAAGTAATTAACTAATTATTTGTAATTATAAAATTTGTATATTCATAATTTAAGTCTAATTTATAATATATATTTATTATATATAAACAAGGCACACTCCCAAAAACACAGCTCGGAGAATTTAAGATTCTCGGAGTGCAATTACTTAATTTGTCTAATCCCTCAGCTGATAATCCCCTGTAAGCCATAAAACTCATATGATACCCTTCCTTGGCGAAGCTTTAAACTTTTGCGATAATTGTGCGCTGGGGGAATGCTGACCCGAAAGCCAAATCCAAAGCAGTCCAAACAAGCCAAAAACTGCACGCAACAACATGACCAGCAGTGGCAGCGGCAGTGGCAGCGGCAGTGGCAGCGGCAGTGGCAGCGGCAGTGGCAGCAACAGCAGCAGCAGCAGCAGCGGTGGAGACGGCAACAACAACCAGTGACAATAACAAGCTACAAAAACAACCCAAACAACATTAGGGCAACAACAGCAACCAGAACAAAATTAAGGCAACAACCACAACAACAACAACAACTTAAGCAACAACAACAACAACAACAGATGCTTAAAATGTCGAGCATGTGAGGACATTAAGCTTAATTAGAAGCGAACAGACAAACAGGGCGAGCGAATAAAATGACCAAACTGCGAGGCTGGCCAGCAGCCACGCCCATTTATGTCAAATAGCAAAAACAGAGGGCAGACCAACACACACACACACACATCTACAACGTTGTTGTTACTTTTGTTGCGGCCAAATACTTCAGCTGCATAACTCAACGAGTGGCGTTGCGATGTGGCCAAGTTTTGCGCTTTAATTTGAAGTCCGACGGTCACACTGCGACGTGTGCAGCTCTTCAAAATGGTGGGGCACTACTAACTGTCAGGGTTCGTGTGTGTGTGTTGGGGGTGGGGATGGGGTGGGGGGCATGTGTCGGGATATGCATGCATATGCGTTTGGCACTTGATGCTTTTGTGGCTGCCACTGTTGTTGCCACTGTTGCTGCCACTATTGTTGCTCCTCCTGCTGTCGTTTGTTGTTGCCGACTGCCGCCTGCCGCCTGCCGCCTGCCGCCTGCCGCTTGCCGCTTGCCACTTGCCGCCTGCCGCTTGCCACTTGCCACTTGCCGCCTGCCGTTTGCTTTGCTGCTTTCGTTGCTGCTTCCGTTGCTGCAGTTGCCGCCTTTGCTGCTGCTGCTGCTGCTGCTGCTGCTGTTTATGTTGCCACATGCAAAACTTTGTCTACTTGGCCTCAACATGCGCAACATCCTTTGCATCCTGTGTGGTTTTTCCACTATGACGCTGCATTCTAAGTTTGCAGACATCGCTATCCACCGACCACCGACCACCGACCAGCGACCATCGCCTATAACCCACTGACACACAACGCCCACCCATCAGCTACCACCCACCGCCCACCACCCACCGCCCACCGCCCATTGAATTGCTTGTGCGCCTCATTTAAGGCATTAATCATAAGCTCGACCACACTTCCGCTTTGTGAAGTGGGGCGGGGCATGGGATGCTGGCGGATCACGCTCGTGCACTTTAATGGCATCACGTCTCAATCTTCGCAGTTTGCACTGCTCCTACACACACAAGCACACACACACACATGGGCAGCCATTGAAGCACACGCACACACACACACTTATACAGTCCTGTTGGATACTCGGGTGCGGCGGCAGCTAATTGTTTTCTGCTCGCAGCGCTCCCTCTGCTCGGCTCCAGCCGCTTGTTGCTTGCTGCTCATAATTCTTAAATGCTTTATTACACACACAGATATATATACACCCACACTCACACACACGCACACACACTCGTTCTAAGCATCAGCGTTGTCGGCGGCAATAAAAATTAAATAAAACGCATTCGCTTCTACAAATTTCTTAATGCTTTGCTGGTGTGCTTGTGCGTGTGTGCGTGTGTGTGAGTGTATTTTGTGTGTGTCATTTGTGTTGTTGTTATTGTTGTTTTGCGGCTTTTGTTGCTGTTGTTGTTGTTGTTGTTTATTTGTTTTCTTTTAGCGCTTTGTGCGCTGCTGTGGTTTTTCGCCGCTTCTTTATCATCCTCATCCCCCACGGGACTTGACATTTATAGCTGGAGCATTAAAAGTCCTCAAAGTGGGTGTGGCACTACGCGTATGGGCGTGACTGTATGTGTGTGCGTGTGTGTGTGTATCCTTGTGGGTGTGTCTGCAAACAAGTATGTTATAAAGTCACTTTAGGTGGCTTCTTGGGACTCATAAAGCGCAGACAAACAAACGACTTTCTGAACTTGACGCTGAGATGCAGCTAATCAGAGCGAGTGATTGATTAATTTGGCCAGTACATCGATCGATTAAGTGCAAAGAACGAGAATAAAATTTATAATTTTAGTATTAAATGTTTTATATTTTGCGATCAATGCACTGCAGACAAACATCAATTATTCCTGGATTCATTTCTGTCCCTTCTTTCAGAAACTTCCCCAAGGCTTAGCTATAAAGCAGCTGATGACAGGAGACGTAAGACAAGACATGACGCTGCTGCGAACAAAATTAAATTAAAATAAAAACTAATAAAATAAGGTAAATATTAATGTAATATATAAAAATAAATTATATGTACAATTGATCATGTAGCGGAAATTGATCGGAAATTCAAATGAAAATTAACAAAGCAAACTATAATTGATTTAATTAAATAAGTCAATGAAGGTAAATATTAAATAACTAAAATACGAAAAAAAAATGGAAAATATATATTTTGTTTTAAACAAAACAAGAAAAAAAGCTCTCAGTCTTTAATTAACAAAATTAATAAATTAAATAAACCAGTTTAGTTTTTTTTATATACCTAATTGATTTGTCTTTGTTGTAATTTTAATTATTAATTATAATATTTTTCATAATTTATTTTTTGTAGAAATCTGGAATCAGAAGGAGTGATCAACACGTCTCCAGCCAATTTAATATTAAAATATTTATAAATAATTTTTTATTGTATTTACTTAATTTATAAATCAGTTAATTGTACATTGTTAATAATTAAAATGATTCTTTAACGACTTTAGTGCATTTTTAATATTTCAGAAGTCATTTAATCCACCTTAAGCTGTAGTTGCATATGCAAGTGCAGTGGTGTAGTGCATAGGGTGCCACCCGCATAATCATGGGGTCAGTGGCTCGATCGCCAGCCAGGTGTGGGTTATTTTTCAATAAATAAAAAAGTGCAACATTATAGAGTCAAGGGTTCGAATCCCTGCCAGGAGGAGAGAAATTTTTTTTTTTTTTTTTTTGCCCTAATTTGCTTTTTTGCATTTCTGTTCGCCTGGTAACTTGAAATTTTTTGGCCTCCAAGCCAAAAACGCAAATTTGAAAAAAAAATTTTGAACAAAAAAAATTTGAAAATTTTTGCGGGTGGGACCCCTTGAAAAGTGCAAAAAAATCACAAAATCGTCCGTATCTCAGCCATTTTAAGGACTAACAGGATGTCCTTTACACCGAATGTACTCCTTGGCAGGACATTTGTGAAACATGTATTGGAAGGACGAAAGTCCTTCAGGACTCCGAGATATAAGGGTTTATTTATATATCGTTTTATCGGTTTTTCTCGGCCGTATCCTTACATATCCTGGCAAGATATATGTCATAAGAACCGGAACAAGCGGACTACAAGCTGACCAAAGGACATCAAAATTGTCCTTATAGTTTACGAGATACAGTCCTTTTTGTGATTTTTCATCATTTTTCCCATGGTTTACCTTGCAAAATTTTTCCCCTGTTGTTTTTGTTTTTCAAATTACAAAAACAACGAAAATGCTTGATTCAATAAACAGCAACAACAATAGCAGCAGGAGCAATTAAAGCAACAACAAACAACAAAAGAAACAACAACAATAACAGCAATAATATCAACAACAATAACAACAAAAACAATAACAACAAAAACAATAACAAAAAAACAGCATTAATACACAGACAAAAAAGAACAACAACAACCATGACATTTAAAGCAACATAAAACACAATAACAACAAAAATAATGTCCTTAAAGGCCAATAATAACAACAAATATAATAAAAACTTTGCTGATCAAAATCAATTAGCCAAATTCCACCCGGGGTTGAACCCGCGACCGCAGAATGGATTGAATTAATAAACAACAACAACAACACAAATCAATCAGCTGAAAAACTCACGACCTATCAAATAACAACAGAAAAAACTTCGCCGCCCTAACTGAGAATCGAACCTGCGACCTTCATGATCAGAATTTAAAGAAGCACCCACTAGGCCACTGCATTACTGCATGGAGATGCAGCACTTTTTCTATATGATTGAGTGCTTGCACTTTTTCTCCAACCAAAAAAACTCAATTCTCCCTCTCCGCACCGACCAATCAGATCGCAACACATTTTTTTTTTAAATGCATTTCCGACTGATCGAGAGTTGAACCTGTGATCCGCTGCATACAAATTTTGTACTTTACCCACTGAGCCACTGCATTGCCCTGCAATTAACTTTAGCTGCATTTTTTTTTTTATAAGTGCTTAAGCTTCTGTCTGATGGTTAAAGTAAATTTCAAAATTAATAAATTATATTTTAATTTAATATTTTTTAAGCTTGAATTTGAATCAAAAATTAAAATTTTGAATCGACGCTAAAGTCGCATTAAATGCATTTCCGACTGATCGAGAGTTGAACCTGTGACCCGCTGCATACAAAACTTGCACTTTATCCACTGAGCCACTGCATTGCCCTGCAATTAACTTTAGCTGCATTTTTTTTTTTATAAGTGCTTAAGCTTCTGTCTGATGGTTAAAGTAAATTTCAAAATTAATAAATTATAATTTAATTTAATATTTTTTAAGCTTGAATTTGAATCAAAAATTAAAATTTTTAATCGACGCTAAAGTCGCATTAAATGCATTTCCGACTGATCGAGAGTTGAACCTGTGACCCGCTGCATACAAAACTTGCACTTTATCCACTGAGCCACTGCATTGCCCTGCAATTAAGTTTAGCTGCATTTTTTTTTTTTATAAGTGCTTAAGCTTCTGTCTGATGGTTAAAGTAAATTTCAAAATTAATAAATTATATTTTAATTTAATATTTTTTAAGCTTGAATTTGAATTAAAAATTAAAATTTTGAATCGACGCTAAAGTCGCATTAAATGCATTTCCGACTGATCGAGAGTTGAACCTGTGACCCGCTGCATACAAAACTTGCACTTTATCCACTGAGCCACTGCATTGCCCTGCAATTAACTTTAGCTGCATTTTTTTTTTTATAAGTGCTTAAGCTTCTGTCTGATGGTTAAAGTAAATTTCAAAATTAATAAATTATATTTAAATTTAATATTTTTTAAGCTTGAATTTGAATTAAAAATTAAAATTTTGAATCGACGCTAAAGTCGCATTAAATGCATTTCCGACTGATCGAGAGTTGAACCTGTGACCCGCTGCATACAAAACTTGCACTTTATCCACTGAGCCACTGCATTGCCCTGCAATTAACTTTAGCTGCATTTTTTTTTTTATAAGTGCTTAAGCTTCTGTCTGATGGTTAAAGTAAATTTCAAAATTAATAAATTATATTTTAATTTAATATTTTTTAAGCTTGAATTTGAATCAAAAATTAAAATTTTGAATCAACGCTAAAGTCGCATTAATGTCTGACTGATCGAGAGTTGAACCTGTGATCCGCTGCATACAAAACTTGCACTTTATCCACTGAGCCACTGCATTGCCCTGCAATTAACTTTAGCTGCATTTTTTTTTTTTATAAGTGCTTAAGCTTCTGTCTGATGGTTAAAGTAAATTTCAAAATTAATAAATTATATTTTAATTTAATATTTTATAAGCTTGAATTTGAATTAAAAATTAAAATTTTGAATCAACGCTAAAGTCGCATTAAATGCATTTCCGACTGATCGAGAGTTGAACCTGTGATCCGCTGCATACAAAATTTGCACTTTATCCACTGAGCTACTGCATTGCCTTGCAATTAACTTTAGCTGAATTTTTTTTTTTTATAAGTGCTTAAGCTTCTGTCTGATGGTTAAAGTAAATTTCAAAATTAATAAATTATATTTTAATTTTTTATTTTTTAAACGTGAATTTGAATTTAAAATTAAAATTTCGAAACGTCACTAAAGTCGCAGCAATTGATCGAGAAGTCTTGTTGACTTTCGCTCAGTTCAGAGTTAAGATTACTGGGTTGGCGACTTCAGGATATAAAGGACTAACTATAGTACATATAAATTAATTTATACTTAGCTTTGATTGGCTTGTGGACATCTGAACTCTGGTATTCAGAAGATTTATTGTTGAATGCATAGAACTCATTTTGGAAGTATTGAATTAGTGGCCTAAATGAAACACATAAATGTCCTGCACAAATTAAAGGATAATTAAAGTTAAACAATTATTTTCGGAAGCAACAATAATGTTTCAGCTATAAACTATATATTTTTTATATTTTGTAAGTGTGTCTAAATGTGTGTTTTGAGGGAATTTGCCTCTTCAGGGACCTTGTTGAGTGGTTGTACTTTAACCCGTTGGGAATTACAAGCTCAATACCTGAAACCGAATTAAAAATATGTCACTTGGAAAATGAATCATTGCTTAAATAAAATACTCTATAAATAAATGCGATTTCATTGGTAGACGAGTCACACAGCTCATCCATTCATTACGGACAGCTTCGAGTTGATGACAATTTCCCAGCTGATATTTTCCGTACTTGTCCTGTTATTTCTGCTGCTGCGGCTCCTGTTGTTGTTGTTGTTGGGGCTTGTGTTTTTTTCCAGTGCCGTTCCGTTTGCTGTGTGGGTCGGAAATTAATACACTTCCGTTTGGGTGCCCGGCGCATTACTCAAAACGTTTGTTGCGCCCGACATAGAGACATAAAAATTAATTTGTTTTTGCCGTTGCTGTCGTCTGCCGGAAGCGCGTTGTAATCAACCGACAAATAAATTAACGCCACGCCACGCCATGGCAGGGCAAGAGGGGCTTGAGGGTTGTGGAGGGATTTGGCCAAAGGTAGGCGAGAGGAAACAGGAAGATCCGAGCCCAAAGGTCGTCCTTACAGCGCGCGGGCAATTGGCAAATTGCGAGTTTTGTGTTTCGACCTTTTCACTTGATTTCCTTTAATGAGTCGCGATTTCATTATGTTTTTTATTTTTCGGCTTTAGGAATTTTCTTTTGGCATTTATTTTTTATGTTTCTGAAGGGTCAAAAATTAAATGAAAATGATAAATTTTCTCAGCAATGTTTTTAATATGCGCTCCGCGTGGCGATCTCAAAATATTTTTCAATAAGCGCGATTTTGGCAAGGGTCGCGCCTTAAGCGTTTGATTTATTTGGGGAATTTGTTAAAATTGAATATTAATTCAAGTTTTAAATATGGATGGGCTTCAGAAAGGACATGCTTTTAATGCAGCACAGGCTCTTGAAACGTTATGCAATTGGTGTCTTGAAGCTTACCTTTAAGTTAGTTTCCTGTTAGACAGGACACGGAATCTGAACAATTGAACCACTCACCGCAGCGCCTTTGAGCAAGGAGACCCTCATACATGTGTACATATTAACACACACACACACACACGCGCACATTGACCGAATACTGGGTCGACACGCAGGATACATGGCTCAATCGTTGGGCACCGCAAGGCGTGTGGGCGTGGTAAATATTATCAGTGTACAGTTGCTCCAAACGTCAGCTGCTGATTGCCAACTGCATCCTGTATTTCCTGATGAAACAACAACAACAGACACAGCAACATCAACACCACCACCAACGAGAACAACAACAACAACAACAACAACAACAACAACAGGAGCAACAACATGTCCTGGTCCTATTACCGTTATCAATGCACATGCCATAGGCTGGGCTGTCGCTCTCAGGCTCTAAGGATATGCATTCCGTCGCCCTCTATACTTGGCCTCTGCGACCCAAGGCGCTTCAAATGTAGTTATCCTTGTTGCCGTGGCATCCGTGGATGAAACAGCAACAACAACAACAACAACAACAACAAGCAGGAGACGCTGAAGCAGCAATTGATGAAGGCAATAAAGTGCTTTTTGTTGTTAATGTCGATAATGATGTGACATATAACAGGATGTGGCGCTGCAGCTCCTCGAAAGGGCAAACAAAGGACCTTAGCTGCTTCCTGTTTGGCATCTTTATTTGACATCTTCCCTGGCAATATTTTGCACGTGGTCAGCCATTAACTGGAATCCCAAGCAATACCCAACTCCAAGCCCCACCCCAAGCCCAGAACCCAAACCCAAACCCAAGCCCAGGCCTAACCCCAAAATGAGATCCCCAAACAGCAGTTAGTTAAATTTATGAGCTATCGATGCAAATGAGAAATGAACTGACCCAAGCCAAGCCGAAGGAATATCCTTTTTATTTTTAAACACTTTCTGGCCATTTATTAAACGCTCCTTTGGCCTCAATTTATGCATTTTGCTGAAAAGTTTAAGGAGAATTAAAGCCCTGGAATTGGTCAGTCCCGGCACAGGACCCCCAGGACTTTGCACTCATTACCACGAATATTCATTTTAAAATCATCCCCAACATCAATTATGGGGCGTGGTTATTGTGAAAGTTCACAATTCTTATTTAATTTGGATTTATTTATTTATAGGCAAACGCTTTATTTGCCGACAGTGCGAATGCATAAATTTTTAATTTTTATAGTTTTCGAGGATCCTTGACTTTGCCGAAGCGTTTGCCAGAAGCTGGCCAGCTTTGGTCCGTCCTCAGAGGACCTCGAATTCGAATAGCTAAAGGATCGTTAAATGGCGGCCAATTTAATTAAAAAATTTGAAACATTTTTGAAGAACTCCCCAAACTCTCGCTTAAACTCACTCATGTATCCTGGACTAGACGAAAAGGACATTTGGTTGTCTGCTTGGTGGGAGTCAAGGAATTGGCACTTCGCATTTTTTAAATTTCTGTTAATAAAAGACATTTTTGCATTCATGTAGTGCGACGGCTGAACAACAATAATAAAAATTCCTTTAATGTAAATGCAGACAACAGATAAAACATACATGTGTGTGTGTGAGTGTGTGTGTGTGTGTGTGGCAGGACGAGTATATAAATATCATTTATATGTCCACACAATTTTTATGCCGCACATAAAAAGCGCGCAACGAAATGTGTAAAGGCACAACAAGGGCTGTGGGTGTGTGTGTGTGTAGGGTGTGTGTAGGGTATGTGTGTGTGTGTGTGTGGTGCATGCAAATGAAGTTATCCTGCGGTTATTTGTGGCTGTCGCTCCGATGTCAGCTCGGTCCGCATTATTGGGGGCAGGCAGGAAGCTGGGGAACAGCCTGTGCAACAGGATGCGTATGTTGTACGTTGTACGTTGCACGTTGCACGTTGCACGCTGCACGTTGTTGCTCATCGTGTTTCATTTGTTAATATAATTGTAGGTTATTGTTGTTGTTGATCGGCGTTGCCAGGCAATTGATAAGATTTAATTGAATTTAAAATTGAGACGCGCCTAACTTGAAAATGCCGAACGCATTAATTAAAATGTCCTTAGAGCGAATTTATTTTGCCGTGTATTTCTTTGAACTTAAATCCTCTTACGTGGCACGCAAGCCGATAAGGATGTGAACCGAACAAATGTACACACACACACACACACATATGTGTATGGTGTGTGTGTCATTGGCTGCTCTTGGGTGGAGGCGCCTTGGAGCCGCCTTTGAGCCTAATTAATTATGGCAATTAGTCCCGTTGCACTTCACTTGACCGACCGCAAGTACCTACTTCAAGCTGACCGACATTGCCTTGGCGTCGCTCACGCTGCTGTCCTCCGTCCTGCGTCCTCCGTCCTTCGTCCTGTTGTAAGCTTGTTGCTATCCTTGTTGTTATCCCTTGTTATTTTTTTTCGGTCTGCTGTGGCCTTTAAAGGATTGCACAAAGTGAAATGTGAAACTGATAATTCGCTGTTGGTTTTGTTAATGTTCCCGCGTGGCTTTGCTCGGATAAGTCCTTCGTCCTTCGCAACAGATTTGGCTGCTTGCATAAGAGCTAAGCGAAAGCCACGGATAAGTTTAAATAATAATTATCACTTCAATACATAACAAGTGCGGATGATGCTCCTTTCTGCTTAGCATTTCAATTTTTCATCCTTAATCCTTGTTATGCATTAGGAGTGACCGACTTTATACCAATATCAAGGTAACGCGTATTTATGTCTTAGCTTTCATCAATCAAGGACTTAGACTGTCCTCCTTGCTTACTTTTGTTTCGGCAGTCGATGTGTTTCTGACATAAGGATACTCTACATGAGGTCCTCTAAGCATTTGGGATACTTTCGACTTAAAATGAAAATGTGACACTTCTTAGATTTTTCCCCACTCTGTCTCTCCCTTTCTTAGAGAACTACTAATATAGGCTAAAAAATTTAAATTAAATATTAAATAAAAATGAATAAAGTTGATCAAGTGTTCGCTGTTTGTATGCTGGTCAGCTGAGTCCTTCAATGTGCCTACTTCTCTTACGGAATGTCCTTCCGCCGATTGTTATTTGGGCTTAGCTTCAATAATCTGGGACTTTCTCTTCACTTTCTCTCTTGTGCGACTGCCTTAAAACCTTGATTCAGCTTTTTGGTTTTATTTTCTTTTTTTCATTTTTTTTAACATTTTTTTCCCCATAGTCCTTTCATTTCCTTGCAGCTCCTGACGTGGATAACACTCGCTCCTCGCATGTGAATAATGATGTTCAGCTGCTGGTCGCATTTTTTAAACGATTTTTCCATTGTCCGAAGGCGGCGACTCGCATGTCGATGACAGTTGAAAAATAATTCGGAGTCGTCCATAAAAATGGGAGTCCATTTGAAGTGAATCTTAGTTGGGGACTAAGAGTGAATAAACGTGAATGAGTATGAATAAATTATCAATTCGAATGCCCAAATATTATCTGAATAAAGTTTGAATAACACAAATGCATTTACTTCGTCGCTCCTGAAAAAACCAATTTAAAAATAATTAATTATATTTCAATTTCTAAAAGTCGTAACCACTTTCAGAGGGGGCTGGGGAGGGGAGGGGGAAATTAAATAAATGTCATTTATTTAATTTATTCACACAAGAAATGCAAAAATTGAAAGGCAGAAGTTTGAAAATAAACGTGTTGTGTGCACATTTATAAAACAAGGACGAAAACACATGTTATATTATTATACAAAATCAATAGGTAATGCGACTAAAGGCAAATAAATATATACAATAACCGAAAATTAACAATTTGTGTGCACGGCGACAGAGACGATTGTACAATAAATGTTTAAACAACGCCAACAACAACACAAACAACACCAACAACAACACATGCAACACATGCAACACAAGCAACAAGAACAACAGAAAAGTCAACAAATTTAACACAAAGCTGTGACAATAATGGACATAAAAACTGAAAGCAGCATCCTTGTGAATTTAAATGCAATCAAAGGATCAAAATGAACACAGTGCCAGATGCTCTCCACTCGCAATGAATATGAATTATTTTTATACGCTTTTATTTAAACTCATTTATTAATACTACTTATTTTAAAATTAAGAATTTCCTTATATTTTTTAATTTTTATTTTATTTTTAATAAACTTGTGTTTTTTTTTAATTTAGCTACAAGCATGCCCCAGTCAGTAAGGGTATTCCTCTCGCTGCCTGAATAAAAGACAAAACCGCAACAATTTACAATAATTTGCATACAATTTTTAAAGCCAACAACCCAGGAACCATGCTGACAATTAACTCGCAAATGAATCCTGCCCTGTCCTGTCCCGTCCCGTCCTGTTGAAAGGCCAATATATGGGCCGAAGTGTGCCGCAACTCGAATCCAACAAGGACACACACAATATGTACATGATTTCGACTTTAAAGAACTGAAGGGAGAAGCCGAAAAAAGCTGTCAAGTGGCAACAATATAAAAATCCTTACAAAACGCTTTAATTAAAGCAATTACAAATTTTCACAAGTTTCAAAACTAATTTTATGCAAAAGTAAAAAAAAAAAATACAAAAAATAAAAAAAAACATTCCTGGCTACAACTCGCATAGTAATATTAAAACAACAAATAATCAACTGACCAAGAACACAACTCGTCGGTTGGAACTAGTTATAAAATAAACATTGTCCAAATATTTGCATATGAACTTTCGTCCTGTGGCACTTGTTGTTGCTGTCCCTAGCTCCTAAATGAAATCCTTGTTTGGTTCAAATATTCATCCAGCCGTCGCTCCTGTATTCTGTATGCAGAGTTTAAATCACGGATGTCCGTGATTTTTTCCTTCAGCATTTAAAATATTTTATTTATTACTGCGATATTTAAATAAATCGCATAAATAACTGTAAATATCATCGACTGCTATGAATAACGAAGTATAAAAAATCTAAACGCTAAAAAATAAAACATGTGCGATTTCCTCTATATATTATATTTATTGCCAATTTTAAATAAATATAATAAATATTTGGACTTTTCCAACAACAAATCCTTGGGTTCAGAAATGTTCCATATGTTATATTAAATTTAAATTTTGCAATAATTTAACTTAAATAAATATTTTATTTTTATTTTTATAATTATATATAGTGAATACCTAACAACAGTTGAAATCAAAAAATATTAAAAATTTTGCTATAAATTTAAATTTATATATTATACGAAAATTGTATTAAAATAATATATTTAAATAAATTATAAATATAAGAAAATAAATATAAATTATAAATATATTATTTAAAAATGATTAAAAATCCTGTTTTTATTTTAAAATATTAAAAATTTAAGTTGAGTGATTTTATTTTTAATAATTTTTATAGCAAGTTATAGAATTAAATACTATAGATATATATTGAAAATTATATTGAATTTTATTAATATCTTAATTTAAAAATGTATTAAGTTTTCGATATTTGTTTTTAAACAATTTCTGGAAATAAAAGTAAATAATTATATAAGTTAATTAAATACTCAGCTTTTACTAATAATTTTAAAAAAATAAAAAAAAATGGGTTTTTCAAAAATATAATAATAAGAATTTAATATTTTAAATAAATAAAAAAAGTTTGGTTCTTCAAATAATTTACAAAAATATAATAATAAATATTTAATATATTAGTTATATTAATTATAAAAATAAATCATTTTTTGATATTAAATTCAAATCTAATAAATAAAAAGCGTAAATTCCATGAAGCAGCAGCTGCACGCTCTACACTCGATTTTAATTTAAATAAATTTCTTAAAATATGAATTAAAAAAAAATAAATAATTTCCGCTTACCTTCCAATATATCCTTTGAGTTTCAATGGGGTGGCTTGTATCGGGCGATTGGCTAATTTCCTTTAAGATTCCAGGCGAGACTCCGATGCGGCGGTTGTTTTGTTTCACGTAATGAGTGTCAGTCTCGGCTTATTTTCCCCTCGAGTTCCGGGGCACGGCTGGGACATATGCCGGCTCCGAGCAGACGTCCAGCATTGTGAGCACAGTCCCAGGACCACAAAGCGCCTGCCCACTTAAGTATGCAACACAAATTTTTGCTCGCAACGTGCATACATAAGTTCAAAGCTGGCCAAAAGCTGCGGCCATTTTATTTGTGTTTTGGCGTATGCCCGTGTCAGTGTATTGTATCTGTGTGTCTGTGTATCTGTGTGCATCTGTATTAGAATTTGTTTTAGTGTTGCTGCACTGGTATTTACTTAGACAAAACGTGCGTAAAGTTTTAATTATAAACTTTTACTGGGAGTCCTTTTGGCAGGCGCCTTGTTGCTGCAATTTGGCAAGACTCTTGAGAACTTTTTGGCCTGTATGCATTTTATGACACTTTAAGGACAAATTACCTTACAGATTTATAGCAGTGGGTGGAACAGATGCTGCCACACACTCACACACACACATACACATGCTTTTAATTTGGCACACATCTTCGAGTCTCTCTGTATGTGTGTGTGTGGTACACGTATTTACATTAATTAGCTTAGTGATTTATGGCCGAGCTGAAGCATCGCATGTTTCCTTCGTGTTGAGTTGATGGCAATAATTTTGAAAAGTGCTTTTCCTTTTTTCAAATCCTTTCTATTAGGATTCATTTTGTTTTTGCTACATTTTCAGTGATTGGCCAAAATTTATGCTTGCATAAAAATTTTGCGTTTGGCAATTGAAATTTGAAATTTGAAATTCGAGAGCTGAAATGAAATGCAAATACAGATCGATGATTGAAAATATAAATATATATTTTTGATTTCTTTTATTTTTTTCTGCTTTTTCGGCAACCTTGAAAACCTTTTTGTATAATTGCAATGAAACAGAGCAAAAATCAATTTAATTAATTGATACAAAATTGAATGAGAAAACTCAGAGATTCGAGTGCTTTTCGAAATCGTTGACCTGAACCGAAAGCGTGGGCGGACTTCGTTTTCCTTTTATTTTCCTTTTTCTATTTATTTTTAATTTTATTGAATTCGCTTTAGCATTAAATAAAGATTTCTTCCGTCTGTTTAAGAAGTTCCGTAATTCTATTTTCCTTTTTTTTTTTTAGTTTACATCGCGTGCAGCTCTCGAATTACCCTCAGGCGCTCCCATTTCAAAATTTAAAGAGAGAAATGTAGCCGAATATGTTGTGACTGCACTGTTGAATGTTACGTGCTTTCAGTTCCACACACACACACACACCCCTACGTAAAACACACTCAGGTAGTGGAAGTAGATTTCGCCCAATGCCTCGAGCCTCGAAGGAAGTTCAATGTCCCCATTCGAAGCGTCCGTGCAGCGGAAGTCCAGAGGCGATAACTTTTCCGTTGTTGTTATTAATGTTTTGGCCTATGGCAATAAAACCTAAAAATTGTTAGCAGTTTAAAATTTAATAATACAAATTATTAAAAATTTCGAGTGACATCCATCAGCCGCATGTGTGTGTGAGCCAGACAAAGGATTATTTACGTTCCATGGAGCGGATACCATCAATCAGGCAATCGAATGCATACGCCATCCTCCTAGTGGAATTAGTGCGAATCAAGTAACTGCAGCTTTGCCCCTCGACCGGTCTGCCCCCTTATCCCCGCTTTCCCCACTCCCTCCGGCCCCTCAGTGCACATTGTCTTCCCACAATCTATCATTGCCGCCGTCGCTGTGGGAGCATTGCTTATGCCCATTGTAGTTATGCGGCGAATGTTTTATTGAAATGCACAACAAGTCAGCCGAGCAGCCGAGCAGCAGAGCAGCGGAGCAGCCAACCAGACAGTCAACCAGCCAACCAGTCAACCAGTCAACAGTCACTCCTCCACTCAGTCTATCACTCAACCATTCAGTCAGTCTGCTTGTCAGTCAGTCGGTCCCTTAGTCAGTCAGTTAGTCAGTCAGTCACTCCATCAGTTCGTTAGTTCTTCAGTCACTTGTTCAGTCAGTCACCCAGTCACTTCATTCAGTCCCTCAGTCACTCAGTCGCTCTCTTAGTCACTCAGTCCGTCTTTTAGTCATTCAATCAGTCAGTCGGTTTCTTAGTCAGGCAGTCAGTCAGTCGGTTTCTTAGTCAGTCAGTCAAACCATCAGTTCGTTAGTCCTTCAGTCACTTATTCAGTCAGTCACCCAGTCGCTTCATACAGTTACTGTCACTCTCTTAGTCACTCAGTCAGTCGGTCCCTTAGTCAGTCAGTCATTCAGTCAGTTAGTCAGTCAGTCAGACAGTCAGACAGTCAGTCAGCTTTTCAGTTAGTCAGTTAGTCTCTTAGTCGCTCAGTCACTCTCTTAGTCAGTCAGTCAGTCAGCCAGTCAGTCAGTCAGTCAGTCACTCAGTCACTCTCTTAGTCAGTCCGCCAGTCAGTCTTTCTGTCTGTCCGCCAGTCCGTCGGCAATTGAGCAATCAAAGGCACAAAGCCCCACAGAGAGTGGAGCGACCCGAGGACGACATGAAGTTCCTGGTGCTGATTTATAAAGCGCTGCATGCAATTATTCGCTCAAATGGAGTTTGTCTATTACCAATCGTCTTTTGTGCACGACTCTCTGATTGTGTGTACGTGTGGTATGTATGTGTGTGCATCTGTATATACACACATGTGTGTGTGTGTGTGTCTCAGCAAGCGTGTGACATCCATTGTACGTGGTTTGTTTATGATGACTTGAAAAGCTTTGTTAAGTTTTGTCATTCTTCCAAGGATTTGGCTGCTAATCTCGGGTATTGGCATTTCTTTGATTTGTTCAGATATTCCGGAATAATGGATTGAAAGGATTATCGCAGGCAAACAAAGAAAGGCAGACTTAAATATACATTTGCATACAGCAATTTAAAACATCCTTAAACCTGCCCAGAGGTTTCTAAACTTCTGAGCTTCATTGAATGTTCAACATAGATTGCTTTACGGACTATCAAGGATCATCGATGGCCACATTTATAACGTAATATATATTGTCCTGTCTGCAGTCCTGAACACACATTCCATCGTAATGCCCAAAATCATGTGCTCAACGCCCGACAACTCACAAAATGTTGAGGTAATCAACTCAATTAGCCATGGCACCCACACACACCACATGCAGCCAGCACACACACACACACACACACACACAGCCGGTTGGGGCTAAGAGACTTGGGCAAGGACCAAACTCAATTAGATGCCATAACTAAATAATCACAAACACATTTAAACAAACAACGAAGGCGACAAAGGCAACACTTTGGTTCCTGGTCGACGGCGACAACTCTGAGTGTTGTTGTTGCTGCTGTTGCTGTTGCTAGAAAAACCAGGTCAACAAGTACAACAACAACAACAACAACAACAACAATAGCAACTAGAGAGGGGAGAATAATTTTCTGAAACAATGACGACAACTGCTGTGTGGAAAATTGCTTAAAATGTGCAGAAGCGAAGCCAAAAGGAGGCAAACCACGGGCGAGGCAGAGCGGGGTAGTTGAAGGCAAGCCAAAGGATCTCAAGGAGCAGCATTCCAACATGTGACGCACGTGACAAAACTTGTCAAATGACTTTACTTCACTTTGACTGTGAATCCGGCTTGAAGTAAACAACGGAGCAACTCGACTGCCTCGTGGCAAGTCCTGAAAACAGACCCAAGCAAAGTAATAGCATATTTTTCTTATGAAATGCACAGCCATGGAAACAGCTCCACCTCCCCCTCCCTCCCTCTCTCTCTCTCTCCCTCTCTCCATCCCATTCTGACTGCTTGAAACAATTGAAAAAAAGAAGAGCAAAAACGAAATGGGAAAATGTACAAGTCTGGGCGAGCTTCAGTTGGGGGCGGCAGAGGCGGCGGTTCCACTTGTTGCACCCTCAACGCTGAGTTATGGCCGAGACACAGGCTTGGACACCGAAAGCCCTGGGGGTAGCTGGCAGAGGACACACTGGAAATATTTCAGAAGTGCAGTCAAGTGTATTTCTATTTGATTCGCCAGGCGCATGACTACACAGATTCCTTGCCGTCGCTTGCGTGATTCCCTGCCACTCCTTGCCAATCCCTGCGAGTCCCTGCTACTCCTTGCCAATCCCTGCCATTCCTTGCGATTCCTTGCCTTTCCTTGCGATTCCTTAGCTGCTGCAGTGTGAGCGGCTTTGATGCCTTAACAGTTAAGCAGAGTCCAATGCTAATGCATCGCCCTGGGACTGAAGGATCACACGGCTCGGTCAACTGGGTGACACTTAAAAGCATGTACTTAGCCCGAGCGATGATAAATTCAGATATTTCCACCTGCTCCTAGTTGGCCATGGAAGTTGGAAGAGTAGGCCATACATATGGCATTCATATTCAAAATTCTCAAAATTTGAGCTCCCAGCGCAGGACCCTCACTTATTCACATTCTAGTTTCGGCATTCAAACGATAAACACCTTTTGGGGGAGCAAAATTCAAGCATTTTAATACCCTAGTTCCGAACAAACAGGCTAACAGTAAGTACAAGTTTTTGACGTCCTTAATTATTATTTAGTATACATATTTTTTTAATTGTCCTGCATCCTTAAAGATCAAATTAATCCAAGATGTGCAATCCTTGCCTTCAATCCGTTAATGGAGCCTGTTGTGGTCCCTGTGGTGGCCTAGGACCCTGCGGCTTCTGTGGACCTTACAACGGCCAGTGGTTTCGAGCGATTAACCATTGCTGCGGACCCTGTGGTCCTTATGACTACAGTAATACGTGCTGCGGACATTGTTAGCCTGTCCACCAAGGACCTAGAAGCTCACAGACCGTATCCGAAACAGAGCAATGCAAATAATTGGATGGTGAAGGACGAAAGAGACTCCTCATTGCCGGACGTTCTTTCCTTTCAACGTTGACTTATTTCTTGTCCTGCTTAGCCAAAAGTATCGTGTTCAAATTATTAAAGTGTAACCAGAAAATTCACCTCAAATTTCTATTGGGTGGGGATAGAATTACAATTGATCAACAGATCAACTTTTATTTTTCAATTAAGCAAAAATCCACGGGGGTATCAAATAATTTAATAAGCTTTGGGGTTAAAAATTCTGACATACATTAAAGTTGAAATAAAAAATAAATAGTTTATATTCGAAATTTAAATAGAAATTAATAATAAATGTTCTAAGAAAAATGAAAGTTTTAAATTTGATTTCAGAAAGTCTCAGGGTTTTCTTAACAGCCGCTACCTTAATCATTAATAATTGTTACATAATACAAAATAAATAAATAACTTAAATTTTTTTTAGAAATATAGAAACAGTTATAAATAAAAAAGATTAAAAATTAAATAAATAAATAAAATAAAAATAAAATAAAATAAAAATATAAAATATATACTCATGTAATAAAGTTAAATAAGTAAAATAATAATATTAATAAAAATTAAATAAACTTATATAATAATATAAAAAATAAAAATAAACCAGACTATAAATAAGCTAACTAAATAATTATAAATAAAATACAATAAATAAAAATTAAAATTAAAATAAATAAATCAAATAAATTCGATACTTTGAAAATAATGAGTAGAAAGATACAAAAATATAAATTGCATACCCGGAGGACTCGCTCACAGAATGAAGAAGACTTCAAATTAATTTCCGAAACGTACAACGTTTTGAGTGTATTTAATAACCTCGTGCTTAAAAGCTAAAATGCAACTAAAATATAGAATTATTATTTAATCACGATGCAGAGTTATTTGGGTCGCTTCTGACGCCGTGAGCTGTCGAGTGAGGGGAAGAACTCCACGTTGTTCAGATCGGGGGCCTGGGCCTTGAAGGCCTTTGATACCTTCTTGGCGCGCACATTGAAGTCGCTTTTGATGTTGCGCAAGGCTGGAGGAATGTAGATATCCTTTTTGGTGACAATGTTTGGCTGTGATTTGATAACTTGTTGGGCCTTCAGGTCAATCGATTCCACAGACTTGCAATCTGGGTAGCCCATCGGCTTCACCTTTAGCCAGGGACAGACAGACTTGCCTATCGGATCGTTCACGCCCACGTCCAGGCCATCGCCGCCCGTATCCTTGTATTGATCAGGTATTATCTTCGCCTCCTCAGTGGCAGTCATGATGGGGGAGCCAAACACTATCTTTGGACTGCGCTTAAAGCTTTGGAAGGGCTGCTCATAGTCATCGGTGAAGTCACACCACTCATCGTCCTCATCCACGATCTCGTCCGAGAAGCGTACACCGAATTCGAGTGGACCCTGAAAACTGTTCGCTGCCTCGTCCAGCGATTTCTCGCTGTCGCTCAGCTCCAGCGGCGGCTTGGCTGTCTCCTCCAGGGTGCGATAGAGCTCATCGGAGGCAACGAGTGTTGCTTTGGATGGGGACTTCTTTTTGTCCTTTTTTGCAAAAAAATCATCTAAACTGGACATTTGTAGTTTGCTCACTGTTAATTGGTTTATTTGAAAATCAAGAATTTCGGCTTGTGCTACTGAAAACCAAAAATTTTCTTGCTACTGAAAACTAAAACGTGCCATTTAATGCTTAAATTGAAAATTTTCTACACACTGATACAAAATTCAAGGCAACTTTGGGACATTTCTGCTGTCACTTTGAAGTTTCTGGTCGAGGGCTACCGAATGCACATTTTTATTTTTATTTATTTTTTTTGACATATGAGACAAATAATAAAATAATATTTTAACAATATATTATTTATTATTATTTTATTTTTTATTTTAATTATTTTCATATTTATTTTTTTTCCTTAAATCTTTCAGTACTGGGACTTGTTTAAGTTCAATCTGAATTCTCTGCTTAGTCATCTGTTCTTTTGGTTTGTCAGGCTTGCACACACACTCAGACAAATATATGGACATGTCCTGAAGACCACGCCCTTGCCAGCTACACTCCCACCCTTAACTGGACCCGCCCACGCATAAGCGGCTTGTGCTCAAAAGCCGTAATAACATAATAATTTTTGTGGAAACATATTTTCCTCTGTTTCCCCCCTCCTCTTCTTCTTTTTTTTTTGTACATGTGTATGGAAATGTATACACACATACACATGTTCACATATATATGTGTATGTGTATATAGACATATTTTTTATATGCCACTAATTAGAATTATGTGAGCGAAATGCCAGGAGGCAGCCAGCAGCGACAAGCGTACAACTTGTGAAGTGGCAAATACCTTTTTATGCCACTGTGTCGCATAGTCGCATATGTCGCATGTGTGGCGTATGTCGCATATGTTCATTATGCTTGCCGCCGACAAGGTCCTCGAATCCTCATCGTGCCCGTCTGCTTGAGTAATTAGCAGCACCGGAACCAGCAATGCATTGCCAGCCGAGGCAATGCAATGCAATCCCAATGCAATGCAAGCCTGCCTCACATCACATCACATCCCATCCCATCCCATCCCATCCCATCCCTGTTGTCCTTCTTCTCCTTGTCGTCCTTGCTGGGCTGGCAGCCAACTCTGCCTTCTATTTGTGTGCTCGCAAGTGCTCGCAAAGCTCTTTATGAAATGACGATGACGATGGCGCTGATGATACTATAAAACAAATGTGCGCTGCCCAAACAAACAACCAGCAACAACAACAACAACAACAACAACAACAACAACAACTTCTCCTAGAGGACACAACAACAACAAGAAGAAGAACTATAATTTATTATTTAATTAGTGCCACAAAATGTGAATGAAAAAAATGACAAGTTTATTTCAACATGAGAATTCATTACAGATTTTCCTGGAATGTTTTTTTTATTTTTTATTTTTTATTTTTTTAAAAGTTCAAATAAATAAAAAGGGAGGGAATTTTCAAAAGCTTTTCCAAATAGAGGGAAAAACAAGTTGTTTTTTTTGATTCAAGTAGAAAAATTAATGTCATTAATTTGAGTTTGTCCTGTAAACAGGAAATGGCGTGGGGGATTCCTAGAAAAGTGAGTGCAGCAATTCAAGGATATGTTGCATCAAAGGATGTCAATTTTATCATTTCGTTTCAATTCCAGAAATTGGTAATGCTTCAAAGGACGCACTGAAAGTTTATATGCATGAGTTAAGGAAAGGATTCAATAGCTGATATAGTTCCATATAAAATATCCTTTTATAAAATTGTGCTCCCTAATTTTTTCTTTCGTTTCTTTTTATTCCTTCAAAGCGAGAAGAAGGACATTTTTTATTCATACCTTCAATATACTTTTTCCCAGCCCTGGAAACAACTAAAATAGGGATTTAACAGCTGTTCGATATTTTCAGGGTTTATACAAAAAAAATGTCTGTCTAATGACTGTCAAAGGAGAGAATCCTTTTTAAGTTCGATTCCATTGGAAATACTTGGAAAAATGTGCTCCTTTCTGGTTGAGTGCCAGTGCCGTTTGAACAATGACTTATTAATTATCTAATCTAATTAACGCCCACATAATTAAAAGATGAAAGGGAAAAGTGGTTCTGGCCTGCAGCCAAGTCCTTCTAGGAACTGATTGAGCATTTGTTATGCAAAAGGATAAAAAAAAAAAAACAAAAAGGAACTCAATTACGGGCGCAGATTTTCGAAAGTTTGTGGCTTTCATTTTCGTTATTTTGATTTTTTTCCAATTACAAAATTCAATCAGCGACAAAATCCCCAACGGCGTGTTGGCTAATTAATCGGACGCAGGACGCTGGGAGGAAATTCAAATTCAAAATGAAATTTTTCACTGAAAGAAAGGAAAGTTATTTGCTTCCTTTGGCGCATGCAATGCATTTGGCAAGTGCTGCCAAAGGATGTGACGGCGAAAAGTTTAGCCAGCTGAGAAAAGCGTCGGTCGGGAAAGCCAATGGATGAAAAGCTGCACTAGTCAAACGGAACAATAACACATGGAGCAACAACCCCGTGCGGAATTGAGGAAGGAATGGAGGAAGCCGGAAGAAAAACTTTGGAAAATATTGGCGCCACTTTGGCGGGTCGTCTGGCGGTGGCAAAAGGCGACGTCTGATGCTCATCTCTGGGCTCTTCTGAAATTCTGTGAGTTTCGGAAATTCTGGGAGTTTTCTGTTTATTGTTATTGATTTCGCAGAGGTGGGAGTTCAGGGCCTGTGCCTGAGTGTCCTTTCTGCAAGGCAGGATGCATAATTCCAAAAAAACATCCCCATCGTTGTCTTTGCTGCCACTGCCGCTGCCGCTGCCACAGTCTCTGCCACTGATAGTGACATCATCGGATGAGTCGTTGGTAAACAAGGACCAACTTGCCAGGACTCCACTCATATGAAGCTACTCCCGGGTAGTTTTGCTTACATTGTTATCATATACGAGAGAATTATGTTTTTATGCTTATTATGAGAGTAACTTTAAGGCTCCTTCGATTATCAACTGTCGCTTCGAGTCACATTATGCGTGTTGCCAGTTGTTTTTCCGTTGAAGGAATAACCCTTAACGGCTCCTTCCCTCCTTTTCTCCCTCCCTCCACCCACACCCCTTTTTATGGCCCAAGTGCGAGCAATTTGTAAAAGAAACGCATGTAAATCCATTAAGCTAAAGTGTTACAGCATTTTTCAAATTATTCGTATAACTCGACACGCACGTCCTGCCGCCTTCCATATGCATGCGACGAGCAAGGACCTCGCGCCTCCTTGCAGTTGGTATTGTCTCTGTTTATGGGAAAGTTTACCTGGCGGTAAACACGTCGCAATGTGAGTGGTGAATGTGAGTCTCGATCTATGGTTGTGTGTGTGTGAGTCAATATTTATCATTGTGTGTGTGTGTGTGTGTGTTTGACTTGAAAAAAAACTACTTTTTTTTTTTATTTTGATGGTGGCAGCAGAAGTGAAATTTTTTAAGCGCGAGCAGCGAATTTAATTATTTTAACATGAACTAAGGAGAACACTTCCCACGCCTCGGCGAATGGAGTCCTTCGAAGTGTCCTATCGTTTTTTCTAATATTAAATAATGTTAAATAATTTATTATATAAATATATTATTTATATTTTTTTACTTCATTTTTATATCTTAATTAAATTCACCCGCAGCACATGCCAAAAGTTTTACTTTAAAACGCCTAAAAATTAATTATTTTGTAAATAAATTGTCTTTTATATTTAATTAATTTATTTTTTAAATTTTTTTTTAATTTTCTCTTTTAAATTTAATTTTTTGATTTTCTTTTTTTTTTGAATATTTTGTATTTTTTTTTTTTTTTAGATCTAGAGCTTTTTCAACTGCATCGTCCACGTTTGGTCCGTCGCCCGTCGCTGGACTGTGGAGTTTGCTGTGCGTTCAAGAAATTAGATTTATTTGTTTTCACATTCTCTCTTGCTCTTTATTATTCCTCTATCTCTTTCTCTTTTTTTTCCATCTCTCTCTCTCTCTCACTTTTTACATATCGCTGTCTCATTGTTCACTCTTTTTGCCTGCATACGTGTAATATTCAGTTAATTATCGTTGAATGGCTAAATGGTGGGAAGAAGGGAGGAAGGGGAGGTGGGGCGAATGAAAGGAAGAAAGAAAGTGATAGGGTGAGGGGAAAAGGGGAAGGGGGAGCCGCAAATAGAAAGCGAACAAAGAAATTATTGTGCGAGCTCGTACTCCAAAGAAACCAAAGAGTTCTTACATAAACATTATTAGTGGCGGAGCCACAATGGGGCGAATAGTCGAATAGGCACACACGCGTACCCACACACTCACACTCTCACGCACACACACACGCACGTATACATATATGTAAGCACGTAGATGAGTTACATGCAAAGGGCTGCCATTTTAGAGCAAAACTTGCAAAATTTTAGTTTCTAGCGGCGCGAATTATTTGGCCGCTCGGCAAGTTTTTGCCATAAACACAAAATGCGCATACGCCTCGTTGTGCACGTTGTGCGGGGGTGTCCTGGAGGCAAGTGCTCGTCCTTTGTGTATTTATTTATTTGTTTTATTATAGTAATCTGTGCCAACAAGACCTGTGACTGCCTGTGACTCTGGGACTGCCTGTCTGTATGTCTGTATGTGTGTGTATGTGTGTGTGTCTGTGCCTGCGAGTGTTTGTGTGTGTGTGTTTTGTGTGTAAACAATCTGCGCTCCGCGCTTTGTATTTATTATTATATTTATACAAACTGAAGACCGACAAACAGTTGTTTGCATACAAATGTGTAGTTGTGCGTGTATCGCGTGTGCGTGTGTGTGTGTGTGTGTGGGAGGAAAAGAAAATTCCCTCTAATTGGCTGATATAATTAGACCCACCCACAGTTAAGACATAAATTGAGAAAGAAAGGATTTTTATTGCTCTTTCATTTGAGGTTATTTTGAGATTAATTAGGAGAACATGCAAGGACATGAGTATAAGAAAAAATCAGGATAATTCCAACTATGTCATTTCTGCGTTTGTCATTCATGTAAAACTCTTTCCCAGACTTTGAGTGAAGTCTTCAAAGAGGAGGCACATCTTGGAGCATCCAATAACTCAAAATCAGATTCAGTCTGTTAGACAGCAAGTCAATCATCGATGATATACTCATTGTAGGTAAGGACGAGGAGTCCTTCGAGTTTGCGTTCATCAACAGAATGCAAGTAAAAATCGCTGTGCAAATATTGTGTCTGTGGCAATATTTACACTTTTCATGCTTTTCTGCCATTTTCACACTTTGCCTTTGACTTTTTCATTTCGTCGATTGGCGTTCAGCGTTCAGCGTGCGGCGTTGGGCGTTTGGGTGTTTGGGCGCTTTTCTCGAATTTTCTGGTCCTTGCCAAAAGGAGGCAAAAGGAAAAGTAACGAAAAATAATATTCGTAAATATTTTGCACCTTGATGTGATTTCTGTGAGGAATATTTTCCAAATGATTTGTTTGCTTATGTATTTACATTTATCTGTGCGGAATATTTTGTTCTGTCAGCCAATTTGCAGGCCAGAAACTGCGGATGGGAGGGGGAGTGAGTGGGCGGGTGGGCGGTTGGTTGGTTGGCTGAGTGTTGAATGCAGCAAAGAGCAGGAACTGAAGCACTCACTGTAATTGTATTTGCTTTTGTTGCTTCCTTTTCGTGATGTACACACACACACACACACACACACACACACACACCAATACACACCCATACACACACACACACACTCTCTCGCTTACTCCCACAAAATAAAGAGCAAACGTAAATACAAATAAATGTGTGGGTCCGAGGGAGACAACATGACAAACTAACAGCATCGGCGGGAAAGAGACGGCTGATTTGATTAAATCAAATAAATTGAGTGCAAACACGGAAATTGCATAAAGTAATGCAAATTATTATTTTAATGAGCAACTAAATTGATTATTGCAATTCGGAGCTCAAATTCGAATTCACAGGAAAAACAAACTGAGGAGCGCATCTCCATTTTGCGTCTGTATTGAGAACTGAACGACCATCGGCTTCCGGTTGAAGGCAACTTGACGAACTGCACAAAAAATAAAAATACTTTTTTTTATTTTAAAATTATAGTAATTTTGATATTTTATTTTAATTTTTTAATTATTTTTAACTGACTTCAAAAATATCCCATTCAAATATAGGCTTACTTACAAAATACTTTCGATTCCAATATGAAAAATAAAATTAAAAAAATAGTTAATATTTATTTTTTAATTTATTTAATTTTTTAATAATATATATTTTATTAATTGTATTTATTTTATTTAGTTTATTTAGCTTATTTTTTTATTTATTTTATTAAGTTCATTTATTTGATTTATATGATTTATATGATTTATTATATTTATATTATTTAATATTTTTATTTTATTTATTTTTTTTTTATTTTTTTCATTCAGTTTATTAATTTTAATTTTTTTTTTAGTTTATTTATTATATTTATTTTATTTATTATATTTTTGCAATTATCATTAATTTATTTTAATATTATTATAATTTATTTATTTTAATTTTAAATTATTAAACATTTAAATTACTTTAAGAGACTTACGTTAAGAAATTTATTAAAAATTCTATTTATAATTAACTTTAAATTTCACTTGTTGCCAATATCACTTCTACCTTCGATTGAATTGAATCCTTTTATCCTGTTTGAGTGTCTGTAGTTCCATTTCGAACACTTAATTTTTGTACATTTCCATTTGCCTCTTTCGAATGGTCGAATGCTTAAGTTCACTCAATTAGTGGACAATTAAGGACCTTCTCCGCCCTTCAATTTTGACCAGAGTCACACGTGACGATGCAACGGAGTAGCGAGTGGGTACAGTGGATAGAGTGAATACAGTGAATATAGTAAATACAGAGAACAAAGTGAATACAGCGGATATTATCTTAATCCGGTATACAGTAAATAAAATGGATTCAGTGAATAAAATGGATGCAGTGAATAAAATGGGTTCAGTAAATACAGTAAATATTTTGAATACAATGAATACAGTGAATACACTGAAAATAGTGGATAAGCTTTATATAGTGAATGCAGTGAATACAGTGGATAAACTTTATACTGTGGATACAGGATATAGTGGATATACTGGATACAGTGAATAGAGTGAATACAGTGAATAGCGTGAATGACATGAAAAGGAGAGACAGCGAATAAATTACCGTTCACCATAATGAGAGCTGTAATTCTGACCTTTGTGTGTGACTCGCCATTTGCTGCGTTTCATTTCGAATGCTCAAATGCAAAGCGCAAATGCTGCCAAAGCAGATAACGACGAAGGATATCGATCGAAGGATGTACTTGTTGCAGCCACTGTTACTGCCGCTGGCAGCATTTTGTGGGTATTAATTGTTAAAGGCATTGACTTAGTGGCATTAAGGCAGTCCTTTCAATTTGCAGCTTTGACTTTTGAATGCGTCATTTGGATAATTTTCACGTCCTTGCACTCTTCTCCTTCTTCCTTCTGCCTTCCATTATGACCCTGTGGGGTAAATATATATATATGTGTGTGTGTGTGTGTGCAGCTGGAGATGTGTGAATGTGTGGATGAGTCAGCGGTAAACTTTTGGTATGTGCCTGTCGAAAATTTATGGTGTTTTCATAGTTTTTGTTTCGGCGCTCAACTAACTGAGCAAAATTGTCGATGCTGCATATTTGAGTTTTTATCTGTGGTCCAAAATTCGGGATATGCCAGAGCATGAGAAGGCAAAGGACGAAAAGGGTTTGTGTGCAGAAAGAAATGGCGAGATATTCGGTTTCACTCCGCATATGCGGTCTATTAATAATTTTTGACTGTTGACGTGGCTTTGGCCAAAACGAAGTTTGAAAATATTTTTGTCCTTTGCTAAGATTTGATATTCCGAGTCGGATTCAGATTCGGATTATGACTCAAATGGCAGCAACATGTCCTGCGCACAGAAAACAAGCACATACACGATTTTTGTGCTCATTAAAATCGCTCACGCTCAGGGACGAATATATGAGCTCCATTTGAGGTACGCAAGGAAAGTCAGAGTCTGATGCAAAAGGATATGCATTTGTCCTTAATGAACATTTTTCTATTCCCTTTTTGCTGTCTTGTTACAAGTTGAATTTTTCATGCATGTAAGGACTTCCTTATGCTGCGATAATTTTATTATATATCTTCCTACTATTAGCCCGGCTCATTGAGGGTGTGGCATGTCCTGTCGGGATGGTAAAAATTTTGTGATAATTTTCTGGTCATTTAAATGGCAACAAGCAGCAAAAATTGTTCCCTGGACTGTTGCATATGTGTTCAAATATGGAGAACTGCGGAAGCGACAAAACTTTGAACACATTCACACGTTTGCACACACACACAGCCACACAGCCACATAGCCACACGCTAACACATACACGTACAGCCACAATGTCTCAAAGGAAATGAAATCGCATGCGTTTGCTCATAGAAATTTCTTGCATTCGAGAGTCAGAAAAACATATTTAACTTTTGAAACAGGACATGACCCGATAAACAACAACATTGAAGTTACACAGCAGCTGCCAGGACATTGTTGTTCTTGCTGATGTTGTTGTTGTTCTTGTTGTTGTCTTATGAAATTGTTACTCCAGTTGAACTTTAGCCAACATTTCGCTGGCGTCATGCATATTTGAGTTATCAAGGAAAAGTTTTCTGTCTCTGAGTTTGATAATTTTTAATGCTGTTTGTGAGTAAAATAAATGCTTGGAAAACAAAATAAAATAAAATAAAATAAATTAAAATAAAATAAAATAATATATAAATAAATGCCAGCCCAGGACTGAATAGATTTAGTCAGTAATTGGGCTTCTGTGGCATAAGGACGGCTCCAAGTCTTAGGATAATAATTATTGAATATTTAATATTAAAATCGATTAGAAGCGCTTAAAGCAAATAATATTGAGATTTAATTTAAAAGTCATCCGCATCTAAAATAATTGATTTTTTAATTAAAATTAAAATTTTAAATGTCTTCGATAAATTGATTTGAGCTTGGCAAATATTATCCTTGTTGAACTCCAATAAAATAAATAGATAATTATAATAATAAGAATAATTATAAAATTAATAATAAAAAAAATATAAATATAAAAATCATAACTAATAAAAAAAATACTAATAAATTAATAAAAAATAAATAAAATCTTCAAATAATAATAATTGTTATTTAAATATACACAGCTTAATAATAATATGAAATATGAAATGTAAAGCTAAAATATAAAGAAATATATATTTATGAAATTAAAATAATTATGAATTAAAAATTAAATGAAAACTTATAAAACTGTATTATATTAAATTTATGTTAACTTTAATTTAAAAATATTTTATTTTTATATAATTCGAAGAAACGTAATAAATTTTACTGCAATTGAATAAATAAAAAATAAAATAAATAAAATTTTTAAAATAAAATAAAGTAAATAAATAAAAGTCGCTGAAATATATATATATAAAATAAATAGAGTTAAGTTTAAGGTAATTTAATTGATTTTTCTTGCTTAATTTTAAAATAAAAATAAATAATATTTTTAGGCACAATCTCCTGTTTATTTCCTTGATTGATCGTAGCTTAAAGATGTCAGAGGTGTCAAAAATGCAGTGCCTTATCCAGATGTTACACAATCATAGAGCGGCTGAAGAGAGGCAGAAGGGAGTTGATGTCAAGGGAGGTCCTTTGGACCATAAAAATGATTTCCTACTTCGCAGCGTTGACATTTTGTGTACTGTAATTTTATTTATATAAAATTTGCAACGCACACACAGAGAATTGCAACGAGTCAAACACTTACAAGCCGCAGTGTTGCCACGTGGTCCAATGAACTCCCCGTCACCCGCTGGGAAACAACAAGCAAACAACAACAACAACAACAACAAGTGGACAACTTTACAGGCAACGTCGACCGCACGCTGAGTGACTTACAGCTGTGGGCAGCAAATGCAGCAAAATAAGGACCACAACAAGACCAACAAAAACAATGCCAACAGTCCTTCACACATACCCAGACACATCTCACACCTACCTACCTACCCGTGTGTGTGTGTGTGTCTGCATTGACGGGGCGCTGGCATGAAAAGTTGTTTGGTGTTTCACTTTTAATAAACACATTAAGCACTTAATTGCATACTTCAGACTGTGTGTGTCTGTGTAAGTGTGTACAGTGAGTGCCAGGCGAGTGGCTGAATGAGTGTCTATAAATATATGTATGTGTGTGTGTGTGTGTGTGTGTGTGTGTGTGTGTGTGTGTGTGTGTGTCTGTTATGCGCGAATGAGTACTGATGCGTTAACAATTCTTTGTACCAAAGCCACAGACACGCTTCAAGTTGCGTCACTTCGCTTTGCGTTACGTTTTGCCGCGCCGTCGATCCTTTGAGGAGGGAGGTGTTCCGCTTATGCAAAGGATAATATAAAATGCGTATCCTGTTGCTGTTAACAGTTTGCAGCTCTCAGTTTGTAGCTTGCAGTTTGTGGCTTGTAGCTTGTAGCTTGTAGCTCGCACCTCGCAGCTTGCAGTTTGAGTAATTGACGATTGTCGACGGCCCCGCGTATTGCCTTCAACATCCTCGTCCTTGTCGCTCCGCACCCATTGCCATTGCCATTGCCATGTCCTTGTCCGTCGTCGTGTCTGTGTTCATGTCCACGCGCGTGTTCCTGTCGCCGCTGTTCCCGTGTGGTAATAGATTGTTTTTACACTCTGTCCATGTATATAATTTTCCAAGCGTCTGCCTGTGTTTGTGTGAACGTGTGTGTGTGTGTGTGTGTGTGTATGAGTGAGCGTGTAAACAATGAAAATTACACTTGAGCTGCCAGCCAAGTGTTGGCACTCTGGAGAGCACTGTGCTTGAATTGTCAGTTCTGCCCCCCGTCAGCTGAGGGGAAGCGCGTTGCGTGCGCGTAAATGTTTCAATATTTGCCCTTTATTAGCCATTAATACATCCTGGCAAGGATGTTGGAAAAAGGTGAGAGAGTAACATGAATTTTCCCAACTCAGCTTTAAGTGACACCAACAAACTCAATCTCAAGACGAAGGACCAACTAAATCATGATGAAGTGAAGTTCGGAGGAATCTCGGATTTATGGCTGTAAAAGATGAAGCTTTGAGTTTGTGAGAAATGATGAGCCATCAGTTTATAAATATACCTCAGTAGGAGGAATCCTTTAAAATTAGTTACTCCTGATGGCCACAAAACAAATTCTGTTATCCCATTTGAAATACATTGTGGCTGCCGACAAAGGACTCTCCGGACTCTTATTGCTTGTGGATGTTTGCATAAAGGAATTGTTAACTTTAATGTGGGCGAAAGTAACTGTTGCACAGCTGCCCTGGGAAGGGGGGGAGGGAGAAAGAGAGGGGGAGGGGGCTGGTTACTGCATCCTTGAAGAGACAGATGGAAAGGATATTCCCAGCTGTAAGTTGCTGGCATTTGTATCAATTTGTCGCATTTGCCTGGACAATGGAAATGTCTGGGATACGAGAGATTTCATTTTTCAACTGAAAGCCACTGACCATGAAATTGAATGACAAGCCAAATCAGTCAACCAACCAAAACAAACGTCAAATGACATTGTCTCTGTGTGTGTGTGTGTGTGTGTGTATGAGTGTGTGTGTGTCTGGCCTTGTTTCTCTGCCTGTGTGCTGGGCATCATTTGTTAGTTTATTTTTCTGTGCACTACCTCAACATCATTTGGGGAAAGCAATCAAAGCGAACATCAAATCAAAATAATGCCATCATTTGTTTTCAATGAAGCTCTGCGCTGATTTCCCTGCGAATTGCAGGCACACATGCAAACCAGGCACAGTTGTCGCCACCCTCCACCCACCCTTCACCCTTCTCAACAAACAGACGGCATCTTCAACATTCCTCTCACTCACCTCTCGATACTCCTTAATCTATGCGCATCAATCCGTTAGAACAGCCGCACGCTCAGCTATTGATTACATAAGAATAGATAAACATTGCGCCCCCTTCAACCACCCGCCCACTCAACCACCCACCACCCACATGCGAGTGCCACAAACAATGGCAACTACAGCAATCCAACTTCAGATGATGCAGACCCGTGGCATCACTCACATCAAAATAGTAATGAAAGTCATTCATACGTTCGGTTTAGAGTGAAGCCTCCCTCATTCCTGGGACTCGTTTGGTAGGCATCAAATTTATAGCATACTTTTAAGAGCTGCATGCGGGACTCTCCCTCTGCCTCTCTCTCTTTCTCTGCCTGTGTGTGTTTGTAAGCGGGTCTAAGCCGTTGTTACAACCATTGTTGTTGTTGTAGCTGTTGTTGTTGTTGTTGTTATTTTTATTGTTATTGTATTCCATCGAAAGCAATTAAAGTGAATGGCTTTGTTTTGTGAGGAGGACAAAGACTCAGTGCGAATAGTTGCAGTTGGAGATTGGAAGTGTTTATTGATCAATTGCTTGCAACGGTTTATCAAGGAACTTCCCGGCAGAACTACAATTACATTTATTGATTGAAACAGTCTGCTCAAGGACTATGAGAGGTTAGGCCCCATTGCCAGGCACTTTCAACTGAAACTCGACTCCAAATCGACAGTTTCTGATAATCGAATTTCAGGATTCAGGATTTGAATTCCACACTTCAAAATCGTGTTCCAATTTCACTGATCATTTGAAATCCTAATCAAAATCCCTAATTATATTTACTGCCCGATTGCATTGGAGTTCAGTCCATAAGGCGAGGCTGGCCAAAACAGATCGAACGCCTGCCGTTAGGCTCTTACCTTTGGCTCGCAGTTGGCCATGGCTTATGTGGCCAATGCTTGACTTATGGCTGTCCGTTTTGGTCAAATTTGACAGGCGAGCATTACTCAAATCGAGAGCTGGCAGCAGCGCAGGACTCTGCGCTCTACGGAAGCAATAGAGGCCACCAGAACGACGGGTGATGCCATAAAGCGCCTCTCCACTCCCCCACACCCCACCCCTTCACTCAGTACACTGACGGTTGAACGTGGTCGTTGCTTTTGGCACCTGCAATGACACGCACACACCTCTGACAGTTTAACTGTCATTAATAAAGAGCTGTTCGTAGATACAGACACTGACACACGCACACACACACACACGTACACACACGTGGTTGGCACTCACACATTTATATAGAGCCGCATAATTGATGTGTTTTTGTGAGTTATGTGGAGCTTTTTTGGGGGCGTTGCCCCACGCTGACTTGCTAACTTTGTGCACGGGAATACCGCCACCTACCCACCCCTCCCTCCCGCTCACCCACCGAAAAGGACTCTTAGCCCCTTCAGCACTCCATCACAAGACCCTCGAGGCCTCAAGTGTTCTATCGTGCTTATCGCAACGTCCGGCCGTCAAATTGTCTCTGGCCTTGTCTCCGTCCCGCCGCCAGTTGTGGGCTCCATATTGAGGTGCCTTTGGCTTCTTGTTTGTCAGCACTGAGTGATGACTTCAAATTGGCCATCGTTGCTGGATGGAGAAGGAGCTGGATGGGAGGAGGGTGGAGTGTGGAGGGTGGGGAATGGGGGTAGTTAAAGGAGCGTTTACAATGTCAAAACACATGTGTGTGTCCCGAATGAACGCATATGAGTTTTTACTTTGATATGACGCTTAGTCAGCAATAGATGAGCTTTGATGGGTATGACCAGTCGAAGGTCCTGTTGCGATACCGCAATGTAGATAATGCTTAGAAAAAGGGAGTATAAAATGTCTCCTTGGGGAATCTGTCTTCATATTCAAACGTCGTGTAATTCAATTAAAACTGGATTTTCCGAGCTTCTCCTTGGAAAATCTTTAAATTAATTTCATCGCATATTTTCACAGGGCATTCCTTTGTCCGTGTTCCTTCACTCGCCGCCTGTTTTTATTTTTGTTTTTGTTCTTCTTCTCTTCCGCTATAGTGGAGGCCACACCATCATCAATTGCTCAGGTGTGTCCGCTGGGCCGCAGCTTGATAAATGAATCGCCATTTGTAGGCGCAGCTTCGTTAATAGAAACAAATTGTTTTCTGTGGATGAATGCCCGACCCGCTGCATGTGTGTGTGTGTGTGTGTGTGGGGGCGGCACACATTTATTGCGAACGATTAGTGTTGCTTATTTATAAAAATTATATGCGATTCTGTGGTAAATTAATTAAAATTTATTATATATGTATTCTGTCTGCCTTTTACTTCGATATGTCCTTGCAGAGTCACCGCAGTTCGCGTGCAGCTGAATGCAGCTGCTGGCCTGGAATGTAAGCACCTAGGAGGAGTGTGTGTTCACTCGGTGCTCCCATCGTTGCATTTAATTTCATTTAATTTTCAGCCACGACCCACATCACATCACATTTCTCGCCAGTCATTTCGACAATCCCCAACTACAGCTGCTCTGCGCTTTTCACTTTTCATGAATAATAAAGTGAAAGTCTAGTTAGTTTTTTGGGCTGCCTTCCTGCCAGCCAGCCAGCCTGGCAGCTCTTCTGTGCGACTTCACTTAGCTACACGTTGACTGCCCCAATCTCTCGGGCTTCCCAATCTTCAAATACTTACACTCGTCCCCCCCTCCGCAACGACTCTCCGACTCACTTCTCATTCTTCCCCCGACAATCCAGCTTACAACTTGCACCCTTGTACATTTTGCAATTTCGTTGCATACTTTTGTGCGCCCGCGAAGGCCTTTCAAATGGCAGCTACATCACAATTGTTGCCCGGGCGTTTTTCATTTTTATTTTCATTTTCATTTTCATTTTCATTCAGACTTTGCACATTTCTTGTTGTGCTGCATTTAATGAATAATTTTTAATAGTTTTCGCCTTTGAATGCAAGCCTAAGATCGAAAAGGCAACCCAAAAAGCAGCTGCAATTTAATTTCCCACTTAAATCACTGCAAGTGTGTATGTGTGTGTGTGTGTGTGTGTGTTTTAGAGACGATTAGAGAGGATTTTAAAGTGATTAAAACTATTTCATTTAATTTTCATTTGATTGCATATTTTTACTTGTAAAATTTCGTTTCGTTCATCTCATTCGTTTAGAGGTCCTCCAGTGCTCCTCCTCCGAGCACAGAGCACCGAGCACAGAGCTCTTTAGGTACTTCCACTATTTACAGTCGCTGCATAAATTTTCATTGCAACACATTCATTTCTATTACTGAAAATTTCACAGCCAGTGCAATGTTTTTGCCAGGATAGCAGCTCCTTCAGATGTCTTGCATCTGCTACATAAATCAGGAGCAACTTTATGCATATAAACAGCGTTAAGAGCGCCAATCGAATGGCGAGGGAAAAAACAATGAACTGAAAGCAAATGAAATAAGTTGAAAATTCAATTTATTATTCAATTGGATGAAAGTTTTTTGTTTTATGTTTTTTGTTTTGTGTTTTTTGTGTTTTTTGTTTTTTGTTTGTTGCTGAACTTGTTTTTATGGGCCTACACACTGGAGCCCGTCTGGCATATCCGAGCTTTAAATACTCTGTAAGGAGCTGCGCCCTTAAGGAGATTTCGTTTTAAAAAATAAATTAATTTTTAAATCTTAATTATATATTAAATTTTTAAAATTTAAAATCTTCATTCAACTGCGAGATTCGCTGGGTGCATCGCCGGCATACTCAGCAGCTCTCAGACCCTTTCGCAGGACTCTAAAATGTGCCGTAAAAAGTGCATTAAAGTTTCCAAGGAAACTTTCTCAGATGCACTTTTAACACTCCGCGAACTACTCCTGGTTTTTGGGTCTCGTCCTGGTCGAGGGTTGACGTCATTCGGAGTTCCATGGCGAATGCATTGTTCCGGCATCTGAATGAACTTGGGGTTTCGGCTTCGGTTTCTGCTTTGGCTTTGGCTGTGGCTTTGGCTATGGCTGAGGCTTTGGCTTGAGGAAAGTGAAAGTCACGCTCGAGGATAATGAAAATCTATACGCCCGCCTTATAAGTAGTAAATCACAATTTTGTTCTTATATAAGTTATTAGCCAGGAAACATATTTATTAGCTGGCAAATGGAGTTTTTATATTTCTTGTTTCTGTTTTCCCTCCCCACCCCCACCCACCCCTACCCACGCATTTCCAACCGCTTTCCCGGGAAAACTCGAAGATTAATGATACGAAAGAGAAGTCCACATAATGAAGTGATTTTCGTATTGCTTTTGGGGCCGTTGTTTCTTTTGTTATGCCTTTTGCATTGTGTGTTCATTGGCTTTGACAGGCCCCGAGCCTGGGGCGGACTTTGTGTGGGCGTGGCCCAACATTTGTGCGCCAACTGATGCCAGAGGCAGGCCAATAAGAGATAAAAACATCTTGATTTGTCAACATAATATTTATTGCTCTTGTGTGCGCCGAGATCCTTCGGTAATTAGGCCATTGAGTCCTTTATTTTTGTTGCTCGACTTGTTAATGTTTCTCTATGGGGATTAAGGATTATGAATGCTCACTATGTGATGATGTTTCCTTTTCACGGATTGTGAGGCTCATCAAATTTTCGAATTGATTTCGAGTCGAAATTTTCTGTCTTTAAATTCTTAAGTAGTTTAATTGGAAAATCTTTGGGTTGGTGGGGGGTGGGTTGTGGGTGGTGGGGAGTTAGCAAAGTTTCAGATTGTGTCCAACTTTTCAGAAATTCAGAATTTCAGAATTTTCCTTCGTTTCATCGAAGACGCGTTATCTGCTTTTGGGAAATAAAAAAAAGAAACAAATTTCACAGTTTAATTTTCTTCTGCCGCTGCCTTCTAATGCGATAAGCTGGCTAGACAAACATTTATCTGCGGCACATGCAAATTTCCCGGCTGGGAAAACTTTTCACTGCAGCGTGGAAATTCGAACGCGGCTAAAAGTGTGCCACGGCGATAAGCGGCTCTCTCTCTCTTTGTGAGATGGGTGTGCGTTTGACAGTGTGTGTGTGTGTGTGCGAGTGTGTGTGTGTGTCTAATGTTGTTTATCTGCATGTGTATGTGTGTGTGTGTGTGTGTGTGTCAGGGGCTAGCAAATGCCATTGTCATTGTTTGCGATACAATTGAAAAGTATAATTAATTAGACAGACGCAGCGGGAGAAAGGTACAGGTACACTTCACTAAAGCGGCTTAGAGAACAAACACGGATGCAGTAACGCCTGCCGGTTGATGGCAGCCGTCCGCTTGTACCCCTCTCCTTCCCCCTCCACCACTCCACATTTCACCCCTTGTCCACAGTTTAGCGCCTGCTTTCTATTGCCTGTTAGCCACCGGCTGTTACCTGCCTAAAACCCAAACAAAAATGAACGAGTGAACGCATTGCAGTCACACACACACACACGCACACACACACATGAAATCCAGCTCTCACACACTGACACATATACTCACAAGCGCACTTTCACGCACACACACACATGCACGTAGACGTGCACAAACACAGACTGGCAAGCACACACACAGATGCAAACATTGCCTGCAGTGTAATTAGCATATTAGACAGAGGAATGGGAGGCAAGTCCTTTCGACCTGTCCTCGATTTGATGCAATTAACGTAAGGCGGCACTGAGCTCTGCAGCTGGACACTGGGACACTGGGACACTGGGACACTGGGACACTGCGACATTGGGGCACTCGTAGAGAGCGGAGCAAGCGGACAGCTGGTCAGCTGAGAGCCGCAGGAGCTGCAGGAGCTGCAGCAGCTCCAAACGCCGTAAGCTGCAAGCTGAGAGTCCTGCAGCTCGTTGTGGTTCCTACGATTGTTGCAGCTGTTGATATGACAATTTTCAAGTGTACGCATGTGTGTGTGTGTGCGAAAGGATGTAATGCCCATTGTATGGGTATGCGGCGGAACTGGGCTTATAATTTATAGCCTGGCCAATTTGTTGGCTAGAGTTACAGTTCAGATTGTGGCCCAGACACAATTGCAATTGTCTTGGGCCTCTAAATTGAATATCGTGTGTGATGTATGTGTGTGGGTGTGTGTGTGTGTGTGCTCGGGTGTGGGAGGTGACTTAATGTTGGTGTTAAATTTATAGACATTTTAAATAGTTAAAGCAAAGTCAAGTCTGAAGCGCTTGTGGCACGCAAAGCCCGAAATCCAGGACCGCATCATCGATGAGGCTGCAGGAACAAAACCAGTGATCCGCAAGGACAGAATACTGTCAAGGACTATGGCAGGGGAGGGGGGGACGAGGCCAGCGATAAAGGACTATGAAAACGAGATAGTCAAAAGGATAACCAGCAACACTAAAGCGCGACAACAACAACAGCGACAACAACAACAACATGAATGAGCCACAATACGTCGCCCACAGTGCGGACTCGAATGGCAAACAAAGCAGCCAAAGGACGATGCAGCATCCGACACTTGCAGCGAATGTCCTTTTAGTAGCGCCCAGCTGTGCTTTGGGTTAGTTTTGTGCGGATGGGCAACGTTGCAAAGGGATGCGTTTTATTTCTATTGGGGTCATCGGGATGAACGCGTTGGGATATTGTTGCCCAGCCATTGTGAATTGTCCTGGAAAACTCGCGGTCCTGGTTTGTGGCCTCAGATTCGCTGATTGTTCGCATTTTTACTCCTCTCCTTTATTTTATTCCCATTATGATTGTCGCCAACAGGAAGGTAATTGATGCTGCCCAGAGATCGCTTTTTAAGTGCAGGTGTTGATAATGGCGGTTATCCCTGTTGTTATCCTTGTTGCTGCTGTTACCGGTGTTACTGGTGTTACTGTTGTCTGCCTGTCCAGGGGAGATATGTTGACGCAGGGACCCGAAGGAACGAAAATGCAAAAAATTGTAAAGTTCCTCGTAATTCGAGCAATGATAAAAGTTAATAAAGAGACAATGGATGCTATCAAGTTTATTATCTTGTACTCCTCGTTCATGTGCGATCCTGCAAGGTCCTTGCAGTGGCTGCTACTATGGGTATTATCTTCCCTTTCCTTCAGTTTCTCCTCCCTGTGCCATGCATACAACAGAAAATTAACGCCGATTCAAGTTAAGTAGCGCTCCTTTTATGTCTAAAGGACCAACAGGTAATTTTCTTTAAAATTTATTTATAAATTAATATATTATATTTATTTATTAATTTTATTATTTTAATCTCTTTATTATAGTTAATATTTAATGTTTTAATAAATATATTAATTTATAAATAAATATTTATATTTTAATTTATTTTTACATAAATTTCCTTTTATCTGTAAATTAATATATATTTTATTAAACTAATTTAATTATTTAAGTTACCTTAAATATAATATTATTTATTTTTGTTTATATATAATTATATTTATGATATATATTTTTTTATATATTTTTTAGCTTAAGTTTACATAAATATTTACTTCTTACTTTTAATTATAGCCTGTGCCTCCAATAAAGTATCTACTTATTTTTTGATAAATAAATTTATTTATTTATATTTTTTTTAATATTTATAAAATTACCTTTGCATTTATTTACACATTTAAATAAACATTTATTGCAATTTACAAATATATTCATAATTCTGAATTTCTTTTTTATTTATCATGTATTTTGAGAGTCAGACTTAAGACTTAATTTTAATTATTGTCTGTAGATTCTTCAGTTCACTTTTTCCTAAATTATTGTATTTTTTTACTTATATCTTTCTTCCAGTTGTACTTCTTAATGTCTTATTTTTTTTTTTTAAATTCTCATATCAAATTAACATAATTTTTTTAGTGCTGCCCAAACAAAATAAAAAAGTATTATTTATTTTATTAAATAATATATATTTGTTTATTCATTTATGTTAATTTATATTTATATATATTTTCAAGCTATTTTTTATAAATTTATATATATTTTTAAGTGGCTATTTTTCAATTAATTTATGTATTTATATATTAAGTTTGCGATTTACTCACCTTTTTTTCTGAGGTTAAAAATAATTATTTTGTGTATTTGTAAGTTTTCCCCACAATTTATATTTATTTTTATTAATTCAACAATAAATGATTTTCACTCCCCTCTACCCTCTGCCACAGTCTCAGAGCAGCTTAGTATAGTTATTATTATTTTTTATGGTCTGTCTGCCATTTAAAAAAAATAATTAAATTTCTTTGTTAAATGCTCTGCCAGTGACAGAATTAAAAAATTAAATAATTACTGAAATCTAGCTATAATCCCGCTAATCACTGGCTCCTTTATTAGCGGCTCTCTTATCGAAATTAATAACTAATTCCCCTGTGAATCCACCGCTTGCTGTCTGCTCCTTGCTCCTTGCTCCTTGCTGGACGCTGGGTGCTGGGAACTGCTGATTATGCGAAATCACTCAAAATTATATTTAATATTATTTTATAATTTGTCAGTGGGTGGAAGAGTTCACACACACACACACACACGCGCGCACACATACACGCAAATAATTGTCATGCATTTTGGCCATTTAACTGTAATAAATAAAGTTTAATGCATTTTCGTTGACCACATAACTAAATTAGGGACAGGCTCAATTTCCATTTTGGAAAGCGCCTCATTCGGCGTCCACAATAATTCAAAAACCGAATTGTGGTCAATTGTTTGTTATTTCTCGTTTACATTATGATATATACCAGCCATACACACACACACACACACACACACACACATATGTATGTGCGTCAGTATGCCGTTATATATATTGCATGGAAATTAATATGCAACGCCGCAGCTGTCAATGATGGAATAATATTTTTCAATCATTTTAAAATGTTTGCCCCCGGACCAATAAACAATTGAACTTGGGGGCGTGTGGAGAAATGGAGAAAAGTGGGCGGGGCTCTGGAATGGGGAATTCAACTTGGCTATGAACATTTTTGGCCAAATATTGTTTTTTGCCTGGGATATATTGGCGGATATCACAGCTTCCTCCATAGGCATATACATTTTCACGCACACACACACACTTACACACAAACATATATACACATACATATTTATATTATGTAATGGAAATTCATTGATTTATAACTACGCAGATTTATAATTGAATAACTTTTATTGGTCGCTCCAGCATCAATGATGATATGCAACATATATGCCAGCGACCCGTTCGTCCTTCGTCCTTCGTCGTTCGTCGTTCGTCCTGTCTTATGGCCGCAGTGTACGCACTGACATATTTAACGACACGTCGAGATGAAGCCGTTTTAATATAATGAAAATGTTGCCACAGCACGTGCCTGTGCGTAAGAAGCTTTTTCAAGGAGTCCTGGCAACTCCTCAGACAGAAACGCTCAAGGCGCAGCATGTGGCAAGGATATTTGGTCATAAATAATGTGAAAAATAGTGAAAGAAGCTACACAAACTGAAAATGCCTCTTAAAAGCGAACTCAAGATACTCTTCAAGGAGCTGCCATCTTTGCAAAATGTCCTTTATGAAATTGCTGAAAATGTATTTTCAAAGTCAGGACTTGAAATTCAGAAATGCCCCTGTCATTGTTTATATCAGCTTTTATTTACTTCTCTAATGCAAACACTTCGCATTCACATCCTTGTCGATAATCCATCCTTTTGTCAATCAATTCATAAATGCGGAGCACAAAAAAGGACCTTTTGCAGCTGAGATTTAATTCGTTTTTATTAAAACCGATCAGAGTTATGAGGGGGCCGGGTTGAGGACGACGCTGGCTGCAAATGGAGCCTAAAGCCAGAGACAAAGTATAAGGGAAGGGAAGACAGGGATAAGGGAAAGGAAGAGGAAGAGGAAGAGGAAGAGGAGGAAGTAGAATACAGAGAACAACATAAGCCGAAGCAATGTAAATGAAATCGTGCGTAAAATGCGCACAAAAGGAAATCGTTGCAAATATCCCAGAGAATATTGCACAATATGTGTGCGTGTGTGCGTGCGTGTGTGTGTGCGTGTGTGTGTCTGAGCATATGAAAATTGATGTATGAGAAAATTGCAAAGGACACGCAAAGCATTTGTATATACATTACGGGTAAGTAAGTACTCCCCACAGATTGGATGATGGCGGTACAAATTGGGGCCCAGAGGTTGGGGAGCCGCTCGGAAAGGGGAAAGGGGAAAGGGGAAAGGGGGAAAAGGGAAATGGGGAATGGGCTTTGATTTTTGCAGAGGCAGCAGTAAAAATTGAGTAATAAAATTTGTGTTGCCTCCGGCGTGCGGGATGCTTGTACATTTTTTTATGTCCTTGCACGCTGCAGGTATGAGTCCTGCAAATTACATTTCTAACTGTACTTCCTTGGCTAATTGCCAGAGGCAAGTCGATTCGCCGGCTTCATCATTCGATGGATATCGATGGATTTGCATATTTGGAGATACTTGAAATGCAAATGAACTAATTGAGATGAAAATTCGCGGAGATCGGGAGAAGAAGAAGCGGCGAAGAATTTGATTGGCTGCAGGGTGTGAAAATTGAATGGAAACTCATCAGGATGTCAGGATGGAAAGTCCTTCACAGCTTGGCTAATCTCAGCCAGCAACTATGTTTCTCCGGCTAATATATAGTCCTCGAGAGTTGACTTCTCGTGTTGAAAAGCAAAGCTTGGAAAAGTGTCAGCCACGCATCGATTGGAAGACGGGGAGTGGGCGTGGCGGGCGGAAGGGCGCTGCACAAATTAATACGAAAACTTTCTTGATTATTTGCGAATTACCTAAATAACAACAACAGAAACTCAAACTCAAAGAACAACAGAAGGAGCAGCAGCAACAACAACCTAAACAACAACAACAACAACAACAACAACAACAACAACGAAAAGGACAACAACTCGATTGGCTTCCTTGTTTGCGAGAAACAAAGTCACCAGAGAGTTGAAGCTCCCTCGGGCATGAGGAGGCTTGGGCAAACTTTGGGTCAAAAGGATGCCAAGTAGGCGCCTAATACGCACGTCGCTGCCAAGTTGAATGTACGGCTGGTTAGTCAAAAATGTTGCGACAGCTTCTCAGGACCTCTCTCTCTCTCTCTGGAGTCCCGGCAGTGCGGGGCCTCTGGACTCTTACGCGTGCCATTTAAAATTGTGCATCCGTGCGTTCACGTAATGTTTTTCATATGAACTCCTTGCCGGGCCTTCAGATGACGGGGTCGTCGTGGTGACTGGAGAGGTGCCTGGCGAGGTGACTGGCGGGGCAACGGGTAACGGGGCAAATGGTAAGGTGACTGTTCGGGCCAAAGAGCAAATTGAAATTCAACAGACATAGACGCAGGATAACTAGGCGAGACCAGACAGCATCAGAGACAGAAAATCCTTATGACTCCAAATGTTTCGGAGAGACACCCGGAGAAGGGGGAGGCAGGAATGGGGAAAGGCAGCAGAATGCTAAGAGACTCTGAGACTCTGAGACTCTTGAGCCGAGGACAACTCCGCAAGGTTGACATTCGTGGCCCACTGCACGGGATGATGATGTTTTAATTTTTTCGGTTAACCAAAGTTTGCAGCAAATTTTGGGTCCCCATCTCCGGCCTCCTGCATCCACGTCAAATTTGCTCAGCGGCAAAACTAATTTGTATTCCTGGCATCAAGCAAATCGCTTGCTCGCTGCTCCCTGCCCGCAGCCCTCTGCCCGCTGCTCGCTGCTTGCTGCTCGCAGTTCGTGCGTCACTCCCATCAGTCTTTGAATCAAAAAGTCGCCGTCTTTGAAGTCGACTTTTCCACTTTTCTACTTTTCCACTTTCCTTCCCGCTGCTCCTTTTTTGTTTCTTCATTTTTGATAGAATTTTCTTAGAGCGGCAACTTGTCGCCCCCTCCTCCTCCCCCCGCCCTGACCATCACTCGGGCTGTAGGCAACCCGAGTGCAAATTCAATTAGCTTGATATGCGCGGATGGGTGGGTGGTTGGGTGGCGGCTAATTAAAATGCCGCACATCATTTACTTGCGAATGCATTTTTAATCACACTTGAAAAATGATGTGAAAATTTGCCATTAAATTTATTTTCCCACAAATATTTTTTTGCACTCATTTTCCTCCAGACGCGAATTTTAATTAAAGTCCGTGAAACTCAACTGCAAATTGGAGACATGACACAGATTTTTTTTCCTTTCCAAATTTTTCCATTTTTTTTTTTGTTTTAAAATAGTTTTTTTTTCTTTGTTTGCGCTTTACAAGTTTGTTTGCTGGAAGTCCTTTTGCATTACTGACACTTTTCCACTCGGTCTGAGAGTTGCTCCTGGTAGTTGAGGCTGAAGTTAAATGCTCTCTGATTCTGATTGCATCTCAACAAATTATTTTATTCAAGACTTGAATAACTTCCCATCCCAAAGGACAGCCAAATGCGAAGCACTGGAAAGGAGCTTCAAATGCAGCAGTTTTAAACAATGGAAGATTGAACAATTCTCAGCGCATTTATTCAAGGAGAAGCTGACTTTTTTTTTAAGAAAATAAAAATATTAAAAATAAAACTAATTTTGGATATTTTTTAAATAATTTTTAAGTCACTTGCTCATTTTTCTACCCGAGGCCCCATACTTCCTTTTAATTTATTGTCACTCTAACAGATTTTAAATTTAACTAATATAAAGAAAGAGAAAATATTGGAAAATTGTTTAATTTCAAATAACAAACTATTTAATATTTTTTTAAAAACTGATTTCTAATTCTAAATTTTTTTTATATTTATTTTGTGCCTTTTTAATTATTTACTATTTATTTTTTATATTATTTATAAATTATTTATTATTTTATAATTGAAAATTGATTTGTTTTAATTTTTACTTTTGATTTTGAAAATTTCAGTTTTTCCTTAGTTTTTTATAATTGTTTTTATTATTTTATTCAGATTAATTCTTTTTTAATTTATGAAGTACTTGAAATCTCTGCATAATATTTAAGATATACTTAGGTACGAATTGTCTTTAAGTTGAATAAATATTTTAAAACCCTTTTATTAAAATAAATTGCTTAAATATATTTTTCTTTAATTTTTAATTATTTATAATTATTATTTTAATAATTATTTATAAAAAATGCATTATTTATTATTTATTTTATATATATTTCAGTCTATAAATTTTTCAAGTTTTTTCTTAAATCAAACGCAACACTTGGCGAATTCAGAGCTGACTTTGAAGTTTGGAGTCATTCAAAAAATTGTTATTTTTTTTTAAATTTCAACTTTCATTTCCGTTTATTTATATTTTTCAATTTTAGATTTGAATTCAAAGAACTCGATTTTTGCCTTTGCTTTCGGTATTTCAAACTCTTTGCTCAGTCAAAATGAATTAACGGGCAAAGTTAATCCGCTGCCTGTTGCCATTTCATTTCCCATGCGCATTTTTATATCCAAGCCAAACACACACACACACACACAGACACCCCCATATACCCATATATGTATGTACCTTGTGTATCGTGTCATATGTTGTTTTTAGAGCTGAACAATGGCGACCAACAAAAGCGCAGGCATCAACGCTTCAGGATCAAGCGGGAAGTGAAAAAATGTAAAAGATGAAGAACGACGAGCGAAGAGCGAAAAGTGACTGGCAGCAAACGTGGCCAACAACAACAACAACAACAACAACAACGAGTCCAATGCGTTCAAATTGGTTAGCACAAAAAACCCTTTTGTCAACATAAATGAAATGCGCCCACAATTTCAAGTTTGAGGACGCATTCGTCCTTTGCGTCTGCGAGAGAATAAAATGAATGAAAAGCGAAACACCAACAGCGACGAAGCAGGAGCGTAGAAAAATGATGTTGCCCAGTACCCAAACACAGCCACCCACACCCATACACACACCCACACACTTGCACACTCACTTGTATACAATTGCAGTGACATTCGAGTGCAGCGCAGTGCAAAAAATGACATAAGAATGCATTAAAACCGCGCGCTTCAACGTTGACTGACTGCGTCGCCGGTTCCAGCAGACCATCCCCCTCCTCCCTCCTCCCAAACCATCTTGTGATCCCCCACTCACCGACGACACCGTCGATCCCTTCTAGCTGGCTGGCAAATGCTTCTCCTACAATGCAACAGACGCGACGGCGTCAACTTGACTTCAACCCAAACTTGCCGCATGGCCAATCCTCAGCCAGGCCATCCACCATCCACCATCCACCATCCAGAAGCCCCACTCCCACTCCCACTGGGTGTAACGGTAAAAAAGAGACCATCAGGACAAAGGGGCGGCAGGAAGGTGTGGCATATCGCACACAGAGTGACAAACAGTCATACTGATTGAATAATGGTCGTAAATCGCATTGGTGACATGCCCCGCGTTGCCCAAATGGGCGGCCAGGCGATTGCCCGTAGGTGTTCCAGTGTTGGCTCCTTCCCTCCCCTCACCACCTACCCATCCACATCCTTTCTCACTCTTTTTCTCTGTAACCACGACCTGGCTTCCTCTGGTGCCTGGTGCCTGGTGCCTGGTGCTGCCTCTGCTGCCTCTGCTGCCTCTGCTGCCTCTGCTGCCTCTGCTGCCTCTGCTGCTGCTGCTGCTGCTGCTTGCCAGTCATCAAGTGTGACAGCAATCGCATTTAAAGTGTTTACTTTGTGGATGTCCCTGCCACAGCCCCCATCAGTCGCACCATCCCCTGCCACGCCCCCACACCCCCACGTCACACCTATGATCCCTGTGTCCCTATCTCTTTCAATCGCCGGATGATTTGACCATTCACTTTGAATTTTCAAGTGGGCTCCAAGCGCGCTGATTTTTGGGGCGGCAACAGTGGATCTCGTTTACCGTTGCTTCATTGATTTATAACCGAGCGGGAGGGGCGGTCGCAAATGGATTGCTTCCATGAAATGGCTGACAGTTGGTAAGTCTGCAACATGTGGCACCAATCGAGGTGGGAACTAATCAAACATAAGAATTTTGAGCTTCAATTGAAACTTTAAGGCCAAGAAAAATGTTTTTAAAAAGATGAGTTTCTGTTTCTCAAAAATCCTGACTCTTCTAAATGTCCTTGCGGCCTGGAGAGTTCCTTCCGCTTCTACTCTCCCTCCCTCCTGCGCATCTGGATGAACTTTTCATATTAAGAATTATTGCCATCTCTTAGTTTGCATTTTTTTCCACTTAGTGTCACATGTCCTGGCCCCTGGGTCGTTCTTATGAATTGAAATGTCCTTCGAGGACATTTGAAAACTTTTCTTCATTTCCGTGCCATTTATTTTAAAACCTCGTTCATTAACAGCCCTCGTTTTAAAGTATGACACCCTTCTTTATGGAAGCCACCCCCATCTGATGTCTATTTCCACATTACACTGCATTTTATGCACACGCACACACACACACACACACACACATGCACATATAGACCCAATCACTCGCAGTTATTTAGAAAAATGACAAATACGTCCTCTTTATTTATCAACACAAAGGATATGTCTTTATAAGCATCGGTCTGAGGTCACCCACTCTGAGGTCTCATCCTTAATCCTGCACTCCACTTCCCTATCTACGAGGGGAACTATGGAATCAATAAGGACGAAACTACCCCCAAAACGATCGATAGTCGCAAATTTTGACATTTGTCCAACGACTTTCTATAAATTTCTTAAAGCTGCGCGCAGACAAATTTGCAATTTTATTGGAGCGAATCACACACACACACAGACACATGCGGATACACCCATCCATTCATTGCACGCACCACTGGCCCAGTGCCCGTCCTCTAAGTGCATGTACGGAATTAATACATTAGATTTTGTCTCCCCCCAACCCCTACCCTTACTACTCACCCCTCACCCCTCATCCCTCACCACTACTACCACCCCCACCCCCACCGTAATGGGTCAGTGGTGAGCATGACGAGGTCGAAAGTTGCACATAATTTAGCTCAAAATATTTCGACATCAACATCGACGCGTGCCAACTCAGCGGGGGTTGGATTTTATCTATGCCTGTGTGTGTGTGTGTGTGTGTGTGTGTGTGGGTGTAACTCACCCCCGTGCTCTATTAGGGAACTCACTTCGTGGCAGACGCAGGGCTCAAGAAAGTTAAATCGTAACGCAGACAATCAATTGATTTATACAACGTTGGAAGGGGATGGGGGATGGGGGATGCTGGTTGCTGGGTGTGTGTGTGTGTGTCTGTGTGTGAGGAGAAGGGGGTTGTCGGGGTGGTTTGCTAAATCAATCCTCAATATTTATTTGGCAAATATTTGACTGTCAGTAAGTTGGTCATGGGACAATGCGTCCTGCTCCAGATATCCGAGGACATGCGTTCGCCCCGCGTTACTCCCTCGTTGGTCCTTTCATCTATTTAATTGTCCTTTGAGCAGCGCTTAAGACATGCGCGATATTAAACATTTTCCCGCATTTTTAACTTTATACACAGTTTAAGGGTCCACCGCTCATCCCTGACATTTATATCAATTTGTTGTTGTTTACACGGCGCAGTTTTCCGGCCTCTCTTTTTTCTTTTACGTGCCGAATTTTCACGATTTTCATAATCGAATTTTTGTACACTGTAAGTCGCATTTTCCTGAAGCTGGCAACTTTACGGCTTCCAAGAAAAGGCCAAGGGATTAGCGACGACTTTCGCAAATATTCACACAGATCGCACAATGGAGCCGAACTCATAAATTATTTATACAAATTATGAAAAACGAAATCTAAAAATTCAGTGAACTGCGAAAAGTCAAAAAAAATATTAAATTTATATAAATATTTGTTTTTTTTTATTTTTAATTTAAAATTAAAATTTGTAGTTCGGGGTAAAGATTTGAGTTTTTAATTATGATATTCACACAATCTTGCCCCACTGTGCCGGCGACTTCCCACCCCACCTACCGCCACCTTTATTGCTTGTTATTTAAGAAGAAAGGAAAAGCGTCTTATCACTTGCTTATCATTTATCTTTATTATGACCTAAGCCCTTCAACAAACACGGCTTCATTTACTTTTCAACACACACAAAATAACTGAAAAATTGTGGAAAGTGGAAAGTGAAAAGAGTATAAAAACGAAACAAAATGAAGGTAGGAAAAGGACGAAGAAGTGGGCTGAGGAAGGAGTGCGGAAGGGGAAGGGAAGGGGAAGGTAAAGAAACAACCTGATGGAAGGCAACTTCCTTGTGCGTGGCCTTTTCCTTTTCCTTACCCTCGGCATTGTCATTGAAACTTTGTGAGAAAAAAAAAAGGAAAAAAATATAAAAAATACGAAAAAAAAAAATGAAGAAGGAAAATAAAGAAGGACCTTAACAAGTTTGTTATTTGGGTTTTTCACCTTTTCACGCCCATTCAGAGGCTCCAAACTGGTGGCTGGTAGCTGGCAGCTGGTGGCTGGTGGCTGGAAGTCGGAGGTGTCTTAACATAAATGTCCTTTTCAAGCTAAGCAAACAGAGGGGAAGGGGGATGCTGGGGGTGGCAATTTATGGAAGAAGTTGGAACTCAATCTCAGCTAATTGATTGCCATTAAGTGGTTTATTTTTTAGCCGCTATCTGAAGGAGCTCTTATCCTTATCGGTGGTCGGCTAATGCCAAACGGCAATAGTTCAGCGGACAAAGGACAATGGAATTCGAGGAGGACAAACAAACAAAGAGCCAAAGCCAAAAGCAAAACGAGACTCGAGGATCGCCACATAAAAAAGCGATTTCAAGTTGTCTTCAAGCTCTTTGAAAATATCCTGCGTACCGGAAAATGCGCCACAAATCGCTCTACCTTCCTTCCTCCGCCCACCATCTTTGTCTAGTCCCTGGGCCTGGACTGGGCCTATGTAAACATATTGAACTTCCGCTTGTGTGGGCGTCTCGGTCTTTGGCCCCACCCTCCCCCTTTCCATCACCCCCACCAAACTTGGGGTCTTCATTGTCCGCGCTATTTGCCCAGGGCTGGCGAAATATTTATTATGCCATCAAGCAAAAGGCATGCGTCCCACTCAATAGGCATTCCGCCTGTTCCGATGACCACACTCACACACACACATACATACAATATTCCTGCTGCATCCTTAACGCATAAATTTCTACAGGTTCAACGAGGAAGAGTATAATAGTTCCCGGATTTGGGGTACATAGGATTGAACGTCATTTAATCCTTGAGTTGAAATCAACTGCGATCCTCTCCAGGCTCTCGATTGTGTTATATTTTGACTTCAAGGATAATCCATTTTGCATGCAATTTAAGCAGCAGCAACTCAGTTAGGGTATTAAATATTCAGATCTATTTTAATAATTTTCTTCGTCCTTTGTGGCTGCGCTTGGTAAATAAATTTCGAGTGGATTTGCTTCGGTCTGAGGCTCGCATATCAAATAGTTAACGGATGGCAAGGGTCGCCTGCGAGTCCAGGACCCTTGCATCGCCCCAATATGAACTGTGTGTGCAAAGGATATTTAAGGTTGGCAAATATTTAAAATATTTCTCAATTTTTAGAGCAAGTTTTCCGACTGTCGGTCATCCCGTCGTTCCGTCGCTCTTCTTTCCATTTTTTATGGGCAACTACTGTTTATATATGATCCTTTGTAGCCATTGTCCATCGTACAGTCGCTGGGCCATTAGAAGTAATTCAATATTCCATTGAAGCTGGCGCTGGGCAGAAATGAGCAGAAAGGAGCACATAAAAACATAAATGCAACGGGCCACACAATGGCAATCCTGTCCAGCTGATGGGCAGCTAACGTGGCCACCGATACGGACAAAGACCATCCTTGCTCACGAGAAGGACACTAACGGCCAACCAATTAGGGCTACAGTAACAAGGACTAACTGAGTTCGAAAGCCATGCGAGTGCTTCGTCCTTCTGTCACACTCACTCTCACACTCACACACTCACACACACACACTCTTCATATCCAGTCATTTTTTTTTTTTTTTGTTTTTTTCATAATATTTGCTTTTATTTTTAAGCGTTGCGTAACGAAATTTAAAACCATTAGAAGCAAAAGAAACAAGAACAAAAAAGCTAAAAAAAAGCTAAAAAAAAATAATAAAAAAAGCCAAAAATTGTTTGAAGAATGATATAGCATTTAGGGACTCTGATGTCTGTGACATCTCGTTATGGTATATTAAGTCCTGAGCAGCCTCACGAAGGATAACACAATGGACTCGCTCTCGCTCTTAGTTAATCAATCATCGCTGGAATTTGACTTTCGCCCGGCTAGGCCCCAGGATTTCGGGCCATGCACTGAAATTTGAGAATATCAATCGCCATTTCTGGGTAACTTGAGAGCGACGAGGGTTCAAACAGGAAGCAATGTCGAAATATTTGTCCTCTGCTTTCCATCGCTTTATTAACTGTAATTATTAAAAATAAGCTCCTTGTGCCCCACGTATCACATTGAAGCAGTCCTTGGGACATCATAAAAATATCGATTGAAATTGAGTATTCAAATAATGAACCTAATGAACTTAACGAACATAGAGGAAGGACATTTGAGAGTTCTGCTCTGATTCCAGGAGCAAAATTTGGGCTTGTGTTTTGCTTAATTTTTGAAGCTAGAATTTTTATTTCTATTAAACTTTAATTTAGCAATATTTAATTTCAGGATAAAACTTATTTTAAAAACTATTTAATTAAACTCTGAATGCGGCATCCACATGGCCGGGCGGTTCATTAACATAACGGGGCTTTGCCGCGCATAAATTAAGCGGCGACCGCTGAGAGCGGGAAAAGTATTAAAAAACATTAAAAAATTAAAGGAGGTTCACTGCGACGTGAATAAAACAAATGAATTCGATTTGTGAAACAATAAAACTCAATGGCGTTTCCCGTTGACTGTTGATGTGCAAACAAAATAATATCACGTATACGCCGCATCGGCCGTTGGCTGAAGCGTGCCTCTCTGCCTCTGCCTCTGCCTCTGTCTGTGTGTGTGTGTGTGTGTGTCTTGTGTGAACGTGACAAATAATGCAAAATTTTCATACACTCATTTTCATTGATAGTGTCAATTGTGAAAGAGCTCATTTCCCGCAGCAATTTTCCGAATGGCAGAGAAATGCGCATACGTGAGGTTGTTTTGGGTACCAGCCCCATCGCCACTGCCACTGCGGCTGTTGCCAAGTTCAGGGAGTTCATCAGAGGCCTCAATAAACTTTGGCTAATCCTGCCCAGCGCCAATATAGACAATGGACTGGCAACCAGAGGATGGACACAAAGTTACAATGAGTCCTTTCAATGACTAAAGTGCCAATTGCTAAAGTATATTTATTTTATTGGACACCAAACAGCAAACAGTAAGCAGTAAGCAGTAAGCAGTAAGCAGCAAGCAGCCAGGAGCAAACAAGGACGAGAGTTTGCCAAATTATTGTCATTAGTTGTCGAATGAGGCAAGTCCTCCGCCATCCCTGCCAGCAGGACACACAAGAGTTACCGAATGGCCTAAGGGCAGGTATATGATTGTCTCTCCTCCTCTATGCATGTGTGTGTGTGCGTGTGTGTGTGTGTCCGTCTGTTTGAGTGTGTATTTCTAGCAGATAATTAGCCAATTTGGCGAGACTCTTATGGGAGTAACCCTCCCCCTCCCCCGCCCACTAACTTCTAACTGTGTGTGGCTATTGGCCAGAGAAAAGGAAAGTCGCTCCCAAAACTTTCCCAATATCAAACATTAACAACTCAAGGACTCATCTGAATCGAGGAGTGCGATGAGTTTGGCCTGTGGCTTTAATGAAAATCTAGCTCCTGCTTATGAATTCAGCTTTAAAAAGGCCAAACACATGAGTGTATAAAATATTCGTTTGAGTATTAACACATTTTGCTCTCGCTTAAGCTGCGTCAACAGAAATTGCCATTTACTCGCTTCGCTGGTCTTAACACACGACAGGAAACAGGACTCACAGGACTCACAGGCTCTCTCTCCGGCTCTCAGAGGCTCTTAGAGTGATTTCATGGGTTTTTGAGCTTAAAAGTCGCAGAGATTAATTAACAAATTGAAAGTTCAGTCGGGCGTTCAAAATGATTTACCCCCCGACAGCTCCTGCATCCTTTCAATTTCAATTTCAAGCTTTGGCCATTTACCGTTAATCAAGCCCTTTATAAATTAGTTAATTGTATTAGCAGCCACCAAGGACCTACCACTAGTGCCCAATGAAATAGAAGCCTTAATCAGATTCATAAAACTTTACACTTTAAGTGGGTTTCCAGGACCTAAGCATTGACTGTCGACAGGAAGGCGTAGGGGTGTGGCTCATATTTTGATTTAATCTAATTGATTTAATATTGAAGGCATTTATACCAATCACTTCATCGCTTTAGTCCTTGTGTAATGCGTGTGACATTTAACTATCAATTAGGTCCATCATCAGAGTCCTTTGTTTATTGTCCCTCTGTAAGAATTTCAATTACCATTAGGGCTCCAACTCGAATCGTAATTCATTACAAATATTTTTCTTAGGTCAAAAGGCAATACACACACACACACACACTCACGCACACACGCACATTTTCGCATGAGTAGATGTTGAGATATTTGATAAACATTTCCTGTTCATATGGCAAAAACAAAAAAAAAAGTTTCGTTCAATTAACTGCAATTAAAAGGACTCGAGAGCAGAAGAGAGACAAATGCACAGGCTGCGAGAGAGAGAGAGAGAGAGAGAGGGAGGGAGCAATTTCGGCACACAGACAGGACAAATTACAGGCAGGACTTTGTCTGCCTGCACTTAATTAGTCGCATGGCAAATAAGGCAACAATATTCAATAAATAGTTTTGACCAAATGAGCCAAATGACGCACCGATGGACGAACCGAATGATGGATGGATGCACTGGTGTGTCCTGCTGGCCAGGACCTGCGTCGTCGGGTGTCTAGTAATTAGCCTTCAATTAAAGCCAATCTGATGCTGACCCACTTTGTATCCTCCGCTGGTAGCTGGTCGCTCGTGGCTGGTCGCTGGCCACTGCCGTTGACAGGACATTTGTGCAGCAGGACGAAAATAAAAAGAGATATGCCTACTTTTGGGGGCGAGTGCTAAGGATGTGAAGCGTTACAATTACATAAGTAAATAAACACTTTGAAGCTCTCGCCGAAGACGGAACAATGTGCTACAATTTAGCATAGTCCTCGGGCCACGCCCGCGGGCGTAATAAACACTTGACCCATAAACCCGACGAGTGTGCTTCACGTGCTCCGAGAGTGCAATGAAGTCCAAGTCAAGTGCGCACGTGTGAGCGCGTGTGCTGCCAACTGTAAACGTCATGCCAGCTGCGGGGATTGCCATGAGGTAACATGCTAATTTGTCCATTTGTTTGCCTCTTAGCTCCTCCCCTGACTCCCCACACTCCCCCACACTCCCCCACACTCCCCCACACTCCCCCACACTCCCCCACTCGCCCCTTGGGGTCCAGCGATATCCGACTTCCGACCTCCGTGCTCCGAGCTCTGCCCTCTGCAGGCGGCGGCAGTGCAGTTCGTCGAGCGGAGTGATGAGTGTGCGAACGGTACTTACTTTGAGCTCATCTCGGGCTGCATCTTGAGGGAGTCCTTTACCGTCTACGTAAACGGCATGCAATTAAAATCCACAATCGGAAGCATTTCAAACACAAAACCCCCGAAGGACACGGACTGTGTAAAATGTTTTCTCATTTATTTTCAATTTCATTAAACTTTCTGCCTGGCCATTTGCCGGATGTCAACGTCCAGTGTCCTATGTTCAACGTCCTACATCCTGTTTCCTATATCCAGCCCCAGCTCTAACTCCAGCTCCAACTCCAATGTGCAATGTGCAATGTGCAATCGCAGGATTCAGGATTCAGAGCAAACTTATAATTGCTTTTGCTGCTTATTTATGCCGCATTTCTTTTGCCGATACCCTGAAAAGTGCATTGAGGGAGCGTTAGATCAATCGGGAAGTACGCAGGATCGAGCCAGGATACGCCGGGTGAATGAGTCTATGAAATGCGTGCTCTATTATCCTCTTATGCATCCTCTTCCATAAGCTTCTTTATTCCTGAAAGGTTTCGCTCCGAAGGATGCACTCATTATTTTCAGTATTATCAAAAAAGGTCCTGTAGAAAGGGGAAATGTTTTATTTTAATACTCGCCATTTGTGGCACTCAACTCTCTATTAGGATGCGTATCTATTTGTAGAGGAAGCCCTTAGCTGTTATCCTGTGTAATCCTTGGTAAGCGCATAGCAACGTCGTTGTTTTGCATAAAGCCTAAACTTTAACTCCCCTCTACTTCTCCCTCTCTCCCCCCTCTCCCACCCTCTTTCTTTCTACCTTTTTATATTCCCCTCTCTGTCTCTCTCTATGTGTCCTTCATTTTCTATCTCACTTGTGCCGCTGCTCTGGTAGTACCTAGTAAATGTAATTACAGCATAAATCTCTGTCATTAGACTTTGTTTGTTGGGCAGTCGCACCGCCTCAGATGCCACGCCCCTTCAGGTAGGTCAAGCTGGGGTCGAGTGCAGGTCCTTGCGGTTACTGCGGCATCCATGGCGTATGAGTTATGTTTGCTACTCTAAGGGCAGCCAAAACAAGAACAACAACTCACACTCGCACACACACACACACACACACACACACACACACATGTATATACATCCGCACACAGAAGCCAGAGAGCATTTAATAAAAACCTGACAATAATTCAAGGGTCCAAGCTTAACGGCAAACAGCATGCAACGTTATGAAAGCACCAAAAGGACTTTGCTCATTTTTCCCATTTTAGAATTTCACGCACGTTCAAGGACTAAAACATGTCACTCGCCGTTTTATTAACTCAACGGGGGACTCCTGGCCAAATCTCAGCTGTCAATACAACCAGATATTAATCAGAAGTGCCTGACTGAAGCCTTTGTGGCAGGTCACACCAAACGCCCACACAGATCCCACAACAATTCCACCCCAGCCATGACCCCGCCCATTTCCCTTTCCACTCCCCACTCCCCCATTCCCCAAGTCCCAAGTCCCGAGCCCAAACTCACCCGCAAGTATGCAAAGTATTGTGTATTAACGCACATGGGAGGCATATTAAAAAAGAGTCCCGGCCAGAGATTTAGACGCAGTGCGGCGTCTCCATCAATCCGGGCCCGGGACAATACACACACACACACACACGCACGTGTAGACTGAAATGCTTTATTGACAGGTGTCGATTAAGAATTTAGCATTATTTTTGCTCGTACGCAATGCATATAAGAAATTTATAACACGCACGGAAACACACACAAACGTGTCACATTTGCAGGCGGTGGGCGGAGGGAGGGGCGAGGTGTGTGTGCGGGTGTGGCAATGCGAAGTGCGCTTATGTCGTGACATGTAAAATAAATCAACCATAGAACTCACCGCTTTGTCTATTGCTCTCTCTCTTTCTCACTGTCTGTCTTTATCTCTCATTCTCCCTCTCTCTCCCTCTCTTTTTATCTACTTTCTTTCCTCTGCTATCTTTCATCTCTTTCATTCGTCTCTTCACTCGCCGCAGCTGTGAAAAGAAAGCGCAGAGAAGCTGAGGCCAAGCATCTGTACGGCGGAAACGAATTGCGGTTGCCGATGGTGAGGGGCGTGTAGGGCAAAAGGGGGTGGAGTGTGGAGGAGGAGGGGGAGGGGGAGGAGGAGAGAAGAATGGGTTTTATACACATGGCAGAAGCATCAGTTGGCAGACTTGGCCCCGTCTCCCTTGGGCCACAGATTGACAGTCGAATTGGAATGGTTACTGGTCGATATAATTTGCAAGGATGTCTTGACGCCTCGGCCAGACGCGACTTCTGATGGCCATGAATGGCACTGAATCCTGTGGTTAGTTATCCTTGGTAAAAACTGTTAAACGAAAGTCAACAAAAAATATAATAAAAGAGAAGTTAAAGTTGGAAAATTGAAGGATATCTGAGAGCCTAAGAATTAAAGCCACAAAAAATAGACAGCTTCAAGAATCCTTTCTGAGCTTAGATATATTCGAGAGCTTAAGAATGGAAGTCCTTAAAAATATCAGAAGAGTCCTGTCAGTGTCTTCTCTGGGCTTGAAATGCTCGTCAACATATTTCTATTGTTGCAACCTTCGCTCCTGTCGGGGGCGTGAGTACCTTCTGAGTTAAGTGGCTTATCGTCTCCACATAACCTTCACATCCTTTACTAGGATACTTTGCCAGTACCATCAGCCTTGAGTTTTCTGGCGGCGGCACCTGCTGCCAGATATCCTCCAGATAATACTCGTATTTTAGCTCAACTCGGAAAACTCCGAAGGAGGAAAACACTTTTAGCTTCTCAAGCTTGACATTCGCTCGCCTCGTTCCCGCCTTAAAATATATACTATTTTAGCATATACTAACCCACAACAACAACAACAACAACAACAACAACAATAGCAACAATAGCAAGTTTAATTCAAAATGTAACCACATTTTCGTACTTTGTCCAACTTCATAAAAATGAAAATTTACAGCGCATATCCTTTATGTTCATATGCTTGCGAAACTCCTTGCGATAAACGTTCATCTCGTTTCCTTTTGCATTCAACAGTGCATCAAGTTTTGTGGCTGCCTCTCGCCGTGTGGGCGTGTGGGTGTGTGGTCGTGTGGGCGTGGCACTTGCCTGCTATTAGTTCAGCTTAAACTTTGTTGCATTGTGTGCACAAGTATTTCATTGGATATGTGTGTGTGTGTGTGTGTGTGAGTGTGTGCGGGTGTGTGTAGTGCCTTGAATGTTGATTAGGTGTTGAGCGATTACGTGAAATGTTTACGCATTTCCCCGCTCGCAGGAGTCGACAGGAGTTCCGGCCACATAAAATATAAACTTTTCCATTCCTAAGTCAGAGGCAGAATCGAAGTCGGGCAGAGGCTGTAAATCGAAAGGACTTCATTTGAGTTAAAGTGCGAGTCCTTGCAGGAGTCGTGAAGGGAGTGTAGATAAATATAAATCCCACATAAAAAAAGGACTCCACATCTGCTCAAGTCTGTCAAAGGATAAAACTGGAGGGGAAGAAACTTTGTCTGCTCCTGTGAAGGAATTAGATCCAGGAACTCCCTAAGAACTCCAAGCCACGTTGACGAAAGGACTTCCAGAGGAAAAAGGATACCATTAAATCGTACATGTAAAATGCCTATCGAAACTATTCGCTCTTTGTGGAATCCTCCTCCTGCTCCTCCTCCTGCACGGATGAAATCCTCAAGTACCAAGCAAACAGTTGCAAGTTGCAGCAGGACGGTGGAGGGCAGGAGAAGGCAAAGGATCCCATAAATAGCCATAAGGAGAACGTGCAGGAGCCTTTGGCAATCCTCGAGTGGAGATACTTGTGTATCCCGAGCATCGTTCCATGTCACGCTTAGATCTTTTATTTCATTTCCGACTCGAGGCAAATTAATTAAAAAATAAAAGCGGGAGGGAGGCAGCAGCAGCAGCTCAGGAATCGAATTGTAGGGGGAGATGTGCTGGGTAAGGGGGAGGGGCTGGCGGAGGGGGCAACGGAAAGTGAGCAACAAAATGTTGGTTTTTTTTTTGTTGTTGTTGTTGAAGTAAAAAGGAAAATAATTACACAGCACGAAAGACAATGCGAGGTGAAAATTACATTTTCCAAAAGCGAGAGGAAGTCTGAGTATGTGTGTGTGTGTGTGTGTGTGTGTGTGTGTGTTTGTTGGAAACTAAGGTTTAAGAGTATGAAAACTACACGTATTACATGCTTCTTAAGTATCTTTTGCTGATACGTGTGCCACGTCGAGCCAAGGATATTTATACGAACTTGTAGTGCAGGACGCGAAGCTTTCGTTGCTGTTGTGTCCTGTGAGTGGTCGGGGGCTGCTGGTAAAATGCATTTAACGAAAACTTGGAAAACTGTTTGTAAAGAAAAGGAAATTATTATACATTTCATGCCAGTTGTTGTTTTTCCTCCTCAGGCCACCGCCTTCAGACCGTGGCCTCCCCCGCTGCCCCTCCTTTCTGCTGCCTGCCGAGTAAGTCAAGAAGTTGCTGGTGACTGTGAGGCGTCTCTGTCTGCGAATGAATGAAGGTAGTGCCTGCACCTTTATTTAAGAGGCAGCCTTGAGGATTTTAGTTGTTGCACAAGCGATTTAATGCAGTCCTTGTGCCTGATGGAAGGTTGACGGTACAGAGATGAGGGTACGCGTCTGTATCTGAGGAAAGGATCCCGGTGCTGAGGGGGGAAGAGCTGAGGTACTCCTCAGTAAACGACACATGTTATGTCTCCAACACTGTCTGCCAGACAGACACTCGCCCCTCCTCCTCCTGGGCTGCCTTTGGGCTGCATAAAGTCATTAAGTGGGGGAAATGAGAATAAATTTACACTTGGTAAATAAATCTTTTTGATTTCGCTGCTCCGTTTCTTCGTATGTATTTATTTATTCTCTTTTAGTGGCATTTTCTTTTTTTTTTCTTTTTTTTTTTGGTGTTTTTATTTTATTTATTTTTTGTGTATGTTTCGCGGGGAAACACTGGGAAAATTCTTTAATTAAATTTGTATGAAAAACGCGAGTCAAGGCAGATAACATACGCGGCAACAGGAAAAGTGAAAAATGTCATCCGTAAAGTGTGTCGCCAATGTTCAGCTTTCCACTTTCCACTTTTCCCTTCTCCACTTTTCCCCTTCTCTACTCCCCCCCATTCCTCGCCTTCCCTTTCCTGTTTTAGTGTTTACATTTACGTATTTACGTAAAGGAATCGCGCTTAATTTGTAGAATAAATTGAGGATATTATCTCTTGGTCCTTTTTAAAGTTAATTTCGAGAGGAAAATCACATTTCGTCAGCGTCTTTTTTCTTAAAAAAATTTGTTCCTTTTCAGTAATTTTATTTTTTTAATTACTAATGTTAAATTTTAAAATTTAAAAAACTGCTTTAACTGCGTTAAATAAACTAATATATTTATTTTTGCTAGTTTTCCATATTTAAGATTTTTAATTTAAGATTTCCCAATAGTTAATTAAAATTATTACTTATACGCAGGAAAAATGAGAGGTTAATAATTATAAGATAAAAAATAAAATATAGATATACAAGTCTTAAAATAAAAACTTATAAAAAATATATTAAATATGTGTATTAAAATTTCAAAAATTAAAATTAATTTGAAGGTTTAATAAAAAAGAAATTTCTAAGATTTTTTTTTTATATATTTTGCATTTTTCTCTTTTTAATTTATCTAATTTATCTATTTTATATAATTTATTATTTTTAATATTTTTTTTTTTTTTTATTTATTTTCGACTTATTTTATTTGTGACTTTTTTAAATATTTTAGATTGATTAATTTAATTTTTTATTTATTACAGTTGCCAGAGGGGAGTTTTATTTTAGCTTGTCTTTTTTGAAGGAGCAAAATTAATGGAAATTTAAGCTCCTTTATGTTCCTCAGGTTTTAAGAGTTTTCATTATCCTTAAATCTTAACAAAAAGGAATCTTAAATGAATACGAGTTAAAGTCGCGTTTGAGAAAAACAATTTTATATTTGGAATAAAATACTTTAAAATTTTTATTTTTATTATTTTTTTTATTAATATGGGATATATTATAATATAAAATAGGGAAAATATAAATATATATATAAGATAAATATATAAAATTAGAAAATATAGTTAAATTAATTTAATTAGAACTTAACTACATTAAATATGATTTTTTAATTTTTTATTCCATTATTTATTTTATTTATAAAATTACTGTTAAGAGAATATCTTTAAAATTTAAAAAAATATTAATTTTATTCTTCACAAATAATAAAAATAAAAGTTTTTTTATAAATAATTGCCGACATTTTTTAATTTGAGCTAAACTGTAATTAATTTGAAATATTTATTTTTAAATTAACACATTTTATAATGCAATAAATTAGTAGAAGCTTAAACACATTTTAATTTAGGTATTTAACTAAGTTTTTTGTGTGCCACACGAAATGCAGCCAAATTTATTTTAATTGAAATTTTCGTGTTTAAAGACTGAAGCGAATATCCTGTAAGAGGATAATATAATATTATGCATTGGAAACATAATTTCTGATAATTTATTTTATTATTCATTTTGTTTTTTTTTTTTTTTTTTAATTTAGCCACAATTCATAAAGCGCCAAACGTCGAGCTTAATTTTAAGGACTAAAAAAATGTTTAGTTTTGTTGCCACTTTTAAATCCTGAATCCGTGCATTGTAATAGGATATTCACAATAAAACATAGAGAATGTTTTATTCCTTGCACATTTTTTTTTTCATTTTTTTTCGTTTTCTTTATTTACTTTTCTTTTTATTCAGTTTTGGTTTTGACCACAGGAGCAAAATGTAGGCGGGGCAGCATTAAGGCCGCGACTGCCGTGCAACGTATGCTTCAGGTGGCATTGAATTTCTGGTGCGTGTCTTGATTGGAAATTGGAGCATAAAAATTGTTTTACAAATTCACACACACACACACACACACACACGCACATATGCTCGGTTTATCCACACACAGACATGCACAAGCAGCGAGGCGCATTTATACATAAAACATTTATTTTCTGTGCATTTATTGTTGAGTTTTTATTTTTTATTTTTTTTTTATTTTTTTTATTTTTTTTATTGTTTGTACTGAGGGTGTGTCTGTGATTGCATGCGTGTGTATGGGTGTGTGTGTGTGTGTGTTTCTGTATGCCACAGAGAGAACATGAAAAGTGGAAGCCAAAAAACGGAAGTTGAGACCAGCAAACGGGAAGCCGATGTATGACCAAATGCAGCGGCAGCCCAGGACTAGGCCCAAGTCCTGGCATTTCCTGCAAGATGACATTGACATATGGCAGTTCAGCCGCTTGCCTTTCCATCTAAGGCTGTGTGGCATACTTCTCGGCGCCACAGCCGCACTCCTTGCGGCGCTGCTTAAATTACTTAAATTGCACCTCATTAGGGGCAAAAAGACGCGTCTGCCTGCACTTTACTATTTTGGCCAAGTGTCTTCAAATGTGTCAATAACTCGCTGTCTTCTCTCAAGGAATTACCTGGCCATTTCTCCATCTCCATCTCCCTCTGCCTCTCTCTCTCTCTCTTTCTGTTTCTCTTATCCAACAAGTGACTCTCTGCATTTTTAAAGGTTTTTTGGGGCAGCTGCATTTTAATGAGATTTTCAGTTACCTGTTTTCCAAGCATTACGTTAGCCAAGTCCAAGTCTTGGGCATGACGAATCACTAACTAATTTACAAGCTGTGACTAACTGAATAAGCACTTTAAGTACTCTCTCCCTGTGAACCATGACTGAGCTCCGAGTTCCACTTGCGGCTGTCACGCAAAGTCACGAACTTTGATCGAAAATTGGATTATAATAAATAACCCTCTATAAATGCTATAATTTAATATTAACGCTTTAATATATATACTATAATAATATATAATCACAATATAATCTAATATAAAATATCCTCTATTTTAATGCCAGAGAAAAGGCTCACAGCCAACTTATACCAAAAGTGAAGCCTTGAAGCCTGCGCAACCTTCAGCTGTTTTTTCTTAGGAAAACTTAATTAATTATTCGGGATATATTTTTATAATTTATTATTTTAAACCTTACTGTTAAATATTATATATATTTATTCTTAAATCCCATTCAATCGCTAGTGGCAACTGTGCACCCCTTCAGGACGCGCTCTCAGTAAGAAGGAAGTTCGCCGAAAGCCACGATTTTTCTATAAAACATAAGAATTTTCTTGGGAGGAGGAAAAACTTTAAGCTGTGGAAACTTGAGGAAACTTAAATATCGATCAGAATTCTCATTGACCTTTAAAATCCTTTAAAGACTCAAAAGCGAAATGTGATTTCTGCCAGACTTAAAATTTCCGCTCGGAAGGACTTGAAGTACTCAGTGCGATTTCAAAGCCACAACAATAAATAAAATTGTTCAGTTATTGACTGGACAGGACATTGGTTAATGTAATTAAGGATTACAACTTTTGCCATCACCGCCAGGATACTTAAAGCATGAAGTTGAGCTTCCATTAGTTGCCTTAAATTTACTGAACTCCGTAATTTACTCCCGGACGGAGGCTCCATAATTCCTACGACGACGGGCAGAGCTGCAAAATTTATGGATGCGTAAAACCACCAACGAATATCTAAACAAATATCCTTCATTTGAATTCCGTTGCCCGAAGAGACTCGCATTGAATATTCTGGCAGGCAAAAAGTGAAAACTTGCCACGAACAGGACGAAGGGCAAAAAGCTAAACAAAAGTTCAATTTACTTATCATTTAACAATTCTCGCATTTCGCCATCCGAGTCACTAAGCGAATCTTTACGCTTATTTACATTCATTCTCAGGAATTTCAATACAACACAAAAACAACAACAACAACAGCATTCCCAGGACCAAAGGGAGTCCTAGTTCGCCGCACATAATTCATGCTTGAGGCAATTTGAATGTCCAATAATCAGAAATGCCTCGAGTTTTGTGCTCGCACTTTGACTGACTTTTATTGACTTCTTGCCTTGGCTGGCTTTTGATTTGATTATAAATTAAGTAAGTGCCATGGCAGCGCCAACAAGTGAGCCGCAAGAGACAACCCTCCTCCCCCTTCCCCTCCCCCTGCCCCACCCCCTCTCCATCACTCCCACTCGCCATGTCTTTTACGCGCTTAAGCAATTTGATTAAAGTTGCAAGTTTCCTTCGAGTTCTGGCTCTTCTCTTCCTCAACCCCCCTCCTTCTCCTCACCTTCTCTCTTCACTCACCCCTCACCCCTGGACAACCCACCTGATTCGATACATAATTTATTAAACTAAACTCGGACCAACACAGCTCAAACTGTAATTTAATTTGAGGCCATAACTTGTGTGCCACTAAACCTATTGGGCGCACGCTGCGTATGCGTAATCTGTTTATAATCCTTGTATTGAACTCTCGACAAGTCCTTGATGATGCATAAATATGCCATTGATACGGTTGCCATGTAAATTGCCTTCTCCGTCTGTTTATTTTATATTTATTTTCTCTCTCTCTCTCTCTCCCTCTCTCTCCCTCTCTCTCTCTCTCTCAGTCATTTTTTGTTTATACATTTTCTTATACTTTGCCTGTCTGAGACGTGGCTTTCAGATGTTGCCGAAATTTAAATTTCCAAAAAGGACCTCCCGAGGCACTGTGGAAGGTATTGAGATAATGCAGATATCAAAGTGCTGCCAACTGCATTCTCTGGCTCGTCCAGGCCAAAGGACTCACACATGAGGATATCAAATGCGATATAGTTAAGCGAATAATTAATTTGCCTGCGGTCAGGGGGCATGAGCGGCGACGTCTGCGGATACAAAGGATATTCAGGATAGGCTAGACAGCCTAATGAAAATAAATTAGACCAAAACATCATATGTCATCCAAGCGAGGGCTGAAACTCAAGGCAAAGGCAGTAGATTTTTCCTTGTAAGAAATAAATTTAATAAAAACTTAAAATACAAATTTAAAATACAATTTTTTTTTAAATTTTTGATAAGATAAATATAGTTATAAAAATAAATAAATTAATATAAAAATTATATTTCTAAAATTTGATTCCAAAAATATATTTTAAAATAGTTTTTTATATTTATTTGTAACAAAATAATTAATAAAAATAATATTTAATATAAAAATATTTCAAAAAAATTTTATTTAATTTTTTTGTTTATTTTTTAATTATTATTTTTATTACTTTTTTTTTATTTAATTGAAATAAAATTAAATTAACAAGTTATAACTATACAAATTTTTATTAATATTTTAATAATTTTAATAATTTTATTACCTATTTATTATTTTGTAATTATATAAAATTAAATAATTAATTATAATTCATTATTTTATTATTTTTTTATTATATTATATTATTTATTTAAATTTTAAATTAACAAAATTATTTTTTTTTTGGTTTTTTTTTAATTATTATTTTTATTACTTTTTTTTTAGTTAATGGAAAGAAAATTAAATAAACAATTATATTAAAATTTTTTAATAACGTTTTACCAATCGATTGTATTGTAATTGTATTAAATTAAATAATTTTGTATAATTTATTATTATATTATTTTTTTAGTATATTATATTATTTATTTAAGTTTTAAATTGACAAAATTATTATTTATTTTTTTGGTTTTTTTTTTAATTATTATTTTTATGACTTTTTTAAGTTATTGAAATAAAATTTAATTAACAAGTTATAACTATTAAATTTTTTAATAACGTTTGACCAATCGATTATATTGTAATTGTATTAAATTAAATAATTTTGTATAATTTATTATTATATTATTTTTTTATTATATTATATTATTTATTAATTTATGCTTCAAATCAACAAAATTTTGAATTATAAAATAATATTTATTATTTTGTTTTTTTTTGAATTTTCAAGTTGTTTTGGGATCCTTTAAGTTTCTTAACTGATTTAACTTTTGTGCACGATTCTTGTTTTTTACCCACTGTAGATTTGCATTGGTGCCATTTGTAGATCCAAATTTAGTTTTTTGCCAGTCTCGAACTTGGAATAAAATTGATGCTGTCTAGTCTGGCTTATAACTGCTGAATGCTTTTAGTTTGATATGGGTTTAATTTGGTTGCCAGCTCGCCAGTTGGCCAATAGACTTGTGCTTGGCCTACTTAAGATGCTGCCCAAGTTGAGGCCTGAACGGGACAGGCAATGGCCTTATGGCTGCATATCCCATTCAGTCAGTCGCCCGACGCTGCTTGCTACTAGCTGCCCCCCCGCTGCCCACCGCTGCCCTCTGCCACTCCCTGGTCAATGGTCAGTTGGGCACACACCTCGGCATACGCTTATTAGTTGCCTAACCAAGCTTTGCGTATTAGTGTCAGTTCCAATGCTGTGGCATTTATGCTGTGGCCTGTTGGCGGCCATAACCAGAGCCAGAGTGGATGGTGGGTGGTGAGTGGCGGGTGGCGGGTGGTGGTTGGTGGTTGGATGGCCTGGGCGTCTCTGTCAATTGCACTGCCTGTGGACCAGGGCTATAATCGTGGGCGCCTAATGATGCATATTTCATGAGACTTTTATGCTTTAGTGGCAAAAATTGCAATGAACGAAATCAGTCAAAGCAGCAGCAACGCACGCACACACACACATGCACACTCAGACACACTCAGCACACGCACACACCCACACACATTCATACACAGCTAAGCCGGCAGAGTTTGTCGATAAATTGAATTCGATGGAAATGCTTGTGCAGCTTGGCATTCGTTGAGTTGCCAAGGTTTTAAAGTCAGCCACGTTCCATCAAAAAAAAGGGAATATATAACCGAAATTTGCTCTGACTATAAACCCCCACCCCTTCCATCCCTTCCACCCCTCTCACCACTCCCACCCCTTCCAGCGATTCATCCAATTGTTTGTGCCTCCCGTTTATGTGTTTTGCTTGTCCTTTACTTTTCTCTGTTTATAAATATTGAAATAGACGTCAATAACATTTTTACACCCACTGCTCCTTCGCCCCCTACCCCTCCCCATCCCTCTTTCATCCCATTGCTCTTTCTCTCTTCCTCTTCGTCCTTCTCTTTCTTTTTGTGTCCTGCTTTCATATGCCAACAGGCAAATGCTGCGAGGTGTTTGCTGTGGGGCTGCCAGGGGCAAAGAGGGTGAGGCTGGGGGAAGGACCCTGTGTTTCGGTGACGGGGATATTTGGGTAAATGCTGGGGATTTACTTGCTGGGACTCGTGTGTTGTTGTTGCTGCTGCTGCGTGTCGCACCCGAAATCTGTTAATAATGATGCTTGACATATGTAGACGCAAGCAGCTCAAACAGAATGGCAGCCGAAAGCCGAAAGGCAAAAGGCGAAAGGCGAAAGGAGAGAGGAGAGAGGAGAGTGGAGAAAGGAGAAAGGAGAAAGCCAAAAGCTGACGCATTTGTGCGTGTGAAATATGTTTTGTCAACTTATTAAATATTCTCAATATTTTGTTTTCCATTTTCGAATCTGACTGCTGGTTACGTGCTCCGGGCCTCTGCATCTGTCATACAGGACACGCATACATACAGAGAGGGGGTTGGCCTCTCTCGTCCTGCGGCCTCTCGAATTACTTAGACGCATTTGAATTAATGAATCGCAGACTTGAATGTATTTAAATAACGTTCACCGTTGCACACTCCTTTTTAAATAATACTTGACAGTAGATTAAATCGCGTATCCGCACCGTTGACTCTTTAATCTGTACACAAGACGCGTTCAGCTGTGAATATTTTGTAATTTTATGCACTCGGCTGATAATTAAATTGAAATTAATTTGATTGTAATTTATTTAATATTTCCATTAACGTCAAATTAACAATGAATGTATCATAAATGTCCTGCAACACCAACTAACACACACACAAACACACACACACACAATCACACTCACACACTCACGCACATAGAGTCATTTAACACGTCGCGGAGGATCCCCATTTTGATTGCCATGGCAATTGGCGTTTATGGGGGGTCAAGTGACAGGCGCTCGTAGGTCATCCTTTCGTGTTTATTATCGTCCTTTCGTGTTTATTATCAATTGATGCCCGAAAATACACAACATTTTTAGATGTTCTTTTCGGGTCGCTGTCGCTGCTTTTGTGGGCAATTATTTTTATGTTGCGAAAACAAAAAGATATTTTATCTCAGCCCGGCGACAGCGTCCCCCTGTCTGTTGTCCTTCTGCTGTCTTGCGTATTCAAACGTAACTGCTAACAGGTAAAAAGCATTGAAATGAGCCTTCGCTTTGTTTGCGTCCAATCTGCTTTTTATTTGGAAAGTCCCCATGGCGCCATCGACTACACAGCAGCTTTCATTTTAATGGAGTAGACGCCAACAACAACCAAAGCAGCCGAGGCAACAATAGCAACCTCAACAAATGCAACAACAACAACTGCAACAACAACAACTGCAACAACAACAACAACAATTGGCGACACAAAATGGGCGCCAGTTGCAACCCTCAGCTCCCCGCAAATCTCCCACCCCTACGCGATGTGAAGTACTTTGTCAATGACTCAATTTTACGAGTCTTTGTTGTGTGTGTGTGAGTGTGTGTGAGTGTGTGTCAGTCTGACTGGATAGGCAAATAGCTGCGTGTGTGTGCGTGTGTGTCCGCTAAGCGTGTTTTCTATCTACGCGTATGTTTTTATCGTCTGTGTGCGGATTGATATGTGAGTGTATGTGTGTGTGTGTGTCTGTGTGTCTGCCTACGCATGTGTGTGTGTGTGTTGCTTTTCATAACCTTTTAAGTAACTGCCATCGGCTTCGTCCACTTATTGCAACAATTCTGATTTTTATTGACGCTCATAAATATTTAAATCAATTTTAAAGTTGAGAAACGCATTTTCTGGTAGATCTGGTATATACCAGAGTTAGTATAAATTAAATTCCAGCTGATATATTTTTGTAAAGACAAAGGTCGACGCTTAAGTAACTATATAATTAGCAGCTCAGAAGCTGCATTAATTACATATGTTTATTTAGGACCCTTAGACCACAGTTAAAAGGAGCGAGTCCTGATCCTGAGTATTCCATTATCCTTTTGTTTATTAAATATGTAACTTAAATAATAAAAATGCTTAGGCATAATAATAATATATAAAATAATTACAGTTAGAATAAATAATATAACATATTTATTAATTTACCGCAGACTTCAAATTAAATCCTAAAAATTCTTTAAGTTAATAACTAAAGTATTTAAAAAAAAATAAAATGATGTGTGAAATAATAAATTCAGTAAAAATATAAAAATTATAATATTAAATAATAAATATTTTAATAATCATAGTTAGACATTTTCTGAGCCCTTCAAAATAATCTGTAGATATTTATAAAATTAAATTAATAAAAATTAATAAATTATATTATGTTTAATATAAATAATTTTTTAATAATAAATTAATAATAAATTCATTAATAATAGTTAAATATGTATTAATAATATAAAAATAATTAAATAAATAAATAATAGAAAATAAAAAAAATAATTATTAACTGTCTGATGCCTTTGGAAAGAAATAAAAATATAAAAAAATAAAAAATCATATTTAATAGTTGCACAGATATTTTAAATATATTAAACAATTTGTATTAATTAATTTTGAATTATGTAAATTTATATAATTATGGCTTTAATTATTATCCGGAACAGAAGTAATTAAAGCCGACGGAAGGAGCTTTGATGTCCTGGTAGTTAATTTAATGACGAGTCCTTATTGAGCCCAGTGCTCACTTCCCCATTGAATTGAATAGTTCAATGGTGCAGGCTTAACTGATGTAAGGATATTTGCTGTGTGAAGATATCCTTTGATTGTGTGCAGATTTCCATGTTTACAGGCGGACCTTCGACAACATGTCTGACACTAGTTACACCTGCCTCTTGATTGGTGAAAGGCTCATTAACCAACGCTGCACACACAAACATACGAATCTAGATGCCTAAATACTACAAACACCCAGAAACGCCCACTCGCCATGAGCCCCGCCAGCCCCCCGCACCACCCGCACCACCCACACCTGAGCTCCCACTCAACTATAGATTCGCCATTCGCGTCAACATAATTGATGAGTTTTGCTTTGGGCAAACCTTAAATGCAAACCAAAGTGTGTCCTGTTCATGTCCTGTGGTTAAGCTGCACACACAAGCACAGAAACTCTTACACACACACACACACACACAGACAGCTTAATGTGTGGGTGTCAGACATCGGTAAATTGGCTTATTTTGTCGACAGTTAAAGTCCCTTGGGTATTTATTGAAATAAACTCGATATAGGAAAACACTTAAGTTGACACAAGGACCAAAGAAATAGTCGGCTGTTTGATAAATGACATAACCGCCCAGACGAACAAAGTGGCCTAAATTTAGAGGCATAAACGGTACATGGAAACAGTTAAATACGTAACTTGTAAATGGCCAAACTAACGGGATATAAACTAGAGCTTCGTGTGCAAATCAAAGGATAGTAGGTCGAGGGATCGGATTCTAGAAACAAAGTCTATTGAATAAAGGACATATAGTCAAGGAGTTCTTGTAAATTGTCATCTGCAGTCATCTACTTGGTATCGCATATGCTTGACAACTGAAGGCCACAAAAGCCACAAAAAGGGTGCAGTTCCTACATCCTGTGATCATATCATAAAAAGGACTCCTTGAAGCAGCAGCTGCATATATTCTGCGCTAGGATCTTTATATTGTTGTTAATCTGCCTGACAGACATTTTTACCTCAATCTACCTTAAATTTCTCAATGCACTTGGATAAATTTTAACCACTGCAAAACTACAGCCTGTGGTGAAATAACTGCATTGACTTAGCCAAGACATGAACCATGCCGTCAATTAACATTTGACATGAAAGCTGAAAGATTTTTTAAGTTCTGGGATTTTTGAAGTCTTTCAAAGTCAAGCCACATTTATGGCACATGCTTTTATGCAATTCAAAACTCAAATTGATATCAAGGATTCAAAGGACTTTTTTTTTCTTATTTCGTTATCAAATACCATCGTCATCCGTCTACTAATCTATTCAAAAGGAGAGACTTCATAAGCTATGGCTTTTCCTCGAGCAGATGGACATAGTCTTTGCAAAATTATCTCAGAAATTGCACAAAGCGAAAATAAGAAGGTTGGAGAAAAGGAAATGCGGAAAAGCGGAAAGGTGGAAAAATGGAAAACTGAGAAACTGAGAAACTGTTTCATATTGTTCTCATTTGCTCGTTTCAGGGACTGGAGAAATGTAAAAAATTTGAAATGAAATCGCATTTTATATTGTCCATAAGGCGATTCGAAGTTTCCACTGGCATCCTTGCTCGCACCTTGACGCACTTTTTGTGAATTGTCAAGGATATGGCGAGTGAATTTTATTAACACTCATAAGTTGTAAAGTGTATGGCGCACGCGGCGAGCAAGGACATCGGACCAACATCCCCGACATCCTTAACATTTGCCAACTTCTCGCTGTCTGTGGTTCTAGATTTTGTAGCGTTTTGTGCGTTGCCCGCACTTCATGTTAAACAGATTTTTATTGCAGTTTTTTATTTGCATTTCTCTTCTGCCGCTCGCCTCCGCTTCGATACCGCCAAACGTTTCTCAGCCCCCTCCCTCCCTCCCTGCGAGCCCCCTGCGTGCCAACTCCTCTGGTCGCCTGCTTCGCTTTGGCGTAGGGAATTTTCTTTGCTGTTCATTTTGATGCCTCGTCTGGCATTCGTTGTTGTTGTTGTTGTTGTTGTTGTTGTTGTTATTGCTGTTGTTGTTGTTTTCTTTTATTATTTAACATTTCATTTCATTTTGTCGCCGAAGGAAATGAAATATTTTTGCATATAAAAAACATTTGACTTCATGCTGTGACAATGTTTTCGCGCTCTTTATGTAGCAGCTTCATTTCTGCACATCTTTTCTCCCACCTCATCATTACACACACACACACACATTTATATATATATTTGATTTTATTTCGCTGTCTTCATTTCCTGCAGGTAATAAAATAACAAGGTAAATATGCAAAAGAGCAAAGAATTAAGAATCTCATGAATAAGAGAGTTAAAGTTTGGGTCCTGGTCTCCAGGATACTTGGCTCTTATCATCATAATAGCATCATCATGATGTGGCATGTGGCATGCACATGGCTGCCACATCCTCATTATGGCATCTCTCGTCATTAATCTTGCTCCTCGGGCCACATCCTTTAATGCTCATCCATGTTTGACCCAACATTACAATTAGTCGAATTCGACAATAAACACTGAGGGGCAGCCTTTAATTTGATAGAAATGTGAGCGAGAGAGAGAGAGAGAGAGCAGGATATGGAAGAAGGGGAGACGACTGAGTGGAAGGACATTGTGTGGCTCAGTCAATGGCAAATTATGCCATTAGATTGTGTCCTGTTCGAAATTTGTCCAATGAACTGTGTTAAATTTGTTGACTAATTGCGTGTGTCCTGTGCCTGCTCCTGACTGGCCAGGACATCGAAAATACAGAGTGTATACAAAAACTGACATGGCATCAATACAAAAAGAAAAACTAATTGGATTCTGAGCCGTGGCACGGCGGAAACTTCAAGAAAATCCACGTAGATTGACACAAATGGAAATTTCCCAAAAGTTTTGAGGAAACGAAAAGGAAATTTCCAAAATTATTTTCCAAAAATTTCCCTCTCATTTTCACTTTCACAATTTGGTTTGGGTTGGGGCTTGGGTTTGATGCATATCCAATTTACTTTCAATGCAATTAATTTGACATAATTGCACAGTGCGCCACAAAATGTTCAGAAAATATCTTTATAATTTATTAAAAACAACAACAACAGCAACAACAACAACAACAATAAATGTAAAAACAAATTATGGAAGATAAACGAATCCGCGAAACTCTGATGAAAATGAAAATTGGTTAAAATTAATGGAATTTTTATTGTTGTGTGTCACAGAGTCGAGGGGCATAATTAAAATGTCAAACGTGGCATAAATCAAGCTTTGGGTTGGTTAGGTTAATGCACTGCTGGTGTCCTGGCATCCAGCTAGCCCGTTATCCTGGCATCCTGCTAGCCTGATAGCCTGCTAGCCTGGTATCCTGTTGTCCCCCTGTCCTGCTAAATTTTTAATTGCATTTTCATTAAAATCAATAAAAGTGCGAAACTTCCGGAAAAACACTCGCTCTCCACAGCTAAAAGTGCACTCCATACTCCCCACTCCTCATCCACCACTCCTCACTTACCACTCACCACTCACCACTCACCACTCCCAGCTTCCCACTCCATATTATTCGCACTCCGCTCGATGGCCAAAAAATGGCACTTCATTTGCTCCTAGAAAGGAACTTTTACAGCCGTCCGCCCAGGTGCGGGTGCTCCTGGAAAATGGCAACTAATGAAAATGCCAGAAGAAGGCTCCAGCTTTTCCAGCCCACCCACCGAGTCCTCCAAATGGAAATTAGATTGCCCGGACGCCAGTTTTCCCAGACAAAACTTGATACAAGTAACTCGTTTTTCATAGTTTTTCAGCTCCCGCTTCCCGCTGCTCGTTTTTCATTTTCAGTTTTCAGTTTTAGTTTCATTCGAAATTTTTTTTTAATTTTTTTATTTTTATTCTATTTTTTTTTTCAAATTTTTTAACTACTGTCCGCTGGGGTAACAAAAAGCGGAGAAGAACTTCAATTGCCAACGTAACTAGTTCAAGTTGCTTACAGTAATTATAAATTTACCTAAGGAATTACGCAAACTCGTTGAGTGCAGCTGCCGGAGACCCGGCCAGGCCGGAGGAGACAGGAGCTGGTACCAGGTGGCGTCCACAAACTTCCGACAGCGCCGAGAGCCTTCCGAGCACAGAAAGTAGAAAGTGCGGATGGCACAAGGTGCAGCCTAGAGGATTGGGGATAGGGGACAGGAGACAGGATAAAGAGGGTGTCGGGAGTGAAGAGTAGTGCGGGGCGGGGGGTACCGGGAGTAACGAGGGTGACTAGGGTAAAGGGCAAAGTGCAACTAGTCGCAGTCAAGTTGCTGGCAAGTACCTTGCCAGAAGGAACAAGTAATAATATTATTGATAGATTAGAGTGGGTCGATGTGTTCCTTTGGTCTTGGCTCATCCTTTCGACAGGAGCTGCTGAGTGGTAAACAAACAGTTTGAAGTTCAGTTATGGCTCCAGCCTCAAACACAGAGGCCTCTTCCAAGCTGAGTGCTTAAGATGATGCACCAAGAAAAGCACAAGCAGAAGTTCACATATGCATTTCATTGAAGGACCTTAGTCGGTTAATAGGAAACTTCATTAAGTCCTTTGGCTGACATGGCACGCTGCATGCTTGCAAAGACCTTTTTCTTGCCATCCTTTTGACGTTCTCGCTTACAGATCTTAAACTCAAATCGTCTGAGCCGAAAGCCTCTTGCGGCAATTCCAAATTTCCAAATATCCTGCCTGGCATTACCTTAACTAAGACTCGGCTAAAGTCCTGGCACTGGTGTTGCTCTAGGGATTTGCCATGGTATTAGCACCTTTCACTTCCGTGCGGCCTTCTTTGAGTTGTTTTCTTTCTATTTTTTTTTTTTTTGTGTTTTTTCTTTCTCCTCACCGGGTCCTCTTTCCTCCACGTTGCAGGCGCAGGACTACTTTCATCTATCGATTTGCAAAAAATGGAAGTAACGAAAACCTCTAACCCTTTGCTATTTTGGCTTTGAGTTCGTGCTTTAAATGGAATTCGGGCTCCCTTTGTATTGGCTCCGGCATCCAGGACTCATTCACAAGGAACTCAACTTAGCAACTATTTCGACGCATTGTTCAAGGATATTGAGTAAGGAGGGCTAAGTGCATTGAATAACTATTTGATGGCTCCTTAAACGATGTTTAAAACTATTCACTGAGTGATATTTAAATTGGAGTTGCATAGGTTACACATTCAACTAGTCTAAGGCACGAAGTGGAGTGTCTGGAAGATCCTTGCTAGGACAGGAACACACATTTATTCAACTTTTAAAGAAAATTAGGTCTAACTTTATTAGAAACTTATTTGTCCTCGATATTTTATTACTTTTCAGCCACAATAGCTTTCAGCTTAATCTTTATCTTTGTCGCCACCTCTTAAATAAGATCCTAGCTAGGACGGAAGCACATTTTTATTCAACTTTCAATAAATGAAAGCTCCAATTTAGTCACACACTTATTTCACGGATTTATTCAATCACTTTTAAGTTTCAATAGATTTTAGTTAGTCGCCTAACTTGTCCTCATCCCAAGGGTTTATCCTTGTCGCAACCACTTAAATAAGATCCTAGCTAGGACAGTAAGTAGCTTCCCAGCTAAAGAAGCTTTCATTTAATCACAAACTTAATTATCGTCAATATTTAAACACATTTTTAGTTAGGATAGTTTCTAAGTAGCTTTTATTTAAATCTTTCTCTTTATTTGTATCCTTATCTTCATCATTATCCTTATCATTGTCCCAACCGATTAATAGTTATTTAGTAACCGACTGCTTCACAAAGTGCTGCTCATTTTAGTCATTACTCCTGGCAATAATTTGCCTGTCTTCGTCTTCGTGGAGGAACTTCATCCAAGTTTTGTGCGAACTTCAGATGAACATGGCGAAGAGATGTGAGGGAGGGGAAGGACTCGTGTTCCTCGCAAGTTTTGTAAATTACAATCACTTAGAACACTTTTAGTAGACATTATGCACTCATTTTAGACTTCCGTCTAATTTACATGCTATTTAAATTATGTTGGCTGCCAGGACCTGTGAAAGCGGCACGACCAATATGGAGCAGCTTTATCAAAATGCCTTCCCTGTCCTTCGTCCTAGTTTCCTGTTCCCTGTACCCTGCTCCTTGGTCCCCAGTTGAGAGCCCGCTGGTTGCACAGCGTTGGTTGTTGGTCGTTGGTCCTTGGTCCTTGGTCCTTGGTTGGCTTTGTACAGAATTGCTGGTCGTATTTGGAGTTCTTTCTGTTGAAACTTGCAGCATCTGCTGCTCCTGCCGCTGCTGCTGCAGTTGCTGCCACTACCGCTACTTTGTACCAACTTTTGTGGGGAATGGATTGGAGCAACACCGTGGCGGCAGGACTTTAGCTCCTCTTCTTTTGGCACTCCTCCTTCTTTCCAGGGGCTAAGCAGCACGGGATGCAACTGCATAAAATTTCGCCAATATAATTTTAAAGAGGAGGCCACGGCAAGTGGCTTCCTGTTCTGTCCTGTCCTGTCCTGCCCCGTCCTATCCCATCCAGTGGCTCTATCTGTCTGTAAGCTTCAGCAATAAAAATGAATTAAATGCAATGAAGCAGCAGCAGCGCTGCTCTTCCTGCTGCTGATCCGCATCTCGAGCAGCCCCACCAGTCCTTACAGCCCCACCAGCCCTGCTGCTAAGTCCTTCAGTCGTTCTGCTGCCAGCGCCACTGCTCACATTCCTGCCGGCGCTTTGGGTGCGCGCAAATTGTTGCAACAAAGTAGAATGCGGAATGTGGACGCCGCCGTAACCAGCAACTGGTGTCAGTTATTGTTGGAATAGCTCAGGTTGAAGCTAAGTATAAAGTACGAACAGCATACACGCTCACACACAGACACACACATATACAGGCAGTCACTCTCACCTTTCCACTTTCTCTGTTGCATCGCCGCCTGCTGCATTTAATGCCAATTTGTAGTCGTGGGTGTCTGCCTCATGCAAATTTGTGGCTTATAGTTTATCAAGCCCAACGCCCACTCCTTTTGCCCGTAACCCAACACCATCATCGCTGCCAGCTCCTTGCACAGGTATGTGCGATGCGTAAACTTGTATAAACTGCGTACGTCCGTGCGCCTCAGAAGGAAACAGTGGAATGGTGGAGCGGGCGAGCGGGGGAGCGGGGGAGCGGAGGAGTGGGGGCGGGGACGTGGCCAGGGAATTGCTGCCTTTGTTGCGGCTTTATTGCTTTTAAGCTGCCAAGCGCCTCGAGCTGCATTTTTGCCTAGGTTAAGTGAAATGAAGTTGTTTAAGGACTAACCGAACGAGGAGTGACTTAAACAAGTTTTTATATTCCTCTCCCCAGGATACTGTGCGTATATTGATTACACCGGTTAGCAAGTCAAGTTATAGTTTATAGCAAATAAATTGCTCTAAAAGCACCTGCTGATCCCTGAAAAAATCAAAGCTAATTTTAATTTCAATAAATTTAATAAATCATAACATCAGCGGCAAGCGAAAAAAAAGAAAATCAATTAAAAAAGCCAAACATATTTTTGCCAGTTCTATTTATTATTACCTTAAAAAATTACATTTTTTTAAATCTCAACTTGTCTCTTTTATTTTGAAGATTTAAGTAAATTAATTTCTTCACAATTTAAAATAAATTTTAATATATATTAAAGTTTTTTAATATATTTATTTTTTGCTGTTATGCAAATGATACATTTGTTAATTTCACTCTGCCAAAGGCAAGCATAAAAACCGACAACAAGTTTTAACTGCAAATCGAAATCAATTGCAGGCAAACATTTTAATTAAACTTATTGTTTAAGGCTAAAGTGATGATAAAATTCGGAATGTAAAACAGAATGCACCATGTAAACTACAACGCTGATGCACTGAAAGATACCCTGTACCGCCTTCTCTTTCATTTTTATATTGCTTTTCATACTGTGTCCCAAGACGCCGTCTTCTTCGATCTGCCGACTGTGGATACCCAGCGTCTGTGACTGATTGTTATCTTCAATGCTGTTGTTATTTCTTTTTCTGACGCAGCCGAGCTTAACCATTAAGCTTGTTGTTTTTGTAAATGCACGCAGTTTGTTTTGCTACGGCTGTACTTTGCTACCTGCGCGCATTTCTTTGCTAAAGTTCACATCTTGCAATTTTTAAAATTTCTAAAGATAAGAGCTAATGGTAAACTTGAGTGAGTGAATACTGATGAGTGAATACTGAGTGTGTGTTTATAAGTGTTTTTCTCATGCGCTGAGTCTAACAATCACCAACACACAAGCTTCCATTGAGTCTAAGAGCTGTTGACATGGCAGAACAAATAAAGCTGCTGAATTGTATGTAATCTCTTCGTTTGTAACAGATTCTTATCTTCGTTGCTATTGTTGTTCTCTCTGATGAAGCCGGTCTTTACCGTTATGCTTGTCGTCTATGTAAATGCACACAGCTTGTTGTTGTTATGGCTGCACTTCGCTACCCGCGCATATTTCTTTGTTGTTGCTTATTTGTTATTGCAATTTACTAAAATTCCTAAGATAAGAACTGATGTCATAACTTGTTGGTAAATTTAAATGATATATGTAATACTGAGCGACCGATCAGCGAGCTACCCGCGCACATTTCTTTGTTATTGTATATTTTTTTTTGCAGCTTACAAAACTTTTAAGATAAGAGCTGTTTGCATTTCTTGTTGGTTAAATTTTAAATTAATTGAACGAGCAGCCCTTAGCGCAGTCAATTATTTAGACACTCAATATATTAAGTTCCCTGATCTGGTATTAATTTATATAAATATATTCTATAAACAGTTTTCTCATGCGCTGAGTGCAGCAAACTTCTATAGATTAACTTTCATTAAGCTTAAAAACTGTTGGCTTGACAAAACGAACAAAGCGCCTGATTTGTAATGTAATTTCTGCTGCCTTTGTTGATCTGCCGACTTTGGGCATACGAAACGTCTGTGAATGATTGTTATCTTCGATGCTGTGGTTGTTGTTTGTGCTGTTTTTGTAATAGTTGTATTTTGCTATTCGCACATGCATATGTTATTGTTATTATTTATTTGTTGCAACTAACTAAATTTCTTAAGATAAGAACTATTTGCGTTTATCGTTGGTAAATTTGTGTAAATAAGTAATGAGTGAGCGGTCAGTTATCCGATTCATTTTACTACTTGGACACCCAATAAGATAATTACCCTGATTTGCAATTATTATATATTTAAATACTCTATTAGTACATAGTGTTCTCATGCGCTGGGTCCAAAAATCACCCACACATGCATAAGCTTCCATTGACTGTGGACTTGCGAAAACGTCTGTGACTGATTCTTATCTTTGTTGCTGTTGTTATTCTTTCAGACGAAACCGGTCTTCACCGTTATACTTGTCGTCTATGTAAATGCACACAGCTTGTTGTTGTTATAGCTGCACTTCGCTACCCGCGCATATTTCTTTGTTGTTGCTTATTTGTTATTGCAATTTACTAAAATTCCTAAGATAAGAACTGATGTCATAACTTGTTGGTAAATTTAAATGATATATGTAATACTGAGCGACCGATCAGCGAGCTACCCGCGCACATTTCTTTGTTATTGTATATTTTTTTTTGCAGCTTACAAAACTTTTAAGATAAGAGCTGTTTGCATTTCTTGTTGGTTAAATTTTAAATTAATTGAACGAGCAGCTCTTAGCGCAGTCAATTATTTAGACACTCAATATATTAAGTTCCCTGATCTGGTATTAATTTATATAAATATATTCTATAAACAGTTTTCTCATGCGCTGAGTGCAGCAAACTTCTATAGATTAACTTTCATTAAGCTTAAGAACTGTTGGCTTGGCAAAACGAACAAAGCGCCTGATTTGTAATGTAATTTCTGCTGCCTTTGTTGATCTGCCGACTTTGGGCATACGAAACGTCTGTGAATGATTGTTATCTTCGATGCTGTGGTTGTTGTCTGTGCTGTTTTTGTAATAGTTGTATTTTGCTATTCGCACATGCATATGTCGTTGTTATTATTTATTTTTTGCAACTAACTAAATTTCTTAAGATAAGAACTATTCGCGTTTATCGTTGGTAAATTTGTGTAAATAAGTAATGAGTGAGCGGTCAGTTATCCGATTCATTTTACTACTTGGACACCCAATAAAATAATTACCCTGATTTGCTATTATTATATATTTAAATACTCTATTAGTAGTTTTCTCATGCGCTGGGTCCAAAAATCACTCACACATGCATAAGCTTCCATTGACTGTGGACTTGCGAAAACGTCTGTCACTGATTGTTATCTTTGTTGCTGTCGTTATTCTTTCAGACGAAACCGGTCTTTACCGTTATACTCGTCTTCTATGTAAATGCACACAGCTTGTTGTTGTTATAGCTGCACTTCGCTACCCGCGCATATTTCTTTGTTGTTGCTTATTTGTTATTGCAATTTACTAAAATTCCTAAGATAAGAACTGATGTCATAACTTGTTGGTAAATTTAAATGATATATGTAATACTGAGCGACCGATCAGCGAGCTACCCGCGCACATTTCTTTGTTATTGTATATTTTTTTTTGCAGCTTACAAAACTTTTAAGATAAGAGCTGTTTGCATTTCTTGTTGGTTAAATTTTAAATTAATTGAACGAGCAGCCCTTAGCGCAGTCAATTATTTAGACACTCAATATATTAAGTTCCCTGATCTGGTATTAATTTATATAAATATATTCTATAAACAGTTTTCTCATGCGCTGAGTGCAGCAAACTTCTATAGATTAACTTTCATTAAGCTTAAAAACTGTTGGCTTGACAAAACGAACAAAGCGCCTGATTTGTAATGTAATTTCTGCTGCCTTTGTTGATCTGCCGACTTTGGGCATACGAAACGTCTGTTAATGATTGTTATCTTCGATGCTGTGGTTGTTGTTTGTGCTGTTTTTGTAATAGTTGTATTTTGCTATTCGCACATGCATATGTTATTGTTATTATTTATTTTTTGCAACTGACTAAATTTCTTAAGATAAGAACTATTTGCGTTTATCGTTGGTAAATTTGTGTAAATAAGTAATGAGTGAGCGATTAGTTATCCGATTCATTTTACTACTTGGACACCCAATAAAATAATTACCCTGATTTGCTATTATTATATATTTAATTACTCTATTAGTACATAGTTTTCTCATGCGCTGGGTCCAAAAATCACTCACACATGCATAAGCTTCCATTGACTGTGGACTTGCGAAATCGTCTGTGACTGATTCTTATCTTTGTTGCTGTCGTTATTCTTTCAGACGAAACCGGTCTTTACCGTTATACTCGTCTTCTATGTAAATGCACACAGCTTGTTGTTGTTATGGCTGCACTTCGCTACCCGCGCATATTTCTTTGTTGTTGCTTATTTGTTATTGCAATTTACTAAAATTCCTAAGATAAGAACTGATGTCATAACTTGTTGGTAAATTTAAATGATATACATACACTAGTCAGAAAAAGTATGCGTACAAACTCAATGCAAGACTTTGATTGACTAAAAACAATACTTATGTTTATATTATTTTGAAAAAAATATTTTTTTATGAAAAACACATTTATTGTTAATCATTCTAGAAGGTTTTCTTTTTAATAAGAGCTACGTATATTTTTTTAAAATTAAAAAACTAAAAATACGACCAATTTTGGCGCAGAAAAAGTATGCGTACAAGCTAGGAAAACAACAAAAAAAGCACTTATTTATAAAAAAAAACGTTAAATCTGATATGAAGTTGGATACCCCTTCCTTTTTATAGTTTCAAATAATCGTTTTGGCATTGATTTGACCAATTTTTGGGTCACGCCAGGCGAAATTTGCAACCACTCCTCCATGATCACCTCCTTCAACATATCCTTGGATGTAATAGACCACAGACGAATCCTTCGCTCTAGAAAATCCCAAGGATGCTCTATTGGGTTAAAATCTGGCGACTGGGGTGGTGAGTGTGTTGGTTTTTTGTATTGTACAACAACCAAAGCTTGATATTGTGGGCTGTGTGCTTCGGGTCATTGTCCTATTGGAACCAAAAGTCTTCGGCGAGTCCTAATTTTCCTGCACTTTCGTGCAAATTGTTTTTAAATATGTTCAAGTAAGCCTTGATGTCCATTGTGGATTCAATAAATACAAGGTTACCCACACCATTTGCCGCCATACAACCCCAAACCATCACACCGCCACCACCGTGCTTAATAGTTGGAGCCAGATTTTGTACATCAAGGGCTGTACCACTCTTACGCCACACTAATTTACGTCCTTTAATGCCAAAAATGCAAAATTGGCTTCCATCACTAAAAATGACTTTATTCCAGAAATCTGAAGGCACTTCACTGAATTTTTTGGCAAAGTCCATTCGCTTCACTTTATTAATTTTTTTTGGGGGGGCTTTTTCCGTGCAACACGTGCATGTAACCCCTTCTTTGTCAAGATTTTGCGGATTGTGTCATTATGTAGATCCTTATTAAACTTTTCTTTTATATCCTGACCAATCTTTGAAGCTGTTATTTCGGGTTTTCGTCTTACTGTCTTTAAAATGTCCCTCTTCTCCCGATCAGTGAGAATAGATGGCCTCCCAGTGCGTGGCTTAGAGTTGACAGAGCCAGTCAAATTGCCAGATGTCGCCAGATTTTAACCCAATAGAGCATCCTTGGGATTTTCTAGAGCGAAGGATTCGTCTGTGGTCTATTACATCCAAGGATATGTTGAAGGAGGTGATCATGGAGGAGTGGTTGCAAATTTCGCCTGGCGTGACCCAAAAATTGGTCAAATCAATGCCAAAACGATTATTTGAAACTATAAAAAGGAAGGGGTATCCAACTTCATATCAGATTTAACGTTTTTTTTTATAAATAAGTGCTTTTTTTGTTGTTTTCCTAGCTTGTACGCATACTTTTTCTGCGCCAAAATTGGTCGTATTTTTAGTTTTTTAATTTTAAAAAAATATACGTAGCTCTTATTAAAAAGAAAACCTTCTAGAATGATTAACAATAAATGTGTTTTTCATAAAAAAATATTTTTTTCAAAATAATATAAACATAAGTATTGTTTTTAGTCAATCAAAGTCTTGCATTGAGTTTGTACGCATACTTTTTCTGACTAGTGTATGTAATACTGAGCGACCGATCAGCGAGCTACCCGCGCACATTTCTTTGTTATTGTATATTTTTTTTTGCAGCTTACAAAACTTTTAAGATAAGAGCTGTTTGCATTTCTTGTTGGTTAAATTTTAAATTAATTGAACGAGCAGCTCTTAGCGCAGTCAATTATTTAGACACTCAATATATTAAGTTCCCTGATCTGGTATTAATTTATATAAATATATTCTATAAACAGTTTTCTCATGCGCTGAGTGCAGCAAACTTCTATAGATTAACTTTCATTAAGCTTAAAAACTGTTGGCTTGACAAAACGAACAAAGCGCCTGATTTGTAATGTAATTTCTGCTGCCTTTGTTGATCTGCCGACTTTGGGCATACGAAACGTCTGTTAATGATTGTTATCTTCGATGCTGTGGTTGTTGTTTGTGCTGTTTTTGTAATAGTTGTATTTTGCTATTCGCACATGCATATGTTATTGTTATTATTTATTTGTTGCAACTAACTAAATTTCTTAAGATAAGAACTATTTGCGTTTATCGTTGGTAAATTTGTGTAAATAAGTAATGAGTGAGCGGTCAGTTATCCGATTCATTTTACTACTTGGACACCCAATAAGATAATTACCCTGATTTGCAATTATTATATATTTAAATACTCTATTAGTACATAGTGTTCTCATGCGCTGGGTCCAAAAATCACCCACACATGCATAAGCTTCCATTGACTGTGGACTTGCGAAAACGTCTGTGACTGATTCTTATCTTTGTTGCTGTTGTTATTCTTTCAGACGAAACCGGTCTTCACCGTTATACTTGTCGTCTATGTAAATGCACACAGCTTGTTGTTGTTATAGCTGCACTTCGCTACCCGCGCATATTTCTTTGTTGTTGCTTATTTGTTATTGCAATTTACTAAAATTCCTAAGATAAGAACTGATGTCATAACTTGTTGGTAAATTTAAATGATATATGTAATACTGAGCGACCGATCAGCGAGCTACCCGCGCACATTTCTTTGTTATTGTATATTTTTTTTTGCAGCTTACAAAACTTTTAAGATAAGAGCTGTTTGCATTTCTTGTTGGTTAAATTTTAAATTAATTGAACGAGCAGCTCTTAGCGCAGTCAATTATTTAGACACTCAATATATTAAGTTCCCTGATCTGGTATTAATTTATATAAATATATTCTATAAACAGTTTTCTCATGCGCTGAGTGCAGCAAACTTCTATAGATTAACTTTCATTAAGCTTAAAAACTGTTGGCTTGGCAAAACGAACAAAGCGCCTGATTTGTAATGTAATTTCTGCTGCCTTTGTTGATCTGCCGACTTTGGGCATACGAAACGTCTGTGAATGATTGTTATCTTCGATGCTGTGGTTGTTGTCTGTGCTGTTTTTGTAATAGTTGTATTTTGCTATTCGCACATGCATATGTCGTTGTTATTATTTATTTTTTGCAACTAACTAAATTTCTTAAGATAAGAACTATTCGCGTTTATCGTTGGTAAATTTGTGTAAATAAGTAATGAGTGAGCGGTCAGTTATCCGATTCATTTTACTACTTGGACACCCAATAAAATAATTACCCTGATTTGCTATTATTATATATTTAAATACTCTATTAGTAGTTTTCTCATGCGCTGGGTCCAAAAATCACTCACACATGCATAAGCTTCCATTGACTGTGGACTTGCGAAAACGTCTGTCACTGATTGTTATCTTTGTTGCTGTCGTTATTCTTTCAGACGAAACCGGTCTTTACCGTTATACTCGTCTTCTATGTAAATGCACACAGCTTGTTGTTGTTATAGCTGCACTTCGCTACCCGCGCATATTTCTTTGTTGTTGCTTATTTGTTATTGCAATTTACTAAAATTCCTAAGATAAGAACTGATGTCATAACTTGTTGGTAAATTTAAATGATATATGTAATACTGAGCGACCGATCAGCGAGCTACCCGCGCACATTTCTTTGTTATTGTATATTTTTTTTTGCAGCTTACAAAACTTTTAAGATAAGAGCTGTTTGCATTTCTTGTTGGTTAAATTTTAAATTAATTGAACGAGCAGCCCTTAGCGCAGTCAATTATTTAGACACTCAATATATTAAGTTCCCTGATCTGGTATTAATTTATATAAATATATTCTATAAACAGTTTTCTCATGCGCTGAGTGCAGCAAACTTCTATAGATTAACTTTCATTAAGCTTAAAAACTGTTGGCTTGACAAAACGAACAAAGCGCCTGATTTGTAATGTAATTTCTGCTGCCTTTGTTGATCTGCCGACTTTGGGCATACGAAACGTCTGTTAATGATTGTTATCTTCGATGCTGTGGTTGTTGTTTGTGCTGTTTTTGTAATAGTTGTATTTTGCTATTCGCACATGCATATGTTATTGTTATTATTTATTTTTTGCAACTGACTAAATTTCTTAAGATAAGAACTATTTGCGTTTATCGTTGGTAAATTTGTGTAAATAAGTAATGAGTGAGCGATTAGTTATCCGATTCATTTTACTACTTGGACACCCAATAAAATAATTACCCTGATTTGCTATTATTATATATTTAATTACTCTATTAGTACATAGTTTTCTCATGCGCTGGGTCCAAAAATCACTCACACATGCATAAGCTTCCATTGACTGTGGACTTGCGAAATCGTCTGTGACTGATTCTTATCTTTGTTGCTGTCGTTATTCTTTCAGACGAAACCGGTCTTTACCGTTATACTCGTCTTCTATGTAAATGCACACAGCTTGTTGTTGTTATAGCTGCACTTCGCTACCCGCGCATATTTCTTTGTTGTTGCTTATTTGTTATTGCAATTTACTAAAATTCCTAAGATAAGAACTGATGTCATAACTTGTTGGTAAATTTAAATGATGTATGTAATACTGAGCGACCGATCAGCGAGCTACCCGCGCACATTTCTTTGTTATTGTATATTTTTTTTTGCAGCTTACAAAACTTTTAAGATAAGAGCTGTTTGCATTTCTTGTTGGTTAAATTTTAAATTAATTGAACGAGCAGCCCTTAGCGCAGTCAATTATTTAGACACTCAATATATTAAGTTCCCTGATCTGGTATTAATTTATATAAATATATTCTATAAACAGTTTTCTCATGCGCTGAGTGCAGCAAACTTCTATAGATTAACTTTCATTAAGCTTAAAAACTGTTGGCTTGGCAAAACGAACAAAGCGCCTGATTTGTAATGTAATTTCTGCTGCCTTTGTTGATCTGCCGGCTTTGGACATACAAAACGTCTTTGAATGATTGTTATCTTCTTTGCTGTGGTTGTTGTTTGTGCTATTTTTGTTATAGTTGTATTTTGCTACCTGCACATACATATACATATGTATATGTCTTTGTTATAGTTAATTTTTTGCAATTAACTAAATTTCTTAAGATAAGAACTATTTGAGTTTATCGTTGGTAAATTTGTTAGCCAGTTAACTGTTTCAGTTTACTACTTGGACACTCAATAAAATAAATAACCTTATTTGCTGCTATTATGCATTTAAATATTCTATTAGTAGTTTTCTTATACGCTGTGTCTAAATATCACCCACACATACATAAGCATCTATTGACTGTGGACTTGCGAAAACGTCTGTCACTGATTGTTATCTTTGTGGCTGTTGTTGTTCTTCAGGTGAAACCGGTCTTTACCGTTATGCTTGTCTTCTATGTAAATGCACACAGCTTGTTGTTGTTATGGCTGCACTTCGCTACCCGCGCATATTTCTTTGTTGTATTTGTTTTTGCAATTTACTAAATTTCTCAAGATAAGAACTGAGTGTATAATATGTTGCTAATTTTAATTTGCCATTATTATACTTAAAAATATTTTATTTTCCAATGCCCTGTGCCAAAATGATAATGTCTATGATTGGTTGCTGCTTGCAATGCTGTTGTCATTTGCTGTATTTGTTGGTGTTGTACTTTTTTGTGTTGCTGTAATTTCTACTGTGTTGTTGTTCTTGTTGCTGTTGTTGGCTGCTACTCCATATTCATTGCTTTCGCTCATGTACAGCCTGAACACGTCTTGCAATGTTTAAATAATATTTGCATATTCAAAGGTTTTTGTTTTCTTCTTTTTCTTCTGATCTGATTCAACCGTTTGGTTTGCTTTGTTAACGACTCCTCGTAGCTGACTTTTGCAATGACTGTACTTTGCTCCCTGCGCGAAACAAGATTTTATATTTTTTGCCATTAAAGTCTTAAAAATATTTTAAAAAAATTTCTCGTTTTTAGTTTTGGATATTATTTTTTTTTATTTTTAATGAGAAGTTTATTGTAAATACATTTTAAATATAATTTCCTATCTTTTTCTTTCTCATTGTTTTTTGCCCTACTTTGTGTGTTTTTCCTAAATGTATAAAAAAATTGAAAGTAGCTACAGAATTTAAGTACATGCCGGGGACCCCATGGGCCAGCCGGGGAATACCCAAAATTCTATCAGTTTAAAAAGAACTTTCTTACTTAGCAAAAGTGCGTCCCACATGGCATATGAAAGTTGGCAGCTCGGCACATCGCCGGTTGAAAAGTGAAATAAAAGGCATGTGGATGGCAGGCGGGGGATTTATTCCCTTCAGTGTTGTTGTTGCTGTTGTTGTTGTACTTTTCTTTTGTATTTGCTTTTGTTTTTGTGTTTGGTTTGCTTTTGTTGTTGGTGTTTATGTTGAGCTAAAGAGAAAATGCAAAATTGCACAGACAGAAATGCAAGTTTTGCGCTGATGTTGTTGTTATCGTCGTTGTAACAGTTGTTCTTCTTGCTATTGTTGTTCTTGTTCTTCTTGTTGTTGTTGCTGTTGCTGTTGCTGTGACGTTTTTTAAGGGAATCTCTTAGGCGTGCGCGTGGGCAAATCAAAGCCAATATTGAAGTAACTACGGAAAGTGAACGAATCGGAACTTCGCACAGTGAAAGCAGCGAAAATAATAGTGAAAATAACGAAAGCAAAAGCAAAAGCAAAAGCACAACAGGCTTCTGCCAGTTGTTATCCTGTTTGTCCTTGTATCGTGTGGCGAGACACTGGCAGAACGTGAGGCAGTTCCGTTAGCTCCAGCGCTTCAGAGCACTTCACTTTCATGCTGCGCCTTTCTCCCATTCACCCATTCTCCCATTCCCCCATTCTCCCATTCTGTTCGGTCTCTTTACTCCTTACCATTATTTCTGCATGCCTTATGCATGCCGCATTTGCGAGCTTCCTCCCCCACCCCCAGTACCGCGCGTCTTGCGGGAATCCCCACATTCTGTTGGCTAACATCTCTTCAACTGGCTTGTATTGTGTATTGTGTATTGTCTTGTTGCTGTTGCTTTTCTTCTTGCTGTTGTTGTTGTTGCTGCTGCTGCTGCTGCTGTTAGCAGCTATTTGTTTGATTGTGGAAATATTTGCATACCAGTGTAGTTTTTATTGGCACAACGTTGACACTGATAAGTCTCCCCCAGGACGCCGCTTTAGAGTTTTTCAACTCTCTTTCTATTTATTTCATTCCTTCTTCCATCTTCCTTTTACCTTCTGCTCTTCAGCTTCGCTTGGCACTGAGGGGCACAGATCGAATGAAGAGAAAGCAAAAAACAACACACTTGAATATTAATTAACGCTTTAGGTTTCTTCTTCTTCTTCTTCCTGTTGTTGTTGCTGTTTTTTTGCATAGTGTCCTTTGCACAACATAGGAAAAAAGGACGAAAAAAAAAATACAGGATAGAAATACACACAAGAGGCAGCTGAAAGTTTTTGCCGTTATTTCTACTTCAATTGCCCCTTGGCTCCTTTCATTCGATTTGCATAGTAAGGATTCAGCCTGAACTTGACCGCTGCAAACAAAAGTGCTTTAAAATATGTTCCAAGGATATAGGATGGGATTAAAAAAAAGGATATATATATATAAAATATATACTGAGTTTTTAGCTGTGCATTGGACAAACAAAATCTCATTTGTACCCTGAATGAAAACGCATCCTGCAAGTCAGAAACAAACATTGAAATCGAATCGCAATCCTTGTCTGCCGCCCGACATCTCGATAATAGACAAAATGGCGAAATGCACACAATGGCAAAAAAATGCGAATCCTTGGCCAAAAAAAAAAAGGTGTTCAAAACAACTGAGTGCCAGTGACGTTGTTGCTATGCATGCGAAATGAAATTGGAAACACAAAAAGGACACACACACACACACAGAGAGAGAGAGTGGGAAAGGGGGGGTGGCATAGGCAGAGGGAGATGTGTACACAGATGGAGATGCACATAGATGTCTCAAAAAGGCAACGATTTGGCACTCTGTCCATTCATTAGTCGGCATTCACTCAAGCATCACATTCCCCCACGCCCCTTTGCGTCCGCAACGCAGCTTCTCCAATGTCAGCGCATATTTTGCGGCATAACAAAGGTAACCAACGGACCACAGGCAGCAGGCAACAGGCAACTGGCAACAATGGGGGCAAAACAGGTACAGTGACAGCAACCGAAGGAGCAGCAGTCGAGGCATCCACAGGAGCAGAGACAGGGACATCAGGAGGAACATGAGTAGTGGCAGGAGGGGAGGCAACAGGGGGAATGTCCAGAGCTGCAGGAACAGAGACAGAAGCAAAGACAGACAAAGGCATCAAGGAGAGCAGCGAGAGGGATATCAGAAGGAGCATCAGAAGCAGGAGTCGCATTCGAAGGACATGCTCGCCATTGCCATGCCCAAAAGACATCCCAATATTTGGTTACATTTGCGGCCGAGTTGTTGGTAAAATTGTGAGGTTCAAATGAAAATCATTTTCCAGCCCCCAGCCCCCAGCCCCCAGCAACCACCCCCAACCCCCACTCAAGGTGTGGGGATGTGTTTAATAAAATATTTATTTAACACGAAAAACAGGTGCGAAATTTCAAATGTGCGTCGCGTGCACAGCCGAAGGACCAATTTTATTTTTTTATTTTTATTTTTTTATTTTTTTTTTTTTTGTTTTTTGTTATTTATTTATTTTTATTTGCCGCAATTTTGATGCTGCAGTCTGTCGCCTTATTTTAAATTTCCAGGAGCCAGCGAACAGTTATTTGTGCTGTTGCCTGCACGCCTCCTCCCCCCTTTTAATATTCTCTTTGTACTTCCTCCTCACGGCTTTTCATATGTCCTTCGAGCGCGCGCTCATAAGTATGCAATGATTTTTGCTACTTCATTAGCAGGCAGCTTGTGCGTATGCCACCCGTGTATCTGTGTGTGTGTGTGTGTGGCCGTAAGTGTGCGTGCGTGTGTGTCCTGGGCTGGGGGAGTTCCAGGAAGAAAGGATGTAAGCATGTGGCAGATTGTAAGCGTGTGCGTGCTTATCATTGACAAGTTGCCTTTTATTGCGCTTGTTGTTGGAATTTTCATAAAATTCTTGAGGTTTTTTTGGGCAAATTAAATTAGAAATTGTTTTTAAAGTTCGCAATGAGTTCAAAGAAAAAGTAAGCAAGAATTTGCAACCCAATTTCGATTGAAATCTCTTGCCCCCTCCCACTCCCCCTTCCCCCACCAGTGAAAGTACCTTGAAGCGTGAGCCAAATGTCGCATTTCATTCAACAAGCTTTTCCTTTCGGCATGTCTCGAGCTGTCCACCTCCTTGGCGTTGCATGCGGCAGCCCCAAATTTGTTTATTTCCCTGCACACACACACACACACATGCACATGCACATGCACACACAGACACACATCCAACTACTTCACTTACATGGCTCTGCTTCCGCTTCATGCCAGACGTTGCCAAGGAAAAGGACTGAAAGCAAGGGAATGTCCTGCCCCAACGTGTAGATTTGCTGTTTGTCTTTGATTTTGATTTATGTTGCAGTAAACAGCAGTAGTGGCAGCAGTGGCAGTGGCAGCAGCAGTGGCAGTGGCAGCGGCAGCGGCAGCAGCAGTGGCAGCGGCAGTGGCAGCGACAGAAGCAGCGGCAGTGGCAGTGGCAGCGACAGCAGAAATGGCAGCGGCAGCAGCGGTTGCTTCGTAGCGACCTCATTTGATACTTTGTCGCATCATTTCACCACACACACACACACTCACACACACACACACACACAGAGAGAGGAAGAGTGTGTCTGCCAGACTACGGGGTGAGATTGAGTCCAACTACAAGCCATGTCTCCAACTCCGCGCTAAGTCGGCAAACCGCGATCCTTTCAACCCTCCGACCAGACAGCAACACAGGCAACGCAGCCCCCAACGCTGCCCCCAAACCTGCCCCCAACTCTGCCCCCAACGCACGGCGTGTAGTTCATGTTTTTATTTAAACTTTTTGTGATTTTTTAGTTGCTTTTGTTACTGGCTTTTCATGGGTCTGTGATTTTGTGCTGCCTTCCCCCCCAACCCCCAACCCGCAACCCGAAACCCGCAACCCGCACTACCCACCCCCCTCTCACACATAATTGTGGTGCTTGCCCCACGGAGCGGCAAGTGTGAGTGAAACTTGCCGCATTCACATTCTGAGTGTTTACGCCTTATAAAACGCAACATTTTCAGCCAAGGCAGCGACAATGCCACCAGCGTGAGGGGGATGGGGAGGTGGAGGGGGAGTGGCAGCGACATTAGAATCGCTGCCAGGCTGGCATTTGGCAGCGGGACAAGCTTCCCATTACCCGTTCCCCCGTTACCCCCGTTACCCATTTCCCCCTACCCAACATCCCCCACTCACTCCTCAAGGGCATCCCTCGACTTATCCCCAACTCGGGTAAATATATGTGTACATTTAAAGGTATGAGTGTGTATGAGTATGCTTAAATGTGTATTTGTATATATGTGTATGTGTGTGTGTGTGTGTGTGTGTGTGTGTTTCGAGAAAAAAAACAAGAGCGTTACGCTTTGTTTGACTAAAATTTATGTTGATGTTTCTTTTGCTTTTTCTGGTTGCACTTTCTTTTTGTTTTTCTTTTTCTCCTTCTTCCTCCTCTCCCCCTCCTTCGCCATCTCTTTCGCTTTCTTTTTTTATATATTTTCCTTCTTTTTTTTTTGTACTCTTGGCAATGCAGACAACGTCGCATGACTCATGAGCAACGACATCTCCCCAGAAGCTGTGAGGGAGGCAGGGCTGTGTCTGGGCTTGGGGGAAGGGAAGGGTAGGGTAGGGCATGGTGGGGTAGGGGAGGGTGGGGGACTGGTCGCAGTCTGCCAGTTTGTCTGGCAGTTTAAAAATGTTTTAATTTCTTGCCCGAATATTTGTGAGTTTCGTTCGTTTGGTCCTTTTTTTTAGTTCCATTTGGCCCCACCGACTTCCATTTCACAGCAGTCACAATAACTCAAAGATGTCCTGTCGCTCGCTCGCCCGGCCATAAAATCCTTGTTTAACTTGCTCGCCAGCCACATAATTACGCGGACAGACACATAACATATAAGTAGTTGGCATCGTTTTATATCGCTTATTAAAATTTATATGCATTGAGGAGCGCTTTTTATGTTTACCATTCATTATGCCATCTCCTTTATGGTCCTTGAGCTGTGCTGCAACTGTGGCAGCTAACAATGTATCAACTAGTCCCGTTATGTCCTGCCCCTGTCCTGTGGGACCGGCCCGGACCTCGCCTATGCCTATCACTGTTGATAGCTCATTTTTTTCCCGGGATCCTGAATTATCGGCACTTTATACGACCACTAAAAATGTGAACTGCCAAAATTCATATTTTTTGTGGCTTATTTTATGATTTCTATCAAAATGTGAAAAATACGGAAAAGTACGGAAAAATATGAAAATTGAAGCTGCATTGAAAACGAGGACATGCGAGGACATCTTATATAAAGTGCTCAAATTGATGGCTGCCAGAAGCCAAAGCCAAAGCCAAAGCCACAGCTGAAGATTAAGAAATAAAAAAATCCAATAAATATTCCTTATAAATAAATAAATTTAAATGGCAAAAATTTAAATAAATTATTATTTACGAAAATCTGAGAGAAACACAAAAATTAGAGAGTTACTTATATTTATAGAAATAGAAAAAAGTAAATGGGTCAATTTAATATTAATTATAAAAATATTAAATATATATAATTAAAGAAATATAAAAAATAAGTTTCCTAAAGTAAATATAAATAATATAAATATATAAAAATAAAAATAAATAGTTTTAATATAAAATTTTATAAGAAAATAAAATATTGATATTTTGTAAAAAATAAAATTTTCATAACATTAATAAATATTAACTTACAAATTGTTAAATATAATTATTAACTAAATGTTACAAATATAATTTAAATAAAAAAAATACTTCAAAAATAATTTATTATTATAACAAAAACAGAGAGTTAAAATAAAAAAAAAGTAATCGGAACAAATATTATTTATAAAATTAAAAAAATAAATAACTTAATTAAATAGTAGTTATAAAAATATTAAATATATATAATTTAAAAATCCATTATAGATAAATACAAAATAAGTTACTAAAATAAATATTAAAAGTATACAAAAATATATGTAAATTAAAAAAAAAAAATAGTTTAAAAATAAAAATTTTTAATTTAATTTAAAAAATAAAAATATAAATAATTTAAATAATACTTATTTATTTATTTAACTTATCAAAGCATAATAAATATCAAAAATATAAAAAAAATATATAAAAATAATAAATAGTTTTAATGTAAATTTTTGATTGAATTTAAAAAATAAAAATATTAATAATTTAAAAAATATTTATTTATTTAACTTATCAAAGCAAAACAAACAAATATTATTTATAAAATTAGTCACTTAATTAAATAGTAGTTATAAAAATATTTAATATATATTAAAATAAGTTAGTAAAATAAATATCAAAAGTATAAATATATATATAAATTAAAAAATACAAAAATAAATACTTTTAATATAAATTTTTGATTTAATTTAAAAAATGAAAATATTAATAATTTAAATAATATTTATTTATTTAACTGGTCGAAGCTTAAAGCAACGATAAATTTAAGTACTGAACTTGATGGGAATTTTGATTAAAAATTGCAAATAAAAAATAAATTGCAATTATCGAGCTGAGGGAGAGATTCGACAGTTCAATGCATTTTTTAATTTAAAGTTGGAATTTAGAGTTATGAATTTTCCAAGAAGTCAAAGAGAAAAAGGAAAATTCCTTCATAGTTTTTGGAAAATTGAAGGCAAAGAGAATTTTCTATGAGCGCACGTATGCACATGAGGCAAGAGTGTGTGTGTGTGTGTGTGGGTGTGGGTGGGTGTGGGTGGGTGGTGAGATAGTGAAACAGCTGTTCCACACACATAGCCAGCTCGAAGTGTGGCAATAAAAGGTGAATGGGCAGAAGCGAGCCCCACGCAGGTGAAAAGGCAGCAGCGACTGACTGACAAAACCTCAACATGCCACTAAAAGCATAATCATGCACTTAACTAAAGCCAACGCTGTAGCAGCGTATGTAATTCCATTTCTATAAATGTGTGAGTGTTGCCTGTGTGTGTGCGAACTTTTTGTGCGCATGTGTGTGTGTGTGTGCAGGTGTAAGTTGAGTCGTTGTAACGCACGTAGAACTTAAGTCATCATCATACAAATAAAAATTTATGACTTTAAAAGTGAATGTGTGTGTGGCGTGGTGTGTGTGTGTGTGTGTGTGTGTGGGTTACATGTTTGCGGTTATGTGAATGTGTGTGTGTGTGTGTGTGTACATGTGTATGAGTGTGGTAGACCCACAAGTCAGTTTGCTTGGCTTTACTACGTTTATAAAAATACCACTTTATTTGCGCTTGCATCTGTTTGTAGTTGTTCCCCTCCCCTGCCCCGCCCACTCCACTCCACCCATCACCACCCCTAACCACCATCTCTCCCTCCACCCTGTGCTCATATTCCCCTTCATGTGGTTAACCAAAGTTGACATTTCGGCAGCTGCGACAATCTGGGAGGTCCTTAACCTGCCGCAGGAGGTAACAGAAATAAGTTTCTCTTTAAATAAGGAGTCATGTGAAAAGGAGAAGAAGAAGAAGAAGAAAATCAGAAACAATTTTTGCAACTCTGAAATTATTATTATCTAAGCATCCTTTAAATATCCCAGCCTGGAATGTTGTCCTGCGACCTGTCGACCTGCGGCGACATGTGTAATTCATATGCACACCACGTGTCTGTCCTTATTTATAGAGCGAGGACAATTAATTCCATTAATTCAATGAAATATTTATAAGGATAACATTCAATTTATCCCCGCCATATGAGTCCTTCAATTATGAGAGTCTCGATTTGGGAGTTTAAATGTGGGAAACTATAAGGCAGAGCCAGTTGCCAGATACTTTTCAAGTTAAACTTATTATCCTGCGCGACAGGCGACAGGAGACGGGAGACAGGAGACAGCAGCCACTTGCAGAGAGTTGCTAGACTTTTGAATAAATTTTCAATCTGTTGTCTGACAGCAAGGACAACGGAAACCAGGACAACAACGACAATCAGCATTATGAATATGTAGCTACATGATGTGTGCGTGTATTGGTGTGTGCGTGTGTGCGTGTGTGTGTATGACATTGCTCTACTCGTGGTTGGGCTTGCCGCTGCTGCCGCTGCTGTCGCTGCTGTCGCTGCCGCTGCCGGGCATCAGTTTGTCGCTAAGTGAAAAGCCAAGTAAAGTCCTTGCCGGCTTGAGCGTTTTTAAAAGCCGCTTTACTTTTGTAAATACTTAACTTTCGTTTTGGGCGAAAACTTTTCACTAGCACTGTACTAAATAAAGCCCGGCAGGAGCAACAAAAAATCCGCCAGGATGGGAGGAGCAACTTTTCCCTGCCGCTGCTCCTTTCTTCGACTTTCATCTCTTTCTTTGTGTTGACTTTTTTTCCCAGTGTTTTTTTTTTTTTTTTTTGGATTTTCTTCCGTTAAACGCTTTTAGCCGCTTTGTCATAAACTTGGCTGATACGCTTGAAACGTTCGCGGATACTTCCGACTGCTGCTTCTTCCTCTCAACTCTCAACTCTCTTTCGCTCTGATCCTGTCTGTCCTTCCCCCCGGCTTCCGGCCGAATATAATGGCATAAGTAATGCAAATAATTAAGCCCCAAACAGCTGATAACAAATCATCAATTAAATAGGAGCAATTAAATCTAATGCAGCTCCCCCCTCTAGCCCCCCGTCTCCTGCATCCTGGCGAGGCGGAGAATAAAAGAAAAGTGCGCTAATCAGGAAAACGCGAGGGAAATGCGACAAAAAGAAGAAGAAGAAGAAGTGGCCGAAAAACGAAGTGCCGCAATTTCTCTTTGTGGTCAACCGCCATTAACGTTTATTACGCCCACAAATCGCCGGGAATGAAGCCGCACGGCAAAAAGCAAAGAGCAGCGCACAAAGGACAACGGAAAAAAATAAAACAGGCGCAAAATAAAACAATAAGCAAATAAAAACCAAACCAAAACAAAACAAAGCAAAACAAAAACAAAAACAATAAGAAAATAAAATAAAAGAGAAAAGTGAAAAACAGTAAAGGAGAGAAGGAGAGAAGGAGAAGGGGAGAAAGAGAAGAAAGAGAAATATAATTAAAAATAAACATTACGCAGCGGCAGACAATGAAAGGCAGTTAAAAGGAGCAAAAGGAGCAGGAATGAAAACATAAACTGGAAATAAAAATGAAGAAGAAAAACAAAAACAAAAACAAAAACAAAAAGAAACAGAAATAAAAGCAGAAACAGCAACAGAAACAATTACAAAAAAGGACCAAAGAGGCGAAGGAGAGAAATTGTAATAAAAGGTGAAAATTGCATTGACAGCAGGCGTCGAGGCGGCTGCTCGTTGAGGTCCTTGCCAAGGACCTGGCGCCGCTGCACAAGTATTTTAGGCGCCTAATTGAGTGTTTTAGTTATGCTAATTGTTGGGGTCAGCGGAGCAGCCCCCTGGCGCCAGTCTCCCTTCTCCTGCCACCTCCCACCAGCCTCCTGCCTCCTGGACTCCTGCCTCCTGGACTCCTGGACTCCTGGACTCCTGGACTCCTGCCTCTACCTGCTCCTTCTCACGTCTCGGATTGTGTTTTTGCCTCCTGAGTGCTGGACAGCTCATCTTTATGATTGTCATTTCTTACAAGGATTTTGGGTCTGGAGTGGACATCCTGCGAGCCCAGAGGATCATTAATGGGACGTCAGCTGTGAGGTCCTTCTTATTTCTTTTTTTTTTGTATTATTTTTTTGCCAAATAATTAATTATGTGTCTCTGGCTCTGAGCATTGCCCACAAATGGAGATTGCGTGTGCGTGTGTGTGTGTGTGTGTGTGTGTGTACATGAGATAAATTAATATAATTGGTTGCGGTTTCCAAGGATATGCCAGAGTTGAGAAACCAAAAATGTGAATGTAAAATTTAAGAGAATCAAAAAAAAATTTGGATAACATTTCTGGAATTTATTTTCTATTATCCTTTGAGTCCTTAGAAAAAGAAACACACTTTGACTTTGGTTTCGTTATCTTCGCATTGGTTTTATTTTTGATTATCTACCATAAATCCTTATCATATACAATACTCCTTATCCTTTTTATATATTATATACAAATGCATATACATATACATATACATATACATATACATATACATATACATATACATATATATATGTGCATATGTGTATGTGTATGTGTACATGGCTTTACATACATAGGCGTATTTAGACTTAATCGCTAGTTGCACGTCTGCGGCTTTTATTTATGGGGAGGGGCATTGAAATTACAATAAGTGTGTGTGTGTGTGTGTGTGTACATACACCTATACATGTATGTATACATATATATATATAACTTTATATGGTACATATAAATATCAATCCTGTGTATATACTCTTACACATATATCCTTTTTTTTTCTTTTAATTCTCATATCGTAGAAATATTTTGACTTTCGATTTTTGGAAATTTAAGAGAGATTCGAGTTTTCGAAAACCAAAGTGGAGAAGCTTAGCACAACACTTTCGATTTTGGAATCGTGTTAATTAATTGAAGTAGGAAAAGTATAAAGGATGTTTTTTTCCAAAGCTTCGTCAAGGATTTGGAGTGTGCCTTTCGACGCGCTCCAGTTTAACCCGGCGAATCACTTGAAATGCCATTTTTTTTTTATTTTTTTTTTTATTTTTTTTCTCCCTTTTTTTATCCTTTTTTTTGTTGTTGTATTTTACAAAGAAATAAATGAAATATTTTCTCTGCATTTTTGCTGCAGTTTTGTTGGATTTTTGTAAGCATCCTTGTTGTAAGTATCCTTTTTGTAACTGTAAATGCATTCGAAGTTACTTTGAGCTAGCTGAAACTTGTGTCCGTGTGTCTGTGTTTGTGTGTGTGTGTGTGTAGGTGTATAGACTGCAACTTTTATAGCTGAGTGTATGAATATGTGTGTCTGTGTGTGTGTGTGTGTGTGTGTTATCCTTTGTATGGCTGTAAATATTTTAGATGCATTTAACAGTCGCTGCTGGCGCCTTGGGCTCATCGTTCACATCTCTCGTCCTTATCAACAGCTTGCCCATTTGACTGGCTGCTGCTCCTCCCTTCGCTCCTCTATCCTTCTCTACCTCCCCCCTCTAACCTTCCCTGAAGTGTGGCACAAGAGTTGCGTGGCAATTGAATCATGTTAATTGCCTGATGCTTCTGCTGCATCCTTTGCTGTTGTTGCAGCAGTTGGACGCCCGCAGGCATTGTCTTTGCTGCTGCTGATGCTGCGTCCTTAGTGTTGCCTCTGCCTCTGCCGCTGCCACTGTTGCAGTGTCCCGCATAGAGAGGTGCCTTTGCTTTGTAATCGCCAACAGCTGAGACACTAATTGCCTGGCCAGCGCCCAGCTGAGCAGCGCCAGCAGAGCTCCAGTTGCGCCGCCGACCGCCGCAGTTCGGCTGCAGCCGGACTTGATGCCGCGCCAGGCGGCGCCACCATTTCCTAATCCCTCAGCGTCGTCGACATCTTCGCCTGAGGATACAAAATGAAAGAGAAAGTCTAGCAAGGAATAGAAAAATGCAGGTTATAAACACTTTGTTGCTTCTCTTCATGTCCTTCATGATATTCTTTTGTCTTTCTACGAGCCACTACGTGTCTGTGTGTCTGTGTGTGTGTGGGTGGGTGTGTGTGTGTGCGCGTGCATGGAAAGCTAATTGGCTGCCAGACTTACCGTGCAGCTGTTTCAAGTAATCGTTTTTCTTACTTTTCTCATCCTCCGGCACAATGTACTGGTCGTAGGTCTCGTCAGGACTCACACGATTGCCGTACTTTCCATAGGGATTCGCTTCCAGAATTGTCCTTTCGGTTGTCTTCCAATAGACATCATGTACCTGTGCACTGCAGCGCAGCTGCAATGGAAAGGATATGCTTCGAAATAAATGACTCTCATTAATTATCCTTGCAACTCACTCGCAGCTTCCCGTTGTCAAAGTGCTGATCGGTGACGACGAAGTGAATGCCCACGATGGCGGTCTCCATGTCGTGGCGATCCCGCAGGATCTTGTGATGGCGCACGTGCGAGGGGTTTACCTGGGGGAATGGGAGATCAAATGTGATGTATAACAAATCCAATTTGCTCAACGAACTAGATAACTAATATCCTTTCAAAGTGCATGTCCTTACACAAGGAGGCACAACTTTTGCCAATGTTCAATTTGGCATAAACTTTCGCTTCGTTCGGCTGCGGATGGGAAATTATATAATAAACGCAGCCAGCTAAATAATTAGCTAACACACAAGCAGCCACCACACACAGGGTCTCCACCCACACACTCACACTCACACACACACACACTCACACTCACACACACAGACTCACACTTCCAGAATTGCTGTTAGTCACATGTTGACTGTTTGGGCGCTACTTCAACTCCACTCAGTGGCAACAAACAAAGCTCATTGATGGCGCATAATAGCGGAAACAACAACAACAACATTTACAGCAGCAACAACAACAACAACAACAACAACAAAAAGCGACAGCCACAACAACAACAACAACAATAATAATAATAGCAGCAGCAGCAGCGGCAAAAGGGAACCCAAAGGGGAGCCGGAAAACAAAGCACACACACACACATACATACACAAGCACACACAGGAAAAGGTATTTCAGCTCACATCACTCACACTCACACACACTCACACACACACTCATACATAGAAGGGAAACCGCATATCCGCGTTTGCAGCTGAAAAGGCGCTCAACGTGCAATTGGCCACGATTCGAAGTTGGGTTTCGATTGGATGCATTTTAGGTTTTGCCTTGTCGATTGATTGGCAGTGTGTTCGTCAACCTCAATCCTTAATCCTGCATCCTTCAATCCCCGACCATCATCCTTCATCCCGCATTCCGCATCCCGCGTCCCTGACCTTTGCCCTGCGAGTGCCGAAGCAATGAAACCCGCAAACAATTAAATTGAAATGAGGTTTAAGAAATATGCAGCTTGCGAGAAAAGCAGCTCAGGCCAATGGAATGTCCTGGCGAGTGTTTTCCATTTACACAAAATTCAATACAAAATCCGCAGATTTGGAAAACTTGAGTTTGAAATTTTCCACAATTTTCTAATTACATCAGAAGTCCTTTCGCTCTTCTGCAGTCTTTAAAAACTCGAATTTAAAGCCTTAAGCATTTTCCCATTTTTTATTCAGGATCAAAATTGCATTTAATTTTTAAAATTAATTTAAGATTTTCAACATTAATTTTAATCATAAATAATAAATTAATAATCTAAAAATTATATCCTTATTCTGCACATTTTCTCTCATAGATGTCCTTCTCCCTTTTATTGACTTAAAAAACTTGACATTTCTGTTGCCTAGTAGAAGATGAAGTCACTAGTCCTTGAACCATTAATATCCTTATATCATTGTAAAAATTAAATTTCTGAGAAGTCCTTTTCCGTTCTGAACAAGGACCATTCAAAATTCTATACAAATAGTAGCCACAAAATAAACATCCTTTTTTATTGCAGGGAAATCGAAATTGTTGCAGCTTCAAGCACTCCGTGTGAGTGCATCATTTGAGAAGTCCTTTCAAGGACTATTCTTAACGGTAGTTAAGCTCTAGGATCATTTCGCATTGCTGCCATGAACTCAACTGCCGCTTGCCATCGACCGATCGCGAGGGACACTTGTTAAGTAGTGGAAAACATGGCGAGGATTTGAGCATAAAAATGGGAAAATTAGTGGAAAGCGGAAGGCGGAAAGCGGAAAGCAAACAAAATGGCGGCGTGTGAGCCACGCCCCAATGAATTGGAGTGCTTGGAGCACCGTGGAGAGAACTCAAATTGTGCATTTGGGAAGGCTTTAGGCTTTTGGTTGGAAAATGTTTTAGGGAAATTGTGAAAATTGTTTGCAACTGAAGAGCCTCTTTCCAATACAGAATTTTCCGCATTTTCATGCATGCGGCGTGTGCATAAAACTGCTCTAAATTATATGGGCGCAAGAGGCGTAATGAACGAGGGGGGGCGTGGCAGTGAGTGGGACACAGCTGTCAGTGATCCGAGTGTTACGCATGTATTTTCCTCGTAATTACAGGATCCCCTCCACCTCACTTCATTCCCCTCCAATCCACTCCAGGACACACTCACACATACACACACACACACATGTACACGCATACAGGCGCGCATAAATTTCATACAGATGCCGCTTAAAAACAAGAAAATTGTGTTTGCATAATTTGCGTTTGGACTCACCTCTTCATTATTCACCGTCCATGTGAGATTCGCCGCCGGCCGTGAATGCTTCGACGTGCAATTGCCCCGCAATATGTCCCCGATGCGGTATCGGGTCCGGATTCCGCTTATGATGGGTGCATCGATTGGTGTTTCTGTAAATGCAGCGACAGATGGAAATGAGTTTGTGCTTTTGGGGGACGGAAGGGCTCCGGAGGGCTGGGGGGGTCGAAAGGAAGGTAGCTCTTGGTGGTGGGTAGTGGGTGGTGGATAGGGAAGGCGGAGGCTGTAAGTCGGGGTAGGGAGATGGTAGATGGGTAGATGGTAAGTGGGAGGTCGGAGGTCGGAGGTCGGAGGTAGATGTCGGAGGAGGTATGCCAGAGGGGAAGGTGAGAGGTAGGAGGACTGAGGTCGAAGGTGGTATGTCAGGATGGAAGTCAAACGAGGTCGGATTGGAGGTGGCGTGTAGATCGAACGACGGGGTTCGAGGTGTAGGAGTCAGGTCGATGATTGTGGGTAAAAGGTAGCAGGGGAGAAGTCGGGGCTTAAAGGTGGGAAAACCAGGCTATCGCCTCCGTTTTGGGCATCGATTGTCACCGCAGTTTTGATATACTGCCCCATCGCGTATCGGACGCTGACACCCCTGACAGCCCTGACACCCCTCCGCCCATTACCCACACATTCTGCACACGTTTCACACTTTGTACTCCCCTTACAACAATCACAGGATTCACACACATACACACACACACACAAGCACACATGGCCGCCATCGCAGCCACTGCCCAGGGGATTTGGTGTCTGGCAATTTAAAGGGCCACCTTTGGCAGGTCGCGTTTTTCAGCACACATCGACGTTTCGACATTTTGTATAATGACAGTCGAGTCCTGATCTCTGCGGTTACCCTGTTTATAATTGAAATGCTTTTGTAAACGGACACGACGCAGGACGAGGCAAAAGACCGGACTCCGGATTTGGGCATCGCATTGCCGAGGCCAGAATGCGCTTAAAGTCCTTTCGCTTTTTAAACTGAACTGAAAATAAATCCATGGGACACTACTTTATGTCCTTTGTCCTTTGCGGCCAAAGATTAAGTGACAATCAATTTGAAAGTTTCTCTGGTTAAGAGAAATTCCAAACCCCTTAAAATTGCTCCACGCTTGAATAATTCATAAACAAACTTGAGTTTTTAATATTTATAAATGAAATGACAGACTGTCTAGTTCAATGCATGTCCTTGATATGCGAAAGGACATGCTAGAGCGAAAGTTCAATTGAGCGGACCAAAAGTCCGGAGTCAAGTTGTTTGGTCTGAGTTCTCAGAGGTCAGGGGCCAAACGAAAGCTAGACGGCAAACTCAACGCCAGGCGTGGGCGCTAGTTTGGGGGGCGTGACTCGAACTCCAACTTCAACAAAATACAAACAAATTTTCTGAGTTTCAGATGAAGATGAAGATATTTAAGCAGCCAAAGAAAAAAAAGAATAAAATGAAGGATACTCTGGCAAATCGTTTGAGATGGTCAATAAAGTTTAAGCCATGTGAGTGGGCAAGCGGGTGTACATGTGTGTGTGTGTGTGTGTGTGTGTTTATGTGTTCATTGGCATCTGTTTGTATGATTGGTTTACGGACTGTGCCAATACAGAGGAAGGAGCCAGGACTATGACGATGTCTGCGGAAGGAAAAAGAGAGCGGGGGCGAGGCAAGGGGGAAACTCAAATTGGCTGTCGCTTTGGCTTTTCGCTTGTCCCAACAAACTTTTGGCCGTGTCTATTTCATGTTTATATCTGTGTGCGTTTATATCTGTGTGCGTTTATATCTGTGTGTGCGTTTATATCAGTGTGTGCGTTTCTGATATGTTTGTTTGCCTTTCCAATTGCTTTTTGCGGATATTTGGCAAACCGCAAGCAACCAGAAGCACAAATACGGCGCCGGGGCTCATCTTGTGCCGTAATTATGTTGGAGCCGGATAAACATTTGCGGCAAGGATCATTAAATTAAGCACCTCACAATTAATGCTCCAGGTATGCAAATATTTCCCATCTCACACCTGAGCTCCACTTCTAATATACAGATACTTCAGGTGTTTACTTAATTTATTATTTTTAATGGAATTTCACTGACACTTAAATAAAAAAAAAACTCTTTAAAATTAAATATTAAACGAATTAAAATTAAAGCTCATTAAGAAGCTCATAAAGGTAATACAAATTTCTATACAAAAAAAAAAAATAAATAAAAAATTATTAAATATTAAATAAAATTAAGAAATAAAATATCACAAAAATATATAAGAATAATTTTCTAAATAAAATATTTATTTTGAAAAATTTTAATAAGTAACTTTAAATTAATAATAATAAATTAAAAAAAAAAAATTAAAAAAAAATTATAAAAATAAATTTCCCTATATAATATATATTTCTAAAAATAATAACTAACTTTAAAGAAGAAATAAAAATAATAAATAAAAAATAATAAAAAAAAATTTCCCTATAAAATATTTATTTTTCAAAAGTTAAAAATAAAAAATAATAAAAATAAATAAAAATTATTTTCTTCACAAACATTTATTTATAAAAAATTTAAATAGCTGTACAAAATTAATAAAATATTTTAATTAAAAATAAATACTTTTATAGATCCCTTTAAATGGTTATTACATCAACACTTACAGCTGACGACTGACCAGGAATAAAAAATAAAATAATTCACTGAAATATAAAAAAAAATAATAAACACTTAAAACTTGGCCAGGGATTAAAATAAAATAACTCAGTTAATCAATGGCTGCAAATTGAATGCATTGAAAAAGTGTATAGAATCAATTTTATTTATGATGTATTCAATTGAGGATCTCTCCACTCCCACTTGCACTCCACCACCCCCACCTTAACCACCTCCATCCTCGCTTGGAGCCATCATGTTAAATACTTTCCCCTGTCCCAGTTTTAATCCGATGTTGGGGCTTTTGTGTTTTTTACTCACCAATAACTTCCAATTCGGCGGCCGCTATTAATGTATGAAATGAGGGCGCATCCGCCGATACTTCGCAGCTGTATTTACCGGATGTTGGCATTGTTACCGCATCGAGTACCACTTGGCTCTCGTTCGAGGATGGACGCTGCAATGAGAGAGGCAAAAAAAGAGGATCATGAGATGGACACGTATACGTACAGCAGGGGGGGAGGAAGGAGTATGGAAAGTGCCTGACATAAAAGCGAAATAAATTTATTTCAAAATACGTTGAAAATACACACACACACACACACACACACACAGACAGAGAGAGACAGAGTAAGGGACAGAAACACTCAGATATACATATACGCAGATGGGCAGCTACACGGATACCCAGATACTCAGATACAGATACTCAGATGCATATACACAGATACAGATACTCAGATGCATATACACAGATACAGATACAGATACACAGATACTTTTATGCCGCTGCAACTGTTCCTGTGCGTATTTTCATATCTGTATGTGTATGTGTGTGAGTGTGTGTATGAAAATTGCACAACAAACGCAGCTCACGGATGGCCCGGGGCGAGTGCGTGTTCAGCCTCCTTAATAATTGAACGCGAGTGCAGTAAAAAAACTGAGCGCTGGTTATGGCTACAAAATTGTTGAAGCTGGACAACTTCCAGTGGAGCTCGTCGAATGTTTGCCCCAAGTTTTTTTCAGCGGTCCATAAGCCATAAGTTTATGGATCTGAATTAATATACAAATAATAGTGTGTGTGGGGGAGAGGGGATGGAAATGGGAAGAGAAATGAGTGAACGGGGAGGAGGCAAAAAAATGGTTGCTGTCTCCGCATGAGGCACGTTGCATGTACCTCCAAATATCATCAGCGTCGAGATGAATAATAAATTTGCGCCAGTTTCGCGTTTGTCAAATGATTTTCAGTTTTTTTCCGATTCTCGAATTTTTTTAACGCTTGTCAATTAAAAAACACATCGCGTCTGCGTCATGTGCCGAAAGCTAGACATGAAAACTATCGGCAAACAATTATTTTTTATTTTATTATTATTTTTTAATTTTTTTTTATTTATTTTTTTATTGTTTCTTCTTGTTATTTTTTTTTTTTTTTGAATTATTGAAACTCTTGCGAAGAAAAATTAAGAGCGCAGTGTCAATTCGGAAATCGCAGCTGCGGACTTTTATTTACTGACTTTGACAGGTTAATCTATAAGGAATTTCATATTAATAAAAATTGGATCAGAAGCAAAATCGATGACACTCCCCCCCGCCCCGTAACACACCCGGATAGGATCTTATTTATTATTTAAGAGCCTGGGGGAAAATGGCGTTAAAAATTAACTTTCAGCCGAGGCTCCATGAAAATGGATTCAGTTCAAGTGCCAAACGAAGCGAATTTTATAAAATTATTGCAAATATTTACATTGTGTGTGTCTTTTCCAATTGGAAAATAAACAATTTTCTATTTTCTATTTTCATTTTTTTTGTTTTCTTTTTTTTTGCGTGTGGGACGCGCGCAGCTCACATTTATACAACGGCGGCTTTAGACAATTGTCAAATATGGGCAATCGGGGGGGGCGGAATGGAAATGGAAATGAAAATGGGCGATGGGCGATGGGAAATGAAAATAAAAGGAGCATTGAAATAAATAGAATGGAAATGTATTTTCTTGCATGCCTGAATAATTTTCAAAATTGTAAAACAAGTTCAAAATGTCAATATTTATTGAAAAATATTGCCTGACCGCCCGCCGACAATCCCCCAAGCCGAGACCTAAGCCGAGCTGTGCAAACGCGAATAAAATGGCAAAACTCAAGAGTCAAAATGTGAAAAAGTGAAAAAGTGAAAAAGTAAAAAACAAAAATGATACAAAAAATGAAAAACAAATAAAGAAAAACAAGAATTTTCACGATATACGGCGTGTTTTTTCCGGCTCGTAACTGCCATCAAGCGGAAGTTAAAAACCGTGTTTTGATTTGATTGTGCATTGAAATGTTGTGTGTCTGCTGAACTATGCTTTCGCTCCCTGCGCCCACCACCACCCCCTACACACACACCAACACACACACACATGCAGCCCAGTGGTGCGTATGAGAAGCTGAAATACTTCATGGGTTTCAGGACCCTCGAAATGCAAATGTTTCACATTGTTCAATCCGCGTTTAGTTTAATTTATTTCGATATTTTATTGGATTGTCCTTGTTGTTGGGAAAAAGGATTTCTACTCTTGTTTAACAGTTAAAACAATTAGAAATAAATGTTAACAGCAATTCGCAAGCTGAAGCATTACCCGCGACTTAGAAAAATATAAAAAATAATAAATAAAAAAAATAAATTGCTTGAAATAGTTTTCAGTATAAGAACTCCTTCTAGGAAGCTAGGAAAATATTAATGTTAAAATAAAAAAAATTAAAAATAAAATAAAATTATATTTTTTTAAACTTACCCGCACTTTGATGCCCGGAAAATGGAACACCTTCATGGGCGGCGTCTCCTTGGGCGTGTACCTGTAGAACTCCCTCCTGCCCTTATACCACTTAACCGAGTACAAGCTATCGTCCTCGATGTCATAGGAGCACCTGAGCACCGCCTTCTCGCCACGCCTCACCGCGTGCGGCACTCGAACGCGTACATCCCTCAACGCCCAGGAGAGTTCTGTGAAGGTAAAAAGAAGAAGGGAAATTAATTAAAAAATATATATATTTAATTATATTATATATATAAATATATAAATTAATTAAAAATAAATAAAAAATATAAATTAAATAAATTCTTAAATATAAAATTATGTATTTAAATTTTCGTACTTGTTGCTTTATATTAATTCAATATTTATAATTAATTAATTATAATAAATATTTAAATAGTTATATTATTTTATTATAAATATAAATAAATAAATTAAACAAAAATAAATTAAAAATATTAAATTAAATAAATTCTTAAATATAAAATTATGTATTTAAATTTTCGTACTTGTTGCTTTATCATAATTTATTATTTATAATTAATGTGCTATAATAAATATTTAAATAGTTATATTATTTTATTATAAATATAAATAAATAAATTAAACAAAAATAAATTAAAAATATTAAATTAAATAAATTCTTAAATATAAAATTATGTATTTAAATTTTCGTACTTGTTGCTTTATCATAATTTATTATTTATAATTAATGTGCTATAATAAATATTTAAATAGTTAATTTATTTTATTATAAATATAAATATATAAATTAATCAAAAATATATTAAAAATATAAATTAAATAAATTCTTAAATATAAAATAATGTATTTAAATTTTCGTACTTAATGCTTAATATCAATTAATTATTTATAATTAATATATTATGATAAATATTTAAATAGTTATTTTATTTTATTATAAATATAAATATATAAATTAATCAAAAATATATTAAAAATATAAATTAAAGCTACAATAAATTCCTATAAATAAAATTCTTTTTTTTTAATTTTCGTACTTAATGCTTTATATTAATAATGAATTATTTAAATCTGTTTACTGAAAGCTGCGATTTACCTAAGGAAACAAAGGACGACCCATAAAAAGGGAACCGCGAAGCGCTAACAATAATTTCCACTTTTATTAAAAATACCCATTGAAATTGTTAAGCAGGATAACTCGATTTGTCCTTTGAATAATTTAACTTATTGTTTACACTTTATTAAATAAAAAAAAAATGGCGAGTCGTAAAAGAAATTCCTACGTTTTATTTGCTGTAAGGACGATAAACGGCCATTGGGATGCCATCGCTTTAAGATCGAAACTCAGAGATGTTTTAGGCATAAAGGATATAAGGGATATCTTCGAATCACGTAGTCCCAATTTGTTGTTGGCTCCTGCTTTAATTTATATTTTGCTTTTTATTATCAATTTCATTTTTTTTTTTTTTTACGGCTTTGCGAATTATTTATGATGCGATTTTATGTTTTTATTCTGCGCTTTATTAAATAAATCCCAGCGGCATTTTATTGACTTGCTAATTCCCAGGACACGCTTCACGATTGTTGGAGCTCGGCGATACTCTTCCTCCCAAAAAGGTCCTATGGACTTTTAAGGCAATTCCTCATAAAAAAAAACTTCTGATTTAAACTGAACGAAGGACTTTTTAATATCTGAACTCTCCTTTAACTCCTTGTTTATTTTTTTATTAGTCACAGTTTGGAAATCCTTGATGTTCTGATTACCGGGAAAATCGTGAATCACGCATTATGTGAACATCAATTGAATCGGGGTTACGGTCATTATCCTGTCTTGTCCTGACGCTGGCATTTGTACACCTGTCGCCGCTTGTTCGCTGTCAGCGCATTTTAGACCATCAAATTGCCTGTTTTAAAAGTCAGGACACACAATGTCCTGGCCGCCCCCAGCCAGTGGCACCCCCAACCCACCAATTACCTGCCTGCTTTATAGCCTGTGCATAATAAAATATATATTTATACACATTTTGTGATCTCTGCCCGATTAAGTGTGATGAGATTAAAGTATAAACAAGGAATAAAATCACAAATCCTTGACGAGTGTCGGGCGAATCGATTGAAATGTGAAATCCGAGCTGCACATGGAATGGATTATGGGAACATTTAATAATAGCAGGAATCACAGCCTGCATCCTTGAGCTGCCTGTTAATACAGGATTCATTTGGGTCAGAGGGGAAGCTCTTTTAAGAGGCTTTAAATTATTTAATTATTTAAATGTTATAAAAAAATATTATTTCTTTTTTTCGCGTAATTTATTTTTTAAATTACACATTTTTATTTATTCTACAAATTAAGATTATATGAAATTAAAAAAAAAAAATATATATATATAAAATAAATGAAAAACATTAAATAATTATTTATATATTATAACAACAAAAAATTAAATATTAAATAATAACTCAACGTATAATATGTATTTTACGAAAGTTAAAAATAATTAAAATATTTAAAATAAATAAATAATGAATAAATATAACATGAACAATTATAATTTAAATTTAGTTAAAAATCTTAAAGAATTCTTAGATGAATAAAGTTGGCAACTTTAGGAAATTTAAATAAAATTATGAGATTGAAGATAATTTAAAAATTATAATTAGAAAAATCCTTTGAGATTTAGATTTAAGAATTATTAAAAAATAATTTGACAGGTAAAAAGGATTATAAATTTAATACTGAATATGCTTCATTTTTCCGTTGGTACCGAAAGTATTATTCTAAGGACCTTAAAATATTCCGTGTGGGTTGTCAAAGGCCCTTAACCATCGAAGCAACCAACTTTGATATATCACAGGAAGATACTCAAAGATGTAACAGCTGCAGGCGTGATAAATGCCCCAGCCTGAGCGTTGAATGTCCTTTTTGGACATCTCCTAGCCACGTCTGAACTCTATGCATATGGTATGTACGCGAGTGTGTGTGTGTGTATTGGTGTGTTGATGTCCACCTTCAGTTAAGAACCTTAGAAGTATTTTTCAATCCATCGTATGTCCCTTCATGCAAGCATCTGGTCCTTTGCCTTTTCGATGCACTGAATCGTCGAGGCTGTAAAATTTGAGAGGCAAATGAATGTCCAAACGGGCAACGCCCGCATCGTGTACACGCCAGTTGAGAAGTTGCTGTGGGACAGGGCATTGAATAGAGGAGGGGAGGAGGAATGGGCAGCGGGCAGCGGGCAGTGGGCAGCGGGGAACTGGGTGCAACCCCTACAAATCCCATCAAATAACTGTAATTGCAAAGTTTTTGCCGCTAGACACGCCGAGCGCACGCCCAACAACAACAGAAACAACAGGAACAATACACATGCAAGCCGTCCATTTGTCTAAAGCTCCCCAATTGCGAGGAGCTGCATCGAAGGCGGCTCATGGAGGCGTCGCCGGCTTCGCTGTCGTCCTTGTCGGTGGCACTGGTAACGTGTGCAATAAATATGAATAACGAGCACAACGTGAGTGGCACACAAAGTGAAGTAAAGCACATATACACTCAAAGCACATACACCCACACACTCACACGCACACTCACACACACACACACACTCATACTCATACAGCATAGATAGAAAAGGAATATGTGACCGGGGCTGGCAGTGAAATGGCAAGTCCCAGAGTGGAGGGCAGCAGCACGTCGCTCCTTTGGTGTCCTTGTCGACGACACACGGCGGCAAATATTTGCCTTGTGCAATGCATGTAAGGGGCACAGTATTCGAAGGGATATCCATAGGACCTGTGACTTCTTTTGTTTAATCCTTGTTTATGCAACATACATGACATATTTTAAGCATCACCCACAGAGACACCCGACAGCCTGTCGGAAAAATCTGTGTGATTCACACCCATCCACAAAAGGATGCACTTCATGGATCGCCTGGGGACCTATGGAGCTATCCCAGCCATGATTAGTTGGGTCGTGAGGTCACAATGGCAAAGAGCAACCGCACAGGATTGCAAAAGGAAGGAGCAACTCTACAGGCAGCTCTAACGAAGTGCGAGTTTCGGGGTTTTGCACTAATTTTTATTTGGGGGAATTATTGATGAGTTTTTGCGTCCTTTGAAGTAACCAACATTTTGATCCTTGCAAATAAATAATATTTTGCCACATGTACTTTTAACTTTTTAGAGTCATCTTCCGCAAGTTGCCACAGTTAATTGAAAGTTTTGGGGGCAACTAAAAGTTATCCTTGGACCAAACTGACTTGACCCGAATCAAGGACTTTACCCACTTTTAATCTGTCCGCCTGTCCCCCTGTCCGCCCGTCCGACCCAAGATGCTTACGGTGCCCGCAGCAGCCACATAATTTCGTTCCACATGAACTCTTCCAAAGGAACATCCACCTCACTGACCACATCGTTTAGAAGGGCGGGGGGCCCAAAAGAAGAAGCTTAAAAAGGCTAGAAATAAACTTAAAACAAGTTAAAAAGCTAAGTAAAAAATATTAATAATTCAGAAAACCTTAACATAGAGATAAAATAGCTAAAAATTAGAGTAACAAATAAAATAAAAATTATTAAGAATAAATAAAGTAAATATATATAAATCAGAGGAAGCTAAAAAATGGCTAAGAAAAAGCTATAATTAATATATATAATTAAATAGTAACAAATAGTAAAATATAAATAAATAAAAATAGATACAAAATTAAAATAAATAAAAAAATATAAAATAATAAAAATAAAATATAGCTTAAAAGCTAAAAATAAAAGTTAAAAATAATTAATTATTTAATAATTAAAAAGAATGAAGCCAAAATGAAAGCTAAGGTTAGGAAAAGAAATATTAAATAAGGAAAAAAGGCTAAAAAAATGGCTCAAAATATGAAAATAATATAAATAAATCCGAAGAAAATAAAAAAAGGTAAAAAAATAAATTAATGAGATGTTAGAAACAAATCTTAAATATAAACTAAATTTAAAGACAATGTAAATAAATCAGAATAAATTTAATATAAAGTAGAAAATAGAAAATAAATTAAAAAGTAAATAAATAAAAAATAAAAAATAAAAGCCAGGAATAAGAAAATCAAGGAAACTGTAAGTTTTCGAAGAAAGGCTTTTCGAAAACTTTCGACTGAGAAGTTTGTGAACTTGGCTTAGGATGTTGGGCAACGTGAAGTTTCAGTTTGGCAGGAGCTGCCGCCAGGACACGGCATTTCAAATATTCTATTAGCAGGCTGCAGCCTCGGATGCAACTGCCCGGGCGAAACCCAAAAATAGTTCAAAGTCGTTTGTACCTGTGGAATATTCTGTGTGACGGTGGGAAGGGCTGGACAATGGGCGGTGGGCGGTGGGCGGTGTCCACCCCAGAGGCTGCCTCTCACACCACGCGAGGGGAGATGGCGCCGCCCTAAGCGCCGAATACATCATAATTTGTCGTGACATTTGAGCCATTAAAAATTCAAAATCGCATCAAAGTGTAACACGATGCGGGCGCTAGAGATTACACAGGATCCAAAAACCACTCCACCCACTCCCCCTCCCCCTCGCCTCCCCTAGCTGTCAACCCTCGCATTCCGATACTCGAAAAGACAATATGTCCCCCACTCTCTGGCATTTTCCAACACTATTAGTGTCAGTCTGGCTGTCGCATACTTTGTGCAGTCATTATTCAATCAGTTCCGACTGTCGTCTGGTCCACTGGGGTTAGAGTTGAGCAGTGCCTCTCGTGTCACGACTAGAGCAAGTCCTAGCAGAGTCCTTGGGATATTAAAGTAATGTGATGATTGAGATTTTCTTTAACCAGGATATGGATTCTGCGAAAAGGAGTCCAATTAATAGCCACACATGGTTGGGCGCTCGTGCAAATTTTGGAGTCACGTGTCACGCACACATCTCTAGAAACCATAAGCAAAAACTGCTGCTGACTCACTGACTCTGTCAGGACCTCATCCTTCCAAATTCTCCCCTGTGCCCGGGCGACTGTTTATTCAAGCAGACTTGACGCCGTCGCGTCGGGGATGCTGTGGTTCGAGGGCGTGCCTGGACAGGGTGGGAATATCGGTGCATGTGTGTGTGTGTGTGTGTGTATGTGTGTGTGAGTGGGTGTGGGTGTGGGTGTGGGTGAGGGTGACTAAGAGAATGACTGAAAAATTGTTGACAATTTTTGCTTAATGCATTTGGATGTCACTTTTTTTTGGTGTCTGATGCTTCGTTTCTTGCGCTTTCTCTCTTCACTTTGTTTACGCTGCACAAACACCCCTTCCACACCCACACCCACACCCACACAGACACACACACCCACACATACACATACATAGATAGAGTAACAGTCAGCGTCATGTGTATGCACACTTTCCACTCATTTCATGCATTTTTAGCGCTGCCAACTCGAAATTGCGACCAAGTTGACATGTCCCCCCCTCCCCCCTTTGGGTGTCTTTGCCGCCTCGTTGGAGCCATTGAAAGCGACAGCCGCGGGAACAAGAGCCGATGTTGAAGCTTAAACTGAAGCTAGAGCTGAAGGAGCTGGAGGAGTTGACGGAGCTTGCGGAGCTGCAGCTACAGGACATTGATGTCCTGAGTCATTGCTTTGTATGGATTATGAAATTTAAGTACAAAAACCCCAAGTCTTTTGTGCGCCTCTTTAAGAGTGCATCTCATCTGTTGTGCTCTGCGCTCTGTGTTTGTCCTTTGTTTTTCCATCCTTCGCTTTTGGTGTTTGCCATTTAATGGCACATTTTCCGGTTTCCCTCAATGACAGACAGACGGGAGCCGCCATCAGTCGGGGGAGACAGACAAAGTCGCATTGTCAGCTGCTGTTGGTTTTTCGTTAAATTTAATGCATTCTCTTTTAATTGCGAGCCAGATTCCAGTCACCAGCTACTAATGGCTGCATTTGCTTTGCTTTGCTGCAAGGATTTATAGATGTCCTTTGGCTACACTATCTCTCCCAAAACTATCATGATCCTGGCCAATGAAACGACCTGACAATTCATTATGACTCTCTATCATTTTCATCAATGAACCTCCACTCATTTTTTCAACGCTCATTTACAGGAGTATCCTCCAAGGATACTCGACGCGAAGCTTTGCCATTTATTTAAAACTAAATAAGACAAGCATGGGTAAATCGCCAACTAAGCTCATAAAACCCCACGAACAAGTGCTGGCAAGTGTAAGGCAGTGCTTGGAGATGTTCGGCAAAAGTGAAAAGTGAAAAAGGAAAATGGAAAATGGAAAATGAAAAAGAAAAAAGTAAAGAACGCTCGAGGATGAGAGCACCACAAAATAAAAATCGTAGAAGAGGTTCGGGGTAAAATGCTATGAACGAGTGCAAAGGATCAAACAACCGAGAGCCAGAGACACTGAGCAGGACCCAGGATAAAGAAGAAGGAACGCAAAAAAGTGTTAAAACGAATGACGGGAAAAATTAAAGATGGAAGAGTCTGAAGTGAAGAGCATTTCGTGTTCCATGTCCTCCTCGAAAAAATGTCCTCCGTCACTTCGGCTTCCCTCAATCCTTTTCACTTCCCTATCAACCACTGTCTTTTTCACTCCCTCACAAACTCTTCAACTCTCTTCTACACTCCCTTCCCTTCCTCCCTTCCTCCCTTCCTCCCTTCCTCCCTTCCTCCATCCCTTCACTCCTCTTCCACTCGCTTCTCCCCACGGAGCGTTTCTAATCTAACACTGAAAATTGCGCAAGAATTTGTTGCAATGAGCTTTTTATTATCCATTTCAACCCACATGCACCACAGACACACATGCACCTGCCCAAATGCACTCACATAACAACACATACACGCAAGCATCCTCACACACACACACACACACATCTAAGCGCCTGCACCTTTGTGTATGCAATGCTTTTTGGATTTTACACTCTTTTGCATTCCTTTCGAGGAAAATTGCAGCGACAGCGTGTTTTCGGGTATCCAGCCGTGTGCACAGGTGAAAATTTATACCCGCTCTACACACACACACACACACACACACACACACACACAGGTCCCTTCCACGCCTTCTATTTGCGATGGCCCACTTTCTGGCGCCCTACACTCTGCACGGCCAAAGCGTTCAAATTATTTGCGGATTTGTTAAATTCTCGCAGTTCCTTTTTTACTTCCATATAAAATTACACAATTTGCCACAGCGGAACACAAGGAGTGTGTGTTAAACGCTCGTTTAGGCTACAAGGCTGCCCATAACGTGGGTGCTGTGAGGGGAGGGCTGAGCGGGAGGCATGGGCAGGGGCAGGGACAGGGATGATGTCACCAACTCTCAAAAGCTTGTAACTGTTCGGAAACTCTTTAAAGTCGAAAGGCTATAAAACTTGTTCGTGCCTTTTAAAGGTGCGAATAAAATTCCCTCTCCTTCGTCCTTCGTCCTTCGTCCTTTTTCATTCAATGTCAATAGAACTTTTAAGAATAAGTAATGTCCTTTCTTATGCAATACCAATTGAGGCTCTAAGCAGAAATGAAAACGCTTCCTTTTCACCACCATTCGAGGTTCCTTGAAACGAAAATATTCTTTCCCATCCAACAGCAACTCGAGTTCCCGGAAAATTTTAAATAATTTAGCTCAGAACAAGGAATTCAAGGCACTTAAAATTCGGCAAATATTTCTTAAATTATAAATAAAAAAATTACTTTAATTCAGCAAATGTTTCTTAAATTATAAATAAAAAATGTATTTTAATTATAAATTAAGAAATAATATTTTATAGTTTTTTAGACTTTTTTTAAATACATAGCATTAGGCATTTAAAATAATTTTTTTTTATTTTCAATTTTTATTTAAATAATTTTATATGTTATTAAAAAAAAAATTAAATTAATATTTAATATTTTTTAGAAAATAAATCATTTTAATTAAGCCTTATTTTAATGGCCATTCTGGCTATTTTAAATATTTATGTACTCTTTATTTAAAAAAAAAAAATATAATAATTACACATTTAAGAGTTATTATATCAAAATATTTTTTAAACATAAAAAAAATGTCAAAATAGTTTTAAAAATGTATAAATTATTTAAATTAATTTTTAATATAATATTAATTTTGAAAATCACTTAAATTCGATATGCAGTTTCTTTAATTTAATTTATAATTTCCAGGATTCTTTGAATTTGAAGAATTCAATTTTGTAAAGCATTTCTTTCACTGCAATAAAAACGATCGAAATTTATTTTAAATTATTTATTTATTTTTAAGTTTAAAAATAATACCTTAAATATTTCGAAATTCAGAGAAAATAAATAAAGGAAAATATTTTAAATTAAATAAATAAATAAAATATTGGTTTTAAATTAAATATAAGCATAGTTAAAAGTAATTTTTAATAATAAAATATTATTCAATGTACATTTTAATAGTAGTTTTTGAGTAAAGAATAGTTTAAAGAAATAATTAAAGTATTTAAAATTAAAATCAATTTTTGGCAGAGATTTCATTTATTTGAAATCGAAGATCAATCGCAGTTATTTTGTAGTTTCTGATTGGAAAATAGTTTTGGGAGAAAGTTTTAAAGCTAATCAAATTAAACTAATGCAATACCCACAACCAATAACCAAACTGTTGAGTGATAAGCCAAAGAGTTCGAAGGTCCTTTGAGAACAAGCCACAAATGGCAAGCAACAATAACAAATAGAAGTCCTTCAAGAGACTAAGTTAAATTTATAGGCATTGAGCCTGGCATTGCAACTTCCGGAAGTGACAACACACACGTACACACGTACACACGTACATCCACAGGCACACGCTCACGCATAGAAACACCCAAAACACGCCCACTCACAGCCACAACCAAACACACAACCTCCGGTATTCCGGCATTGGAAACTTACAGTTACATTCTCCGGCAACTTCATTTGGTAACGCAGCGGAACTTTAGGGCAACTTCTTGGGCAACATTGCAGATGTGGAGGGACAGGACGAGAAGGACGAGAAGGACGAGAAAGACGACGACAAGATAAAATATAAATAGCTGTAGAAGGATGGGAAGGAGCTTGGAGGGGGGAAGGGCTGGTGCGGAAGTGCCACTGATAGCCGTCACATGGTGAAGATTTACTTATTAATGCCAGCCTCAATGGCATCCTGGCTGGAGGACACGCAGTCGGACAGACATGCACAGCACACAGAAAGAAAGATGGAGACGTGAGAGGGAGAACCAGACACTTAGACAGCACGAAGGACTCACCACCCACTGTGCGACTTTGTTTTGTTTTGAAGTTCTGTCAGTTTGTTGGGTTCGGATTTTGGGTCTCTTGGCGGATGTCCTCTGCTTCTGCTTCTGCTTCGAGTTCAGCCTGTGCTTTCTGGCTCCCCATTGACTTTCGACACCCTTCTGTGCGCTCCGACATAATTTGTTTCCAGGAGCAAATCCTGGGACAGGCTGTTGCTTCTTGCTTTTAGTGACTGTGACAGTTTTATACGATTTATGTCATAGTAAATTAAAAATTACGCGTGCTGCCTGTCGCTTAATGGTGACTCGGGGTCCCCTTCGAGGGGCGGGGGTGATACACGAAATTGGGTAATAGAAACTCGAGGGAAGATCAGGATGGTGCTGGAGGATGGTGGGGGAGGACAGACGACTGAACATTGCAGGCAATCTTCGCGATGTAATAGTTTTTATCTTCATAAGTCTGCGTATGTCATGATATAATATATAGACAGCCCCAAGCGCTAAGGGTAAGGGGGAGATGGAGAGGGAGGGGGAGAGGGAAAGGGAGATAGCTCAGAATGTATGAATAAAGTGTAACTCAAATCGAGTTGAATTTAACTTTCATAAATTATTGCTCCATTTTCGTTTAATTTTCACAAATGTTTTCCATTCATTTTTATTATTTTCCTAGCCGAATTTTCTGCTAATTTGCAATTTCCATTCATTTGGCCAGCCACCCAAACCCCAGCCCGGGCCTAAGCCTAGACACAAACCCAAACCGAGACCCAATTCGGAGCTCGCGTTGCTTTCTAGACAATAAAACACATTTAAGTGCATGTCGGGCATTAATATATTAAATGAGCCAAATTCTGTGGCATCGCTCGATGGAATCGCTTCTGCACCCTTGCCCCGCCCCTCCTACCCCCCTGTCTACAACTCTTGAGTCTTAACCATCGCGTGCCAGAGACAAATTTTCGGCTGCTCTGTTGGCAGTTGGTTGGCAATCAAAACGCATTGCCAATCAATTGATTTATACCCTGAAATCGGTGCTCATGTTTGATTTCCTGTCACTGGAGTTTGGGGGTGTGGCTGGGGGCTGGGAGCTGGTGGCTGGTGGCTGGTGGCTGATAGCTGTTGGCAGGGTTATCTTAATGTCACTCAGTGTGGTCACAGTTCGTCTCCCGCTCACCTCCTCTCGCCGTCCCCGCACATTCGAATTTTCTTCATTTTCCGACTGACATCCCGAGCAAATTTAATTGCATTCCCGGAAAATCGTACTCTAAACGAATTTCCATCAACGGAAGTAGAAAAACATGTGATTTGTGCGTTTGTTTTGAGTATAAATATTTAACTTTCAGATCCTTTGAAACTCAAGTGAATTACTTTTACTTGCATTTAATATTTCACCACAGTTCCTGTTAATTCAAGTATTTATGCATTTCCCGTATATCCAGGTGCATTTTTATGCTCACAAATAATTGAGAGTTCATTCAAAAATTCAAATTCAAAATTCGGACTTCAATAATAAAATCCATGCAAATAAAAATACAAAATAATCGCATTTTATTGCAAAAATTCCTTGCAATATTTGCCTGTAAATAAAATATACAAAAATCAAACTCAAGGAATTGATACAATTTTAAGTTTATTGTATTTATTCAGGACAAACACGATTGAGGTAAATTATTTGCAGCTCCGAAAACTAAGCACATCAAAGACTCTCCGAATGATAAGTAATAGCCCCCACCCCTCACCCAGCGGGTGATGGTAAGGGGGGTAAAGGCTCATAAAACCATTTTTTGTCAAAAAGGAAAGGAAAGAAGGAAAAACTGATAAAATATTTAAGAAGTCAGAGAGAGACGAGAAGCAGAATAAAAATGATGGCAGGGAAAGCGGAGAGAAGAAGAAGAAGAAGAAGAAGAAAAAAAGAAATTTTGAGATTCATAGAGATAAGCATGATCTTCGTCATTCTATTGAAAATGTTAAACAAGCAGCGCACACAAAGGACCCACACGCCACTCTGCATATCCTTGTGCGCGCGTGTATATCCTGAATACAACCACATGAGCTGCTTATCAGTTTACTCTCTGTTCGCTTTATTGTTTTAATAAAATTACTTTTTCCATCTGCTTGGCTGGCATGTGAGGGAGCCGTAGAAGGGGGGTAGGAGGGGGGAAAGGGAAGCCATTTGATGGAGGGACACAGGGATAACTTTTATGGTTCATGCTTCAAGGGCTTACATAATGCTGGGCAAATAAAATCATGCCACAAACGCCGCAGTCGAAATAGAATTTGGCTTTGCGAAATTCACGAATAATACATTAATTGATGCTTTGTGACTTAGATACCCATTGGATGAGCAGGCAGCGGGTGTATTAGTTTAGTTTGATTTATTATCCTTCATATTTTATTCTGCTTGAATCCGACTTTAGTTTTAAGCTGCCTACAGGATAACTCAGAGAGAGAGAGAGACCTTTGGATATCCGCTCCTTTTTAACTTTGAAGCAAAGTCAATCCTCTTATCTATTTATTTTCTGCACTATCCCTTATCATCTCTTTATTATCACATGTTCTTCTTATCATCTTTTTATTCTCCTAATGTCCTTTTAATGCTCAGGCGCATCTCGAAAGCACTTCAAATTTTCAACTATGCACAACTTGACTTCTGTGTATGCAGTGTCTATATTTGCCTTTGGTTCGTCACAAAGTCACAGGATTGATAGGCAGCGTCGACAGTATCCTTCTTGGCAAGGATATAATATAATTCTGCTGTAGCATAATAACTTCTGGAGCCAAGTTCTTCATACGTTGTTAAATAGCTTCCCTTTGGCTCTGAGTACTTAGAATTTCATGTGTGGTATTTGGTTTGGGCCACTGTTGGCAGCCATCACCCACCACCCACCACCCACCACCCACTTACACACACACACACAGCTAGCTAAGTAACGTCGTAAAATCGACTTGTGTTAGTTTGTGGCATGAACATCGCATGCCCACGATATTAAGACCCAAGGCGACAACGTCACGGGAAGCCAAAATGTTCCTAATGCAATTTTCACCTGAGTTGCCATTCGGTTTACCTGCCTGGTTTCTGCTTGACGTAATTACTAAATACTTTTGGCGTCCACGCTGGCCAGACGCCTGGCGTCTCCTCTTCTAGTTTGCTACTAGCATTTTCCTTTGTCTTTTTCCTATGCTCTCTCCTTCTCTCTTCCTCTCTCTGGTCCTGTCCATGTGTCTCCCTCTAGTTCATTACTTATATCCTTATCGTCTCGGATTTGTGGCCGCAAAATGTTCGTGTGCTTTGTTGGAATTTGGCTCGACGAGCTTTTATATTTCTTACTCCTTATTTGTTTTCCCTGGCTTCAGTTCCGCTTGTCTTTCCTCTCTCTCTCCCTTTCTCTTCCGCCTTCTGATTCCGTCTCTTTTCAGTGCTGCCACAGGTCTATTTTGGTTGGCATTCCCAAAGAACAAGCGTGTGCCATGTTTATTTTTAATTAATTTTCCTTAAGCAGTCTAAGCCTCGCAGGCAGCAAAACCTGAAGCGAAGAAAAAAAAAAAGGGAAACGAGAGAAAAAAAAGAAAATAAAGGAGGGGGAGGAAAAAAAAAGTAGCTAGAGCCAAAAACAAAAATAAGTAAAAGGAGAAGGAGAAGGAGAAAAACCTTCGGAGCAACAAAAACAATTGGAATTTCCTTCTTCGTGCTTCTTCTGTCGCCTCCTTTAGCTGCTGTTAATTTTTGCAATTTTCTACTTAATTTCCTTGCTCCTTGTTTGTCCTGTCTCTCGGCCTCCATGCGCCCCGTTCAACTCCGTTCCTGAGGTCGACACCATAAATGTTAATGGCGGTAATTGAGCGGAGGGAACAAAAGGCTTGGCTACGATTGCCATTGCCTGTCCCCCTGTCCCACTGTCCGCCTGTCCGCCTGTCCTCCTGTCTGTCTGTCCTTCTGTCGCTCTGTTGAGCTGTTGAGCTGTTGGCTTGCTCCTGGGTTAGATAAGCGGCAACATCCATGGCTCTGAACAATTCAAATTATTTAGCCAAACAAATTGCCATCCAGAGCAAGGATACGCGCACTTCTCGCTTCAAACTCATTTAGATTCGTTATCCTTATGGCGATCACTCGCCGTTGACAGTCGCCGGAATAGCCTCCCGACTAATGGGATTGATTTTTTATACATATCTATAACTATACTTATCTACAGCTGATTATTCCTCCAATTATTGAAATTAATAATTAGCCCGAGGGAGCAGTCGGTGCTTCGAAGGGGAGGCTACCCAAGACAAGCCTGGGAATCGCCGATCGATGTTTAAAGTCAACTTTTTTTGCATTTATGAAAAATACTGATTTATTTCTTGAATTTATATAATTTAAAAAAATTAAAATTATTTAAATTTAAGCTGCCATTTTGAGTACTTTTCACTCTTCTCTCTTCACTCTTCAATCACTAAAGAAAATCCTTAAATTGTCAACACTTTTGGAAGTCAGGGAAGTATCTCAAAAGTTCACATTAAATATCTCAGTCAAGAAATATCGTAGACGAGCTGCTCGTCTCGTATTAAGGAGGCACTAGGAGTGTGTGGGAGGTAATCCCTGAACGCCTCAAAGGACATTAATGAATTAGTTGAAGTAATTGAAAGTTTGTGTCTGGTCTCTGAAGAACGGACCATTCCCAGGGCTGTTTTCAGACTTGACAATTGGAAAATGGCAAACTTGTTGTCCTGTCTCGTTGTTTGCGATGAAAAGCAAAAATAGAATTATTGTGAAAATAAGCAGAAATCGTTTTGAGACGCCACCCTCACTCCTTGCACGCCAAGGATGTCTTTAGTCAACCGAAGAAATTTTCCCATTGTCAAGCAGGACTCATTGGGGAATTGAAGATAATTTCATTTTTTAGACTGCGCTGAAAGGATGACAGCCGAAGCAAACGACTTCGTTTATTAAGCGAAATCTGCAAAAAGGAGCAAAATACAAGGTAAACAAATAAATACCCTCTTGGTCCTTTATAGAACGTCAAGCAGGTGTCACACGGGACACGTCAGGCGGGCAATTAGCTTAATTCTATCAGCCAATAAGCCAAGTTAATTAAGCGTCTGCTACCTGGCCGACCCTCTGGCTGGCCGATTTGGCTAACTGACAGTCTGACAGTCTGAAAATCCGACAGTCCAACAGTCCGACAGTCTGGCAACCTTCATCAATTTCCAAAAGAAAACTGAATTAATCATTTATACCCTCATTATACTTTAAACGCCGCTAATTTCGGCCTCATTGGGGCTCACTTTCTGTGGCCTTCATTGTGAGCGTGAAAAATGCCGCCAACAGTCCTCCAAATGGAAGCTCGACGCCTTCGTCCGAGGAGTGGTGAAGGTGACAACTTTTTTGTGGTTGACTCCTCGTCCGTTCCCGGCCGCGCATGGCGCACCCGAAACCAACCAGCCAAACAGTCACCCAGTCAGTCAGCCAGTCAACCAGTCAACCAGTCAACCAGTCAGCCAGTCAACCAGTCAGCCAGTCCACCAGCCAATAAGGCAGTAAACCACTCAGCCATCCAGCCTTGCAGCCGGGCGCGTTTTGGACGTTTAAACTGCCTTCAATTGTGCTTGAAATTTGGGCCCATTAGCGGCACGCGGCTAAGTGAATTGGTCTAAGGACAAGCAGGCTGAGTGTAAAGTTGACGGCAGTTAAAAGGACGAATGGCTAAGAATTCAATGAACGGTGTCATAAACCATAAAGTCATGTGTATCAGACACTATTTTATAAGCTTAATTAATCGACATTTTATCATTTATTCCCCAGTCGAGTTTTGCTTCGACATTTCATTTCATTAGTTGCGCCCAAATATAATTTATGAGCTGGCGTCTATTAAAGGTCATACAGAATGCTCAATTTAGTCATTTATTTGATAATTTTTCGCAATTAAAATTTAATTAATATTAGTTTAAAATTTAGATTTCCACTTTATTGCACTTGCATTGACTGTGGAAATGCGATATGCACTCCACTGAGTACCGAACAGATGTTGGTGTGAAACTAAACTAAGCTGCATGTGTTTATCTCTTTCGCACTTACGTGAAGCTTAGCAGCACTTGTGAACGGATGTTGAGTATCAGCAGAGACAACTTATTACAATGTAATCTGGTATCAGATAAGCTATGACAAGTTGTCTTTGCTTATGGTATGTTGAATTTAGCCTATGGTTAGCAGAGACAACCTACAATATGTGGATTGACCCTGTGGTTAGTTACTTATCATATAAAGAACTGTCCCTGCTTCCGTTGAGCAAGTGTTAAGCTACTTTAAGCCTTAAAGCTACCAGCCGAGATATCGTGATCGATCGCTTATCATAATTAAAATCAATTTATTTAATAATAAAATTGTTGTTAAATCAGGAATGGACACGATCAATTAAAAACCATGTAATGAGAAATGAATTAAAATATTTATGTATTTTCCAACCAATTTAAGTGGAGGTATTTTGAATATAGAGATGATATAAATATTTATTTATTTACAATTTATTTATTGTTCAATTGAAATATCCTTCCTTATGTATGCTGTCCTCTGCATTAATTATTATTTTTAACCTTATACAAAATTCGAGATTTCCTTTAAACGTTATTAATTAACTTCTCTCATAACTGTGGGGGTCACGCTCTGCAGGATAACTTGTCATCAATCAACGCACAATATGCTTCCTAATTGATGACATACACTCCCGATCCTGTATAACAATCCGTCGGGGTCACTTGAGAAGCAAACAGTTCCAGCAGCAGCGCTTAATAAATTCACGTAACGCACTCAGCAAAATCAGTTTAAATTGAATTAATGTGTCAGGGGCTGTGCACTCGGGGCTCGGCTCGACCCTTCGTGAAAGTTGGCCAGTAAAAAATGTGCTGTATAATTTTTGGTGTAAATTCAATTTAGACTTTTCCAACAAGTGATAAAATGAAAAAATAAAGGAATTAATAAAAAAGGAGTGAATGAAAAAGTCGACGAGCTGCAGACGCGTGTGCGCATATTAATTCCTGTTTGAGTTTTCCCTCTTTTCAATAAACTGAAAGAGGAAAGTGCAACGGGCATGAAAAATCAAACGAAGGCGTGTTAAGGGTAAAGGAGACACACACACACACATATATAGTCTGCCGTTGGCAGCCATTCAAAGGGCTAATATAAACCGGAAACCGTATCGCGCACACTTCCGGCGCGCACAGCCAAACGGAAATGCGTCTTGTCTGTTTTATTGGCAGGAAGGCGACAGTTGCGAGTCGGTCTAGTGGAAGCCTAGTGCCTATTCTTATAAATAATAAATACGGCATGTAGTAAATGTAAATGCGAGCTGAAAGTAACATAAATTCAATGGCCCAGCTGTAGCAGCGAGTAGTTACCTCAGCCCGCAATCCCTTCGCCCACTCATCCTTTCACCGCCCCTTTCCCTACACCAATTAAAGTCCTGCCGCTGCTCATGACATTTAACACTTTGGCAAACAGGCAAAGTCTCCATTCCACGAGCCATTCAAATGCACTTGAAATTCTCGAAGCAACAGCTGCGACCTGCTAAACGAGTTGCTTGTAATCTCTGTTAGTGTGTTAGTGTGTTAGTGTATAGGTGGGTGGGTGTGTGGGTGTGTGTCTGTGTGTGGGTGCTAGTTGGATTGGGTCTGAGTTTGGTGGCAAACTTGTTGGCAGCAGCCGCGTTAAAGGCGCCAAAGCCAAATTAAATAAGATTTGTTTGGCTGACGTTCAAGATGTGACTCTGTGGGCGGGCAAGCCAGGCCAGGCCAGGACAAGCCAGGCCAGGACAGGGCAGGGGGTGTGACGGGAAGGTCAGGCTCGAAGTTTTGCCGATGCCAAGCAACGACTTAACGCCTCGCATTTTAATGAGCCAAGCGGCCGCAAGGTGTGGGAGTGGCTTTCGTTTGTTTGCCAACAAACATGCGTCAAACTGAACAGCAAAGGCAACAATAAAATCAACACAAGCAACAACAACAACAACAACAACAACAGCAACAACAACAATAATATATAAGGCAAACAAAGTTTTTATCATTGACGTCTCTCGGCCTTAAATTTGGTCTGAAGCACTTGCCACATTGTCGCCCCTGAATGTGCCACTGGTGGCCACGTTTTCATGTTGCAGGAAAAAATGTGTGTTTAGAATGCGGAAAAGTTCTTGAAAATTGAGTTTCGTGTGCAGTTTTATTTTCCATTGATTTGTGATTTCATTTTCCGTTTGAAATCCAGCGGCTTCGACTGCGACTGCGACTTTTCGAGGACATTGCAAATATCAATAAACTTTATTGATTTCCTGGATGAATGTTGTTCCGATTGCAGCCACAGTGCAAATAGAAGGGAATAAAGATACATCAATTTCTACATTCGTTTGATCTGTTAAATACATATATCTATATATATATATATCTATATATATATTATATATATATATATATAGATTTCCCCCCGATTAGAAGGCCGTTGGCTGTCAGTTACCCTGCCAATCAGCAGGATACCCAATGCCAAACCTCAAATGTCTCTGTCTGACCCATTACTGCCATTCGATACATTCGCTACACTCAATACACTCAAAACACTCAATACACTCAATACACCCAAACCATGCGATTCGTACGTGTTTATTGGCAACTTTGGCTACTCATTCATCATTTGAGGTCACATCCAAAAGTGAAGCGAAAGTGAAATTTTCTGCATTTAAGTTTGCCCCCAACTTCAGGGTAGGGCGTGCTAGGGCAGGGGTATGCGGGATGGAAAGGGGGGGGATGTAATCAACAACTTTGATTAGCATCGCAAAATTGTGAAATACTAAAAACTTGTTCAACAAGAAGGTGAACTCAAAGTGCCAATAAGTTTATTAATTTAACAGCAGGATAACTTCATTTGTTGCTCCCCCCCAACCCTTTTTTTTGTGCTGATATTTGTGCCGTTGTCCTGTTGTTATTATCCTTGTTGATGGTGGCACTGCTGTTGCGGTTTCGTGGGTGCTCTTTTTGTTGCACTTTCGCTCTGCGTCCTGTTGCAGTGACACATAAATTTTTTAATAGAAATACATGCATGGGAAATGCTTTCATTAAGTTTTTATTGCTGCGACGTCTGCAAATGTCAGCCATTCATGTATGATAAACCAGGAATACCTATTTAATATGCAGGCAAACACTCACACACACCCACACACACACACACACACCACATAAATGTGCCATGACTGGCGGCAGGTGCAGGAAGTTTTCCGTGTGGCAGTTTTCCGAATTGCCATGCATTTTCTATGCGCCTGTGACTTGGGACAAGTTACACGAAGGAATTTCCCCCGTTAAAGAGGTTCAAGCCATTGAGTTGACTGGTGAAAGCGGTGAAATTAGGCATTTCAGGAAAATTGAAAACTGAAAGTTTCCATTAGTAACTTTCAAAATAATTTCAGCAAATATCTAAATGAGGCACTCGACACTTAATTAACTTGCAAGGAGAAGGCACAGCAAAGGACCTCAAGGTAACTTCTTATAATTAATTAATTAATTGCTATAGAAGGAGATATTTAGTATTAAATATTAAATAATGGAAATGTTATATTAGAAGTTATTTTTATTAAATATGCATTGTTTTAAATATGCAGACATTTTATAATTATAATTATGGAAAATTAATTTTTTAATTTTATACGAGTTTAATGTGTTCGAAAAAGTCATCAAATTTATTTATTATTATTTCTATTATATTTATATATATTATTTCTCTATTAAATTTTTGATTCAAAAGTTAAGAGGTAATAAATATTTAAATATTTTGTTAAATTATTTGTCGGTAAAAAATAATACAATTTAATTTTTAAAAACCTTAAAACATTTTTTTTTTTTTTGTGAAATTAATTATTTTTGTTATTAATTAGTTTTAAGCCCAAAATTTAGTCTTTGACTAAAGAAGTTCTAATATATATAATAATAAAAAAAAGAAGATAATAATAATAAAAAAAATTAAAAATAAAAATGAAAAAAAAAAGAATTTATGTTTTTTTAATTTACATAGACTTTCACTTAGTATGCATATCCTGACAACAGAATTCCAGTTATCATTGCCACAAAGGAGCTAAATTTCACAGCTCGAATTTATTTAAAGATTTCATAAAAATAATTTCTTAAATAAAATAATAATTTTTCATTTTCATATATTTATTAAATTCATATTAAATATTTTAATTGTTAAGAATCTTTTATCATGAATTAAACAAAATTTTCTATCAATTTTAAAATTCCGTCCATTTCAGATAAAATAAATCGTACCCATAAAAAAGCTGCACTTTTTAGCTATAAATTATTTTAAAATTATTTTCCCATAACTCCAATTAATATTGTACATATTTTATACTTATTTTTAATTTATTAAAATAATATTTTCCATAGTATTTTTCATCTTTCATAACTTAAATTAAACGCTTAGAACTTAATTTTCATTTTTCCCCAAAATATGACTTCACCTTGGAACAACAGAAATCAATAAAGTCCTTTAAAAAATGGTGTGAAAATTTCTCCAGGACAAAATTGCACTTTTATGTTAACTTTCAAAATTTTTGTGCATTTTTTTTTTATTGCAATGGAAAATATTAATATTTAAAATACGACTGCGAATTCAAAGCAATTGCATTCCATTTGTCACTCGCAGTTTTCACAAATGATTTTCAAATTAGATTTTCCGTTAAATTCAGGACAATTGCTTTTGCAGCTTCTGACACATATTAAGCGAATGGGAAATTTGTAATTATAAAAAAATATCGAATAAATGCTGTGGAAATGCGCCTTTCCAATCAGCCTCTCCGCAAAATTGTCTGTTTTCATTTTCCCATAAAATGGAAAACGATTTTCACGCTCGCGATAAAATTTTCATTAAATTTTTAAATGCGTTTATTTTGTTCTCCGTTGAAGGGGGCGGGGTGTAGCGGGGTGTTTGAGTGTGTGGTAAGTATGTGCTCTAGGAATGTGCGTGTGTCTGTGTCTGTGTGTGTGTGTGTGTGTGTGTGTGTCTGTTTGCATTGCCATTCAGATGGCTGAGTCTACGCAAATGTAAAGTAAACAATTCCTAAAATCAAAAAGTATTAACAAGTTTTTAAGCAAACATTTGGCTTGAGTTAAGGATCAATAATTTATTTGTTAATTTTATTGTAATGCCTGAGTGTAAATATTTGGCGAAGCGACGTTCAATGTTTAATTTATTATTATTTTTATAATAACAGATTTTTAATGTACTCGCCCATTAATGTGCTCTGCCTTAATTCACTTTCAAGGACCTCGGCCTATTTGAGTTTTCCAATTGATATTAACAATTTACGAAGTACGCGGCGAGGATAACGAATTGCATTAAACGCCATTTATTAAAATTAAAATAGTTAATCATTATAAATGTGCTTTGGCGTGCAGGATCGCTGCAGGATGGCTGCGGGGTTGTGGGGCTGTTGGAGTTTCGGTAATGCGGAAAAACAATTTTCCGTGCTGAGGAAAATCCACTTACTGATGCGACTGCAGGTGCAGAATGCCAAAGGCATGAGTAACACATGTGTCCTTTTGTATATATACATATACATATATATACATGTGTCTATTTGTGTGTGTGTGTGTATTGGCAGAAATTCGGCACGTAAATTTTTAATAATTATTTTTAACTGCTACCCCGCGTCCTGGCACAATAACAGCAACTGCGGACACTCATAAGCACACTTTAACACACACACACACTCACACACACACACATATGCAAATAAGCTCTTGTCAAAGGATTGCACTCAGCGCGAGGGCAAAGAGGATTGTCGATCAGAGTTGAAGGATGTCAAACGCACATGAATAATAAAACTACTCAAAATAAATAAATAAATGTATCAAAAACAATAACAAATTTATTTATTTAAAATTAATAATTTATTTTTTTATTTTTATTTTTCAATAATTAAATAAATGTTGCCTGAAGTAAGTAAATTAAATTTTAATTCGCGTGCCAAACTGTTCAAAGATTGCGTGTTATGTATTTGAAGATATATTTTAGCTTCAGTCAATACGGAAATATCCTTGAAGCTTTTCGCTCTACTTCCTACTTCCTACATCCTGCACAGTGGCAAATGCTATCGACCTCGCTGAGGGGGTCACCAATCGTCACTTAAGTGACGTTTACCCTTATCACGCTCTCAGCTTATTTCTTATGCATCCCGCAAACACACAACTTCCCCCCTCTCACCCCTCCGCCTTATCATCCACCGCCATCCGCGGTGCAGGTTGTGGCCCACCTTTTGCCTTTAATTAAATCTCAGTCAGAGCTAAGAAAAAATCAATCCCTGTATTTATTATCGAACCAATTACAGGGCATTCAATGGGCTTCCTTCCCCGCGTGCCTTCCTCCCCGTCCCCCATCCACCCTCCACCTTCCAGCCCTGTTACGCACTCGAGACATTCCAACTGTGCTTGTATGTGTGTGTGTGTGTGTGTGTGTATTTCACTGCCTTCTGCTCGTCGCCTCCTCCTCAGCGGCGCTTGACTTGCCTCGGCATTCGCCTGGCATACTTAAAACTAACGGGCGAATCAATGGCAAACAGAGAAATATGAATACAGTAGTGCACTAGTGGGCGTGGCTGGGGCAGGAGTGCGACTGTGAGTGTGAGTGTGAGTGTGCGGCAGGGAATAGTAATCCGACTGCTGGGTAAAAATCATAACAGCCACGAACCAGCGAACAACTATTATTGAATTTGCAATTCGATGCAGTTTTTCAACGTGTGACAACCCCAAAGATTTTGAAGGAAAGGCGTGGAGGCGTGGGGGGAAAGGGGAAAGGGGGCGATCTATTGGAAATTGGGAATTGGGTATTGGGTATTTGGTATTGGGAGGAGCTGTGGATAGGGCATAGGGATCGTTACATAAAATTCATGAAAATCTCGAACAGAGCTAAAAGCCAAAAACGAAAACAAATTGAAGCTTTGGAGCTGCCGCCTGCCTGCCGCCCGCCTGCCGCCTGCCTGCTGCCTGCGTCCTGCCTGCCGCCTGACAAACTGCAGCTGTAACAGCCGGAAGTTTGGGGCCATTTTTCCATTTGTCAAGTGGATGGTGGATGGGGGAAATGTCAGAGAGAGTGAGAGAGAGAGAGAGAAGGGGGAGGGGACTGGGGGGAGGCTTAACAATTTTTATGCGGGTTAAGAGTGAGTGCTGCCTGGCGCAGGACTTACTCGCAAAGTGCTCGGCTTTGACCAGCCAAGGGGCTGTCGAGGACTGAGGGCCCAGGGCCGAGGGTACTCCAGCGAAGGGAGGAGGCAGGGCCGATGAGGGGAGGAGAGCTAGAGTTAAGCGGCTTAATTGCTAGTAAGGTCAATTCTGGACGCCTGTCGCTTGTCGCAGCGCAAAAAGTGTTTTCATTTTCATTGCATACTTGCAGGCGTTGAAACCAATGCTGAAGCCAAAGCCAGGCCAACTCCTGGAAGCGACATTGCAATATTTACATAATAACAGGAAACAATTTCTATGCACATTTGTGACCCTTCCTCCCGCAACCCGCAACCCGCAACCCGCAACCCACATCCCGCATTCAGCGTCCCACGTCCTGTGTCCTGTGTCCTATGTCCTGTGTGCGTGATTTAAACGCATCCAAATGGGAATCCAGGAATAGCTCCTGGCATGCACCGGAAAATGATGTGTTAGTTTGACAAAATGTGAGGTGTGCACAGAAAATGCAGGTGCTGAGCACTTAAAGAGGAAGGGAGAGAGAGAGGGAGAGAGAGAGGGGGGAGAGTGAGAATGGGACAGATATGGGAAAAACTACAAATTGCCATGACGGTACACAGAGAAAATTGGCATAGAGAATTTTCCTTCTAATTGGCAAAAATGGTGAATAATCGAAAATCGTTCATGGCACAAAAGGACACACATATTTCCAGGACGAAATTGTAAATTGAAATGCTTGCCATTGAGCCGCATGCAATGCATTACAATTTGTGAATGTTGAATCATTCCTCAGCTTTGAGCTTCCCCTTGGTAATTCGAATGTCCTGCAGGCCTGAGCACCCAATGAATACATTTTATAATATTCCAGCCTATGACTAATGAATGCCAGGAGTTGACCATTGCCCAAATGACCCATTCACTTTGGGAACTTATCTTCAGGGAACGGACAATTTGCGTAATTAAAGTGTATCCTGTAGCCTCTATCCTATATCCTGCACACTGTATACTGTCTATAAAGGGAAATCAGTGCGCTATAAAACATTATTCCGGCCATAAAGCAATTCGAGCTCTGAAGGAGCAGATGGCGTGTGATTAGCCCCAACTCAATTAGCGGCCATTACATAAAAAATTACGAAATTATGAAAATGATGAAATCATAAAAATCATAAAAATCATAAAAATTATGAAATTATGAAATTATGAAACGTGAGGCAACATTAAGTGCGATGATGTCTGTTTGTCCACTTGTCGCCTCGACAAATGTTACGATTTAAGCCGCAACTCGAGGCGCGTGGGTGTCTCTGTGTATGCCATGTCTCTCCTGCTACACATATACATATACATATATATGTGTATGCGTGTGTGTGTGTGGGGGTAAATGCCGCTTCATAACGTTTATTAACCTGCCATTAACGTCCACAGCCAATGCAACCACAGAAACGTTCGTTGTCGCTGCTGGTGTCAGGCAACCGCCTGGTGGCTGCACAATTTACACGGCCCGATAAAAATCTTCAACACGCACCGCAACAAAACGCAATTTGTATTTGCAGTCCCTGCCCGGCCGACAGGTGCTCCCTCCTCCCTCTTCCCACCCCTCTGCCTATGTCAGTCCCTTCCATCGTCATGTCATTGGCAGCCAACGAAGCCGCAATGAGCAGCTGTTTGGTTATGGTAAACATTTTGACGATTTCAACAAACAGAACCAAATCCCTAATTAGTCTAGGTCTGAGTCTGGCTCTGGCTCTGGCTCCGGACTCGGAGCACTGGTTCCATGTCTCCCAGGATATATATCCTTGGCGTCTGGCAAGTGCCGAAAATCGGTTGTATGCCTGATTTTATTTTAATAACCACATGGACTCACCTCTTGGGACGTAACCTTGACGCGCTCGCAAATTCACCCCAATCCCCTGGATCTTCCACCTTTCGCTTTTCACCTTTTCACCTTCCCACCTTTGCACCTTCCACCTTTTACTTTTCACCTTTTCACCTTTCCACCTCTCCACCTTTCTGCCTATCGACTCCCCCATCTTTTGTTATTAAACAAACGATTTGTTCGCGTTGCTCTGTGCGTATGTGTGAGTGCCTGTGTCTGTTTCTGTGTCTGTGTCTGTGCCTGTGTTTGTGTCTGTGTCTGTGCCTGTGTTTGTGTCCATTGTTAATGTCTTAATGCGCTTTACTTGCTTTGTCCTGGAAATTGACTTTTAATTACAATTTGTGCCTGAACTTCAGACCGACTGAAATTAGTGGTTATCGTCAATAGTAATAATCCTGCCAAGGTGTGAGTCCGGTCGGCGCAGGAGGCGCAGAAGGTGGGGCAGGGACGATAAGTGTCTTGATTTCTATTACTCGTAAATGTGAATTAAATTGCATGGGAGGCTCTGATAGTTTATTGATCAACTTCAATTGCTGTACTCAATGAATCTATTAACTTGAGCCTTGAAGTATGTCCTTTTTCTATATTTGTGTATCTATATATACGCACACATACACACACACATTTGAAAATCACAGGCTGTTGGGAACAGGCAAGGATAAAGTTTCACTTTTGTATAGAAAATATTTTATTAATTTAAAAAAAAATAAAATAAAATATAGAAAATATTTTATTAATTTAAAAAAAATAAAACTCTTTAAAAATAAATAAATAAAATATAAAAAACAAAAAAATTAAATTTAAAAAATTAAATAAAAAAATATAAAAAATAAATTTAGAAATTTATATAAATTTCTAGTTCGTATGTAACAGGTTTTTCCCTCTAAGCAACCATTGAAAATATGCCAATTATAAGTTGATGCCTTCTTTCCCTTTCAGGACATGCGTGAAAAGGATCTGATTGCGGAGTCTCACTCAAAGTGATTTAAGTTTTCAACAGCAGCGAAGTTCGTTGATGTCTTAAAGTTGCGAGAATAAGTGCCGAACATAAGCTTAGGCCACTTGTCACAGCCTACAAAGGAGCACAAGGACATCCCAAATGCCCGCCCTCCAGTGCCGAAGGATTCTAAATAAATCCAAATGCTACGCGGCGGACAAAAACAAATGCCAGGCACGTTGCCCACATTTATCAAGTCGTGTGTGAACTTAACTGACACACACACACACATACATTCACAGACACTCACACACACTCACAAATATTCACACTAACTCAGACTCGCACACTCATACACATTCACATACACAGAGGTAATGTGCTAACAAGAGCAACAACATTTTGGCACACCTCACGCCCACACACACACACACACACACACACACATAGCCAAAGAGTAAGGCTTGTCGCTAGTGACAAAGATTCGAAAATCGAAGTCACGCGAAAGGATTGAAAGTCATTTGATGTATTTGCTGTCATTTAAGATCCTGCCGATGGAGTGAGTGATAGATACATATTAGTTGTATGTGTGGGGACGAGTCTATATTGAATCCAATGGACGGAGGGGTCGCCTCTCCCCCCCACACAAGCTAGAACAATGAAATACTCTCAGAACTTTCCCTCCCTCTCTCTCATCCTCTCTCTCTCCCTCTCCCTCTTCCTCTCTCTCCCTCTCTCCCTGCATATGAGTCGAAAAAAGTTGTGCAAGTTAAATGCATTTAAGTGACATGTACCCCTTGCCGGGAGCCGTTGCCAGGAGGCAGTTGCCGTATTGACATGTGTCCCGGCACATCGAACCCCGCAACGACGTACCTTCCATACACACATACCGACATATAGACAGGTGTATGTGTGTGTGTGTGTGTGTGCATATAGCTGTAAATGTATTCGTATATATTGCAGATAAAATTTAAATCTGTGCCGCTTGCTCAGTCGCTGGGCAGGTGAATCGCTGGCAACTCCTTGTGATTTATTGAATAAATCAGTGGGGTGTACATCTTCCACAAGATGCTCAAATATTTATCAACGTATGTGTGTGTGTGAGGGGGCTGCGTGTGGCTTTGAAATTTATGTGCGATGGTAAATAAAATGAGCCTCCGAGGGCTGGCGAAGCCGCAAGACGACTGAAAGCAATAAAAATGCTGAAGTGTGTGTAAAACATTCAAGATAAAATTGTTAAAATGAAGAAGGATCTGCACACTTTTTCAAAAGGTGTGCACACACTTGTCAACGCCCTGCAATCAGTGTGCAAATTTCGATCCACTTTAAATCAAAACTTAAATTCGGCCTCCCTAAAGAAAAAAAATAAAATACAAAAAATATAAATTTATCATTTAATTGATGATTTCTGTTAATATCAAATTTATGCACTTTTTTTAATTGCGTTTTTTTATTTTTTATTTTTTTTTTTAATATTATTTTTCATGTTCCTTTTTTATTATTTATTAATTATAGTTTTTGCCTCCGTTTGTCAAAGCGCATGAAATTAAATCGCGTTGCAGCTCGATGACATCAAATTTAATTACCGTTAATTTGCATTTAGGATGGCAAAACAAGAGGCGAATAAAAACACGAATTTCGATTACAATTAAAGCCCATAAATATTATTTTTTTGCTTAATCAAAACTGCTTTTTATTCACGGCCGGCGGGGCCCAGTTTATTATGGGCTCTTTGACCGATTAATGCGAGTGCATTAATTTAAGCTTATTTTTGATATCAAATTACATTATTCAATTTGGCACTGATCCTGATTTCGCATTTGATTTCATTTATTTATTTATTATTATTATCCTGCCGCCCGCTAATCCCCTTAATACCCTTACCAAGAGGCCGCTGGCGGGGGCGGGGGCGGTGCATGAGGGAACCTGCCTTGTCCAATCATTTGATTGGTCACATCCGTCGATGATTTGTACAAGCTACCGGCTTCATCCTTCGTCCTGGCAGGCAGGCAGGGCAGGCAGGGCAGGCACTGCCATAATCGGTGCATCAGTTTCATCAATTCCCCAAATAATTGCCCGGTAATTGAACTTAATTGTGAGAGCAGCGTCTGTGCCAGTTGCCTGCCAGGACCAGGATGAGGATTTGCGCTTAACAGGAACAAGATAAAAAAAAAAGTGCCAACTCATCATTCGATTTCCCTTCAGCCTCTCAAAACTCTGAATGAATAAAGGATGAGCCTGAGACGAGCCCTTACAGTGAATCTTCATTAAGCTGAATTACAGTTTCGATTCCCCTTAACCTAAAACCCGTATTGGCTACAAGGACTCAACCTTCGGGGTTCCGAAGGCGGGACTTACCAACTGTTATTGTGAGCAGAAATGCCGCCTGGTAGATAATCTGTAGAAACCTCATGTTGATAAATGCTGCTCCTTGGACTCTGAAAGGACATAGAAAAGGAGAGGTGATATTTGCAGTGATTATTAAACTTAATTAATCGAAGGAAACTTAAAACTACTTTTCGGCTAGAAGGCTGCATAGACCTGCACCAGGACTCTATTTACATTCCATTTTTATCCCTTGACATTTTCCCCTCTGACATTATCGGAAAATTCTTGGTCTGAATTTGGGTTTTACCGCAGAATATGGAAATTTATGGTATTGCCTGCTTTTGTTAGCGGAGCGTCAAGTCCGGCAACTTGGCCAAAATGTTGTCTAGCCTGTGGAGCGAAAGTTTGGCCAAAGACCAATAAAAACTCAACAACAACAATAACAACAAAAACAACAACAAAAATATCTCTATTCCAGGGAAAACAGGAAAATGAGTTGCTTAATGCGTTAAACTTTTGCTGCAACACGTAACTCAAGTTAGGCTGCAGTTACCTGGAGTTACCTGTACGGGTTGTTGTTGCTATGATGGCTGTTGCCTTTGTTGCCGTTTGTTGCTGGGGGACAGGTGTGCGAAAAGCGAGTTTGTTGCTTCTTCTCGGGGACCGTTTGCCACAGAATATTGAAAGCAATTTTGTAATCAAAAAGAAAAAGATCAAGAAGAAAGCTTTATAAAGTAATAACCATAAAGAAAACTGCAGCGATTTTCCAGCCACACGGACACACACTCACACACACACACACACACGCACAAACATACGCAAACACAACCACACACACACACACACATTTTGGGTAAAAACTTTACCATAACATGGAAAAGCAGCAGAGTGAAGGGCAGGGAAATGCAGACCACAAAATGTTGCCAAAAGGTTTTCCGAGCGAAAAAAAAAAATGGAAAAATGGAAAGAAAAATAACAGAATGGAAAATGCACATCAAATGCTCACATATATGAGAAATATTCCAAGAGTTGTGCACATTTAAAGTTGAAAATCGGATTATAATAATCCCCTTAGCCCACTCTCTGTTAACCAAAGAGCCACTATCCCTGACCCGCCCACTGCCCACGACCGCCTCTTCTTTGGACAAGCTGTAATCTTTTAGGATAGCAAATTGTATTAGAACGAGAGACCAAAAACTCATATGCTGTCCACAAATGGAGACTCAACTCTTTCCCCTCCCAAACCCCTCTCCACCTTTCCCCCACTGCCCCCATCTCCGTCGCTCTCCTGGCGAATGCCTTTCTGGCCCATTAAGCTTGTAGTGCCTCCTCGTAATTGCTTTAGCTTCATTAACAAGAGACGAGCGACGAGAGACGAGAGTCGAAAGAAAAACCAACTTTTAATTTATGCATTGACAAACTTCAGCGAAAACTCCTCCCGATGGCAACAAAGTGCTCGATGGGGTTAAATCAACAACAATAACAAGAACACCAAATGAGATCCGAGCGAACAACGAGGCGAACAGGAGCAACAACAACAACAACAACAACTGCAATAACAACAACAAAGTGTGGCTAGAATGAGATAAGCCGCAAACAGCATCCCAGACACAAGACAGTCGCACAGTAAAACGGTGTGAAAAGGGGTCAGGGGGAGGGGTGGAAGGAGATGCTGCAGAGTAGCTGACAAAGGATGAGGTGGGGGGAAAGCAATTCCTGGTCGAAAAGCGAACTAAAAATTGCACAGAGGGCAAAAGCGCAGCATCCTTTTAATTGGTTTTCGGTCAAACACTTGAAAATAAAAGAAAAAAAAAAACTCGAAGGAAAACAAACAAAAAGAAAGCAAAAAAAAACAAAAAGAAAGCAAAAGAGAAAAAAGAAAACTGAAGAAAATGAAAAAAGTCGGAAAAATCCCCGTTTTAAAGGCGACGCTTTGAATTGACTTTCAGCCAAGGGAAGTTCACTTTTCTACTCAAACGAAGTCTTCGTCCTTTTCGGCTTCGGTCATTAAGATCCTGAAAGCTTACCGAAAATTTAAAATCCTTTTAATGAACTTTGGAAAGTGACTTCAAAAGGGAATGAAAGAAGCCACGTTTTAAGCAGTTTAAAAAATTATTATATTTTTTATAAACTTTTCTTAATATTTTTAACTTTTACTCAAAATTATGGGAAGATGTGATTGTTTTATATAAATAAAATAATTTATTTTTAATTATTTTATTTATATATTTTTTGTATTTTTTAAATATATACAATAAATAATATATTTAAACATAAACAAATATTTTCTTCTCTTCAACGGCTTACGGCTTGTCCTTGCTTCAAGCTTTGACCTTAGGCACTTGGGTATCAATAAACCAATTTAAATTATTTCCAGTTTTACACCCAATCATCTTTATTGTAAATTGCAAATTTTAAATTTAAAATTGAATTTAAAAAACTGCTAAAAAATAAATAAAAATAATTAAGCTCAATATTGAACAGTGAAAAAAATAAATAAATATAATAATAAATATTAATAAAAAATTATAATAAATCTTGAAGTTAAAAGTTGGAAGATCAAATCTTTTAACAAAATGTAGTTGATTTAATTAATTTTATTTTTTATTTTATTTATAGTTTATTTTTATAGTTTTGTATTAAATATATATGCTTGCAGAAATAAAAAAAAGAATCTTCAAAAGAATCAAACCCGGCCAAAACCTGGCAAGGCGCCAAAAAAAAGACGACGGATTTGGGTCAGGAATATTTTGATATCTGCCAAGCGAAGGTCACTTGGAATAATATATATTTAGAATTTATACTCTTTAATAGGATTTTTTATTATCCAAAACTATAAATTATTTCTTGTCGAAACGAAAAGATGAAAATTTAATTTAAAAATATTTAATTTTAAAAAAATAAATAAAAATAATTTGTTTCTTATTTTTAAGGTGGCCTTCGATCGCGTCTGTTTTTATTTTTCCCCGCAGCATTAAAGATCTCAACTTTTAATGAGTGAAGAATGAGTGAGTGAATGAGTGAATGAATGAGTGATTGAACGAGTGATTGAATGAATGAGATAGTGAATTAAGGAATTAGGGAAAATGTGTGTTTAATTTAAATATCTCATAGAGAGCATTCAAAATGAGAGCCCGAAATATGTTACATTTATTTTAAAACTGATAGATATTTATTTTATAGTTTACAGTAAATCATAATATTTGCAATCGAATTAGTAGTAATTTTTAAAAATTTATTCTTCACCTTTATTGTCATTTCTATGATAATAAAATATATTTTTAATACGAGAGAACTTCATCCAATCTTAGACTATATATGTTCATGCTTTGAAATTATTTATAAGTACATTAAAATAAAAATTAAAAAAAAAAGTTAAAAATTAATAACAAATATGTAATCTTTAATAAAGTAAATTTAAAAAATTAAAATAATATTAGCTTATAAATAAAATAAAATATAGTTTAATAATAAAATAATAATCCTTGATTCCTTGCAAGGTATTCAGGTTACCGGTAGCTTCAGCCTAGCTTATAATTATTTTAAATAAATATTAACATTTTTTTTAATAGCCTGCGACAATATAAATAAAATAATCACCTCTTAAGAAATAAATAAACAACTATTTAAATAGACTTCAAATTTTTATATTTATATTTAAATAAAATTAAATTAAAAAAAAATATAAAAAGACTTAAAAATGATTTTATTTTCCCGACATAAAATGTCAGTGCGGCTTACGGTGAACTTTCTCTATAATCGCCTACTAACAAATACAGAAGCAGATATTTAAAAGGACTTAAAAATGCTTTTTTTCTCACATCGAATTTCAGTGCATCGGAAGTTCCTTTATACTTTATATATCATTATTTAGTTTTTTGTTTTAAGTCGCTTATTTTGTGTTTGCTTGACTTTCGAGCTTTGCTGTACTTTTTCCCATTTACTTAGTGACTGCGACAAATGTGTAATAAGCCCCTCCCTCCTCCATCCCACCTTCCTCATGCCATCCCTTGCATTGAGGTCCTCTTTCTACTATCATTAGTAAAAATATATAAAAATCAAAACGAGATACGAGAAACGAGAAACGAGAAAAGTGAAAAGTGAAAAGCCAAAGAGAAGGTTTGAGAGAGAGAAGAGTAAGAGGGGAGAGAAGAGGGAAGAGGGGAGAGACTCTATTCGAACGCTAATGGCAGTGGAGCTTAGGAAGTTAAACTTCGCTCACATACATTTTAGAAAATGGAAAGAAAAACTTTGGAAATTTGGAACGTGAATGGTCGATGGATAAATAGATGAATGGAAAACGGAAAGTGGATGGTGGAAAGCGGAAAATGTTGACTACCAAAGGCACAAGTTTTCGCTGCCCTCAACAAACTTCTGCCCAGAGCCTCACATATCAAAAGTTCTTTGGGCAAATAGAACAAGGGAAAAGCCTTCGGGCGATTGAAAAATATTTTTATATGTAAATTTGGCAAACCATTTGTTGTTTTTGTTTCAGTTGCAGTTGTTGTTGTTGTTGTTGTTGTTGTTGCTGCTGCTTTGGTTGTGTTTATGTGTCCAGCAGCCACAAGCACCCATACTAACACACACACACACACACACACTCGCACAGTAAATATGTGGGTATCAATATTTGCAGCCTTCTTGCTGGCGGTGGCGCATCTCAAGTGCAACAACGGCAACAAATAAATTTTCCAGGCTGCGCTGAGTGGCAAAATGCACAGGACTCTACCTAGAAAATTGTTGCTGTTGTTGGATTGTTGGCTGCGGTTGGCAGCGCCGTCGCCTGCGAAATTTTGTGGCATGTGGAAATTTATTTCATAATCTCTACAGCAACAGCAACACCAGCACCAACACCAACACCAACACCAACACCAACACCAACACCAATACCAACAACAGTTGCAGCTCAGTTGTTGCACAGGCCGAGGAGTTAAAAAAAAATATATATAGGTTTTGCATATGAGAACCACGAGTAGCTAAGCATGTAATTTATATCCTTGAACGTCGCATACCACTCGTTCTTCGTCTCAATTTCACAGCTTTCATCTGTGCCCCTTCCCCTCCCCCTTCACCACTACTCACTCTCTCTCTCTCTCTTGTATATCCCTCTCCTTTTTCACCATGTCTGTGCAGTTATTGTATTGCATACTTGCAGAGGCAGCAATCGGATCCTTTGGCTCTCTGGAGCGGCAATAAATTTGCTTCTGCTGCGGCTGCTGCTTCCTTTTATTTTTTTTTTACACTCTTCTGCAATTTTATTTGACCACATAAATTGTTTACCAATTTTCACAAGCTTTCCTTCTACTCGTACATGCGCGCGTGTGTGTGTGTGTGTGTATGTGGTAAGTCCTTGCTTGTTCTCAATGCTAAAAGTGGCTTAATAGCACTTTTGCAACCTTTTGATTTAGCGCTCAGTGCCCAAGCCTTGTCCAAGGCTGCAGCTCGGTTGTCCTTTAGATATTTCTAATTGGGACATTTGTGAAATGCCACAAAATCAACAACAGATAGGGATATGTGTGTGTGTGTATGTGAGACTGCAATTGAGACAACACATAAACTTTGAGCTGATAAATGTTTATGTTCGATTTTCAGATTCTTGAAAATATTTTGAAATTTATGCGCAAGGACAACAAACTTTTTCTCTCTGGAGCCTTCAGTATTTCATATTTTATTTTTTTTAAGTTTATTTTTATTGTTTGTATAAGAGAAAAAACTATTAAGTAATTTCACACTTTATTAAAAATAAATAAAATAATTTCTAAAATGAGAAATTAAGTTTTTCCTTTTTTTATTTTTAATATTTAATATTTTTATAGTAATAATTATTTTGATTTCTGTTTTATTAATTGTAACTTTTATTTAAATAATTTGTTTTATATATATATATTTTATTTTTTATATTCTAAATATTATAACAATTTATATATTTTATTAATTTATTTTTTATTAATTATAATTATATATTTTTTATATTTATTTTATAGTTTTATAATTTATTTATTTTTTAATTATAATTTATTTATTTTTGTCTTAAAATTTATCAATTTTTTTAATATATATATTTTTTTTTCTATTTAAATAATTTATTAATTCCTTAATTTATAAATAAATTCTGATACATCGGCCAATCCTTGAAGTGCTCCTTTTGGAGACTCCTTAAAAAGCACTTGGGCAATTGCCTTATTCCTTTTGGTGGCTTTTATTTTATAAATCAAGATTTTATTTTTTAAGTCGACAAAATATTTAAAACTTTATTACAGAATTTTAAGCGTTTTTATCTTGTTCCTTGTTTTATGTTTTCCGTTTTCGATATTCAGTCTTTTTCAGGCTGTGTCCTGTGTCCTGTGTCCTGGTCTTTGGCTCATCGAAAGTGCACCTTTTGCAGTCCTTTGCCGGTGCCCGGTTCGCTTTATCAGCATTAAATTCCATTTTAATTAAATGCAAATTAATTACGAAACTTTATCAGGCCTGAATAAAATGGGAAACGTGTAAGGAGAAAGGAGAAAGGTGTAAGGAGAAAGGAGACGGAAGGAAACTTATTACGAAAAAAGCTTTGCAATAATTTTTGCAAAAATTGCCACAAGGACGCACCTTGAGCTAATTAACGCCAACTCCCAAAGGAGTTGCATGGAGTTCGGTTCACATTTTCCGTTGGAAAATTTTTGAAAAATCTTGGGCATAAACCACAGCAGTGACAGTCGCAGGACTCTGCTCTGGCAGTTGCTGTGGCAGCAGCACAAGCGACGCTTCTGGCTGCTGAGCTTTGAACTGACAACAAAAAGTGGCAGACAAAATCGGCCAGGGGATTGTGAAAGTTGAACCACCTGGAGAGCGAGGGCTGAAGAAGAGGAATGCGATGTCCTTGCAGGTGGCAGTAAAAAATCGCTGAAATTCTTTGGCTAGAACCGGCAACTGGACGCAACTCCTTTACGGATCGCGCTCGCTCTCTCATCCTCACAGCTCATTAAACACTTGTCACCAGTTTCCCATTTTTATTGTTATTGTTGTTGTTGTTGTTGCTGTTGTTGTCGTAGCTGATGGGAGTTTTTGGTCGGATTCTGGCCAGGATAATCCGAGGAGGACTTAATGCGCCCCTTGGCCCGTGCTAAATAGCTTTCATTATTTACTTTATTTTCGCATAAAGCGCGCAAACAACTCTTAACATTTTTATGGTCAGCAGCGGAAAACGGAAAATGGAAAACGTGAAAGAAACTGCGAGTAAAGACAGCAAAGGATGGAGAGATTTTGAGGGAGGGGGGGGAAAAAGGAAGAGAGGAGAAGTGACAGGGAAGAGAGTAGAAGGTAAAGCATTTTTAAATGATTTCTCTAGTTAAACGCATTGTGAACTTTACTATTATCCATTTGCCATAAATTGAACTTAAAGCTTTTAAGGACTAAAGGTCCTTGGCCTTTGTTTGGCAATAATAAATCATGACACATATCAATCAGTCAATCAAACATGCCCCAGAAGCTTGTCCTCATATTGGTTGAACGCAACATCAACGACAACAACAACAACAACAACAACAACAACAACAACAACAAATTACAAGTGACTCAGCAGTTTTATCAAAATACAACAACAATAAAAATAAATAAAGTTCGTTATGCATTTGACATTTTTCGTCAATGAGAGCAAAAGAAAGAATTGAAATAAGAATGGAAATGGGAATGGGAATGAGAAGAGGAGGAAGAGGAAGTATAAGAAGGAGAAAAGAATAAAAAGGAGAATGGGAAATCGCATAGAATAGGCAACCACGACAAAACCGAAGGCAAGTGCTCAGGACATTGTTGCATAGTCCTGCTGTGTCCTCGAGCTCTCTCTCTCTCGCTCATTCTTAACTTTGGGCTCATGTGAGTAACTTTTGTGCATTTGACAAGTTTTGTTCGCCCCCAGCCGCCCTCCCTCCCCCACCATTTGGTAGGGTCTGAAAATGAAATATTTTTGTTGATGTTGTAATTGTTGTTATTGCCATACCCCGCCCCCATTGACCGCCTTTTGTACTTCGCCTCTGCCAGCCAGAAATTGGCTGCGGAGCCTCCCGCAATATCTGATTGAAGCAAGTTCGGCGATAAGAAGAACTTAAGGATAACAGAAGTCGAGTGGATTCTATCCCTTAGCATTCGTATAAAGTATTTACCTGTACTCAAAATATTCATTCAGTAAATACATTTAAAAAATTATCTTATTTTTTTATTTTAATGTAATATATTATTTATTTCTAATATGTAAAAAAATATATTTGATAATTATTCAAATATTTAATATTTAAATTAATTATTCATATATTTTTATTTTTGGTTTAATAGTCACATTTTGTTTGAAATAAAATATTATCATAAATATTTTTTTTATTGCGCTTAAATTTATTGAGTACCTCAAATCGAATTTTAAATACTTCAAAATAAATATTATTATTTTATTATGAAATAAATATTAATTTTCTTTATTTATTTACTGCTTGAATCAAATAACTTAGCCATAAGGAGATATATAATTTCTTTCACTCATAAGGACTATTAAGATATTAAATCCTGATCTCAATTATTACTTCAAGAAGCCATAAAAAAGGAGAAGGATGCCAAATATGATTTCTATTGTTATTTGCAGGGATAATCAATTGGCATCAATCAAATAAAAGATTAGAACAAATAAGAAATATTGTTATCCTAGGAAGATAAAGGAATCCTCGCATCCTTCATTAAATAGTATGTCAAATTAACTCGCCTGAAGAATATCCTACAAGTCGTATTAAAGCAATCCTTTTCTACTGCTCATCAACACAACTCCTCCTTGAAATACTTTGGACGAATGGTCCAATAAAAAGGCAGTGCAACAAACAGACATGTGATATCCTGTTTATAAGGATTCACGGTTCAGAGATGCAAAAAATAATTATTTAAAATTCATAGTTGAAACTGAATAATAAAAAAGTTGATTTACATCAAATTTTCCAACTTTGCGTTGATACAGGAAATACGAAAAAGGATATGTTCAGTTGACCAAAGCCACAAGGTCCTTTTAATAAGGATAATTATGGATAATATCAATCATCTGTATTTATAATATTTTATTTATATTTTCTTAATATAAATTACTCAATATTTAATAATTATTTGCTGGCTTACCTTTAAAAACTCCAAAAGGATACAAAATTGTTGAATATGTTTTCGATATTTTTTCCAAAAATTTCGCTTTTCTTTTTTAAACTTCGAATTTGATCTCTTTTAGTTTCCAATGTTTGCACACATTTTGAAAATTTTTTAAACTTTTCCTTTTTTTATCCTTTTTTATTTGAATTTTGTTGTTTTTGGTTTGGCAAACAATTTGAAATGTAATTTAATTCGGTGATTTATTTAACGTCCTTTAGAGTGCACCCTAAGGATGCAAACGATGCACTGCATTGGGTGGGTGTGCGTGTGCTTGTCGGTATGCAGGGTATGCGGGGGGGCATGTGTGTTGCGCGTGTTGATTGCGGTCTTTGTTTTGGGTTTCTTTTTGTTGTCGTTTGTTTCTTATCTTCCTTCGCGTATCACGGAACTCGTTAAAATCACCTTAGGACACGTGACTGCACGTCATACACATGCACAGCCACAGGCACGAACAAACGTACACACACACATGCATACACACACACACACTCACACACGCACGCAGGTGAGAAGCAACAGCGCCGCACACACACACAAGCACCCGAAGACGAGGCAACTATAAATTTATGGGAAGCAAAAACAAAATGTGCCGTTAGGTCGATCACCGACTCGAAGTTTTTTGGCTCGACTTTAGTCCTTGTTGCAAAATCCTTTGCTCTTCCGCTGCCTGATTTTCTTATATTGGCGCTGCTCCCTTTAGTTTCTCAGGTGCAATGTCAAAAACATAGAAATCTGCACCCACACACAGACACACACGCACACACATTCATCTAAACACACACACAGAGTCACTAATAAATGCAAGTGGTTCAATCCTTCGTAATTGTTGCTGCAGTTTCTTCACTTGGCTTTACTTTGACTCGCTTGGTTGTCCTTTCACGCACGACAAAAAACTGCGAACGGAGCAGCGACGCAGAGCAATCCTCACGCAAAGGCAACGCAATGTAAACTGAGCTAAGGCCTCGCGACTGCTTCGCCGATTCAAGTCGTGTCCTTTGCACTGATTTAAACCGCGCCGAAAGCCACACGAATGCCGAGCGCACGCACGCACTTCGGGCGGTTCACACGAAGCGAGACACCCGAAGCTGCCTTCGGCCGTGCTCCAATCCAAAAGCAAGAGAATCCTCGCTCAAGAGAGCAGGGGAGTGAGAGAGTGGGTGCATCGCCTTGGGGTTCCTCATGTGAAGTGTGTCAACTTCTATGAGGGGTAACAGTGCACGCAGGGGATGCTACTAAAGGGGATGAGATTTAAGGGGATGCTAAACTGCAACTGCTTGCCGGGGTTACTTAGAGAGGTTGATTCTTAGAGAGTGGCAGAAGATGCTATTAATGATAATAAGAATTTTACATCAATCAATTTATTTAAACAAATTAAATCAAAATATTAATATAAATAATAAAACACATGCTTAAATAGCTTTTTTAAAAAAATAACTGATTATTTTAATTTTGATAGTTTTATTTCCCCTTTGCATTTATTATGTTATGTTCACCATATTACTGCTTTACTCACCTATGTTTCAAATCTGCATTGCCACCACACTTCCCCAACTCCTATAATTTTATATTCACCAAATCCTCTCCTCTTGCGACAGCCTACCACCCATATTTTCCCACTGTTTTAAATTGCTACCACATCTCGCTTAGTGCCCGGCAAATATCAATGCATCATTACATATAGTAAATCTTAATTCACATTTTTCATAAATAAAACACTGATTTTTTTTACTGAATAGTAAACTGCTTAATTTAGAATTAAATAAATAAAAAGTAATGAAAATAAAAAAAAGAAATTTATTCCCGTTGCCTGCTTTGCTTTCAATTGAAATGACATCAAATAATTGATGTCAAAATCTTTAAATTAGCCCCAATTTTTCTATTTTTCTTTTATATTTACATAAATAGCAATTAATTTTAAATTTTGCTTAAAAAATGTTGTTACTTAAAAGTTAAATGTTTATTTTGATTCGAGGCGTTAGCTTTCCCCTTCGTGTTGGCTGTCGCACATACATATATTCACCATTCAACTGTTTAACTCACCCATGTTAAAATCTAGATGCACCTCTTTTGAACTGCTTCCTATATCTCACCACGTCTCCCCTTATTTTTTACTAATATATTCACCACATTGTCTCCTCTTTCAACTGCTTTACTTTAACCCGTATTTCCCCTCCGTTTTGAACTGCTTCCACATCTCAGCGAGTTGGCCATAAATCTCACTGCTTTAAAACTATGATTTATAGTAAATATTAAACTTTTACCAAATAAAAATAAAAATCGAAAATTTTGTACTAAATAATGGACAGCTTGCTTTACAATTATTTATATTAAAATATAAGGAAAATAAAATAAAATATTTATTCCATTGGCCTGCTTTACTTGAAATTTATGTAACATCAAAAGATTGATAGCAAAATTCTAAAATTAATGTTAAAATTAATTTTTTTGTACATAAAAAATGATATATCACAAAAATCTTTTGAGAAAGTTTCCAACTGTGGGTCCTTTGGTTCGCATAGCCAAACAACAGCAATAAAAATGCAATAAATTTTAATGATCTCATGACTTGTGTTCGTGCCACATTTACCACTTGGCTTCGGGGGTCACTGAACTACCCTAAATTCATTTGTATATCCTTTAAATATCCTTGCAATGGCTATTCAAAGTTTGCCTATGATGCTAATGACTTTATCGTCTCCGCTTGTCTGCGCTATTTGTATTATTTTTAGCGCAGGACCTGCGATGCTTGCCAAGAATACCAAAGGCAAGAATATATTGTCTATTCTGCATGTGTGTGTGTGTGTGTGTGTGTGTGCAAGTGTAAGTGTAAGTGTAATGATATTTATGTATATCTGCATGTGTGTTCTTTAAGGCTTGAAGGCGTGGTAAAGCTAATGAACTGGAAACTAGAACTTCTATTGCGAACACATCAGGATAATTGCAAATTTTATGATTATGACATTTGTGTGCCTCGAGTCCTTTGGCCACTAGCAACTGGCAACTGGCAACTGGCAACTGGCAACTGGTAACTGGAATTTCCGTCAACAATTTGCTGGTCATTCACTTGAAGCTGTCGCTACCCACCGTTTCTTCTTTTAGGCCAAAGAATTTGATTTACAATTATGCGGTCGAAATCCTTTTCATAGCCAAAATCTCGTCTGGCAGCGGTTGTCGGGCCGAAACCAACTCAGAACTTGTAAGAGGATATTAAGAATTAAAGTCACAAGAATTTTCTGTAGTTCTATTTTGTGTGATTTATAGATGTTTTTTATATTAAATACATGTTCTATATATAATTTAAATATATTTATTTTATAATTTAAATATACACGTAATATTAAATAAATTTGCAAAATAAATTAATAAAAGTCTAAATTTTTTTTTATTTATTAAGAAAAACAAACAGTTTGAGTTTTTGCAAATCTTTTCTGAATTTGTTTAAATTATTTCTTAAATAAAATATTCAAATAATAATATAATTATTTTTGAAGTAATGCAAAAATCTTAAACACTGCAACTGCAACTTCCCCTTCTTCATAGATCAAAGCTATTGATCAAATGCCTAAGGTAAAGTAGATAAATGAAACTGTGGGGCACCGCGAAGAGTCTGACTTCAGATAGGCTGACTTCACTTTTAGGTTGTTGGCTTAAATCCGGAGTTGTCTGTCAGAGCTGCTCTACTCACCACTACAACTACGTGTCAGAACTCTTCTCTAAAAACGCCCAATTGTTTCTTGAGAGCTTTCCCCGTACGGGGTTATATATTAATATCTATGTATTGTGACGCAATAGAAAGCTGGAGAGGATAATTTCTATAACAGAAATATTCGAAATAACGCGCGCTGTGCTCCCCCTCCCGTTACACACCACACCCCACAGAAAACCAACATATTCAAAAAATTAATATTTCTTATCTCTTTGAAACAACAACTTCAAGCACTTAACAAAATGCAGACAATTCCATTAGTTCTTTAAGAGTAGCTTTGGTGCAGTGGATGCAGTGGACGGTTCTAAGTAGTTGGGTCGGTGGTTCGATTTTCAGTCAGAGTGGGGGGTGTTTTATCTTTTGAATTGACAATTAATATTAGGATTTTGATTTAAGCATTTTTACGAAGTTCCAGGTTCAATTCACAGCGAGAATGTAATTGTTCGAATATGTGAAATAAATTAATTCTTTTATAATTAATTTTTCTATTTTTATTGTTGTAAATGTTTTTTATTTCCTTGAATTTAGACAGACTTGATCCCTAATACGAAAAAAAAAAACAATAAAATGATTTGATTTTCTCAGAATCGTGTTTATTTTAATTTTATTTATTTAAAACTTATTTTAGGAAATTCGATTTTAACGGTTGCTCAAATATTTAGTTCTTGCTATGCATTTCTGTTAAATGGTATATTTAAGCTTTCTCAAGCGTATATTGATCCCGTTTGTTGGCCTAAAAGCGAAAATAACAAATTTGGAAGGAACAAAAATTTGACATTTTTTGCAGGTAGGACCCTTGAAAAATCATTAAAAAATCACAAAATTGTCTGTATCTCAGGACCAACAGGATGTCCTTTACACGAAATGTACTCCTTGGCAAGACACTTATAAAATATGTCTTGGAAGGACGAAAGTCCTTCGGGATTCCGAGATATAAGGGTTTATTTATATATCATTTTATCGATTTTTCTCGGCCGTATCCTTACGTATCCTGGCAAGTTATATGTCATAAGAACCAGAACAGTCAGGACTACAATCTGACCAAAGGACATCAAAATCGTCCTTATAGTTTTCGAGTTATTGTCCTTTTTGTGATTTTTCATCATTTTTGCCATGGTTTACCTTGCAAAATTTTTCCCCTGTTGTTTTTGTTTTTCAAATTAAAAAAACAACAAAAATGCATTTTTTAATGAACAACAACAACAATAGCAACAGCATCATAGCAACAGGAACAACAGGAGCAGGAACATCGTAATAACAAGCAGGAGCAGCATCAATAACAATCAAAGCAACAACAAGGACAACAAGGACAACAACAACAACAACAACAACAAAAACAACAACAATAGCACTAACATCGTTACAACAAGCGGCAGGAGCATCATTAATAGCATTTAAAGCAGCAACAACAAAGACTAACAATAACAACAACAACAACAACAATAGAATAACAAGAATGAAAAAATAAAAAAAAAAAAACTTTAAGGACCTTTTCATTGTTCCTGCTGAGGATCGAACCGCCGATCCTCACGCACAAGTCTTCCCTACCTAACAACAGCTACCTATTTCTAAAGCCCTGCCTATTGAATTAATTTGCATAGAAAAACTTTCCCACCCCACAAGGTCAAAAGCCGGGATTCGAACCCCCGACTTCTGACATGATAGCAGTGCGCTCTACCCACTGAGCCATACTACATTCTTATAAACCAATGGATATTTCTGAATAAGTTAAATATTTTTGCTACTGTTTAAATAAATACATTTTCAAAGATTTATATTTTAATTGCAAATTTAATATTTAATTATATAATTTAAAAATACATCAGAAAATCAAAGCTGACTTGTAAGCAGTTTAAAAATTTGCAATTTAAAATTAAATAAATAATTTAATAAATTGAAATTTAGATTTAGATTTAAAGCTTTTAAATTATTTTTGTAGTTCATTTTGGCAATGTGTTTTTTATTAATGTAATGTTTTTTTTTTTAACTATCTATTCTTTATTTTGTATATTTAGTTATTTCCATCGATAATTTTCTTTATTTGATTCAGATATATTTTTGGTAAATTTCGCAAGGATAAAAGGACTTTTGGACACACTTTGACATGCACTTATTTACAAAGTCTTAATATTAATTTTCAATAGCATTTATTTTCGTATTCAAATTAATGATTTAATATATTTATTTTTTTTAAGTTTTGACAATTATTTGTAACTTTTCTTGAAATTCGCTCTGCGCAAGCCATTTGTGTGCTCAGTTAAACAATTATTCTTCAGTTAAATTCATTTCTTTACAATATAAATTATAAATACTTCTAATACGTTCATAAATAATCCACAATATAATATTCGTTTGAGTACAAATCTGAGTATAAGTCAAGCCAAACTTTAAATACAAAACGAAAAACATGAGTTTGTTTTTTTCTTTCATTTTTTTGTGAGTTTTCTTAAGTTTTGCTTCTGTCTTCTACTTTTTTTTTGCCTGTGTTGCATATTTCTGTTTGATAGTATTTTTTTTTTTTTTTGGTTTTTAAATATTTTTTCTTTTTTTGGGGGCTTTGGTGATTTCCTTTGGGCTCCATGTCCGTCTGCTGCTTTTGTCCGTTGCGTCCGTTCGCTCAACAGGAAAACCTCCACAACCACAACCCGCACAGCTTTACCATTGATTCGAGGGACGACGCTCAGCGCCTGGCGCTGCGCTGCCGGAAAAACGCGGCGAGGAGCTCTGCGAGGAGCTGCTGCTGGGCATACTACTGCAGGCGGCTTCGTTGGCCAGAAGCGTGTGGATGGCCGCCAGCAGCTTCTTGCGAGCTCCGAACGCTGTGATGCCCAGCTCCATGAGATTCTCCTCAGTCAGTGTCGTAAACATTTCCAAATCGATCTCGTTAAGAACGAAAATTTCTGGAAAAAACAGATATTAGTAAAAATAAATTCTAGAAAATTCAGAAAATATTTGTAAAAAAAAAATATAAAATATAAATAAAATATAAAATATATAAGGTATACAAAATATATAAAATATATAAAATATATAAATTATATAAAGTATATAAAATATATAAAAATAAGAAATATAAATAAATAACCAAAAAATTAAACAATTTGGAAGGAATAATAAATTAACATTGTAAACGGAATATAAATATAAAAAATTAAAAACATAAACAAGTTAAAAAATGGTAAAGAAATACAAAAAAGAAGTTAAATATAAAACCAAAAAACAAAAATAATATATAAAATATATATAAATAATAATAAATATATAAATAATAATAAATACAAAAGTAAAAAAAAAATTAATAAGAAAAAAATAACAAATAAAAAATAGATAAATACAAAAAAATACCCAATAAAATAAAAATAACATTATAGAATAAATAAATTAAATTAAATAGAAATTCAAACAAAATATTAAAAAAAAATATATAAAAAAAAAATAATAAATAATAAATAAATAAATTTATATACATAAATGTATTAAAATAAATAAAAATATCAACGAGTTAAAAAAATGGTCAGTAAAATAGGAAGTTAACAGTATTCACAATACGACGAATGTCCTTGTTATATTCATACTCTCAATATTTTTATAATTAATTAATATAAATAAAATTTTATCTAATTATCTAAAAATTCAAGAAGATCCTTAAGAGTTTTATATCATTTCAAATTCAAATTATGTTCAACATTTAGTTTCCATTTCAAAGGACAATACAATATTTTCTGTTTCTAAGATGCTGAATACTAAAAATTAATACAGAAAGGTCCTGTGTAAGGATCTCTCAAGAATCACTTGAAAAACCAATGAAATTAGTAATTTGGTTGTCTTTTTTTTATCTGAATAAAATGAAAGCCTCGTCACATATTTCTGAATCTCCTATCAAGGATATAGTCGTAAAGGATATGAATGTAAGAGAAAATGCGGGAGTGCAGTTTCTGTCATTTGTTAAAATATTTTGAATACACAAGGACATAAAACTTTTAAAGTCGACATCGAAACGCCCGCCCATTCGCCCATTTTTACTCACTTATATAATGCTCCAGGCCAAGGCTTGTCAATAGCGTGTGAATATCCTTGTGCTGTGAGAGTTGCATGCGCCGATTAACGGGCGTTGCGTCCAAGAGTCCCGTTGTGGCGCTCAGTCCATAGGGCGAACCCAAGCCCGGAGGTGGTGGCGGCATGCGCCACCCATTGCCGCCAGAACCTGCACCGCCATCATCCACCGTCTCGATGGGAGCTGGCGAAGTGCGGCTTAATCCCATTCCCAGCCATGCAGGTGTTGGTGTCCTCATCTCCCCCGCCACCGGTGACCGTTCCATAGCCTTGAAGCCAAGTGCACGCTTCATGTCAAAGTCGAATGCACGTTGAGTTGCCTGCTGCTGCTTTCCCGCAACTGCTGTCAGGTCATAGTGCAGGTTCCGGTAGCTCTCGGCACTACCGGGAAGTAGATGACCGCCGCCGGTGGCATTGCTCAGGCCAAGGAGGACACCGTCGCTGAGGCGACGTCCCAGCCGCGAGGCGCCCGCATTGCTGCTCGCTTCGCTGCTGTAGGTGGAGTCCGGCGAGTAATGAGCTCGATTGGCCCCGCTTCCCGATGTCGAGGAGGTCGACGAGACGGCGGGCTGGAGCTGTGCGTACGGTGGGTACGACTGCTCCAGGGATGTGGTGCTGCTGCTGAAACTCTGGTAGCCACTGGTGTTCTGGCTGCAGCTGTTGCGAGGCGACAGATTCACCGAAGGTGTCACGCCGGCAACCGGCGGACCATTGGATTGTGGTGGCTTCAGGAGTCCTGCGGTGGGCACCTGCAGGTAGTTGTTGTTGCTATTGGAGTTGTTGTTGGGCATTGTGGGCAACTGGCGGGACTGATAGGCGCTGTTGTGCAGCTGCATGTACTTCTGCGTGGGAGCGCAAATGCCTGTGGGCGTGGTCATGCCCACGCCAGAGCTGCCATTGAGCAGCAGAGGATTCTTGTTGCCGTAGGGCGTCAGCTGAGCTCCAATGGGCGGGGGCAGCATGGAGGGCGTCTTTGGACTATCGGAATAGCCGGCCAGGAGTGCCGTCAGCTGTGTTCGATATGACAGGCTCACATCCTTATCCTTGGGCATAAAATAATGATCGGGTATATCTGGTTGAATAGAAGGCGTGGTCAGGCGAAGAATCTCCTGGCGAGCTTCGTAGATTTTGTCTAAAGTTATGAAAAAAGAAAAAGAAAACTCAAACAAATGTCCTGTAAAACGTAGATCCTTGCCAGATCCTCCCACTCCCACTCACCTATAAATTTCTCAATGCCCTTGATCACAATGGCCAAGGTGCTTTGTCGTTGCTTCTGGCGAAGGGTTATGTAAACTCCGTACTTTGTGTTGAGCCCCAAAATGTCGGAGGCATCGGTCTGGTTGTCCGGAAAATCAAATATCAATGCCACGGGCAAATTGCCGAGCAGTTGTTGTCGGGCCTTGTAGACATCGTCGATCCTTCCACAAATTGTCACCTGCGACTTCTTCAACGGCTTCACATTCATGTCCGTCAGATCGGGGAAGATTATTTTGGTCTGTGTCCGGTCCATAATGCTCAGGAGGTTCACATTGTTTTTCCCCTTGACGATCTCGTGATGCTGCGGCGAAATCTCCATTTGAACGTTCACCAATATCTGACTCTGCAAGTTGGGGCCATGTAGAGAAGATAGCATATCCTTGGAGTCACTTACCGCAATGCTTTCGAAGGCAAAGTTGATGAGCAACTGTGTCGCATCGCGCACTTGGGCTGACTCCTTCTCAGAGCCCTTGACGAGCACCAGGGAAGTATGAAGTTTTGGACGGGACGAGAATATAACCTGAAAAAGGATTCACATATTTATATATTGTCGAGGACTCATCCTGAACGTCATCCTAGTTACCTGCACATTGAACTTGCTCTCAATCATTTTGATGTATGGCGTCTCGTGGTCAGGCTGTGGCTTGCCAGGACCCATCACTGGCATCTCGAACGAGATGAGTAGAGGGGTTGAGAGGCGCACCAGCGATCGGGCGCGTTCCACACCTTCAAGACTGCCGCATAGGGATACCTGATTGGATTTCTCCGTGGGATTCGATCGATTCGAATCCGGGAAATGTATGTGCGTGTGTGTGTCGTCCATAATACGTTTAATATTGTTGCCGCCGCGTCCAATGATGTACGAATGATCCGTATAGCTAACATCTATTTTCATAATCACCCGAGTGCCCTGCAAGGATGACAGTGTTCAGTCGCTTGTCCCATGGTCACAATTTTCCGTACACTCACCCTGGAGTCAAGCCTGTTGAGAATATGATCCTTGGCGCGCAGCACCTGGTCCATTTTGCCCACAATACGTACATGGGGATCTAGGATGCAATTCAAAAGGAATTATGTAGAAGATGGAACTAAGAATGCAAGTGTCCTTGCTGCTGCACTTACCCTTCTTGCTCTTGGCGCCGATCTTAAGTCTGCAAGGCCAGCTCACATATGTATCCGTGGTGTTCATGATCTAAAACAAATGACATGCATGTATGTATCCTTTTGTAGGCGTCTGTTTTTAATACACTTAAATTTTGTAAGTCCTTTCAGGATTATCTAAACATTTATGGTTTCTTCACTAAAAATTTAAGACTGTCTGAATTTTGTTTTAACATTTAAACATTTTTGATTATTTTTTTTACTGTGGATTTCAAGTTGTATATGAAAAAGCCAAAGGCACACTGAGACCTGCGACAGGAGGGGAGTATCCCTAAAATTATTTAAAGATCCTGGATGGAGTTTCACTTACATCATCGAAGAAATACTCCGCACCGTTCATACCCTCGATGGAGCTGTCCGCTGCAGGATGAGAGATATTTTTTTTTTATTAAACATTTTGGCCATTTGGTCAAATGGAGTCTCGTTTCTGGCCACGTTCTTACCCTTTATTAACTGTTCGAGCTTCTGGCGATCCACCTTGAAACGTTCCGTGTGCAAATCGTCCGGATTTTGTACGCCCAATTTCAATGCAATGGCGCGTATGTCACTCCAATCGCTGTCCACCGACGAGATCTCGCTTTGCGTCTCGCTGGGTGCGCCGCTGCCACCCTTGTGGGTGGCGGGCAGTGGGAGGGCGCTAAGGGCGACGGCGACAGATGTTGACTTTCCACTGGCCATGGCTGAGACTTCCGCGGTCGTTGGGTAAATCAGCTTATTGAATGAGGCACACGAAAGCATTTTGAGGTGATCGGTTATCGGAATTCTTGTATATCGATACGTTCAAATTATTATCGTACGGTCGTTGAGTTTATAAATCCAAGGGAATGGCTCCAAGGTCCGTCTATAGGAGTTCCTGTCGCTCGCTCAGTCAGCAGATATGTGCGGGTGGGTGTACGTGTGTGTGTGTGTGTGTGTCCGTGCGTGTGTGTGTGTGTGTACGTGTGTGTGAGTGCGTGCGTGAGTTGGGGTATACGTAAGGGTATGTGTAAGACGATGGGTTGAAGTTGAGCTGCGAGGGAAGACAAGAATTAATTATTTAATTTCGATATTAAAAATAATTAAATATTTTATTTAATAATTATTATTTAAATATTTACGTGAGTTGAGATTGGAGCTACGGGTAAATTATAAGATTGTCAGAAATTTGTAGTTTACGCACGTGTTTTCCATTTATTGTCATTAAAAAAAAATTATAATTATTTAAAAAGTGATCTATTTTTTATAGGAACTTAGCTTATAAATAAACAATTTTTTTAAGTAATAAATAAAAATATATAAACAGTTAATAAAATGTATATTTTACATAAATTAAACGAGGTTTACAATCAATTCAGCTTAGGCAAATCTTATCTTGAAATAAAGGACATTTGAAAAAACTATGAAATTTTAGGGATTTTTAAATACACACACACACACACACACACACCCTCAGATGCATACACTTGAGCCGTAGCATACATAAACCTGGAACATAACCTCGTTTGGAAATTTCTTATTTGCCATGAGGTTTCATTCGGTTTTCTTTTATGCTTAACGGAAACAAAGTTGGAAAAGGATCTGCTAATTAACAGTTACAATGTGAGTGCTCTCTATTTGCTTTGTTTTTCACTTGACACTTTCACTACATACAAACTTTCTTTCTTTCACTTACGTCCGCCTTGTCGTTCTCTTTCACCAACTTCCCCCCTCTCCCACAACCACCCATAGACTTACCGAACCAGTTCGCCGCTCTACTTCAGATGGAAAAGGCCCTTGAAGTCCAAACAAATGGCATGCGTGAGGTCCTGGACGAATTGTATGGCCTCGACGAGACAAACGTTCATAACAAAATTGCGAATTTGCACAAATTTTTCAACGAAAGGCATTTAGTTTGTGATCGACGCAGGGGATTCAGGATTTGTCTATATGCACCAGAGTATATAGAATGTTAATTTGACTCGATTTGTTTTTATTTTCTGTTAATATATTTCAAAGAAGAAATAACTGGGTAAGTCTTTCGATCTGCGCTTTTATTTTAGTTCGTGCAATTGTCAGCAATTTATTATATTTATTTTCTCATTTAAATACAAAATGATTTTTTTTTTTTATTTTTTTTTTTTAATTTAATTTAATTTTAACTGGGATCTTTGCTGCTACCACTTGTTAGTAAGACTCGAAGGCAAATGAACGTGCGTTCAAAGCGTGGGCACTGCTCAGCTCTGCTCAGTCGGCGGTTTGAATGCAAAAATGCAAAAAAGCTTCTAATTGCAACAGCTTAACTGTTAATCGGGATGAGCCAATGGCAAAATTGTGGCCCGACTTGTCGAGTGATGCTCAAAGAGGACTTTTGGGTCAACGAACCGCTCGCAGAGAGTGACCAAGAAATGCATCACCCACAACCAAAACAAACTTACAGAGAGTCAAATGAGCCTAAGAGTGGATCATTTGGAAAAAGTCTTCAAGACTGAAGCCCGAACACAGATGCTCTTAGGGTAGATCTTAGGGAATCATAATAATTATGATAGAACCCACAGATTTCAAATTTTATTGTATTATCGTATTTTTAATTTTTAAAGTTTCTTGTTGGAAATTATAATTAATTTATACTTTATTAGCATTTTTTATTTTAATCTATTTATTTTTATTAATTTGAAGTACTCTCAATATGATTATTTATAATTGTTTTATTTTATTTATTTGATTTTATTAATTTATTTATTAAATTTATTTATTTTCTTGCAGTTATATTTTATTTTATTATTTCAATTATTTATTATTACGATTTCTGCTTTTCATTCATTCATTTATCAACTGAAGTTTGTTATCTTCCTTTTATTCGATTTATCCGTGCCATAACATGGGCTTAAAATGTTGCCGAGCATTAACAGTGCTCTGTTATGTTACGGGCTGACCCATTATCATGTTGCATGGATTTGGCGCCAAAATAAATTTGGAAAAGATAAAAAATCGCCAGACAGTTATTTGAGGTACTTTTTTTTTTGTTACTTCGCACATAAAACTTACCGAGATTCTTAGTTGATTGGATTATCACAAAGACACAACATTTGGATTTTTAATAGTTTTTAAATTTAGTTTAATTATCACAATTATTAAAAAGTTTAACTTGGCCACAAAAGTTATTGAACATTTAAGACGATTGATTGAAGAATTGAAATAACGTAAAAATGGATTGTATTTGTTTTAAATTTTGGCCGCAATTAAAGTCTGTCAATTGGTCAAATTGGAGATACTGAATTTTAGTTAATTGGAGGAGTTTTGGCAGTCGAATTAATTTTTTTGATTAACCAAAAAGTAATCACTGTCGAAGACGATTCCGCGAGAGGTGGGGGGTGGGGGGTGGGACAATCAATAAATAGAGACACGTGTGTGAAAAATACAAAATACTATGAAAGATTTTATGAAATTATGGAAAAGCTAATCTGAATTGTTGTCCGATTTGGAAGCTCAAGGTCAAGTGAAATAAATTATTATAACTTCGCCCGGCTCAGAAGTTTAATTGAGTTCTCAAAATACAACGCGTCGTAGTAAATTCAAAAGGCACTCGGGCGATGCTATTGTCGTCATTGAAGCGCGCTGACTGCCCTGCCTGCGGCTGCGCCTGTCCGGTCTGACCTTCAGGCAAAGCTTTGGCCGACTACTGGGCAGAGCAAAGGGCAGTGGGTGAGAACGGAGCCCAAAGATCGACACGTGTGAAGTAAGGAAAAAGCAATCGCAGAGATAAAACCTTAGCTTAAACAACAAATACAACTGTACGAGGAGAAAAGCTCTCCTCACTTTCCTATGAAATTTACCATTGGGTGGAGTTGATAACAAATTTTGCACACTAGCGACTTCAACATAAAGCTAAGCGAGATTGAAGGAAAAGCTTTCAGTTGCTGGTAGATGGCGCTGCAAGTTGACAGTGGTGGACAACTGAATTTATACAGTGCAGTTTTGGCTCCTCTGTACAATTCAATTCATATCACAGAATGAGAAGAATTTATGTTTACATTTCATTATTAATTATTTATTATTGTTTATTTATATATACTCATATATATATACGTATGCACTTATTTTACATTTAACCCTCATTTTTATTTATATTTATAAACACCGAATTCATTACGGATTTCACTTTACACATAAGGGTATTTGCCTGACTTGCCGGGTTTTGGCATTTTTGGTTAATTATTGTTATTCTTTTGGCTTGTTTGGATATGAATATGTATTTTATATTCAATGAAAGCAGCATTTGTATTTAAATGTTTCGATTTTTATTATCCATACAAGTCTATAACTAGATTGAGCTTAGCTGCTAAACAACATTTAATTTATATTCTCGTATTTTGTATACCGTTTGTCTGACCTTAAAACATAGAATTGAAATTAACAGAACTCTTTCTTCGAATTGCTATGTACACTTAAGGTTCTTAACGCAGTTTTTTCAAAACTCTTCTATTATATTCCTATTTTATGTGGAGATGAAGCTGAGCAAAACAGAAACTGAAAAACATACATGAGTTTTCAAGCCGAAGCCGAACTTAAATAAATGTTGCAAATATAAATAAGGGAAGACAACTTTCACAACACTTTTTGATTAGACAAATTCTAGCCGACCCATTAATATAATATTTTAATTTATGCATTTTTTTTTTTTTTTTATAATAATTAACATTTACACATACAAACTTACTAGCCATAAATTCACAATTCGTTTGTGTCTTACAATATATTTCTATTTACACACTTTCAATATTATTTTATAATTTTGTCATACATTTCATTCGTTTTTATTATTGTATATTTAATTTTATATTTTATTATTATTTTTTGTTTCTTTATTTTGAGGGAATTACCGATTTTTTAATTATTACATGAGATCTCTCCGGAAATGTACATATTGTGCTTTACACCGATTTGTTTAGAAGGCAAAGGAACTGTTTACCGCTGGATTTTTGGTTGCCAAAAATGTGAAATTATTTACCGCCGTGACTGTTGAAAAAAGAGGTGAGTTTCGAGTAAGTTTTTTAATTTGGTTTAGTTTAAAATGTTGCTTGTCTTTTGTCTACAAATGAAAAGTATCAGTCATTAATTTTGCATTCTTCCAAAACCGTAAAAAGTTCCTTTCTCTATTTTATACCTTTATTACACTTACATCATTTACCGTTACATTGTTATAATTATAATTCTTTTATTTTATTTACAGAAAGAGAGAAGCGCAAAAACAAATCGAAAGCTCAATGAAAAGTTCCTTTGTTTTTATTAACTCATCCGCGATTTTAAAATTCACTACGATACAAAAAGCTAAGCCCAAGTGCAGTTCAAAGCTCAGCATTAAATCTACATCTAACCGCTTAGTACCGCCCCAACTCCACTCCCCTTTTCAACCTTTTTCTTTCTTGTTATTCTCCGTTTCGTTTGCCTATACAATGTAACTTGATAATTTGGATAACACTTAACACAATTTGTAAATTAGAACCGTTCAATTATTACGATTATTATTATTAAGATTATTACTGATATTTCCGTTTTATATCTATTATTGTTATTATTATTTTATAATTTTTGTAATTATTTTTATTATTTTATTGTTATTATAAGTTTTGTAATTATTTTTATTTTTTTATTATTAATATTATATATTATTATTATTTTTTTATTATTATTATTATTATTATTATTTTTTTTAGTTTTTATAATTTTTATAATTATTTTTATTTTTTTATTATTAATATTATATATTATTATTATTTTTTTTTTTTATTATTATTATTATTATTTTTATTGATTTTATTCTTAATATTAATACTATTTTTCTATTTATTTTTTATTTATTTTATAATATTGATTAAGTTGTTCTTATTACTTTTCTAGCTTAGAACTAACATATGCTTAAATATTGATACCCTGTACAAAATATTTGAGTGTGGGGATTGATTTAAATAGAAATAATTCTAAAATTTTAAATTGAGTTAATAAATAAATGTTAATTAATTCTATGCCTTTTAAAATAATCTTTTTTTCTTTGTGTTGAACTTTCTTTTATTGTCAGTAGCAAAATAAAATGAGGGCAGCGCACTTGAATGTACTTTTATAGTAAACATTAAATAATAGAAATAAAATAACAAAAATAAATAAAATATGTTTTTATGTTATTTAAATTAATTTTAAAATCAAAGTTTCTGTTTATTGGGTTTACTATTTTAATAGTTGCTCTTTGAGTTTCCCTTTGTGCTCTGCCTGCAAAACAGCTGTGAGGCCAACGTGAATTACACTGAATCTGCGACTTAATGGGAAAGAGCGAGAAGAAGCGGTTCGGACATATGAATGAAGCTGTTTGTCTGTGTGTGTGTGCTTGTATTGGGATCAGTTTTAAGCTGTTATCTATACTCAGTGTTACGTGCTTATGAACAGTGATAGCTAAAAGTAAGCGCACACTTGTCTAAATTTCTATAGTCACGTGCCAATAAATGGCAATAAATGCAATACGTAAAGTGACCAAATAAATAATTTAAAATGATTTAAAATAATTTAAAATAATTAAAATAATTGTAAAATAAATAAAAACTCACATTTGTCAGTGGAGCACAAAGCTGGCAAGGCAAACAAATTATTAAATGCTGCATTTTAAATCTGCAAATAAAATCAAAATGAGAAAATAATTAAATAAGGAAATAATTAAATAAAAAACTAAATAAATAAGGAAATAATTAAATAATTAAATAAAATGTTAACAGGAAATTAATTACTTTGTTTAAGATTAAACACCAATTGGTAAATGAGCTGAATTCAGGGTGTTCCATAGTCAAACTCGTTTGACCAACTCAATCTTAGCCGCTCAATGGGCTCCATCTGGAGCTGTGCAAGCAGACCGTTTGCATACGTTCCTTTATCGTCTATAATATCGTATATGGGAGTATCGTAATATTGTTATAATTACTTTTTATAAGTACATATAATTAATTTGCATTCCGTTTGCTTTATATCATTTTACAAGTGCTGCTGCATCCTATCTTTAAGCTTCTGTTTGCTCGCCTGCCTCCATCCGACCTCCCTGCGGCCCCCCTTCGTCCTTCCTTCGGCCAACATCCAAAATGGGTCTTTTTACACTAAAGTAACGTCATACCTTCTGCCAGCTTCTCCAATACTTTATATGTGCTTATTTTGTAATAATTATTGCAACGCTTTTCACGCGCGAAGCCAAACAGAAAAATGAAATAAGTAAACAGGACGATGGAAAGGAGCGTTAAGACTGCCTCTGCGGGAGTGGGATGTGGGGAGTGGGGAGTGGGGTGTGGGTGAAAAGGATGAAGTGAATTTTCTCGGTGTTGGCAGCTCAGTTGCAACACCTTAAGCTACTTTTTGAAATGCATTTCATCATCAATTCAGCATCAGCACGAGATGCGAACTGCACGCAATGCCAACTCCTGCCAAGTCATCAATAATCGTTGATCCAGCGTTGCCACGCCCACTACTGGGCGGCCAAGTGTCGCTGACAGCTGTTGATGTCGAAGGTTGAATACTTCTGATGCTTCTGCTCCTTCTGTTGCTCCTGCAGCTCCTGCCGTTGGTGCATTTGCAGTTGCAGTTAAATCATTGCCCGTGATGGCAACACTCGCAATATTCCCATCATGCTCATCATCAACGTCATCATCATCATCATCATCGAAAGAAATGTCATCATCTTGTTCTCCTCGACTGTTGGCGCTGTCCTGATCCACATTCAGATTGCCGGGATGCCATCCCGAAAGTGTCGCCAATGCCATTTGACAATTATAAAAGCATTTGTCGTCCCCCGACGCTGCCTTTGACATTGTCACTTCTGTAACATTGCCGACGTCGCTGCCGCTGCCGCTCTCGCTGTCGCTGTCGACGTCGACGTCGACGCCAATGCCCTCGTCTATGCGGCCATTGATTGTCGACTGTTGCCGCGTTGCTTTGTTGTTGTTGGCGTATTGACAGTTGATAATTTGATGGGCACCCCACAAGCCGAGGGGCATTGCGAGTGCAGCTAATCCGCCCCCGCTGCCAGTCGCGCACAGCCATGAGCCGCCTGCACCGATGTGCCACGCCCAGTTCAAAAGCTGCCTGTTGATGTGCCTGTAGAGCTTTGTTATATTTTCAAGTGGCAGCATCTCCCTTAGCCTCAATAGCAAAATGCGCCAGAAGACTTCATGGGCGCTCCTCGACGCGCCCGACACGCCGATATCCGCTGCAGGAAGTGGAAGTGAGAGGAAAAGAAATTGGATTAGATGGCCAGCAAACTGCTCCGCAGATACTTAGCTGATAAGCGATAAGAGAACATATAAGATAACATATATGAGGGGGATAGTTGAACTTTAAGAATCCTTGAATCTACCTACTCTCAACACTCATCCTTCAACTCGTTACTTATGCGGCTTATGCGGGGATATAAATGGCCCCCAAATTTAAATAATTTCATGCGCCGGCATAATAACTCATGCAAACTTCATAAATTCTGATTTCCATATTAGATGTTGCTTTATTTGCAGCCCTTCCACTTCATTGCATTTTCCTCACTTGCTGGAAACTGAAAAATATCTGACAAGTCTTCCCCTGGATGCATTTTAAGCAAATTTTCAATAAAAACAAAAATATGCGACGAAACGTAATGTCACCAGAACTGCTTGCATGTGGGTGTTTGTTGTGTGTGTGTGTGGGGGGGTGGGGAGTATGTGTCATGCATGTCAACATTGCATTTGCATAAAGTTCGCAAGAATCGACAGCGGAACTCAGCCCAAGCCGGATACACAACTACACATCCATCACCCATGGCAAGTGCTGCCCTGACCCAAAGGCCAACAAAAACCATTGCCTACTTTTGTGCGCCGATTGAACTCTGATAGAAATGAAGGTACTAAACGCTACTTTGTGATTGAGTAAGTAATTATTTAAATATATATATTTAAATATATAAAACTAGAGAATTACACTATTTAATAATATCGCTAGATATTTATTATATTAAATATATTTTAATAAGGGAAAGTCGATGCAAAATCCAGGACGGCGCATATCATTTTTTCAGATTTAAAATCCTTTCTTTTTTGGGTATGGAAATGCAAAGCTTGAGCATTTTTTAAATCGAAACCTATTGAAAAGCTTCCACTCCTAGCAAATTACCAAACCAATTCTATATTTAATTTGCAGTTCAATGCTTCTACGTTAATTTTCGCTTTCCTCTTGCTATTACTTCATTTGAAGTTGTTGTTGCTGTTGCTGTTGTTGTTGTTGGTGCTGTTCTCGCAATTGGTGTTAAGTAAATGTTGCCGCAAGTAAGTGGCAACTCTCTCGGCGAGCAGGAAATGCTTTTGAAGTTGAAATTAAAAAAACAACCCTACAGCGCGAATTGCTCAATCCTTGGATACGGATGCGGATTCAGATTCGGATTCGCCCCCAAGTCCAATCACCTAACACTTCAAGTCGTTCAACGTCTGCACCGATGCCGCGACAATCTTTCATGTCTAAACTAAGTTTATATCAATTTGATTTGCTTGGCATTTGATTTGATAAGCGTGCCGGTTATCCTGCTACCGCACTCCAGCTGCTCCAACTCCAGGAACTCCTGCCAACTCTTGGTCCTGCTGCTGTCGCTCAGCTCTGCTGAATGTTTATGCTGGCAAATGTTATTTGCATAATTTACGTTGTATGTTCGAACTGTAAACGGTCGCAGGACACCAAGTGGCTGGGCAACTATTTGAAGTTGACATAGCAGAAGCTCAAAATATGTTCTGCCAGCCCCTGGGCAACCGTTGAATGCAGCTGGAGGCAAGGATCAGCCAGGCAAACAGAACTCAACACGTTTCACTCTATAAAACTGAATGCCTCAAAGAGTGTATGAAATGAACTTGGGACTACGATTGCTTAAAGGACATTATTTATATGTGAAAGCAACTTACGCGCACGTTGTGTCAAATATAATTCACCATGCTCCTCATGGCCGAGGTCGTCGAAAGGATAGTTGCGGGATTTACCAGATGCCATTGATTTGGGATTTTCCTCCTCGATGACGCTCTCGATTTCCTCCTTGAATATGTCAAAGATATTGGCCATGCACTTCAGCTGCAATTATGACAGGCAATGGGACACAATTAGACACACATAAGACACAAGATACAAGATCCAGGATCCAAGGACCTTCGCTTAATTGCTTACCCGCATTTTGCCCTTGACAAAGTGCTGCGTGGTTACCATGAAATGTGTTGCACTCGTCACCGCCTCCAATGTGCTGTTCTCCAGTTTCTCAATCTGATAGGTCTTTATGTGATGCGGCGGCACCTGTGGGTGGAGGGGGGAAGAGATGAGAGTGTGAGAGTGTGTGAGAGTGTATGTCAAGTATGTCAAGTGAAATTCGGCCATTGAATCAAACTAAACGCGCCCCAATACATCGGCTCAAAGCAATAATCGAATTCAAAGCCAAAGCATAAACCAAAACAAAGCCAAAACAGATCTAAAAGCGAAAGGATAAGGGTAAGGGTGGGGGTAAGGGAAAGGCAGAATCAGAGGGAAATCAATTTATAAATATTTATCAAAGGCTCTGCAACTTTCAGATAGCGTCATCAATGAGAAGGCCTGCAACTTGGTTGCCCCTCAATGTGTCCGCAGCACTCAGAGGGCAACCGACACGCATCACACAATGCACAATGCACAAGTGGCGACTGCTAAGTGGATGCCCTGGCCTGTTCCTGAGCCCAGTTGATGGCTTTCCTGTTCGCCTCGTTCTGTCCATGGGCCGTGCTCTCCATGGGTACTCGGGCTCTCCTGGCTGGGGCTGGCCACTTCTTACGCCATCATGGCGCCCAAAAACATACCACAGCAGGCAAATTTATAACTTATGAATGATGAATAGATTTACGCTTGAGTGATTAAGTGGAGCAGCCAGGCGAAGGCATCCTTGCCAGGACGAGGCCACTTTGTTTGCGGTGAGTTTAGTTTGAAGTGCCTGCAGATACCGTTGCCAGCCTGACAGCCCTCACATACCGCATGCCGCCGCCTACTGAATTCTCAGTCTATTTTGCTTGACTGTCAGCCGGCAACATACCAATACACACACACACACGCACATACACACGTGCATATACTCACACGCACACGCACACGAAGATGAGAGGAGGTCCTGTTGAAAAGCGCTCGTTAGCTAAAAGATCAAGTGGCGAACCATTCTGCCAACACACACACCACACACACTACCCACACACACACACACACACACACACCACACACACCAGACCACACTTAAGTGTTGTTTGTGTTAGTTTTTGCTGAATTGCTTGTTTGATAATGATAAAAAATATGAACGCTCTCTGTTACAGAAACTTTCTCAGTTGCTCCTTTGCTTTTCACCGGGATCCTGCCAAGGTCCTTCTCTCCTATGAAATGTTACCAATTGCCCACAGTCTGCAGTCTGCAGTCTGCAGTCTAAAGTCCGTAGTCCGCTGTCCGTAGTCCGTAGTCCGTAGTCCTCAGTCCTCAGTTCGAAGCCCACAGCTGCAACCACAAATTCAAATTTGTTTTCCATTTAGCATTTAAATAGAAAAATTGCTTTAATTCCTTTCCCATTGGGCATTTACGCGGCAAAAGAATTTTAAATTTATCGAAATTGATTTCATATATTTCGCAAAATCGAAAATTGCGAATTGAATGGCCCCTCGTTTAGTTGCTAATTGCAATTAAACAGCGTCCAAAGAATTGGCAAACATTCCCATAGTCTCCCTCACTTCTCCTTTCCCACTTCTCACTTCTCATTTCTCATTTCTCAGTTTATTGTTTGATATGGGAAAACAATTCAATTTGAGTTCTTTAAATGAAAATAAATATTGTTGATTTCTTTTTAAAACTATATTTTTTTTTTTATTTTTTTTTGATTTTTGAACTGTGAATTGAATGTTCAATATTTATTTAATTCATAAATTTAAAATTTAAATATGAATATATCAAATAAATTTACCAACTTCTGGACACAATTTCAGTCGGCCTTTTAGCCCTATAAATGAACAACAGCCTGTGACTTACAACCAATGCAAATTTATTAAAATGAATAATAAAGTTGTAAGTGTAAAAACCGTTGTCTCTTTACAGTTACACCTTTAATATTTCACCTCTTTTTACTCCCATGCGAAAGCATTTATTCGCTCATCCAAAGCAATCACAGCATCTAAATGGAACTTACAACTTGCAACCTCATATGAGCGCACACAATTTGAAATATGAGTTCAACCGAACTGACATTGGCAACACTGACAATAGCAGAGCCACGCCCCCCTGCCGCAGTTGTCCACAAATATTTTTGAAGGAACAATAACGTGGCCATACCCCAAAGTTCCATAGGCAACCCCCTCCTCTGGCCAGCAGTTCGAGGATCTTCTACAAAAAACTAGCTGACAACCTAAACGTTCCCTAAAAAACGAACGCAACGCAAAATGGCTGCACATCCAAAAATGCCGGTCCGTGTCACCTGCCGACCACCACCCACCACCCACCAACAGTCCTCTATCCACTGCTCATGCTCTTGCCGAGCGCCTCGCACACCTGTGTGAAATCATGTGGAACTATGACAGCAGCTGGACGGGAGCAGAGCAACCTTGCAGCCTCACCTGCCGCGTTCTGCCGGAGCCTCCTGCTGTGGTTGCAGCCATAAAACAGCCAGAAAAAGCGAGGAGCATAAAAAGTGACTGCCTATCAAGATATATAAGAAGAGCGGCGGAAGGGGGCCGGAAGATGGGATGCAGCAGGTGGGGGGTCCAGGTGAATGGAGGAGGCAAAAAGAAAACCAAAAAACGCAGGTGCCAAAAACAAAAACAAAATCTACAACACACACGAGAGATGAAAAATCACACACTAAACGCTAAAAGATTGCAGTTCTGCAGGAACTCCTGGGGAAATGCAGGACTAAAAAGGAAGAGGAGTGTACGAAATCAGAATAAAATTAAGAGAAATTAAAAATCCAGGCAGAGGCCAAGTCTCAAAATCTCTGAATAAAAGTTTCCTACAACAAATTTCAAAATTTTAAATGTGGAAAATCACTTGGGCAATAGAGAAAATTCATAATTAGCCAGAAACGAGAAGTAGGAAAATAGAGGAAAGAAGATGAGATAAATCATGTATTGTGAGATGAAATAACGATCCATGAATTACGTATGTAATTAGATGGAAAGTTGGGAAGTTGGAGTCGAGCTTCCGTATCCTTAAGATACTTAAAGAGTTTCACCCAAAAATAACTATATATATTTTAGTTTTAACAAATAATAAATTTAAAATAATAATAAGTATAATCAAACCCATCTGGAATTATGTCATACAACTCTGGAGCGCAGCCAGCCTAAATAATTGTACTATTAACCAAAGGATCGAAGACAAGGCATTGAGGATTGTTTCTAACGCGCACCCGTACTACGACAACGCTGCCATCCACTCCCAGCTTGGCCTTTCCTGTGTTAGCAAAGAAATTACTAAGTCTAGCTATAGATGCCAACCATCCCAATCCCCGGTGATCAACTTACTGGCTAACAGCCTAACAAGAAAAAGGCTCCAACGCACCCACCTCCCAAGTCACCCAACTATAGACGACCCAAAGAATTGAACCCTTACCCATAAAGCGATACCTTCAATAAACCAAACGTGAATTCTACCGCGAATATAAATTAATTATTGTCCAATAGGTGGACAGATATTAAATAAAAATTATATATATTTTTTAAATTAAATTTATAAATAAAAAATAATATTTACTTGTAGTCAGTCTGATACTTCAAACTTACGTACACGCATTTATAAGTTTTCCCATTCATTCAAACAACTCTCAATATACGAAATATTGAAAAATCACAAACATAAATTTTCTTTTTCTTTTGTTTTTTTTTTTTTTTCATTTGATTGGCTACTAAACTCACTTGGGGGTTACTATTTTAATAATTATAAAAATAAATAATCAAAATTCAATCAAAATTTTAATTGGTTTTCTTTGAGTTCCGACTAAGACAATAATGTGGCCAATATATAAAATATGTTTGGAAGTATAAAAATTGACGAGGCGAATAAAAAATCTTCAAGGATAATGCGAAATATGCATATTGATATTATCCTTTATAATACTAAAATATTAATTATTCACAATTAAATTTTACCAACGCTGAAAACTTAACTACATGTAATGATTAATTGCGGAGAGACTGGCAGAAACCTTCTGAGTGCAATCTATCCAAGACAACAACCACAAGCTATAAAGAGACAAGCCTCTAGAGGAGCGTCTGTGACTCTGCTAATGACTTTTGACCACACAGCGAACTTATTCGTAGACATTTTGTATTCATTCGATCGTAGTTAAAGATAACTTTACGTAATGAACTGAAGTTGATTGATAGATTGATAGATACATTTTGTTTATAATGTGCATAATAATATATATATATAATGTGGAAGAGTCTTTTACTGCCAATTTTGATACACGTTGATTTGACAACCTCAAGCTAGAGTAGAGAATTAAATAACGTCTTTTCTGCCTTCGAAATTTTCTTTTAAAATTTATAAATCATCCAAAACAAACAACGACCGTAAAAAGTTTACGTTTTAATTTTAAAAAAATAAGTAAGGGATTGCATGGATTGTCGCGTGCGTGTTTTGGCTTTTAGATAAATGTCATCTGATATTTCGGAGTTAATTCCCCTCCACTTCACACAAAATTGCCCAGATTCGAGGGAGAAACTAAGTGCCGACAGGAAAGTTTTGGCCAATTGTGGGGACTAATTGAAAAATTGCCGGGCCATCAATTGAAATTGGCTCGGAGCGGTTTCTAATTGAAATGGCGGATCGAAATGGATGCCGTCCTGTCGGAGGAGCAAAGCAAGAGAGGGGGTATAGAGAGGGTAAAGAGAGAGAGAGAGAGAGAGAGAGAGAAACTTACCACAATACCATTAATAGTCCATGTCAAATTAGCAGCCGGTTTGGAGTATTTAATTGAGCAATTGGCGTCGACCAAATCGCCGGGGCGATAACGTGCCAGGATCCCGGTAACCACTGTGTGCTCTTCCGGTAGCTCTGCGAGAAAGAGATAGATAATCATCGTAAGACAAAGCAGTGTGTGTGTGTGTTTGTGTGTGTGTCTGAGGTGGAAATGTAAAATTAGCTAACAGGCACTCGAAAAATGGAAAAAGGCTGCGCACATTTGTCTAATTAATTTGCTTTTGGCCGGCCGCCTTTTCCAATTTTCATTTGGCCTCTTGGTTTTTCTTTACTTTTCTTTTTTTTTTTTGCCTTAAGTTTTGGGGTGATGATAGGATTTTTAATGCAGTTCTTGTTTTATTTTTTTTCTTATTTTACTTTTGACTTCTCTTCGTATTTACTTACCCACCACCTCCATCTCGCCGGACACCATCGCCGTTTGAAAGGTGGGCGCCTCCACGGATATTTCGCATGTAAATTTTCCCGAAATATTCAGCGGCACCGACTGCAGCACGACATGACTTTGATTCGAAAGGTTTCTCTGCAAGATGGCCAGCCGAGGGGGGGATGTGTGCGATGGAGAGATGCAGAGGGAGAAAGAGGGAAAGAGAGAAAGCAAGCAATATAAATTAGTTGAAAATCCTGCTCGATGCGCTGCATAGAAATTGAATAAAACGCAAAGTGAAAAAAAGTGAGGTTTGTCTCTTGTTTTAGAGGCAGACTCAGGACCAGCTGCTGGTGAAAGGACCTCGGGAATCATAGCGAGCACTGGGAGCGGTGCATGTGGCATGGGGCTTATAAGCCTGAATTTTAAGTTGCAGCCACGCTTTGATTGGGAACTGCTTTGACTCAAAGCAATTCCGCCCTGAGGTATGCGTGGGGTTTGTGATATTAAAATGAAATATTATGAGATTCATAAATTAAATTATAAATAAAAAAATAAAAGTGAGAGTGAGAGTGAAAGTTAATCTCTTAGAACATGATGAATGGATATGAAATATTAAGTTTCTAATAACTAAAGTCTAAATTAAATATAAGTTTAATTAAATACCAAATTGTAAATTTATAAATTGACTAAATTAAATGGCACTCTAAACTCTTGTGTTAATTTAATTTAATTTAAGTTATTAATTTATATTTATTAGATTTTATTTGTAAATATATTATAGCAGATACTTGAATTTATTTATTTATTATCAATTTAAAATTGAAACAAACATATGGTTTGACTTAAGCCTTAAATACTTATTTTTTGATTATTATTAATAAAATTATATTTTAAGTCATGAAGTAAGAGTTCAACTTTGAAATCAATACCCATTATTATCGAAATCAATAATTAATACTTAAATAAATAAAAAAACCTTTAATAATAATAAATAATAAAAATGAAAGTCTCAAATAAATTTTAATTTAAATGACTCTATTTAAAATACGATGAACAAAATAAAAATGCAATACAAATTTTTTATAGTGACAAATTATATCAAGTTTTTTTTTATTATTTTTTTTTTAATTTTTACTATTTTATTTTATGGAAATATCTGAATTTTTTTACTTTTTTATAGGTTATTTATAATTAAGCTCAAACAAACGCCCAATAAATAAAATAAAAAATTATTTTTAATATTTTTATTATTTATTAAAAAAAAACATAATTTAATTCATTATCTTTTTTATAAATTGTGCACAATTAAACTCAAATAAACGCACTTTTTCCCTAGTAAATAAAATTAAATAATATTTTTATATTAATTATTGAAGTGAAGCTTAATTATTTTATCAGTAAGGAGTGATTAAAAAATATAGAAACATTTTATATTTTTAATCGAATAAATATTCCAATTAAATATAAATTGAAGTGACTTTATGGAAAGTTAGATAAACTAGATATTAAATTTAAATTGAGTTATATAATTTTAATTTATACTTTTTTATATTTGTAATTTTGAATTTTGAAATTGATAATTTATATAACTTTGTTATTTTTATAAATATTTATTTAAGCATTGTTTGAATAACACAATTTTATGTCCGATATATCAATTAATTTGTTTGTTTATTTTAAATTTACAGAGAAATCAAAGGCATTTCGTTTAATTTGCAAACGCCATTTTAATTATTTGGTCCTTTGACACATTTCTGGTATGCACACTAATTAATGCCATATTTTCTAATATCTAATCCTTTCAAATAATAAATTAACCTTCATTTAATGTGTCCACAAATGTTTTGCATGTCGAGTATCCACTCGGTCTTTCGTCCTTTCGTCCTTTCGGTCGCTCGGTCGGTTGGCCACTCGGCAGGCACTCGACATTTGTGAAATTGTTTACGCGAAATTAAATCTTTGACACGATGGGCGTGACCTCATGCAGAAATCCACTTAATAAAAATGAAATTTAATAAATTGCATTTAAGGATGCGCTTTAATATGCAAAATATGACACTTGCCAGCCAACCTGTCCAGACAGCCAAGGACTCAACGAATGAACCGAACTGCACTGCACTGCACTGCACTGCACTGAACTGAACTGAACTGAACTGGATTCGATTGGATTCGATTGGATGGGATTGCATGGGATTGAATTGGATGGGATTGGAGTGGATTGCATGGGATTGATGAGGACTGAGGACTGAGGATTGAGGATTGAGGATTGGTCTGGAGAGGTAGCAATCGGTAGCAGCGGATCGATGCGATTCGCGGTCGTTAAACTCAATTTGCCCGGTCACCTAATTGCCCTGAATGTATTTCAATGTAATAATTAAAGTCGAGTCCTTCGACCCGACAACCTTTATGGAGTATTTTTTGTGCAATCTGCATATATTGTTTTTTAATAAGCTGCAAGTCATTCGCAGGACAACTAATTGAAGAGCGCCCAGAGCGGCCAGAGTGCACGAAGCCGAAACTGAAGCTGAGCCTGAAACATTTACTGGCACTGAAACAGAATCGCATCAGATCCTGGATTGCATAATTATAATATTCAGAGATGAGCAGCCACCCCCACCGCCCACCGCTGGCTTAATGCAATCGCCCATTATAAGCATAATTTACAGTGTGTTTGTCATTGTACGACAGGAGAGTGCAGCATGTGTTCTTAATGTGGCATCAACAGCAGCCCCAGCCCCTGCCCCTGCCCCCGCCCCCGCCCCAGCCTCAGCCACAGTCCCAGTCCCAGTCCAGTGGGCCACACGCATGCCACCAAATAAATATAAATATAAATATAAATACAAATATATACACACGTGTGTGTGTGTGTGTGTGTGAGTGTATATATAGATATCTGTTTGTACACAGTATTTATAAATAACCTGATACGTATGTGTTGGTGTAACTATGCACTTACCTCGACGTTGAGGCCACTTGTCATGGCAAAGACTTTCATGGCCGGATTCTCCTTGGGAGTGTAGCGATAAAACTCACGCTTTCCCTTGTACCATTTCACCGAGTAGAGTGTATCGTTTTCCATATCGTAATTACAGGTGAACAGGGCATTGCTTCCACGTTTCACCGCCTGCGGTATCATCACAGAAACATCCTTGAGCGCCACAATAAAATCTGCGGAGGAGAACAACCAAAACAGACGCCAAAAGGATGAGTGCACGAGCAGGTGAAAAGCTTGAGGAAAATGAAGACACGTCTTGGAAAATATCTGAGACATATTATGGCAGAGTAGAGGAAAATGAGGAAATCAAAGTGAAATAAGTGGAGTTACTTAGAGTAAATTTACCCAGGACATCTTCACTTATTGACTAAGAAATTAAGTAAGCATATGGAAAGGCAGAAAGTAACAGCGGACTATCGCCTATTATTATTTTTTTAAGGTAATCGATGTTAATTATTTAAAAAAAAAAAAATAATAATTTAATAAATTAATAAATAATTTAATTAAATTAACTAATTAATGAGGGCGGGACTTTAATAATAACTGAGTCTTTAATTGTGAGTCTTCCGCCTCAGTGCGGCATCTAAGTGCTGCTCGTTGCCAGCAAAGGGAATCTCAGCAGTCACAGTTTATTTTGAATTTCGAATTGTGAATTTTTATTAAAACGAAAGTATTAAATATTTAAATAAATAAGTAAGTATTTAAATATGTATAGTAAATCTGTAATAAAAAATACCAAGTCCTGGAAAAAGAAGTTAGTCCCCAGCCCCAACAACCCGTTAAATGTAACCATGGCAATGGCGCCCCTGTCGCTGGGCGGCTTTTGATAAGTCGGTCGCTAGTTTCAGATTTCACCTATTCATTTTGCGTCCCCCCGGACGGCATCCTTGTAAAACGTTGTTGTCCTTTAGGTAGTGCGTTTTCTATGACATCAAATGTAGTACTAAATAGCATCATACAGGGAAAACGAGTGCTTTGTCCTTTCCCCGTGCAACATCCTCTGCCACTCGTGAGTGTCCTTTTTCTTGCTACCCTCTCATTCGCACATTTTCATCTGGCATCAGTTTTGTTGTTAGATTTGTTTTTCTGTATTTTTACCATTTAACTTCGATGCTTTTTTCCAGCTTCCAATGTTTCTGGGTTTTTCTCCTATTCTATTTTCCTTTTTTGTGCATTTTCACAATGCTTTTTGTTTCATATTGACCCATATTACCAGCGGGTGCTTTGTTTTTGCTCTCGGACTGCATCCCCGTGCATCGTCCTACACGTTCCACAGTTCCTGAGTTCCTGCCCTTTTATATTATTGCTGGAACTATCGGACAGGGGCCAGTGAGTCGGATTGTCCTTCAACAGAGGTTGCAGTTTGTTTGTGTTTGTTACTGTTTTTTTATTTTAAGTTTTTGTTGTTGTTGTTGCTGTTGTTGATTGTTGTGGTTGCAGCCTGTATACAAACAACTTTTTCATGGCATTTCATTTTGTTATAGAAAACTTTTACAATCTACGTTTGTTAAGTATTTTAACGGCTTTCTCTAGGTGGTTCCAGGTAATATAAGCCAATGAAAACTGCAAGGCCAACACATTGTCCATTTACCCTATCCCCCTTCCATCCTACCATCCTACCATCCTACCATCCTCCCAGCTCCCCATTCCCCATTCCCCATTCCGCCGCCCACCCACATCATCCTTCTCCTGCGGTGAGCAGCTAAAGTTTCGCTATGTCTGCGTTGGGTGTTTATCTGTCAGTTTATGTTTACAAATGTCCACTTTTAATGGTTCTCCATTTAGCTGGTTGCCAACAGCAGCAGCGGAAGGTGGAGTATATGGATGTATGTGTGTGTGTGTGCTTGTTTGCTTGCGTGGGTGTGGGAATGTGGGCATGTGACTGGCAGAGGGGATCCTGCTTTATCATACTCGCATGTTGTAAAATTCTATTGTAACTTTGGTTTTCCGCTTTTCTTTCTGTCCTTTGCCAGGTTGTAAGTCCTGTTTTCTGCCCTTCACATCCCATATGGACAGCCATCGAGAGGGGACCAAATGCAAATGGGGAATGTTTTACTTAAAGATCGAAGGAGTATTTACTCTCTGTAAATATGCTTAATCGCCTTTCACATTTTCCAGGTTAAGTTTTCAAAATATGTTTATGGTTTAAATAGATAAAAGTTTTGCATCGAAAATTGCCATTTGCCCGCTTATGGAACTTTTAAGGATTTGCCATAATTGATTTGTTATATCTTCTGATTAGTTTTCGGTGAGCAGCCGTTGGCTGGCATAAGTTGGGTCGTTTGGAAAGTTTGCAGACGGAATGCATTTGGCTTTGACATTAAGACCCGATCAAAAGTTAAGCAGTCAAACAAAATGCCAGACAAACACCTCAGAGTGTTGTTCAGAACTCAGACAAAACAAACAAATGATTTGAAGCCAGATGCTGGTAGGCTGAACAGAAGATGTGGTGAGGTGTGGGGAGATGCCAAGTGTTGCCAAAACGGAGGTGCCACTAAGTTGGCTTGTAAGTGGCGCCGCCCCCAACCAACAATTACTCACACATACAGAAGCCCCAGAACAAAATGACACAACGAGCTCACAAAACCAGACACAACCAGTCACCGGATGCAGAGCCCACTTCCAGACTCATTGGGTCTCCAGCTCGGAGACCACGGAGACGCGACCACCATGCCAGCCACAAGAACCTGACCAAAAAAAGTGCACGCCGGCGGCTGGAATCCAGCTGATGACGATGAGGACTGAGAATGTCGACTGTCAACACCGCTGCCAACACTGAACCAACCAACTCACCAGACAACCAGACAACCAGACAACCAACCAACCAGCCAACCAACCAAACAGCCAGTGAACAAACCATTCAACCAGCCCAGAGCCGGGCAACCAGGCAGAGCCTGTCTTGCAGCCATTTCAACTTTGGAATTTCAATAAGGCCTCCCGTGCTCTCCAAAATGCCGCAGGTGGCACGCCAACAAAGGAACCTGGCTCTGGCACAGTATAACGCAGAAAATACGGGTGAAAAAAAATTTAAGCAAATAAGCTAAAAAGTAAATACATAAATTAAATGTGTAAAGGCGCAAAATGTTTAATGCGTGTGTTAAATGAAATTGTCTACTTAACAGTTGAGCACACGTACACCGAGAAGCATCTGTCAATCAGCTTGAAGGCAAACAACAGTTCAGTCGATCGTTTGTATTGAAAATGTGCAGCGAATACGTTAATGCACGATTTTAATTCACCACTTTTAAGTTATACTTAAAATCTGTATAAACAATAAAAAAAATTACAGTTCGAAAAAATAAAACAATTTTTAATCCGCACATCAAATGTTCCCACAGCTTTAAAAGTATTTAATTTTCGCCCTTATCTTTGCAAGTGGTTCATGTCTCCATTCTGAGCCGCTCCATAGGCAAATATGTACTGAAAGTGTCTCGGCTAATTAGAGTGTGGGGAAGATCTGTTCTCTTTCTGATTATGGCTTATGACTTTGATAACATCTAGTGGTTTGTCTTTGATGATGTTTTATAGCAAAGTTTAAACATTTTGTTGTACATTTACAGAACAATCCATTAATTTATTACTTAAAGTTTTGATAAACTTATTTATTAATAAATTCAGCTCGAACTTTAAGGATGAGCTCCAAATAAACATTTTCGTTAATATGTTTCCTTCTTCGACACTCTATAGGCAAATATGTACTGAAAGTGTCTCGGCTAATTTGAGTGTGGGGAAGATCTGTTCTCTTTCTGATTATGGCTTATGACTTTGATAACACCTAGTGGCTTGTCTTTGATGAAGTTTTATAGCAAAGTTTAATTCTTTTTAAACATATTGTTGTAAATTTACAGACCCCATTAATTTATTACTTAAAGTTTTGATAAACTTATTTAGCAATAATTTTAGCTCGAACTTTAAGGATCAGCTCGAAATAAACATTTTTGCTTATATGTTTCGATCACCGACACTCTATAGGCAAATATGTACTGAAAGTGTCTCGGCTAATTTGAGTGTGGGGAAGATCTGTTTTCTTTCTGATTATGGCTTATGACTTTGATAACACCTAGTGGTTTGCCTTTGATGAAGTTTTATGGCAAAGTTTAATTTCTTTTAAGCATTTTATTGTAAATTTACAGAACCATCCATTAATTTATTACTTAAAGTTTTGATAAACTTATTTAGTAGTAATTTCAGCTCGAACTTTAAGGATCAGCTCGAAATGAACATATTCGCTTATATGTTTCATTCTCCGACACGTAACTAGCATTCTTTTCGCTTTGCTCTCCTCCCTGCCAGGATTCCCATATTTTCTGAATAGTTGCTTTATTTTTCAAACAATTTTTTATCATCAGCTGTCAATAGTTCATGCAGCTGCCCAAAAAGAGCCAACGAAAAATAGAAACAGTGAAAATCATTACATAAAAAGTGTTTTATGTTTGGCTATTGCAACTTTGACCAGGCGGCGTATGAGCAACGTAGATACACACACACACACTCACACTCACATACACATGCACATGCAGATACATGAACAGACACAGCAACACGCCGAAATAAACACACACATTGATGGACACACACGTAAGTGTTGTTATTGTTGTTGTTTTTTAAAGGATATGTCTCTTTTCGCTCTCCTTTTTTTTGTCTTGCTTTTTTTTTTTTGTTTTGTTTTTGTTTTTGAGTTGGAAGTAGTCCAAACTTTCAAAAAGCAACGTATAAATACATTTTGATGCTGAAATTTTGTTTTTTGGTTACGTTTTGGCTCCTATTTTTGTATTTGCCATAAAAATTGCAAATAAAAAAATAAAATGAAAAAAGTATCAAATCGAAATAAACGCATTTATATACAAATACATATATGATGGCACATACATGTGCATGTGTGTGTGTGTGTGTGTGTATCTGTATTTATGAACCCCATAAATATGTCAAATAAATTACAAAACAGTCAAAATATTATGGCATCTGTGTGTTACTGTGTGTGAAGTCATTTATGACGATAAGGAAAAATATATAAATATATAAATATATATAAAATATATATACATATATATATATATATATATATAGATTTATATAAATATATCAATGCTTTATTTGTTCGAACTGCCACACTTGGAATTTATTTTAGACTTTGGAGGAAATTTTTCAATTTCATTGATTGTTATTCCAAGACTCTAGGCTGTCAAGAATGTAGCTTTGATATAAACATATGCTTGAAGTCCTTTGGCTGTATCCTTTCCCACGATAGTCCCCGTTCAGTGTAAACTTCAACTCGTTACAAATAGTTCTTGGAACGCCACTTGAAGCCACTTAAAAAACAATTTCGAGTTTATATTATTTATAAATGACTCGTTTTAATGATCATTTAAAGGATCGTCTCACTCAAATTTGTATATGGAATTTTTGAATGGGTTTTGGCTTTGATAATATTGGCCATTAGGAGCATTTGGAAAGCCGCGTGGTGCCCGCTACATTTTGGGTTGTCATAAAATTTGCGGCAAACTTTGCACTTGCCGCAATGGCAAAAACATACAAAACAGCGGCCAAAGTAAAGACCAGGGCAATGAAGAGAAGAAAGGCTGAAGGGAAGGGGGGACAGCAGAAGGGATCTGAGGGCTGGCCCGAAGTGGGGGCACGCGAACGAAAGGGGGGGTCATCGTGGAAAAAGCTGTGCCCGCAGACAATTTCATTATAGCATAAAGTAAAAAATTAAAAGCGTATACACACAGATACCACCACATATAAACATATACCCACACACACACAGACACACATATGCAGGCACACAGATGCAATCACATGGACACACACGGGTACAATAATGAGCATTGTGTGGTTATGTGACGTAGCAGGGGCCTGTCATGGGGAAGGGACGAGAGCGGGAAGCTCAATGAAAGGGGGGGAAAGGGGCTCACAGTTGGTAAGTAACCAAAAGTACCAAAAGTACCAAAAGTACCAAAAATACCAAAAAACTCAAAACAAATACAAAACCGAACGCAATTTTCTGTTGGCGCATTCACAAAATGTTTGTCACTGCACCGGAAATGCAATGCACATGCAAACACACACTCACATATACACTCACATACACATTCACATATACTCACACACATGCATGCACACATTCAAATGACACTCATAGAGACACACATTGTACTTTTGTGGGCTTTATAAAGAGTGCAGCTGCGGGGGAGGGGGGAGAGCAGAAAGAGGGCGATGAAAAGGGGTGGCGCATGGGAGGGGCTGGAGAAAGCGGGAGGAGTGGGCAGAGTGGGTAGAGCGGTGTTTGTGTTTGTGTTTCTGTTTTTTTTTTTGTTGGGCGGAGCTTTGGCTGCTCTGCGCTGAACTATTAAATAAACATGCAAATTATTGCGCAATTTTTGATTACGATTTTTCAACAAGCAACAACAACAACAACAACAACAACAACAACCCTACAAACAACAACAACAAGAAGAACAACAGCAATAACAACAATAACAAGAGCAACCTTGCATATTTGCGTATGTAAATCGCTACCCAACCCAACCCACTCGCCCCAGGCTAGCCGCCCCCACAGATCACGCCCACTGCCATTCACTGCATGCATTTAACACTCAACGCCTATTTTGCATACAAATTTTATTATTATTGTACATATTTGTATTGAATCGCAGGCAATGCCGCGACAATGCCAAACAACAAGACAACAACAGCAGCAACAACAGCAGCAGCAACAACAACAACATCAAATTTGTCGTCGTTTTTCTCAGTGTATACACAACCTTTTTTTCTATTCATTTTTTGACATTATGCAAAATGAAAATCTGCAATTTCTCGCATGACACTTGTTCCGTGTCATGTTTTCGGCATTTTGACAATTACCGAATAAAAAGCAGAGTTCCCGTTTCCGAAAGCTGTTCGGAGTACCTAAGAAGCTGCTTCACATTCGGAGTGTTTGACACTGAGTGCGCGTATCGTTAATCAGTTTATTGATCAAATTTTATTTATCCTTTTTGATTTTCATAATTTTTAGATTTTTAACAGCTTGAAAAAATATTTTGAGAATTTTTTAGATTTTTATTTAGTTAAGTTTTGAGCCAAAGAAGAGCTACATTCTTAGGAATTGTAATCCCTTCGAATCCTTTATAATTCCTAACTTGAGATAAATAATTTATTTCTGTCAGAAAATTGTATTTTTTATTTTGAATTTTTATTTGGTATTTATTTTTGAATTACATTTAAATTGAATCGCTTTTAGGTTGCCAACTCAAACAAAGTTCCGTATTTTCTCGTCACGTTGAACCATGAAATCTCCGTATAACTACCCCCAAATCAAAGCCCTCATACAACATTCAGAATTTCAATAGAGCCGAAAGCCGAGCACCACAAGGATTACAAACTCTAAACGCGCATATCGAAGTCCCTCAAATATTAACAGGAAAAATACATTTTTAATTTATGCAACAAGCCATTTGCACCAATCGATACTTTAAAAAAAAAAATCGAATATGTGAAAATTCCAAACTATCCAACAATCCGCTGAGATCTCAGCACGACTCGAAGGATGAGAGGGAAGGACTACAAAATATAGGGGGCAGAACAGTTTACATTTGGCATTTGAATCAAATGCATATTGCATGCGAGTTGCCAGGAACTTCTGTCAGGCATGTGCACTCACAGTTCGCAGGATATTCGACTGTCCACAGATACCCATGCCGACAACACAGGACAAGAGTCCTGTCTATACAAGAAATTCTATAAGAGAAAAGTAAATCCAGTTACACCCGTAAGCCGGAAGAGAAAATTGCGGCCTAGCGTTTCATTCGGTATGAAAGGACATGTTGACAAACACAAATAAATAATTTAATTATTTTATCCTTATGTATTAAATGATATGTAATAAAAAAGTAAAATATTAAAATAAATAAATAAATTAATTATATAAATAAATAAATAAATAAAAAAATGAGTTATATAAATTATATAATTTTATTTTAACAAAATTTTAATATATATTTAATTTATTATAATTTTAATATTTATTTACTTTCAACTTGAATTGTTAATATTAAAATTTAGATTAAAAAAGAGTTCATAAAATTTTATTTATTTTTTATTTATTATTTTGAGCTTTAAATCATCTTTAATCTAAAAAGTCGCAGCTCGGAAAATCGTTAGTGAAGAGCGTGGAAAATCCTGATAACCAACGCCGTACAAAACGAATGACCCCCACGTCGCCCTTGCCCACGTTTATGGCGTATCAATAGAAATGAGTTTTTACCGAATTCTCCTCAGACTTAAATGGGTTCAGGGTTCAGGGTTCAGGGCTCGCGGTTCTTTGAGTGGGGATGTTGGTTCCATCTGCGGATGATGATGTTTCTGGCGACGCTTTGGCGGCTGTCGACAAACACACGCACACACTCGCACTCACATAGATCCATACACTCGCTCGTACATTTACACACACACACACACACTCACACACACACGCAGATACATTTATGAATGCCGTGCACTGAATTACCCACCACCCTTTCACCTAGTCATATATCTGCTCCTCCCCCCAACCCATGCTACCTACACTGGCCAACCAAGTGGAGTCCTTTGTGCTCCTCGCGTTCCACGGAGATGACATGTCAGCTGCATGAACAAATCGTCGTTCGAACTTTTCGCTTATTGTTTGATAGATTTTCAATGATTTTTTTATGTATATATTTCGATAGTTTATGTATCTTTCATTTTGGTATCCGTTTAGATACATTTATTTCGCTTGTCAATCATCAGAAATTTCATCACTCCTCAGGGATTGTGCGTTATTTATTTATTTTTTTTTTTAATTTTTATTTACCATTTATATATATGAATGAATCCAAAAGTTGTTTGAGGTCTCTCTTTATATTGATATTTCAAAATGAAATTCGGGCAAGGTTTTCGATTGGTTTGAAACAGGATTTTAATATTAAAAACTAATTTTTAGCATTCAATCAATTTTTAAATGTGCTGCGAATGGACGGAAAATTCTAAAAAATTCCATAAATTTCAATTGAACTAATATTTTTGATTTAAAACTAGTATTTCTTATATTATTTATATACAAGTAGAAAACGAAATTTTTCCATGAACAATAATTAAAAAAATGCAATAAAGAATAACTAGAATTTAATTAAATTACCTTTATATTTAAGACATTAATTATTGTATATCAAATTTTATTTAAAAACATTAAGTTAAAAAAAATAAATTTTACATTCTAAAAAAAAAAAAAATGTAATGTAATGTAAATGTAATTACTTTGGGAAATTTAAATTCCAGATATATTTCTTTACTCATTATATTTACATTAAATTGACAAGAAAAGAATGATAAATGATTTAAAATAATTCATTAAAATAATTAGTTGTAATTTTTTATTAAGCTTATCATTATTTACTTTCAAATGTTAGTTTCAAAATGTTAATCGAATTTTTATCTTTTAATCGATTCTTAAACATATAAAAAAGACAGCTATATATGTGATGTAGGTGTCGGTATTAAATTTAAAAATGTATCCAATAAATTATTTCTTTATAAATACTCTTTGAATACTCCAATATTTTTTATAACTGTTTTCTTTAGTCATCACACATTTGAAATCTATCGAATATGTATATCCTTTTTATATCAGAAAGATGGCTTCCCAAAGGTAAGCAGCTTCCTATAAAAATACCCCTTATATTTTTCACTCAAATTGAAAAACACATTTAACTCGCTTGAAGTTTCCGTATTGATCCTTAAAATTGTAATAAACTGGTAATAACTTTCACATCTATAAGGAAATTCCAACATAACTCATAACTCCCTCATATATGATACATTGGCAGGAAGCCCTTGAGGAGACACCCTGTACTCAACAAATAAAATTTCGCATTCGTTCCTTTTATCCTGATGCTGGAACATCAAAACAAACATTCAATGTTAATGTCAAAACAATCAACGGAAGCAATCAATATGTGAATGTACTCAAGGAATTCGTAACGTCCCTTCCTCATATATCCTACGTGCTGCCCTCCTCCCGGCACCGCCGTCCAATTCTCCAGCCCATTACAAGGCCATTTGAGTGCCATAAACAAAATATAAAATGTTGTGTGCATTTCTGTCGAGTCCTTGGATCGTCTCTATCTCAATGCACAATTCACAATTCACAATTCACATTTAGATTAAAGTGCTTGGCCAACGAATGTTGGGGGAAGCCCAGGCAATAACATCAACAACAACAACAACAGCAACAACAACAACAATAAAAACAATGGCAGCCAAGATTAGGCAACAGCAACAATAAACAACAACAAACAATATCCAAAAATAGGAAATGACAGCTTTACTCTGAGGTGCAGAAGTCTTACATCTCCAGCCCACTATCTCCCTCTCTCTCCCACTATCTTCCTCTCTCTGTCTCTCTCCCTCATTCATCTCTCTCTCGTTTTGCGGCCAAGATTGCTTAGTAATTTATTTTATTTTTGGACAGTTCGTAGAGTATCCTCCCAAAACTGATGCTACTTATGCATCGTCAATGCAGCAGCTCGTTGCTCGCAGCTCGTAGCTCGTAGCTCGTAGCTCGTAGCTCGCAGCTTGGTCTGAAAAATTGCCGTGCTACGTGTCCTGAAACTGTAGGGCAGGACCTTCAATTCATATGCAAAGCGTGCACTTCCCTCACAACTCCCCACTCCCCACTCACCACTCCCCACGCTCGGTTCTCTTCGCTCAACTCTCCACTCCTCACACTCTGCTCTCTTCGCTCAACTCTCCGCTCTTAGCTAAAGTTCGTTGGGAGTTCGAGTCGAAGATAAATTGATATTTTTCTCCAACTTCAGCCGCTGTTTACATTTTTCTCCCTTTGTCCAATGCGTAAATTGTAAACTGTCCATTTCCATTTAAGCCAAAAAAAGTACAAAAAAAAAAAAAATAAAAATAAAAATAAGGCGATAAAGATAAAATTGGACATGCATATATATGTATATATGAAGTTCACTAAAACTGAAATCCTTTTATTGTCCTTTGTCCACCCGGCCGTTTGCTATCTGAATTTCTTAATTAACAGCGTTTCGACTTCTGCCGAAAGTTCAGTAAACTGTACAGTTACAGCTGTCTCAATTGCCGCCCACGCTGTGACCACGCCCCCGCCCCCGCCCTCGCCTATGCACATGACCGGCCCATGACCGGCTCACTGGCAGGCGCCTTGTCATGCAGCAAGGACCTGCAAAATAAAATTGTATGCCGACAATTTGCAGTTCACAGTTAACAGCAGGCAGCCAAGTTACGTGTCCCGTTATTGCAGAAATACCAACAAATTGGTTTGTTTGACGGAACAATGTCCGCCCAAATTCGATGCATACAAACATGTGCTGCATATGTATGTGTGTCTGTGTCTGTGACTGTGACTGTGTCTGTGTCTGTGTCTGTGTAGTTAAACTCCCCCGCAAAGGGAAAAAACTGTTCAACTCTCCGATAGGCAAAGAAATTGCAAATATATGAACCATTCAATTCTGTGCTCAGTTGTGGGGCTTTTGTTAACAGCATATGCAACGTGGGGGGCGGGGGGTTGGTGATCATCACAGGGCAAGGTGAGTAGCCAGATGGAGGGGTCAGACTGGGTAGACTGTCAAGTGGCATCGAGTCAGATGGCAGTAAACAACATTCCAATTAACATGCCTTCAACTGCAACAATTCAAACGGATCCTTATCTAGGTAATGAAAATGTGGGGCCAACTAATGGAGCGCATCAAGTTTTCCATTTAAGAAAATTCAGGATTTAAGTTTCATCCCGAAAATGGAAAATAAATTAAAGATGTAGCTGCATATGGAAAGTAAGCCCAGCATCAAGAGAAGAGACAATGAAAATAATATTAAATATAAATTATTTTACAAAATTTGATAATTTAATTTACAAGCACAGAAAATAAATTTAATTTAATAAATAAATATTTTATATTCATGGATTAAGCTGTATCAAATTTGATTTAAATTAATTAAGAGAATAAAATAAAAATGAGAATAAATATTGAAAAGTCAAGCATCAATGGAAAACCTTAAGTCAAGTGAAGGACTTAATGAATTTAAGAGCAAGCCAAATTTATAAATTTAAAAAAAATACTATAAAATACACAAAGGAATGAAGTCTAAAAAATCTTAAACAAAATACTAAAAAGTATTTTTTTTAAGTAATAAAATAATTGAGAAAACTTGGGCCAAATTCCGAAGACTTTAATTCCAAGTGCATGAAAAATATACCACTTAAAGTCCTGGCAACTTTATATGAATGCACCTATATAGTTCACGTCTATATATCCTTAATATCCTTATCCAGTTACGTCAATTCCGTCTGCTAATCAGATTAACGCAAATATGGCTAATGCCGTAATAAAGACCAGAAGCCGGAGGAGCGCCATGGGGCTTAGACTGAAGCCAAGGCTAAGGCTGAGGCTAAGGCTGAGGCGGAGGCTGAGGCGGAGGCGGAGCCTGGACACGCGCAGACAAAAGGAGCCGGACAGATGGGAAGAAACACTTTAAGCGCCTCTTATCAAATACAAATTACAAATCCGGCCGAAAACAAACAATGTCCTTGGGGATAAGGCACTCGCCGCAAACACACAAAAGCATGATTGAAGGGCCGAGTCCTTTATCAAATGAATGTGCGATACTAAATGAAAAAAAAATAAAAGAAACATAAATGAGGAGAGGAAGGGGAGTGGAAGGGGGACTGAGAGTGGAAAGTGGGAGTGGAATTGGAAGTGGGTGTGGAAATGGGGATTGAGATTGGGATTGGGATTGGTGATGTGAATAGGATTCGAATTGAGTTTGGAACAAGGATGCGCTGAAGCCTTCTTGATGACTTTAAGACGGATACCAAAGTCACGCACAGCACAACACACAATGTTGCCTAAGCTACTGTATCAGAGTGTTTACTTCTGTATGTGAGAGTATGTCTGCGTGTGTGTGTGTGTGTGTGTGTGTGTGCTTGTATCCTATGCACAAATCTTAAGTCACTTCAATATAATCACACAACAAGCCGAAAAACAAAGCTAACCAACTAATAGATGGACATAAGTGAACACACACACAGATTATTTTTGTTGTTGCTGTTGTGGCTGCTTGTCTTTGCGTGTCTATGTATGTGTGTGTGTGTGTGTGTGTACTATTGATAAGCATCGAATTCATTATTAAATGTTCTATGAGAGCAGCCAAAGGAGTTGTTCTCCTGCAGACTTTTGTGGGGAAAGCTTTGTAATGCGAAACTAAGTGATTTGCTGTGTGAGTGCGTGTATGTGTGTGTAAATGTATGTGTGTGTGCGTGTGCGCGCGTGTGTATATATCTTCATTACAAATCCTAGCAGGATTTGAAATGAAATGAAATGACCGCACCAACACACACACCAACACACACCAACACACACACACACACACTTATACACACACATATATATAGAGAGTGCTTGTCCTGATGGTCAACATGGTTTTCGTAGCAGCTTTAAGCAGAAAGTTCAATCAATTTGCCCAGACAAAGGAACTACGAGAAATGGATTGTCCTCTTGTCCCGTTATCCCGTTATCCCTTTATCCCGCCATACCGCTATCCCGCTGTCCCGGTGTCCTGACCCGTCCCATTGCTCCGTACTCCTGCCCATTCAGTTGTCCCCAGCTTGTATCTGACACGGAACAATAAAATCTCAACTTAAATAGTATGTCACAGCAATTAATACAAAGAGAACTGAGAAGGCAGTAAATGAGAATCTCATCAAAGGTTGAAAATGAAAGTGAATCCTTGGAGAGCACGGAAAGTGCCCAGAGCAGCAAGAACAATAATGAATGGTGTCCTTTCTGGCCAATGCTTATTGTGGCACTCCTATCCTTTGCCATGTCAAAGTGCGGAACAACAAGTCGTATGCGTAATGAAAGCCGTGCTGCCCACTGGCAAGTCCTTTCTCCTTTCTGGACAAGGTAAACTCCTGCAGCCTCTGCATTTGACAGCTAATTTTGTGTTTTTTGTTTTGCTGTTGGAATTTCTACTACTTTCATATTTGTTGTTGTTGTTGTTGTTGCTAAAGTTGTTGTTGCTATTGAGTCCAGGACAACGGGAAGTTAAAGCTCGAAGTGAAATGTCAACAATTGCTGTAAATCAACTTGGCCTGGAAAATGATATATGGCCAATCGATGATCTAAGGCAGAAGCCCAAACATTTACACAATTAGAAAATACCTTCAATGAGAGAGCGACCAATAAATCAACACTATTTACATACACACACACACACACACACACACGCACACTCATGCACACATAGAGAAATGTTATAAATCAACTTGAAGAAAATGCGTAATTAAAATGCCAACAAGGACAAGCCCGGGAGGTCCTTGATTTCAATGTCTACAAATGAAATTTGGTTAAGGATTGACATATGAATTTCATCACTTAATTCGAGCTCCAGTGAAAAGGATACAGGATAAGGCACAGACAATTATTTGCATGTTGTTAGGCTAATTAATGAATTATCTGTGTATTCGATTATCGATGTTGTCTCTCCCTGTCCCTCCCCCTCCCTCTTTCTCCCTCTCTCTCTCTCTCTCTCTCTCTCCCTCTCTCTCTCTCTCCCTCTCTCTCTCTCTCTCTCTCGTTCTCTCTCTCTGTCTTTCCCCACACTAATCTCAAAATCATTAACAGCCAAAGTTAAATAAATTTAATTTGATTTTCAAGTTGATTCACAAACACTTGTCCGACGCTTTCAAGGATAATAAGGACTGCTATTTGAGCTTCTAATTAACTTGAGTCTCAGGTATGACGACAAAGTCTTCAGCTGACAATTGATTCGAAGGACTCGATGCAATTAGTTTCAAGAGCAGCTGAGCGGTAATCTTCAGGCAATGACAACATTTCCATGTTCAATCAACTGCCAAGTAATGTCCTTTTGCAGTGCGGACTTTTAATAGCATTATTACTCAGTAAAGCGTGTGTCTGTGTGTGTGTGTGTGTGTGTGCATATTCACATTCAGAAGACTCGACTCTCGATTGCCAAAACTCAATACAGACTTTATCCAATGCCACATTCATAGCAATTAAAAAATGCAATGGGCGGCAAATTCGAAGGCACAGGATCTGCTCAATGGAAATATCCTGCACATGGCAAATGTACGAGGAGTCACACTTGCATGCATTTTATGCATCTGCATTTCCAACTGACAGTGGATACGTGTATGTGTGTATATGCGTGTGTGTGTGTGTGTGTGTGTGTGGGCTGGACGCTGGCAGTACAACAGGATTTTGATTGCAGTTTATAGCGCGCTTCGAAGGCCAATAAACCAAACGAGGTCCAGCAGCGAAGGACTCGCACCTCGGAGCAGCTCAAAGAAGGAAATGAACTTTCATCAAAGTGCAATAAGTGGCCCATCGATTTGTGTTATGCGCTTTGGGAAACTGGGAAAATGGGAAGCTGGGAAAATGGGAGGCTGGGAAACTGGGAAATGGACTGCAGCTCCGATGCTCATAATTTCCAATATTTTGAAGATGAAACGACTGCAGTTTTGCTTTTTGTACTGAAAGAAAGGACACGCTTCTCTTGGGGAAACATTTTTAATATCTCTTGGTATGCATATTATGTTTGCCGTCAATCGATGGCATTACATTTTACAAAGGACATTCATATTCCGAGTCCTTTGACGACTGACTTTTGTAAATAAGTCCCCCATTCAAATTGATTTTTGTTTTTCCGTTCAAGTCAAGTCTTCACTTGACTTTTTAACAGAGTATATCCTGCAGGAGCTGTTCAATTGCCTCATAGCTACAAGTCCTTCGATATAATCGACTGAGCCAAATGCTAGCAGGTGCAACATTTTTTGGCATTCACCGAAATTGATTTTGAGTTTTTATTTGTTTGCCAAAATTACCATTCAAATAAATCGCCACCCCCCACCCACATCCCCAACGCCCACCTCGCAGGGGTTCATTTCTTTCTATACAATTGCATTGCATACTTTCAGGCGTCGGAGTGCAAATTGTTTTCTCTCCTTGGCAGCTATCCCTCGCTGTCTCCTCCCACCTCCCACCACCCACCTCCCATCGCACCCATCAACTTTCTGCCGAGCTGAGCTGAGGTGTCACATTGGCAGGTCTATGGACTTAAGGTAGAGTCCCGAGTCCCCCCTCCGAATTCCTTGCGCTTCCATTTGTCCATACGGACTGCTAATTTTCAAAGACATCAATTCGTTGCGAGCGCCAAGTACGTGTGACAATGTACGTCTTCCGCCCAAATGTCTCCTCCCCCTCCCGACCCCTCTCCATAGTAGCTGTTAGTATCGGCACATCCCCCCCTCCACCCCACCGCCCACTCGGCAATCGACCGAACACCCGCGCGGCTCTACAAACTTTACGCTGATTTTGGCACGCACACATTTTGCATACTGATCAGCAATCAGCGAGGGTTGCTATGCCTCTGAGAGGTCTGTGGGGGTTGCCAGGGGAGGGTGTTGGGGAGGGTGTTGAGCGCTGACGATGGGTGGTGATTGGCTGGGGTTGGGGACCCACTGAAGCTTGTGGGGTGCAAATTAAAATTCCACTTTGGCGTTTCGGGAATTCAATTATTTTTCGCTTGCTTCACGGTCATGCGAGTTGACATTGACAGTTGACTATTCCGCTGCTTGTTGTTGCTATATTGTAATCTGTGTTGTTGTTGTTGTTGTTGTTGTTGCTGCTGTTATTGTGATTGTTATTGCCGTTTCTGTTCCTGTGGTCAATAACTAGAATTTTTGCTTGGATACGATTGAAGCTCAAAACGGAGTAGCTGAAAAAATGGCAGTGCATCCTTGCGAACATTTTGTATACTCTGCAGGTATTGGGGTGCTAAGGATGTGCAGGATGTGCAGCGAGCTCAAATCATAATGAAAAAAACAACTGAAATTAATTAAAATTAGATTCCCATTCAAGCTTGGCATATAGCGTGGAAACAAGGACTCCACTGGCTCCCGGGAATCATTTCCTTGAACATAGAGTATTAAAGTGTCTCTCATAGTGAGTCCTTCTTAGTTTTATTTCAGGAGTCCATCGTTGTCCTTTCCTAGCATACGCTATACAAGCAGTCGTATGTACCCTCCTCACGCCTCGCATAGAGAGTATCTACGAGTCGCCCCCACGCCCCCAACACCCTCTCACCAGCTCAAGGATTCTTTTTAGTTTTTCTATACAAATTTATTGCCTGGAGTGGCATCTGCCAATTGTCGCCCCCAAATGCAATCAGCGTGTTTATTGATTTGGAAAATTAAATATTTTTCTTTTGGCGCGTGCCAAAAGGCGCGTCACATAAATTAAGATCCTGATTTGTTGCCGCCTCGCGCACATATTTGCCTATGAAATTTCCGGCCTGTCTTGAGACATTTTAATTAGCCATTGGGAGTGTCGGGGCGAGTGGCAAAATGCGGGGGGTGCTATGAAAACTTCTATTGTTTTCATCCTAAAAGCAAAAACTTGTCTTCTTCCTTCACACACACACACACACACACACTCACACTTTCAAATGCGATAAGCGACAAGCGAATGGGAAAAATTATTTCACTTGCTTAACGGAAATGTATAAATTGCATTTTGTGGCACGGCAAAGGCGTATAAAGGGATGTGGAGGCAGGGACCAAGGAGGCGGGGCGACTGAGGGAGACTGAGTAAAAGAGATGAGTCCTAATGCAGTGCGGCAAATAGGTGGGTGGGAGTAGATGAAGCAAGTGGCAAGTGCAGCTCGAGTATCCTGGGAGGCTATAATAAAACCTAAGGCACATACACACACACACACACACACACACACACATACACGCAGGTGGTGCATCCTCAAAACTATCTCTACGGAGCTACACACACCTGTCACACACTCAGCAAGCACAGCCGACAAAATTGTCGTTAAAGTTTGTGGAAATAAAGAAAAAAAAATAAAAAAAAAAATAATTAAAATTAAAATTAATTTTTAAATTAATTTAATTTAAAATTTAAATTAAATCAGCTGATGTAATAATTTTCACAATATTTTTATGATTTTTTTTTATTATTAACGTTTTTTAAGATTGCACTAAAATATTTTTAATTCGCAAAAAGCTCGAAGCTCTAAAAGACGGAATGTCCTTCAAATAAATTTGCCATTTCTTAATTTGAAAAACTCATCTCAATAATTTCGAAATTAATGGGTATCTCGAGCTTCGTTTTTAATGTCGGGTGTTAATCTAGACACTCACTACCAGACTCGCACACACACACACACACACACACACACACGCGAACGGGGAGAGAGACACGGTGTACACCAAAAATGAAAGTGTTAAGAGCATTTTTGCACTCGTCTGGCACATTTTTTGCCATCACATCCTTTACATCCTTCGGCTAAAAAGCACTTTACACTAATGCACCTTAAAATTTAAAGATGTCATAACATAAACATTTATCCTGATGCCAATGGCGGCGACAGGACTGCCGCCGCACACAGGAACAGGTGTCCTAGTTACCGTTGGTCAGGACCAAAATGCATTTAAGGATCTTACATAAAAGCGAGCAAGTTTCTAAAAATGTGCGTTAAATCGAGATGAGATTATGGAAGTTATTAAAGAGCTGAGAATTTTCAAAGTTCGAGACAATAGATTTTAGATAGAGAACTCCTTTATCCTCTCTACTCACCCTCCCCCCGCACCCCCTTCATTCACGCTTGTGAACGCAATGTCCTTTATATACCCAAAGTATATTCTTTGCTTAAGCTCTGGTCTGCGAAAACTACAGGACATGATTTCAAATATTTTAAAAACACTTGGCGCATATTTTTGTGTACCTAAAAACTGCCCTGGCATCTAATTAGCCGCTTATTGTACACCCATTAAAAGCACCAACCACCCACCCATCCGCCCACCCCTTGTAACTGTCATAATAAGCGTTCCACTCAGCGCTAATTGATTTTCCATGCCAATAATAAACACCCATGGGCTCCGCAGCACAGCCCGCAGACACACCCACCACCCACCGCCCACTACCCAGCAGTTGGCGGCCGGGAAAAGAAAAAAAGCAAAAATCAAGAATAACAACAACTAAAACAAAAGCATCCCCTAAAAAACATGCACATAAATTCAAAAAAAAAAAAAGAAAAAAAAGGCGCAAAAGAAAGAAAAAAAATCTGAAATGAAAACAATTCCAAAGCCTAAGTAGCTCAGCCTCCAGATCCCCGGCTTCTTGTGTCGTGTGCTTCCCACACACACACACACACACACACACACACACACACACATTACTTGAGGGTGTGGGCAAATATTTAATTTATTTCAATTTCACTTTTAATTTAGGCACTAATCTAGGCAATTTGTACACTTACACGCCATTAGACAGGACTTAGATCAAGTTTCGCAAGGGCGCGACATGCAGGGACCTGCTCCGAACTTCAAATGCTCTGCAATCCTTGGACAAAAGTGTCATAAGATAATTTTGTATTTTTTTAAATAGAATATAAAATAATTAAACATAAAATACATGCTAGTATATTTGGTATTTTTTTTTATAAAGCGATCAATTAAAGTTCCCCCAAACATCGATTGGAACTGAAGGTTAGTAACGTGTGAATAACTCGTCTCTCCCTCTCTCTCTCTCTCTCTCTCTCTTTCTCTCCTACCCCTGCCTACAGTTTTGTCAGTTGAAAAAAAGAAAAACAAATTTCTTGCCCCTCCCCACCACCCACTCATCTACCAGTCGAGTGGCAAAAGCGGCAACGCTTCGCTTCATCACCCTCAAAACGTGGGCGGATGCGAATAAGGATGCGGATGCGGATGCGGAGGTTTGTGTTCCAAAAATAAAGCGAAGCAAAATGTTTCGACAATATTTATTTGTTTTCATTTATTTTCAATAATTTCAAATTTCCATTACATTAGTTTCGCCAGCTCCCGTCCTCTTATGATATTTTTTATGCCTCCGCACGGAAAACAAACAAATTCGCCGAGTTTTTCTTCTCTTTGACTACCAAACTAAATTCTGCCCTCCCACCTCCCCAAAGCAGCCCGCTTTGCCTACCGCCCTACCGCCCTACCGCCCTACCGCCCTACCGCCCTACCGCCCTACCGCCCTACCGCCCTACCGCCCTACCGCCCTACCGCCCTCAGGCCCTTCCCCTCATCACTCCATTCTACACTCTCCTTCCCACTCAGCCAGCCCACTGATTCCTTGAGGGGGCAGCAACAAATATAAAATAAACGCCATCACATTGAACACCCCCTCCACCCACCCTGCAGCTACCACCCCCTTCACCATCACACCATCACACCAGCCCCCTTCACCCATCATCAGCTTTGCTCTTTCGCTGGCCGAGCAAAACTTCTCTCATTTCTACTTCAACAAATATCAATACAAACAGCAACCGATGGCAACTTGAAACATATTCCAGGATTCCTCCCAACAAATATATATATATATCAGGATTTTTTCCCTAAGATTGAGGGAGTTGCTCGGGTCCTGCGACTGCCACAAGCCCAAGTGACATTTGGCACTTGCCCTGAACCAGATGAACGCGAACAAATTTACACATCTTTTGAGTTCAGATTTTCGTTTCTTTTCTTTTTTTTTTTTTTTGTTTTTTTTTTCAATTTATTTTCGCTTTTGCTTTTCACTTATTTTCTTTTTATTCTTTGGCTTTTGTCATACAACTTCCGTTTCCTGTTCATTTCTACACATTTCGCATGTCACTTGCGAAGTTTGTAACTGTGTGCGTGTGTGTGTGTGTGTGTGTGTTGGGTGTTTTTTAATAAAACTGTCAACATTTGATGAAGATTATGAAATTATGGAATTCGAAAGTTTTCCCGATATGCGAGAGGAAATATTGCAAGGACCTCCTTCTCAAATAATCGACGAAATAAAAGCAATTACAGGATACCCTTTTGCAGAACTAAATCTTGAAATGTTGCCTGTGCTCTGATGGGGTTAACTGTGTTATCCTGTAAGCCTCTTCTGGAGTTGGCTTTCAGGAATGGAATTATTTAGAATTTATTTCCATTTCATTACCAACTTTTTGCTCAGTGTAGGTTTGCGCCCAAAATATGTGTCTTCTATAAGTGCATACATATACATGAGATCATAAAGTTTGTATGATGACATTTGTATATGCGTGTGTGTGTGTGTGTGTGTGTGTGTGTGCTTCTGTATGTAACGATGGGTGCTGCATTTGTCATAAATGTAAAAAACGCAAAGAGATATTCCAAAAACTGAGTTGAAGCGACAAACATACCAACAAAATCATAAATGCACTCACACACACACACACACACACACACGCACGCACACATGCAGACATAACACACTTGCATAATGGCAAACATGTGCATGCCTGAAGTTTCGACGCTTCCTCTTGCCATCCTTTTCCACCCCCGCACTCCTCTCTCCCTCTCTCTCTCTCTTCCCCTCCCTCTCCCTCTCTCTCTCTCTCACTCTCTCTCTCTCTCTCTCTCTCCCTCTCTCTTGCAGTCGCACATGCAGTCGTCAACGGTAATGAATGCATCCGGCATGCATTGAAAACTTGACTCATATTTCATAACCAAAATAAAAAGCAACAAAAACAACAACAACATGAATAATAATACGAGCAACAATAACAACAAGAACAGCAACAACAACAACAACTGCGGGTACATTGACCATCTTGTTGCTGTTCGCAATTATTGTTGTTGTTGGCGGCAATTTCCACAAAAAAACACGAAGAACGACTGTCGAAAGGGTAAGGGTACATAAATGGAGGGGCTTCTGTATGGAGTGTGGTGGGTGTAATGGATGTGGTGGGTGTGGTGGGTATGGCGGGTGCGAGGCTCGGGTTGTACATGAAGAGTGAGATATGAGATTTTAAGCCAGTTTTCAGCTGTTTTTGTTCGCTGCGAGTTGCTATTTCATTATATTTTATAATCTCTCACAGTCAAGAGTTTTTCGAGCACCCGAGCGTACGAGAAATAATAAAACAAACAACAACAGCAACAACAACAACACGAGCAACACGAGCAACAGTAATAACAAAAATAAAAACAACATCGAAAAGAAAAACATTTTATAATTTAAGTCTGTTTAAAAAAATCTTTTCAATGCTGCAAATTAAATGAAAATTTTCACAATCTTTTCGGCTTTTTTCCCACACGTCCCCACCCTTAACCCCACCCCTTGCCACCTTTTCACCACTTTTTATCCGACATTTTTTTTTTCTGTTTGCCACAATTAAAATATCATTTTAAGAGCAGCTCAGCTCCTACTGACATCGGTAGGCCCTTTAAAACCGATACATGTACATTACAGGATTGCAAAAGCCCGAATTATGGCAATAAAAATTAAAAAGAAGTTAATGCACGTTTATCATTTTTTAATTAACATTTAAATTGCACACGTTTCCCCCTCTCATCCCTCATCCCTTCTCCTGCATTTTTCAAAATCAGCGTTTTAATGTCGGATTTGCTATAAAGAAGGATCATCCAATGTCTTTCAATTGAATTAAAAATTCCCATTCATGGATAAATTTTCACTTCGTATTTTTTTTAATAATAAAAATAAAATATATTAATTAACACTAAGATCTTAATAATGTTGATAATGTTTGAATTTCATAAATTTAAAAAAAGCTACCGCCTTCATTTGCACATCTCGAGTGATTCGATTGATCCTTGATCTTATCAATGCAAGGCTACAAATTTTAATTTTTGAAATATATTTTCTATATATAAATAAATTAAATATTTATTAATTATTATATCCTTTTTCATTTATTCTAAATCTCAATTATTTTTCCTTAATTCACCCAATTTCGCATTTAATTTTGGGATCCTTAAACAAATGTTTCCCATGTAGGTTTGATCACCAAAATTGAATCCTTTCTATGCTTTAGCTTAACGCAAATTGTTACTTGGCTCTCAGGGCATCAACTTAGTTAATTGACTAATCACTGGTGATGAATGAACCAAGGTTTAGTCCTCATAATTCGTGCCTTAGCTGCCAACTGTCCTTTTATCGAGAGCCTCCCATTCATTTCGTCAAGTCATTAACCATGTAAGGCTTCCCAAATATAAGCCACCTTTTCGAGAATCACTCCAAGAGTCGGCAACTACAATGCATGCATTGAATGACATGGAGCTCCATTTGATGGAAAAACTAGACAGCCACTGACACCTTTCTCCCCCTCGCTCCCAGCAAACTCCTGCTACGTATTCAGGACATTACAGCGCCCACCACAATTGTTGAAGACGATGACAAAAGGGATGTCAGTCGCCTGCTCGCCGGAATCACCAAGCTGAAATGTCAAAACAGTAAACGGCAAATGTCTGCTAGACAAATCCCAGTCTCTCAGACCGTAGCCAAGTCTGTGCCCCCGCTTGTTCCCCTGCCTGCACCCACTTACCCCCATCTCCGCTTTCCCTCCATCGCTTAGTGCCTAGTGCACAACAATTCCGAAAGGAAAGACATGGAAAAATTGCAGCTGCAAAGTGCAAGTTCGTGTGATATGCAAAGTGAAACTCAATAGGGAGGGGGAGGTAGGTGGGTGGGTGGTTGAGCGGGTAAATAGTTGGATGGTTGGATGCTTGTATGTTTGGATGGTTGGGTGGTTGGGTGGTTGGAGAAGTGCTCATAGGCAACGAGGCAAAGGCTTAGGTGCTTGACAAACAAAGCGCTGCACAACAGTGCGTATGTGTGATGTGCAGTTACCCGCTCTGGCGGCAAGGCAACCCAGTTAAGCAGAGTTGCCACCCAACGTTTTGGAATGAGCCATAGCCAATTTGAAGCATTGTTTTTGGCAATGCACTGCCCTGTTCCATGATCCCCAGCATGTTGCATGTTTTGAATGCAGTTTCCAGATAAAACAGCATTAGCCCAAATTCAGGTCCTGATATCCTTTCTTGTTTAGCCACTCACTCAAATCAAACCCCAACCCAAGCCCGACAATTGTTTGCGCTTGACATAGATAAGAAACTATCGAGGGTTTCATCTAAAGTACGAAATCCAAGCTGAACTTGTGATAGGAAATAAATAGATGATTTTCCTAAAATCCAATGCGATCCACAAAATGTGAAGTGGGAAGGGGAAAGGGAAAGGAAAGGAGCAATAAAAAAGTTCCTCACTCGTCGGGTAATTGCAAGAAAATCTCATTTAATCCTGCCAAATGCGACTTTATCACGCAAAAAATTATGAAATATTCTCTCTAGGCAGCAATTGCTTTTATCGTTTATGCGATGTTCTTGTAGCGGTACTTTTTTTGTTGCTGTTGCCTTTGTGTTATATTTGTGTTGTAGTTGTTGTTGCTTCTGTTCATTTCGGCTGCCGCTTGTTTACACTTTTCCTCTGTCTGCGCTTCTATCCGCGTGCCTTTTGGCATTTTTCGAGCGCTTGACAAGAACAAAAACCCAAACAAAGCAAAATAAACAAAACCACGAAAAGGAATATATATAAAATATATAAATCTATATATCTAAGGATATATAAATATATATATATATAAATATACAAAAGCAACAAAAACAATAATAAAACAAAATAAAATGAAATACATAAGAAACCAGCGGATGGATGGATATTAAGTATCATAGTTTCTTTTGCTACATCATCATTTTGGTTCCTCGAGTGCCACAACCAAAGCAATGCGGGGCGCTGGGGGGCTGGTGATTACAGCGAGGGCAGTTCAAAAGGTTCAATATGAAACGCATTTCAATTAAATAAAATATAAATAAATATCATAAAAAAAATATATATTTACTTCTCTTTAAGTATATACTCTTTTGGTATTTATAAATACCAAAAAATACTAAACATTGCGTACTTAGTATTTTATGGAAATTATACCGATCGGTTATTTGGCTGCCTTGTGAAAGTTTCTCAAGGAACCCTTGGCAATTATTTTACTGCACGCCCGCCGCATCAATTTTGCTCCCTCCCCTTGCCCAACATACCTACCCCTCTTTGGTCTAACCCCCCGGCTGGTGTATCCCCCCTTTGGCCTATCTCTTTATGCAGATGAATGCGCGTATTTATGAAAAATTTTGTTGTCATCGTTGTGTTCAGTTTTTGGTGTTGTTGTTGTTGTTGTTGCTTCTACTGTAGTTGTTTTTCATTTTTGTTCTTCTTGTTGTTGCTATAATGGTTCTTTTTGTTGTTGTTGTTGTTGTTGTGTACTGCTGCGAGTGCTACTGATGAGAAATAATGTTTGCGGAAAATAAGATTTGTTTATTTTACGAACGATTGATTCCGCCTCCCCTCGCAAAACCAATGTCACCAGAGCCTCGCGCTGAACCAGCAACCCCCTACACCAACCACCGACCACCATCCACCCACCACCCCCTCTTTTTCTCCTCGTCACTGAAAATGTTGTATCTGTATCTTTTGCTGTCAGTTGTTCGCGCTTCATTTTGTGCAGCTTAAAAATTAATTATCGCCGGCTCTTGGGGCTGTCAGTTTTGTGTCATTTGTTTTTGGGCTTTACAACTTTTGTAAACATTTTGTCAAAGTTTCTTTTTTTTTTTTTTGATTTTGATTTTGTTTCTGTAATTTTTGTAATCAGCAGCGAGCCATTGGGTGGCCGGACTTTGGCCACCAAATCTTCTACAAAATTAGGTTCGATTTGTAGGTTTCCGAGGAATTCACTTACCCGGCACGATGAGCAGCAGCAGCAGACATCCCATCCAACAGACGCTGCTTCTGCCTCCTGTCTGACCACATCCACTGCGCTGGGCCCAGGACGTCATAGCTTTCCTGCCCGTCGTCCTGTCCGGCATTTGCATGCGACTGTCCGTTGTGGCTTCTGTTTGATGCACGCCCGTACACCGGTCAGACGACATTGCGATGTATGTGTATGGGTATATGTATGTGTATGTATGTGTGTGTATATGTGCAACTATTTTTTTATTATATCTCTTAGTTCTTTCGGTATTTTCTTTTGGCCGTTGTGTCTGTGTCTGCCCTCCTTTTATGGTGTCCTGTGCGGCAGCCACTTCCTTTGGGCGGATGCCTTATAAATATATATTGGGCAATAAATGTCAATCGTATTTCGACCACTTTACTGGCCAATGTCTGGCGCTATATCCGTGCAGGCCGGCGACTGAGAGACTCAGCGACTCAGCGACTCAGCTGTAATTACAGGATAGTAAATAAAAAGTGAGAAGTTGTGGAATGTCTGTTCATGATGGGCTGTGAAGTTGAAGGACTTTAGTGGCAATAATATTCCAATATTCAGAACATAACTACGGAATAACTTAATTCAATTGCACAGATCTTAGAGTAAGCAGTATAACTAAGGGTGCGCCAAGTCAAGGGGTGGGGGGAATGCTGGAAGGTCGATCCTTCCTTTGACTGAAACTAAACTCAAAGAGTTTATTCAATCGTTAGACGAACGCACTTAAATTTCTAATGCACCAACAAATTACATAGAGTCCTTCCTCTCTTTAATACATTCTTCTTTTTCTTTCCTTTCTTGCACCCTTCTCCCCATTCTCACACCCCTCTGCCCAACTGCAACTAACGCCCATGCAAACACTGAGATTAATGCAATTAACGCAGCACTTTAATTAAAAATCACTCCAAAGGCAAATGCACACATGCACACACGCACACACATGCACCCCCAATTATTCGCTCTGGCCCTGGGGGCTGGCAAGCAGGCAACCCCAAGCTCAATTCGAATCCATTTCATTTTCATTTCAACACTAATCCGCGTGTGTTGCAGCAAATGAAAAAATAATAGTATTAACAGCCAGGAGCCAGCAAAGTAAACAAGGAGTAGAGTAAAAATTCAACAAAATTTAAAAAGGAACTGAAAAAGGAGCAGAAAGAAAGAGAGGGGGGGGGGGGGGCGTTAAGTGAGAGGCGAAATAACAAAAGTTGCAAGCGGTAGGTCCTGCCATGAGCGAAGGATCTCCTGTGCAGCAAGCGTTCAATTGAAATTACGCATATCCGACACCCAAACACGGCGCGTTTCTCCTTACCCCTCCTCTCCTCCTTTCCCATCATGCTTTACCCATTACCATCCCACCTTTTCCACTCCCCCCTCTCCGAACACTTGTCCTGTTCGTGTGTGTGTTTAAGGACCATTTCCTAATTGTCTTTTCAATGCGCCAAAAACTTCAATCCACACTTTAATTATTTCACCAGTTTTATACATTTAAATAAAAGTCACACACACACACACACACACAGGGAACATTACACATATGCATATTGAACAGCCTGCCCCGCCCCACCCACTGCTGGGGAACCCTTTCGCCTTGTTTTTGTCGTTAAAAGTTTTTTGAAGCGCTTTTGGCAATATCATTTCCATTCTCACACCGAATCTCCAGAGTTTCCACTCGCCTTACAACTTTAGTGCTCATTTAAGCCAGAACGTGACACATACAAGCACACACACACACACAGACACACAGACACATGATGTCTCTTTCTTTTATTCTCTTTTGTGTTTGTATCTTTATTTGTTATTCTTTCGCATTCGCTTTTTACACATTTAAAAGCTGCCTCCAAATATTTTTTCCACAGCCTGCAAAATTTTCCAAAAAAAAAAAACCAAAAAAAAAACGTGGAAAGAAATATAAAAGTGTTGCCAAGTTTCACATTAAAATGGCTGCCAATGCCAGAAAGAGACAGCACTCTCAGCATCCCTGTATCCCCGTATCCCTGTCACTCTCTCAATTTAAGGTAATGAGCACATACAAAGTGCAATTAAAAGCTTGTTGCCAAAAATGCAATTTCACGTACAAATCCCCTGCAGTCCTTGGGCATCCTGACTTTGACACCAGCTTTGGCATCTGCTCAGAAATGCAATATAGGAGCAGAGATAAATAATAATAACAATAGCAGTAATAATAATTATAATATTAATAATAATAATAGAAATAAAAATAATAGTAGTAATAATAATTATAGTAGAAATAATAATAGTAATAATAATAATAATAATAATAATAGAAATAAAAATAATAATTATAATAATAGTAACAATAATAGAAATAAAAATAATAATTAAAATAACAGTAATAATAATAATAATAATATTTTATTTTCTTGTCTGAAATATTCAGCTATATAATTTAACAAAAAATTCATTTAATATTTATTTATTTATATATACTTTTTTTTCTTTAAATAAACTGTCTCAATATATTTATATATTTCCTCGCCATAAAAAAAAATTTAAATCACTATAATTTTTTTTATTAATCAGCCATTAGCTTAGCTTTGGCTTAAATAATTAAAAAAAATATTAAAAATTTCTCTTATAAGAAATTTCGTTTAAGAATAAAAAAATAATAAAATAAAATAATAATAATGCTAAGCGATTGCTTTTAATTTGTTTTTTACAATTTAAATTATACGCAATGAAAAATACAAAAAAAAATCGATTAAAATATTTTTAAGAAATGAAAATTATTATAATATTTAATGAACACTGTACAAATTAATAATAAATAAATGCTTGTTATTTATTTATTGAGAAATGCAGAGTCGTTAATATGTGAGTACAAATAATTAAGTTACTAAATTATTTTGAATAAAATATAAAATACCTTTTTTTTATTTATAAACGACTTAACATGTCATAAATAGTTTAAGAAAAATAGAATTAAAAAACAATTAAATATTGCTAAGCGTACAAAATAAGACTAACTGGTAAAATATATTAAAAAATAAAAAATTTATTTAATGTATTTAAAATATAAATTGTTGTAAAAAAAATTGTACGAGAGAGTATTTAATATTTTTCAAGGACATTCCCTTATATTCTGACTACCTTTAATGACTTTTTTTTTGCAGTCTGTTGTATTCCTTCGTCTGTGCCTGACTCATCCTCTTGGTAGGATGCTATGAGGGACATTAATACCTTTCATATACGAAGGCGACGGCGCATGCATTTAACAAGCTTCAAAGCTCTGGAAGATTTGAAAAAAACTGGGAAAACTCGGATAAAGTTTAAAAAACTGCATTTTGACGAAGAAAGTGAAGAGTGAAAGTCAAGACTTAAAGATTTCTACGAGACAAGGGTCTCCAGGTTTCATAGCCCATTTTGAATTTAGAACGTGTAACTCATAAATTTTAATATTTATTTCTAATATCTTCAATTAAATAAATCATAAATATAATATTGATTTTAAAATTCGCCTTGCTAATTTTCGATAGCTCAGACTTGGGAGAAGAGTTAAAATTAAAGGAACTTTGATTTCCTTTTTGCAAGTCAAGTCAAGTCAAGTGAAAGGCTTGAAGTTCAATTGTAATTTATGTTTTTCTATATGCAACACAATGTTGCATAATTTATGAGCCATGGCAACGGCTGCTGCAACATATCTACACTTGCCACTGCTCAACACTGCGTATGCGTTATTTGCCTGAATCTTCGGTGCTTGTCGCTGCTTTCGGTTGTCAAACGTATCTATGCACTTCCGTTGCTGAATCTGTTGTTCACAACACGTCAATACACACACACACAAGCACCCAAGTGACAAACTACACAACTGAAAAACTGCACAACAAATGCAAACGAAAGCGAGAACTCAAACTCAAACTCAAGCTCAAAGGCAAACGCAAATACATAAATATAAATAAGAAAATAAACTGACAAAAAATAAGAAAATAAAAAATAAAAAAATAAAAAAATAAGAGACTAAGAAAATGGGAAAATAAGAGATTTCCATTGATATCGAGTGCTAAGAACTAAACGTCATCATCAAAGTCACAGTCACAGTCGTGCACAAGCTCAATGGACACACTTTGTATCTCTGTATCTTTGTATCTTTGTATCTTTGTATCTGCTGCAGTTCATTGACTTCACACAGAAGTATCTGTGACTGTTATTGTTGAGACTGTGGCTTCTTCTGTGGATGATACTATATGGTCATGCATATGTATGTGGGTATAGCTGTACACACATGTGTGCGTGTGTGTGTGTGTGTGATATGGCAATGGGATCGTCACGGCTCACTTATTTCAATTGCGAGCGCCTTGTGGTCTCTCAATTGTGTGTATATTTTATTTTAGCGATTCCTCACAGAAGGAGAACCAGGACATGCGTGTGTTTTTTACTCCTCTGTGCTGATTTGCTTGTCTGGCTATGTGGGTCAAGCAGTGGGTACATCACTTGAAGCAGAAGCAAAACTGGAACTAGAGGTGGAGGTGGCCGTGGGGGTGGAGGTGGAGGTGGAATTGAAAGTAGAAGCTGAAATAGAATTTTATTTGATGCCGTTCCTCCGGCCCATGTCCTTATATGCTTATGTGCAGTGAGGACTCCTCTGGGATGACACCACAGATGACAGAAGGCAACTGCCAACAGTAATTACATATGTACACACACTGCAAGGATGCTCGAACACTGTAAGCTCGTCACGCCTCGCAGGTATCCTGGCCAGGATGTGATTGAAAATAATTGAAAATATTCCCGAAGACTTAGAGTGGATTCCTTTAGTATTGATTTTTGGGAATTGAATTAATTGAATTATTTAAATGAAAGTATTTTAATTCTGAATTAAATTAAGTTTAAAAAAAATTATCATAAAAATAAATAAAAAATAATATATAAATAATAATAAATATTTAAATTAAATTTCTCCGATGGTAAATCAAAAAAAAATGCCTAAACTCTTTAGCTTAAACAATTATTATATTTTTCAATAGATAGTATTTAAATGTTGAGAATATACAAATAAAAAAAAAAAAAACAATAAAATAAAAAAAAATATATTATTAAAATAAATTAATAACAATAAGTAAGAATCAATGAATAGAAAAATTAAAATAATAATAATTGGAAAAAACTAAGATTATATTAAAGGATTAAAATTTATTTATCTTTTGTAAATTTTTTAAATCTATTGACTGAATTTTAGTTTTTGTTGTTTAATTTAAAGTTTTTTAATTAATTTTTTTAAACTTTTTAAATTAAAAAAGATTTCTAAGAAAAATATTTATTATATTATTATTTAAATAATAATTTGAACTTCTTACAAAATAGGAAAGATTTACATAAGAAAAGAAATAAAAATAATAGTTAAAATAATATAATAATTATTATAATAAATAATAATAATAATACTTATATTAAGAGGAGGGGATTTTAAATATTTAAATGATTCACAATTTAATTCATTTGGTACCTAATAATAGAGAACTAAAAGTTTCTCTTGTAATAAATGAAATCATCAGTGGATCTCAGGACTCCTTAACCGAGCAAACCACTTTTCCTATCTGGAAAAGTTGCAGGGAAAATCTTGAATAGTTTTTCAATCAATCAATTGCAAGTCTACGGGCGAACACCTTTCACAGCTTCGGGTACACATTTGGGGCACTTGAACATATAAAGTGATTTTGTGTTTCGTGTTATCCTGTGAACCTTTCTTAGACCACAGAAACTCATTACGAGTTGTTCGCTCTCTCTCTCTCTCTCTCTATCTCGCTCTATCTCTGTCGCACTCCCTCTAGTTCGCTCTCACTGTCTCCGGCAGTCTGTATCTCAGTGTGTCTCTGCGTTTTTGCTATTTTGCAATTAAAACTTTCATTAAAGTAATTAAAATTGCAACAAAATAAACAAAAATACAATCAAAATCTAGTAGCAGCAGCAGCAGCAGCAGCTGTGACTCTGTGTGTGTGTGTGTGTGTGTGTGTGTAATGGGCGATAGAAATGGGTGGAAGGGGCAGAGTGCGGTAAGTGGGAGAAGGGAGAAGGTGTTGTGGTTAGAGGTTCAGGGCCTTGACAAATACACAAAAATGCAGTTAAAAATGTACAACAATGGGGGGGACACGAGCGGGGAGAGTGGGGAGTGAAGGTCCTGTCCGTCGAGGGAGAAGAAAGACAAAAAGTGTGACAAATATAAACAGGAGTGTAAATAGAATGGGGCGGTGATGGGGCCAAGCGGGTGGCGAGGGGATAATAAAATGTGGTAATTGTAAATAAGTGGAAAATGAGTGCAGGGTCGGGAGGCAAGGACAAAGGACGAAGGACGAAGGACGGAGGGCTAAACAAAAATGTGGAAGTAACATTTTAAATTCAAATTAAACGACTGGCAAAGCCACAAAGGATTGACATGAAGTTAGTGCCACGGCGTCGGTCAGGAGCAACTGCGATGTCAGGCGAAGGTAACCACAGCTGGCAGATGTTTTTGTTGTAACTGTAGCAGCTACAGTTACAGTTGCAGTTGCAGTTGTTGTTGTTGATGTTACTGTTGTTGTTGCTACAACAATAGTTGCAGTTGACAGTTGGAACGCATTTAAACATTTTCGCAATTGTTTGCATTTGAGTTTGACATTTGCATTGCACACAGCACGGAGCGTCGACTGGAGCCTCGAAGCTCGAACGACAAATAAATATTGAGAGAGAAGGAGATGGCTATGTTCGTGGTTAGAAGGAGAGGCAGCAACGTTTGTTAATTGTGTAATTTTCAATTAATTTGTAGATAATTTGTAAACAAATGCAAACAAACAAATGACAAAACATTATAATAAGCCCCGAGCTACGGGCATCGAGTGGCTGTCATGGCACTTTTACCACTTATTTGCATTAAATGCTCCGGGCGATGGTCGCTGAGTTTAATCATCGCTCTCAGCACTTTAATCACATTATAATTAATCAAAGGTCGAATCAAATGTGAAATGTTTTAATCACTTATCTTCAGGTGCTACAATTAATTCTCTGTTCTCTGCCCTGCAAATGTTGCACGGAAAGTGCATTCAATAACTGAATAAAATAATATTAATTAAAATAATAAAATAATAATTAAATAAAAATGTGAACAACTGAGGAGTGGGCCAAATTAATTTTAATTATTTTTTATTTTTTTTTAAATCCCATATTTATATTAAGAGTGCACTTAATAAATGTTTATTATTTTTTTAAACTTTTATTTTATTTGAAATAAAAATCATAATAAATAAAATATATTTTTAAGGTATTAATAAACCAATTTAATTATTAAAAAATTGTTTTAAATTAAATATTAAAGCATCTTCAATTAAAGTCGTAAAAGAGAAAAATAAAACTATTAATTTTTGTCCTTCGTTCTTGGTCCTTCATACACTGTGTGTACTTCTCTCTTGCCCTTCTCTTCAGAAGAGAAGAGTTCGGAGAACTCCCTTTGTTTATGGCTAATAAATTCATAATTCTTATTATTAAAATGGAGATTATCTTTTTGGTGTCTGAGAACATATGCATATATAAGGATTCATTGCCGAGTGTCTGCCCCATTTTCAAGGCTATTCTCTGGGCCACCTTCACGTTCTGAATATGTTCACAAATTCAGCCAATGAGCCGTATGCAAATGCTTGAGAGTTGCCGTTGTTTACGCTCATGAACATGGGATTCATTTTTCAGGGGGCCCAAATTCAAAACTCAAACAGTGGGAAATGTTGCTGCCACATGAGGCGCTGTCGCTGTCGCTGGGAGTGCGTCTTTCAGGCGGAAATAAGAGATTTCACAAAACATTGCACAGTCAGTGTGCGGCTCTAGGAGAACAGCGAATAATTTGGCCACGCCCACAACCTTCACCCGTGCACACCCCATTCCGCCCATTCCTTCCATTCCTCATTTAAAGTCAACTTGACACGACGGGTAAATACGAATTGTTAAAAAATACAAAAACAAGAAAAGAAAACAAAACAAAACATAAGAAAACATAAGAAAAAAGGAAACTTCTTAAAGCTCAAACCGAAAGCTGTAAAAAATGATAAACGCTTCAACTGATGACACATTCAGTTTCACACACGAACGACTTTCAATTTACATTTGATGTTTTATGTTTGCCTGCTAAAAAAAGTATACACACATACACGCACATGTATGTGTGAGGGAAAAACACTCATACGCACCCACGCACAGGCAGAGGGGTGGGAGGGGGGGAACGACTGCTGGCAAACGTACAAGACACCCAAAAGCCAAAGAGAACTGAGAAGCTGAACTAACCAAGCAGCAGTGATAGGAGGTGGTGGTCGGTGGAGGAGGGGGGAGGGGCAGGGGTAAGAAGCTGTAGACGCCGTCGATGCCAAACAGACGACAGCAGCAACAACAACAACAACGACAACAACAACAATCAAACAAACACCAAAAGACGCTGATGAAGGCTCTGCAAATAAACGAATAATATTTTTGTGCTTCAAATAGAGAGGAAAAGCGAAGGCAGTAGGGGAGGGGGATGTGGGGGAGGCGGTATAAGTAGAAGAAGAATGGAAAGAAGCAAAAGCAAAACTGCTTATATGGAACTTTGGGAGTTTTTCGCATTTTCCAACACGCATAATTTTTAGCAAAACGTCAAATATCCTTGCTGCCAAATCACTTCAATCCTTCAACCCAACTCAATAATTCGCTTCAGTTAATGCGAACAGGATTTACTTGGGTTGAGTGCAGAGTGTCAAAGGATTGCGGCGGCTAGACATATTCCTGGCCTGATGGAGGGAACTAAATTATTTCTAAAAGCTCACGTCGGGATTTCGAATAAAAAGGGACACCCGTTGCACAAGGATGAAAGGAGTGAGTTCAACTTTCAATATTATTCCCAAGGGTAAAGAGAGGAGCCACTCACCTTCCATTTACCTGATTAAAGTGCAGGTATTTGCCAGTGGCTTGGGGAATCTTTTAAATAAAATCTATAAATTCTAAAATTCTTAAATTTAAAAAAAAAAGAAATAAATAAATAAATAAATTATTAATGAAGGATTTTCTCTTTATACAGATTTGTGTCTCAGGCAACTCAGAATCAGTCGGAATTTTAATTATGCCTTACGACTTTTGGTACTTGATTAATTTAAAATTAATAAATTATTCTCTCTAAATTTATATTTTAAAATTTAAGAAGAGATATTCCCAAGTGAAGTGATTCCTCAAAAAATCCTCGAACCCTTGCAGAAGTCCTGACCTTTGCCGGAGTTCACGTCGTTTTCTTTTGATCGCCCCTAAATTTGAGTTAATAAATCGGCACGTGGTTCTATATAAAATTATATACATTTTTTTATATATATAAATTGCTGTCTTCTATTCTAAGGAAGTTAATTTCAGTGCCTCTCGAGTTTGTTTTTTGTTTCTTCTTCTTCTTGTGTTGCTTCTTCTTGTTGTGTTGCTTCTGTTTCGTCTGTTTTATTGACATCTAAAGTGACTCATTTTCAATGGGCACTTGTCAACGTTTCAGTTCGCAGCAATAATTTGCTTTGCAGGCCACAAGACTTGACATGCCTTTAGACTGGGCACCACAAAGAGCTCTTCAAGGAAGCAGTCAACAGGACACGCCCACAATACACGGCAGTACACAGAAATACACACACTCATACCAGCAAGGACCCGCACAGCATGTGGTCAGAAAACAAAAGCCAGAAAGCCAGAAAGCCAGAAACTCAGAGCAGTTGCCAAAAATTGCCCACAACGAGCACTTGAAGACAAATGTGACATGCCAAAAGTTCAGAGGCATTTTGAGAAGCCCCAATCTTCTTCAGGAGGATACCTTTTCTTATATCTCCAGCAACACACACACACACACACACACTGTCTGCGTGTACGTTCAGATTTAAAGTGCTGTTAGAGACACACTTAAAGTGGAGCAAAGGCAGCTTTCAGCTGTCCAGCATTTGTCTCAATGAAGGCCATGTCACATAAGTTACGATTTTTTACCTAATTTATACAGCTCTACGATCCGAGTCCGTGTCCTGCGACAGATTCAGGACATGGGACAGGACGACGAGGACGAGGAGCAGGGGCCTGGGTCCACCGCCACTTGAAGCCATATAATTGCGCTTATCTCTTGGCGCACACTCAAGTGGCCCCGGCTCAATATGTTTCTGGAGTGAAATGAAGTGGTGCCCGATGCTGCTCTGCTGTGGCCACTTGTGAAGGACACACTGCTACTCTACGCTGGAAAAGGACCAAATGAAAACTTCCCAACAAAAGGAAAGCCAACCAAAATATAAAAAAGTTAGGAAAAAAAAAACGTGGCTAAAAATTTTATACGACTATTTGATTTAAAAGGAAATACCTTTATAGTTGTTGTTGTTGTAGTTGTTGTTGGTGTTGTTGTTGTTGCTTCAGTCAGTGTTATTGTTCTTCTTCTTGTTTCTGCTATTTTATTTTGTTCTTGCGGTGACATTTTTATATTGTGTGTGTCCTGCGTGCGGCAAACTTTTTGGCATTCCACCAATGAGATTATCTTAAGTGGACTACCATTATCCTGGATAACTGAGGGGTAGGCAGCGACTCACCAAAAACTCTCCATTATAAATTGATTCAGCTTTGCTTTTATGCAATTGATAAAAACTTAAACAATGCTTGCCGGGCATCCATTACGGAAAATCGATTGCAGTTGCCGTAAGAGACATCAAAAATTGTGCACTAAGGATCGTGTGTCCTTTGCGAAAGCTTCTGATTGCATTTCAATGATTTTAATGATTTAACTGATCAGTAAAAGTCAACTCAACTGCCTTCACCCAAAGGTAATTTCCCTTGAATCTTCTTTTTTTCATATTTTATTTTCTATTTTTGAAGCTTAAAAATCGCCTACTTGAAAATCAAAAAATCCTTAACCCAAGCCGAAAATTGTGAAAAGAACTAGAATTATCGGATATAAGAAACTAAATCCTTTAATTGACTTCAGTTCTCATAACCAACTATCAGCGAAATAATCAAAGTTATTGGTGTGTTTCATAAGGAAGGACCTCATTTATTTTTTTTTTTAAATTAAATAATTTTCTGACTAATATTTTGTTAAAGTTCAAGGAGTAGTTCTTTTACTGAACCCCTACACTTTTTCAAAGTCGCAAACTTAACTCAAATTTTAAATAAAAATAAATAAGTTTAAAAATAATTTAAATAATAATTGTAATTTAAATAAAAATAATTAAGATTTTAATTTTAAAAATAATTTAAAAGCAGAACCTATCCAAAGAAGTTCCCCAATACACGTTTATCTTGATGTTCATGGAATGCACAATATTTTTAAATATTTAAAAGCAAAAAAAACATCCTGTTTCATGTGAGGCATTATCCTTCGTCATACGTCTTTGTCTTATCTTTCACCTCACACGTTGTTGTTGCTCATGCAGATGGCTCGTTAGAATTGAAAAATTTGTAGTCAATATTTTTATTTTATTACCAAAATATCTCGAGACTTCAGACTGCCCCTGCCCCCTGCAGCCTGGTCGCCCCTGATGTCAGAGTCCCACCTATAATCTAACTGGTGGTGCTTTTGAGGGCTTCAAGTGTGAACACACATTATAATAAACGCCTCAATTGTTGTGCAGTCATCTGTGTAATTTATGTTTAGCTAATGTTCAGGCATCGATGAGCTTGTCAGCTTTTGTGAATCACAACACACGAGAGCACACACACACACACTCACGCATACACACATGCACACATTCGAGCTCGTTCGCATAGATACCAGCAGCATGTCCTGTATTGCTCGACACACACACACACCCACACACACACAGGCAGACATACTCTTACATTAACCCCCATCTGAGCTGAAGGCAGGATACCAAATGACGTTAAGGTTGCTTCGTTGAGTCTAATAGACTTTCATAGCTCCTGTCTGTGGGTTGACTTCGACTTTGCCCCAGTTTCAGCTTAGAATCGAGTCCTGAGTCTGCAGTCTGTAGTCTGTTGTCCGTGGTACGTAGTCCGTAGTCCGTGGTCCGTAGTCCGTAGTCCTGAGCTGAGCTGAGCAACGGTAAGCGAAATCCTTTGCCATCCACTTTGTTGAACGAAAATGCCACTGCTCTGACATTTTATAGAACTTTCCTCGTTTTCTTCTTGTTTTCATTTTTCTTGGATATTTTCTTTATTTTTTGTCCTATCCTATTTGCCAGGACATGTTTCAATGATTTCTTATTTTTGCTATGGGGCGAAACTGTTGCGCTATTTTGTCGTTAGTAAAAAATTCCATTTTATTTTTTTTTTCGTTTTTTTTTTTTTTTTATTATTTTTTAGTATTTGCCGCTCATTCGGTGTTAAATCATTGATGTGTGAAAATTGTTCACAAAAAAAAAAAGAAAATGGAAAATGGAAACTTGTTCAGTGTGAAACTTTTGATCGATATTTAGGGCAGTTCCCACCAAGGCAGAAAAAACACATCGAGTTGGCATTGAAACGAAATTTCATATGAAACATTTCACCTCAGGACTGTGTGTCCTCAACTGGGAGCTCATTTAGTTTTGTCGTTCAACTAGTCAACACCTAACAAAGCCCAAAATTAAAATTGAAATTTTATTCGTTCGTATTCCTAATGCAAGCATACTAAGAGGACTCAGACGACAGCCAGTAATATCCTGCAGGACGTGTACGTATTGAAGAGCATCTAAGCAAGCAATTAAATAAGGATGTGTCAGAAGGCTTGTTGCACCGTCTCATACGCTCTGGCGTACGGTCCTGTGGGACCTGCACTTCCTGCTATGAACTACCGAGGCTGCTGTCGTGGTCCCTGTCCGCCCTGTGGACCCTGGACGTGCCCACCAAACAGATGTCGCTGCTGCCGCGAATGGGGATGCTTTGGACCCTTCTACTAAGTCTAAGCCAGTGCCCAGCTAAAGACAGTCATCATGTGTGTGGAGATCGTGCGAAGCTTTCCTGCATCATTAGCTCTAAGGACAGACAGTGTGCCTGCTTGGGAGGACGACGAATAATATTTTTCAATTTTATGTGAACGCGTGGATGTATATATCATACAAAATAATGAAAATTACCTACTAAATAAACCATCAAAAAAAAAATTCAATTTTATTCCCGTCAATTTATTTAAATAAATTTTAGATCTATTTTTGGATTTCTAAAGGAGTTTCGTACTGTTCATATCCTTTTTGGTGTACTTGTCGGTTATTTAGATATCTCTGAGAAATCATGACATGAATTGCCGCAGGCAGTTACCAAACAATTCCCATCCTTTATTGAGAAGTTGTCCTGGTTCCTTCTGGCCAGAAGTTGCATTAAGATTTCATTGGATTAATGAAGGACAACTTTTAACTATTTTTCTTGCATAAAATTCTGCTCGGAGAGTTTCTTGGACCGCCAGATATTATATACTTTTTGCTGTCCAGTTGAAAGAAATTAAAGCACTTCATTTCTTACTATCGTTCAGTAGGTAACCACATTCACAGCCACAGCCACAGCCACCGCAGCTACTACAACCACCCCTGCAAAAAGTCTTGCCGCAGCCTGAACAGTTCTCGCAGATGCCACAGGGAGCGGTTCCAAAGCGATGACCAGTGAAACGCATTGTGGCGAGACAATGATTGTTGCAGGCGATGTGGTACGAAGCACATCCTGCACACATCCGCGGAAGAGGTTACAACGGAAAATGTACGGAGGAGTAAATTTGAAAAAACTGAGTTTTTAGTTACATTTGAAAACGGAACAGAAGGCAGTAAAGTGCAGGTGTTGCTAGAGACGAGAAGGGATATGGAATGAGAGCAAATTTCATAGGCAGTCATCGTCGTAGCCGCCGGAGAGGTGACAGCTGTTGACATGCTGAGCACCGCCGCCCTGTACAATTGAAATCTCGGACTAGGCAGGCAACCATTCCGTGAATCTTGCCAAGTTCTGTTGAAATCCGTGAAAATCTCAGGCAGTCGACGACGCGCAGAAACGAAAAGCACAAAAAACAAAGACAAGCCAAAAAGGGGGAAAAAATATGCTAAAAACTGTGGAAGCCAAAATGAAATTAATCCAACACGTGGCACAGTGGATAAAAAACACAATTGAAACCACGCACGAAGAAGGAATAAAACATAAAATTAGAATCTATGAAATATTTATAAATTATTTCAAATTATTTCCCTTCTTTTAATACCGAAAAACATAAATAAATACCAGTAGAAAATAAATTCTTAATTAATTCTATTTAATTTTGTTATTAAAGTTATATCAGAGTTGCATTGATAAAAATGTCTGATAATAGTTTCAAATTATTTTTATATTAATCAATTTTAGGAGTGGCAAAAATTTGCCTACACTTTGCACCGATCCCATCCACTGTTTGAGCCACTGCAGCACACCAACAGTTGCTATTCAAAAATCCCACACACTGAAGGACCGCTAGACAATCGTTTTTTTCGCACTTCCCATGGAGCACTTCAGGTCCTGTTCAGCCAGGCCCAGACAATCAATTACATTAGTAGCACTGACCCACCCGACCGCAGCGGCATGGCCAAAAACCGAGTCGGCCCTGGAGTGCGGGTCGCCGGATTCCTGCGGTTGCGTCACTAGGTAAATTAAAAGGCGGAGCCTGCGGGGCTCCACAGTTGTGTGGGTTTGTGTCTTGGAAAAGCCAAATAGGCGACCGCAAGGCAAAAACAGTTTTAAACGAAATTTAATAGTTCGCACGGAGACTGCAGTTTGATGCCTGGCTTAACCGACCTATGATAGTATTTCAACCAGTTCTCTGGGTTTACATATGGAAGGGTCTTAAGTGAAACTTTCCAGTTGAAAAATGTGGCATTTTTTTAATTCTTTCATTTAATATGACGTTTAAATTCGGAGTGGAGTTTTCTTTTGTCTGTGGGTAAATTGAATTGCTTGAAAATTGTAGCACTTTCGGACACGAAAACTTTTATAATAGAAACCCAAAATAAATACCAAAAAGACGGAGCAAAAAACGACAAGGAAATCAACAGGTTAATATAGAACGAGGAAAGAGGAATGTCCCTTCTGAACAGCCTGAAGTCCGAGTCAAGCCAAATGAAGTCACACGTTGGTCTCCTTTAGTCCAAGGTGTTTTCTTAGCTTTTGTTATTTTGTCTGAAGTTACTCCCAGTTTCAGAAGGACATTCATTTGTCTGACTGCACGAATTCACATCTACTTTTGCGACTAATGAATTTGCTTCCTTTGCCCTGTTCAAAACTTATAAGGACTTGGCTGGGCAGCACATAGAGCTGATCAGAGCTTCAGATACTTTTCAGCTCAATAAATTTTTATATGATGCACTTTATACTTTTTTTCTGTTATTTGACAAGCCAACAATTGGCTGGGTGGCAGCCCTGGCGCACAAAGTTGCCAAACTTACACAATAAAAATCATTTGACATTCGAACTTGTGAACACAAAAAATAGCATCGAAATCAAAGGGAACGGAATATTTATATTGGCCAACAAAAACAATGAAGAAGCGTTAAATCTGGAATTGCTTGATTTGGGTTACCCACCACCAACAACAACAACAAAAACGGGGAACAAATAAACCAAATAAAGCGCAGGAAAAAATGAGAAAAAAGTTGAAAATAAAAGTTATAGAAAACATGCCGGTTACATATAAAAACAAAGAACGCGAATGCCAACAATGCGAGAGTTTTGTTTTCTATTTTTTGTTTGTTTTATTTTATTTTATTTTTTTTTTTATTTTTCTTTGCGTTTTATATTTTTTTACTCAATGTGGGTCAGGGGCTTCAAAAGGAGTTTTTTATTTTCATGCTGCAGCCGTATAAAAAAAAAAAGCAGGGAACTTTTAATTAAACCATAAATTTAATTAACCATATTTAATTAATTGAATTTGCCAATAAACGTAACAAGTAACGGGAAGGACAATTAAAGAGCGCCTACAAAATGTTTTACTTGATTCTCTAGACAAGAAATAAATTAAATGAACTCAATTTAAGAGCAACAATAATATAAAAAAAAGTTTGAAAGTTTTTATTTTATTAAAAAAAAAAAAAGAAAAAAAAATTAAATAAATAAATGTTACTTGTACGTATTTTCTGATTATCTTAAAACAAAGAATTTGAAAATTATATTAAAATTTTTAATTTGAATATAAAAACTAAGTATAATTTAGAAAATATAAAAATTTTCAAAATTTTATTTTTTGTTTGTTTGTTAATAATTGAAAACTAAAAAAACGTTTTCCTATTTAACTTAGTTTTCTTTTTTCCCAGTCACTTTAGCTAATTTTTTATTAAAAAAAAATGTATTAATATTATTTAAATTATTTATTTGATATTATTATTGGTATTGTTCTGCACTAAATAATAAATGTCAAAAAAAAAATATTTGCAAGACTATGACAAAATTAAAAAATATCAACATATAAATTCCAAAAATAAATTATAATAAATGTGAAAATGTAGTAAAAAAAAATTAAATTATATTATTATAAAGATTATTATAAACAAATCCAACAAAATGTTTTTTAAGCATTCAAAGTAAAGAACACAAATCTTGGGGAAACAAATATTTGGAATAAAATAATTTGAAAACCAAAACCATCAGATTTATTTTGAAAAATCTTAAATTTCCACTTCAAAACTATTTTGAAAATCTCTGATGAAAACTTTTCCGTTAGCCACAAATTGGAACATCGAATTTCCTAATATCAAAATGAAAAGCGGATATCAAATTTATTCACGTCAAATATTCAAATGGAAGCACTTGAAATTAATGTCCGGAATAACTGTAAAATTTATTCATGAAATTTGTTGCTGGCATCTAATGAGAACTGCAAAGGATGCCAATTTAAGAGACAAGAGCCAAGAAAATATGATCCTTGAATGTCCAGTGACATCAAAAGGATTTGCCTCAATAGGGGAAATTAATTTCTACTACATTACTCATACGACAGGCGGTCCCACTGCCATTCTAATTCTGCTTGCCAATTAAGGACTTCAGATTAATCATCTATCAAGAGTTGCCCTCGTCCATTAATCATTTAAGGTGTTGGTTGTCCTGCAAGTGTTGCAGGGAGTAAATTGTAAGGATTATGTTACGTTTCATGCTTCAATTATTTTTAAGGCTCTCAAAAATCCTAATCTCCGACTTGGAATCTAAGTAAAAAGGATACTTAATGTCGATTGCTGCTTACCTTTGGGCCGTAACAAATATCAAATGTTATGTTATTGTTGTGGCTGTTGTTGTTGTTGTTGTAGCTGTTGTTGCAGCTGTTGTTGTTGTGGTTGCTTTTGTTGCTTTGATTACTGTAGTCTGTGGCAATAAATTTAGAAGTTTAGCGTGTTACAACGTTACACAACGCTTGCCAGTTGTACACACTCGCACAACATATAAAGTACACATCAACACACACGCACACACACACACCCGTAGCCCGAGCTACGCTACACGCGTTAAACACACGAGGGATTTCAACTTAGAGACCGGAGGCTGATGCTTAAACTGAGGTTGAGACTGAGACTGAGACTGAGACTGAAACTGAGGCTCAGACTGAAAATGTGCTGCGACTGAATCAGAGTCAGAAACAGGTCCAGGACTAGGACCTGGACAAGATACGTGTTGTCCTACGTGAGTGCCGAAAGTTCTAATGTTCTTGTTGTTGCACTTTTTCTCTCACATATTTTTCATAATTTTACGCGGAAAGCTGAGGCGAAGTGGAACAATGTTTGCCAAAAACGCCAAAAAAATATGTATAAAATTTTGTAAAAACCGAAAAAGTTTCACTTTGTTTTCTGTTCGTTTGTTGCAAGCACTCAAATCTCTAGTGAAATATTAATTCTCACAATTTCTGACACTTTGCCAGGCGCTGCTTTTATCCATGTTCGAGTTTGTTTGTTTATCTGTTTGTTTATATGTTTGTTCGTTAATTTGTTCTTTTTTTTTTTTTTTTGGAGGAGTTCTCTCCTATGGAACACAACTTTATGGATTGTTTAATAATTGTGCAATGTTTCCGTTGTTGTTGTTCTCTAATTTACTTATTTATGCCCCAGGCGCGGCCCATGAAGCGCTGTCGTTGATACTTCGTTGGCGTTGGCGTTGTCGTAGTCGTAGTCGTAGTCGTAGTCGTTGCCGTTGTCGTTATCGTTGTCGTTACCGTGTTGTTGCACTTGCGTCGCAGCGTCGTTAGCAGCAGCACCACCAGCAGCAGAGCGAACCAAACGTTTTGACATTATCAACGTAACTGAAGCCGCAGCAGCAGCAGCAGCAGGAAGCTGTCGTTCTCTGCTTGCCTGTCGGAGTCACCGGCAGCGGACGCCGTCGTCAAGCTCGTCCCCTATGCTGCGTCTGTTCGTGCGTTCGCTCTTCCCCGAAGTGCGCCACACACGCGCTTCGCTAACTTGACGAAAGCACGCGAACTCATCGCTCGGTCTTTGGGCATCGCTTCGTGTCGGCCATTTCCGCGAGAGCGACGAACAGCTGACGCTTCTGTTTGAACTAAGTAACTGAGATGAGCTTTTAAATTCGAAAGTGTTGAACGTGAGGGAAATTTCCCAGCTAACAGCTGTTAAGTTAACAGTGTAAAGCCAAGTCAGTCAGGCAGAGGTTAACAGATTGTTGTACGAACTGAATAATAACGCTTAATGTTTTTTATAGCAATTTGAATATTTTGGAAACTTTATTAAGTGAAGATATTTAATTAAGTTTAAATTAAAATTAATTAAATAAATTATTAATTAATAAATATAATAAATATTATAATATTATATTATAATAAATATAATAAATCTAATAAATATTATAAATATAATAAATATAATAAATATAATAAATATAATAAATATAATAAATATAATAAATATAATAAATATAATAAATATAATAAATATAATAAATATAATAAATATAATAAATATAATAAATATAATAATATAAAAAATATAATAAATTAATTTATATATTTTTATTATTATTATTATAGTTATTTCAATTATTATTTTTATTATTATAATTTTTATTATTATTTTTAATTTTATTATTATTATTATATTTTGTGTCTGTTTGCGTATTTAAAAATATTTTGTTTTCTCTTTCTTCCACTTTCTTTTACACTTAACGCTTGGCTCTCACTTTAATTTAAAGCAAACGCCGCATCCGCTCACACTTGAAGAACAAAGAAGAGACAGAAATTTAAATGGATGAAAAGAAGTCGGAAGAAAAGTGCGCACAGTTATGGAAAACATATTGAGGACTTCAGAAGCTGCAACAGTAGCTGCAAAAATGTCTGTCGAATGGCCTGGGAGGGAGGGGGGTGGAGGGGGAATCACTGTAAAGCAATAAACAAGAAAATACGAAATGCATACGACAAACGACAAACGACAAACATGCACGGAGAGAAAGGATACATGTGTACAATAAAACACAAACAAACAAACAAACAAACAAACACGCGCGTAGACAAGAAGGATGCGAAGGATGTGAAGGATGCCAGACAATGGATACAAAATGTAAATATTAATATTGTCATAATGGACAACATGTTAGCAGCACATTTGCCTTGGACAACTTTAAATGATGCCCGAAGCGATGCGGAGCACCGAAAAGTGTCGTTAAACCAATGCCAGGATAACAGTGCAGGACAACAACAGACATGGGAAAATGTCAGCTCATTTCCGGTTGCTTAATTTGAAATCGTAGCGCAAAAATTACAAATGAGCTGACAATGCGAACACACAACCAAGAACCCAAACAACCGAAAAATAACAGGCCAATAGTTTGAAGAGCGCACCAAGTAAACCCATGGTCCGGGAGGAAGGGGCGCCGAGAATAGTAGGGAAAGTGTGTGAGTGGAAGGGGAAGGGGAAGGGCAGGAGTGGAGGAGTGGTAGGAAACAATAAGCACAAAATGGCAGCGTCTAATACGCAAAATAAACGAGAACTGGCCACAGCATGACAGCGACGGGCATAACAGCTGGGCCAAATCCAATGCCGCAGCCCTTCCTTTCACCCGCCGCCTTATCCCCGCCACAGCCCGCTAGTCGTTGCCCACAGTTCACAGTCCACAGACCGTCGTCCACAGTCCACAGTCTGACGTCCACTGTCCACGGTCCACTGTCCGGCGTCCGGCGTCCAGCGTCCAGCGTCCAGCGTCTATCGCCCACAGTCCGCTGCCACACTGGTCATCCCCCTGGCCACATCCTGTTTTTAGCTCTTTGTGTTGTTTTACAATTTAACGCACATCCTGACAGCAAAACGCAGTCGACGGCAATGCCAGCAACGCCCAACAGTTTAATTTTTGTCCCTCCAAGGCTCTGTGTGTGTGTGTGACTGTTTGTTGTGCCCGTCAGTATACACGCTTGTTGTTGTGCGTGGGTGTGTGTGTGTGTGTGTGCACTCTAATCTAATGATGACAAGCATCGTCTAGCAAACGTTTGGGCGTTGCCTCTCCTAAGGTTTACCCACTGCACTCAGTCGCACGAGCATTGCGTATACGCCACGCTGCACATGTGTCGAAATTGTTGTCCGCTTGACTCTTCCCGCTTTCCGCTTTTTTACTCCTTCAAATGAGACAATAAAAAATGCTGGGTGCTGTTGGATTCCGGTTGAACGAGTTGACAAGCTTTGCCTTTCCACGGGCTTCACCTGCAGATGATTCGCTGAAAAAACAGGACACAGCAAGCAAAGGCTCTGCAATGCTCTGACTGCTCCTTGCCATCGACCAATTCGGTTTATAATAATTTTATGGTATTGCTTATTGCATTTGTGATTTGTGATATAAGAGTCCTCAAGTTGCTGCAATTTATATTTTTATTTATTAAATTTGCCAACTCCTTGAGCCTTGCAATTCTGGCAGCAGCTTAAATGCACACACACACACACACACACACACACACACACACACACACACACACACACACACACGTACAGTCACCCATAGTTGAGTTCACACCTGCGAGTCGCTTGCTAACTTCATTTGCGTCACACAGCTAATTGGCTAATTTATGCAAGTCAAATAACTGTCATGTCAACATATAATTAAGTTGGCCAAAACGGTGGCAAGGATGTGTGGCATAAGCGGCAAATGTGGTATAATAATTTATGCATGATTTAAACTTCGCTCTTTTGCTAATTAAGTCAATAGCGAAACACTGAAAGCTAAATAAAGTAAGAAACAAAGGGAGAAACCGAAACCGAAACAGAAACAGAATCAGAAAAGGACGACAGAGCAATGCACTTGGTGGGGAAAAGGAGGTCAAGATGTGGGCTGAGGTGAAGGCGAAGATGCTCTGTTTTCAGGTCACCTAGAGACGAGAGCGTGTCCTGTTTGCTTGTCACTTGCTGCCAGCATAATTTTGTTATTGTTTTGCATTGCATTACAGGACCCAGAAGGAAAGCAGTCAACAGGCAGAGCTGACTGACGAGGAAACGGGGCATGAGGCAAAGGACGATTGGATCAGTAAAGGACAAGGGAGAGAATTCTTGGAACGCGCTACTACCGATGTTGCTTCAGCTGCCTCAGCTGCGTCTTAATCTATTGGATTAGCGCAAATGCAATTAGGCGCAGGCAAACGTTGGTATACCCTACAGCTTATGAGCAAGGATAAGGTGAAGTAAGATGTAGGTGGGGGGTGCGTGGGCGGTGGATGTTTTAGAGTGCGACGTTGGCTGCTTTCCGAGCTGACTTCGAACTCAATTAAACTGTGTGGACTTTGCGCATTATGAAATTGCCGGGCAACTGTTGGTCCATCGGAGTGATGGGTGAATGTCCTTCAAAGAGCATCTCTAGGATTCGTTTCTAAAACGAACTTTGCAATATTTGTGATTATTAAATGTAAATAGTTTATATGCATCAAATATTTAAAATCAATTAGAAATTGATAAAAAGTAAATCTGAACTGAAACCAACACTTGAATACCCCACAGGACATATTCGGAGTCAAAGCTCTGATAGTAAAAGGATAAAATTAAATGCTGTATCAAAAGCAAACATAAATCCGATGAGAAACTCTGATCGAATTTTAAGTAAATGTTGATAAGCTAAATGTGCTTCTTTCTAGCAAGGATTGAAAATTTGATGTTTAAACAAACGTAGGGAAATCCTGCGTCCTTGGAATTTGCTTAGTTCCACGAATTCGTGTTTATTGGATGCCTCAACTGTACCAACCGAAAACATAACCCACAGGCTCTAATGCTTCCGCAAGTCTGTACTTAAACATCTTCTAATCCTTTCCAGAGATGAGCCAACTATAGGGTATAGGAACACAGAGTTTCGGGCTCATCAAATATTTGTGGGAGGACTAACAAAATAGCGCTCACTAAATCCACGTCAAAATGTACCCAAAAATAAATAAACCAGACCAAAACCCCATTCCGGGCCCGGGCCCGGGCCCGAGCCGAGAGGAGTGCGACACCCATTTTGAAGTCCGATTCTCAGTTCGACGGCGTCAGTTCGGCGCATAAAAAATGGTTGCAAATTTTACCAAGTGCAAACAACGTTGTAAAACAAATATTTACAACACTTTGAACTATGCGTGTATCTGTGTATCCGTGCATTCGTATGTGTGTGTGTGTATGTGTGTGTGTGTATGTGTGTGTGTGTGTGTGTGCCGTAACGTGTCTGCGCGCCTGCTCTTTGGAGCAATAAAACCACATTGAAAAATCTATCAGTAAATGATTGAAAAAATAAATTTCGAGCATGGAAAATCGAAAAGATAAAAAATGAATAAATATTGAAAATAAACAAATCTTGACACAGCCAGGATATTGCCAGAAGTACCGAAATAGCGTGCAGTTCAACTAAGAGACTTGGAATAATAGAAACAAAACAAATAAACAAACACAATAAAAAATAAGGTGAAAATAAATAAAGAGATTTATGTTTTGGGTGCGTAGATCGAAATCATTATTAAAAATGTTAAATTAAAAAAAACCGAAAATCTAAAATAAAATCAGTTAAATAGAAATTAATAAAAGAAATATTAAAATAAAATAAAATATTAAAATAAATAAAATAAAATAAAAAATGACGAGTGGAAAGGAATTCAATCAAAATATCTTCCAGTTTCCATTATTAAAGAATTCATCAAATTTGAAAATTCATTTTTTAATTAATATTTAAAATAATTTAATTTATTTATTATATATATCTATATATATGGAAAATATTATAAATTAAAAATAAATAAAATTCCTTAAATTCCCTCAACTGTTTAAGCTTCAACAACTGCTGCTGGCCTGCCAAATCCCATTTCAATTTCAAGCACTGAGGTCCTTTGCGCTGACCACTGCCTTGCAATAAGAAGTCATAAATATATTTTTCTGCTTCATATTTATTTTTCACAAGGCTGCAAGGAATCCGCGTTATGTACCAGGGTGCAGGGTAAAAAAGGCAGTTAGGATACAAACAAACGAACTTACTTGGGGCTTCGCCGAGTGATAAGAGGGAAACCACAGGAAGAATGCGGTAGAAGCAATGTAAAGGCTTACAATCCGCCAGGACATTTAAGCAGATTTGCCTGTTGTCCTTTTCTCTACGTTGCTGCCCTCCCTCTCGTTTCCCTCTTTCCTGCTGGTGCTGCGTTATCCCCTTTCATATTTTATCATTTTTTCGCATGTTGCCGCTTCCGCCCCCCCAAACACCCCCCCACCCCAATCTTCCCTCCAACCCGACTTTGTGCTTATAATTTCTCACGTTTTCCTGCAAATGCAGCACAAAAATTCTCGTAGTAACTTTTAATTTCATGCCATTTAATTCGCTGAAAGCGGAAGAGAGAAGCAATACAAAAAAAAAAAATAAAGAAAAGAATAACTGAGACAGAGAGGAGGAAAGGAAGACCAAAGTGAAGCCATGCAAAGGCAAAAGAAAAAGGAATATAGAGAGAAGAAGAAGAAAAGAAAAAGAACGTTAGGCGTGTCGCTCTGTCCCCCTGTCTTTCTTTTACTCCCGCCCCTCTCTCTGTCCCTCTTTGTGCGGGTCAAAGCGACTAAGAATTTGCCACAGGACACACTTTGTAACAAAAGTTGTTTCCTTTGTAACTTTCTTTTTTAACGTGTCCTGCAAAAAAGAAACTGGAAGAATACCCAAAATTCATTCATTTCCATTCATCTTTTTCCCAGAATGCCGCGAAATCTCGCGTCGCCTTGGACAAAGAACATTTTCCTGAAAATCTCAAAATTGTTCTTAGGTCTTAGGAAAGTTCAAAGTCCCAGAATTAACATTTTATTAACTGGTTATAGAAACAAGGATCTAGCCACCATTGACTGAATCCTGGCGCTCATTTAATGAAGCAACAAAAAATACAAAAATCATAGAAACTTTTCAACTTTTAGATTTTCCCTCCAAAGTTTCATTACAAATTCCATTCATTAAATTTTCACTACGATTTTTATTTCCAATTTTCCCCCCCATTCCGCCCATTCCGAATTAAGTGCTCAGTTTTTGGGCTAATTACGAGGGCGGATAGAAAAGTTAAAAGTTCACTTTGGGCGGCATTAAATACTTTAGTTGCATTCTGGCAATGACAGAAAATTGATTACAGTTATGACAACCAAAAAGGGTTCCTTCCATAGTTAATCAAGGAACACTTACATATACACACGCACTCTCTCCCTCTCTCCCTCCCTCCCTCTCACTCTCTGTCTTGGCCCTCTACCGCCTTTTAGTCCTTTTGCTAGCATGCAGAGCCGAAACATTTATTCCCAAGGCTTTAAGCGAAGCCAAAAGGTGGCCAACTAATAAAGTTGCACATAGAGCAGCTTAGGGCACGCCCATGCCACAGCTTGGTAGGCGGCAGGTTGCACAACTTAAACAATGTTGTATGCGTGCATATCAGCAAGTGTGTGCCTGTGCGTGTGTGTGGGTGTGGGTGTGCGTGTGTGTGTGTGTGGTAGTAACTTTCCCATACATTGCTTGTTATATGCGTGCCAAATTAAGTCTACCGTGGCGCACGGATAGCTCGGTGGCGGTTGCCGTGTTCCTGGAAAAGTTTTTAACCATTACTTAACTGCTATGTGCACCTTAAGGCAACACCGCATACACACGCTCACACGCTCACACACTCACACACTCACACACTAACACACTCTCACACACACTCATGTATACACTGACTCATATAAATCCACTTGGGCCCGAAAGTGAAACTAAAACCTTGCAACTTCTTCACTCACGAAAAGCGACGCGCCGCTGCCACAAACTGCAAACATGTTGCATATTTTTATGAGTGCTGCAAGTTTTTACCCAACTTGAAAAGTGGGCGGCTGCTGAAAGTGTGGGCGTTCCCCTGAGCTGCGGATGTGCGAGTGAATGAACAGCTAAGCATCACCGTCAAAATTAGAGCAAACGTTTAATATGAAACTCTTGATGGGCTTCACTTTGAGGCTTGGATATGTTATCGAGGCAGAGGTGAAAATATTTAAGTAATATTTATTATAAACACCTTATATCATATTTTATATATCATGATATATGTATTATTACATAACATATTCCTAACTCCACTTTAATATAGGTAAAAACGGGCTAAACGCAAAAATTCCGTTTTAAGACTGCAAACAATCGATTTATAAGAGAATTCCCTTTTTTATTAAATTTTTATTTTAAATAAAAATTTATTTATTTTTAAAAATAATGTCTTTTAAGCTGGCTACTTTGTTATCCTATTCTTGAAGCTACTGTTTTCATACATTTTATTTATAGACTCCTCTTGTCGATGTCCTCAATTTTCTACTCAGCCTTCAGCCTCTCCTCCTCCGTCAGCAGCTTAAGTATTGAGTTTGTATCTTAACATATTTGACGCTATATAAAAATTGACAAATAGATTTTGAAAGTAACAATAGATAGCAACAATAACAACAACAGAATAACAACAACAGAATAACAACAACAAAATAATAACAACAACAACAAAAAGAGAGCGATGCGAAAATAAAAAAATTGATGATGTTCAAATTTCCTAAGAAATTGCACATCATCAACATTGACAACGTCATCGGGATCAACGGCGACTAGTTTGGTGTCAAGCACGCACATCGAATGTATCCTTGCCACACCCACCTGTCAATACATGTCTCTGCACCCACACCAATGACAATAGACTTACAAGTGTTGGCAAAGGGAAAAAAATAGATAAATAAATGAAAGGAAAAATTCATGGCAAAAATTGTTTTGCGGAAGGCTCCTTTTTTCTCCTTTCTCATATTTTATTTCTGATTATTTTTCATTTTGTTCACTTCACAGGACATTCAATTTATCATGTGAATCATGCACATTCACTTTGAATGAACTTCTCGATAAAGTACTCAACTTTCTTATCAATCCATTCAGGTGGCACGCATTGAGGTCCCCATGACATTGCGGCTGACAATTGGTAATCTACTCTAAGGACCCTAAATTGTTGATTACTCCCAGGTCAGAAAGGATCTGAACGGTTGATTGGGACATAACGAGTGTACGTAAATTGAAAGGTATGAATGGATGAATATATGCGAAGGCAGGATTGAACACAAATATGAACGACTTACGGATTACTCCTTAGTGCAAATTGAGGTCTATGTATGAGAGTGTCCTTTCAAAATGGAATTACGAACAGGCTAAAGTCAAACTAGAAATCTATAAATAAAAATAATATTTTTTTTTTTTAAATTAATTAAATATTTATTATTTATTAGCTGAAGGGACAAACTTCGACCAATCAACTGACATTTTAAGACTCATCTAGGGACAATATTCAGAACTTGAAATGAGAGGGGAATATTTGAATATGAATATTCGAATCCATTCACAATTCTAAGCCCTTCCTTTCTCCTGAAGAGGTTACAGAATATTACAAAAAAAAAATAAATATAAAATAATTAGCCGAAGATTCAAATAGGCGGTATGAATGAAAATAAAACGCATCAAAATATTTACAAAATTCAATCGAGTTTCAATAAATGCATTGATGTGTTTTCCATTTCAAAATTAATATTTTGTTCGTTAAAAATTAAAAAAAAAATATTCTAAATAAAACGAATTCAAAATGAAAATTTCTATATTTGAAAATAACGAATTGTTTTGAGTTTTTAATCCACTTTCAATTGATTTGTGAAAATGAATTTCGCATCATTGTTTATGTTCTATTAATTATGTTCAGCACATTCAAGGATTTGTTTTCACCCCTCCCCCTCAGCAGGATCGCTGCTGACATTTGTGTATATGGAAAAAATAAATAAATAAATAAAAATGTGCATAAATAACGCTTATTTCATTGCATAATCTGTTTGAAAATGTTAATTGCTAAAATTTCCACTGGATTTTTTGTTTACATTCTCATATGTATAAGTACTTGTTGTTGTTGTTGTTGTTGTTTTTGTTGTTGTTTATAATTTACTGGCTGTCAATTGTTGTTGTTTATTTTGACAGCTAAAGTGTAAATGGGAAAAAGCAATGTTGCTTCTATAAAAGGCGAATAATTTGCATTCATAATTTATGGCCCAGGAGCAGGAGACTGAGCAGAGCCAAGGACGAGACTGAGTGGAAGTAAAGCCAAGTGTTAACTTGAGTAGTTAACAAATTAAAAAATTAAAATTAAAATTATCACTAAATAAAAAGAAAAAGTAAAGTAACCGAGTTGTCCTTTATATCCTTATACAAAATGAGTTGCCTTCAGCTAGGAATTTGATTTGGACTCTAAACGTTTAATGGGTTCCATTTGGTCTTTAGTCCTTAACTACCCGAAAGTCATACAAACTGAGAACTCTCACACATCCTTACAGCTTGCATCCTTGTTGTCCTACGCAAGCCAAAAAGCTGGCTAAGCAAATCGCATCGCATGCGCTGCGCTTCAAAGTGTTTTTTTATGGGGCGTTATTTAAATTCAATTTGTTGCCAGGAAGACAGTAAAACTGTAAGAAAGTATCGGAGCAGTGAGGTTTACGCAGATGCCCCATTGAGCACATGTGCGCATAGCTGGTTGCGCGCAGATGGGTGGGATGTGGGGCAGTGTGCGTGGGTGTAAAAGGATATTCAACGACAAACATCAATAAACTTAACAATAAAATGCACAGCCCGATGGCAGCAGCGGAGGAAGACGATGCATAAAATGCAATGTCCTTGGAGCCAAAAAGGAAACTGTCACACACACACACACACACACACACACGCACGCACATACACATGCTGAATTTGTATCAAAAAGTTGTTTAAGCTCAAAAAAATTGTTGGAAATTTCTGTCAAAGAAATTCTGCCATATGGCATGTGCGTTGGTCCCGAGAAGTGCAGATAAAGGATCAGGGGTCGGAAGTGGGGATGAAGATGGTGGAGGAGGAGAGGGAGAGGGAGGAGTCGGGGTGAATGGTGTACCGGGGTCCAGAAGACGCACATAATTATGCAAACTAATTAAAATACTCATACGATGAGTTCGTCTTCTGCCTCTCCCTCCGACACCGACCCCGACCCCGACACCGTCTGCGTCTCGCTCTGCTTCCGCTTCCGCTTTTACTTCTCATTTGCCATTGCCTGTTGGCTGCTGGTTGCTGGTTGCTGGCTGCTGGCTGCTGGGTGCTGTTCCTGCTGTTCTTCGACGCCCATTTTTAATTAACAGTAAGCGCCCAGCGATGAGTGCGAGCAAAATAAAACACAGTCAAATAGGATGAGTGAAGAGTAGAGGCAAATATGTAGAGACAGGCGGAAAGTAAGGCAGCGAAAGCGAGAGAGGGAGAGATAGAGATAGAGAGAGGGAGGGAGGAAGCGGTGGCGGCGTTGACGGCAGAGAAATATGGCAACTGGGGACAGGGCAAACAAAAATGAAAGACACTCACTTCCGCTTGACATGTTATGGAATGTTGTGCACATGCATTTGACTCTCCTCAATGGCTGTGAGTACCAGTGTGTATGTGTGTGCGTGTGCGTGTGTTTGCTGGTGTGTGAGGCTTGCACAAATATAAAAGCAAACCGCAAAAACACAAATATAGTTGCATACTTTTGAGCGCCTGCACACAAATGTGAGCAGAGCTCGGCCTGCGCTGGCAGGCAACGACATCACAGGCGGCTTCTGATAATATTTTTGTAAGCTACACCTGACAAAGTTGAAGGTTGTTAGTTAACGGTAAAGCTAATAATCGAACTGAAAAAATAATTATTTATAATTTAATGAGAGGCGATACAACAAATTGCAATTTATTCAAAACTGCAGATAATTTAATATAGAAGAAACCCCTCCTTAGCTCCCTTAGTATCTACTTCATGTGCTGGGTAAATGGCAAACTGATGTCAAATTTCGCGCAGTGTATCATTTGAATTCCCAGCGGCCCGTCTGAAACCAAAAAGTCAGCAACACGTTGCCTCTAATGATATGACTAGCGTTGACAGCACGTCATTCACATTCAGATTGCCTGTTTGTGGGTGTAAATGTATGCGTGTGTGTGTGTGAGTGTGTGAGTGAGTGTGTGCTTGCTTGTGCTCATGCGGTGGAGCTGTGTGCTGTGTTTGGGGAATAAATTGTTAATTATTATTTGAAAAGAGTTACAACGCATTTCCAGCGCGCTGATGAGGACTAAAACCGAGAATCATGCACAGTCCTGGGCACGGGTAGGGGCACAGGCGCAGGAGTAGGCATAGAGGCGGGGACATGGCCAGAGACATTGGTGGCGGCAAGGGAGGGCACATTGACGGAGGCATTGGCCAGGCCGTGTGCTTGGTCTGAGATCTGTTGCCGCTTTCGCTTTTTTGCACGGCTCTGGGACGGCGTGAGGACTTTTGTCAGATCCTGGCAGGCGCTGGCAGGCGGCTGGTTTCCCAGGCCTAAGCTGCATGCACATTTGAATCTGAATTTCAATGAATGGAAGATGTACACAGGGCGTGCTCGAGGTCTGGGGAGGCTTGGCAACTGGGCGGCTGGCTGGATGCTGACTGCTGGCTGGGTGGCTCGTTGGTTCGTTGGCTGGGCGACTGGGCGACTGGGAGCCAGGAGTCCGTCTAAATTAACATTCGTTCGCACCCAGTATCCGCGCATTAATGTGCCCTCAATTCTTTCCATACGCGTGTGCTCATTTCAAATGCGCATTACAACTACAACTACAACAACAATAACAACAACAACAGCAACAACAACAAGTACAACTAGTTTTGCAGCTCGCTATGTCAATTGAAATGCAACAGAATCGTGCAGCATGCAGCATGCAGCATGTGGAATGTAGAATGTAGCAAGCGACGAGTAGCATGCGGCAGAAGTCGCAGGAGCAGCAACGATGGCAACGGCAACGGCAACGGCAACGGCAACGACGACGGCAGTCAGGATACGTTGTTTGCTGGTAAATTAAAAAGTGAAACATACATGGCGTATGTGTAATATTTTTATAGCACTTGCTTTCTAATTAGGCAAGTCAGCTGTCAGTTTGTCAGCTGTGATCTGTGCCACGGGGCGCCCATCCCCCATTTGGACTCACATTTGCTTTCAACTAATTTGCTTGGTTTGCTTTGCTTCGGTTTGCTTTGGTTTGGTTTGGTTTGGTTTGGTTTGGTTTCATTTCGTTTGGTTTCCCGCTGCTGATTAATTTGCTGTTTATTTGGGCCAAGCGAGCAGAGCAGCCATGCGGAATATCCTCCATAGTTCCAGTCATTAACTGGCAAGAACATGTCCATGGGGAGAGCCAGCGCTAAGAAGGCCAGCGCCAATGATGAGCACTCATATGACATACAAATTTTGAGATTGGGATGAGTCCTTGAATCCCTCGAGAATAAAAGGGATAAAGAAAACTTTCAAATTTCACATTAGCTTTTGATAACGAATCCTTTTAATTCAATTCCTTTTATCTACGTAAATGAAAATAGTAAATTTTAAAGCGATTTCCCGATTTGATCAACTTTTTCTTTCCAACGGCCAGTGGCAAAAGATTTACGGCCAGGGCAAGGAACCTGCTCCTTGAGGTCGATTTGAGCTCTGTATTTATGGAGTAAAAGTTGGCTCATGATTTTGGAATTTCACCTTTTCGGAATTTCCACGAAAATCGATTTCAATTCAATTTGTTTGATTGCCGCGGTGCTTAGATCAAACAAACTAAATGCGAGCCACGTTCGAAACTAACACACACACGCGCACACAGCATAACACCCACAACAGTCACATGTATATGTATACACACACACACACATCCATCTACACACTAGTACGATTGCAATCAGGAAAATGGCTGGGCAATAATTGCGCGTGTCGCTGGCAGCAAACTGGAACTGTTTCTACCTGTTTCACATTCGAAATTAGCTTAAAATGGCTGACGCTAATGTGCAAACAGCCGCAGGTCCTTGACACCCGCCAACGCACCGCTCGCCCGCCATCACCCCCTTGCACTCTAAGCCAAAGCTCAGGTAACTCCCGCGCATTAATGCCTTTTGATCTGCAGCCAAAAAGTGACAGCAAACTTTGTAACGTACGTGTCTGGCGACGCTGAAAAGTATGCTGTGCTTTTTTTTTTCGAACGCACACAAAACGGCGACAGGACTCTTCACGGCATTCGACTCCGCCACCGACATCTCGTGCAAGGGTTTCAATTGAACGCCCAACAAGTGAATTTTAGCCACCCAAAGCCGTAATAAAAAAAAAATACCATCCGCAAAAATACATCAGCCAAAACTCTGGTATTTCGATTTGCGTGTGTGCTCTGGGACATTGAGTCCTTGGCACAAGCGTTTGCACAGAAAGGACTTGGGCCAGGGATATTATTGAATTTTGGAACTTTGGAGTTAAAATAAATATAAGGAACAAATAGAAAATTGTTGCAAACATAATTCAAAGTCTGCCCTAACTATTTTGATCCTTCATAAAAGTTTAAATAATTATATTATATTATATATATTAAAATGGATTATAGATTATCTATTTAAATATTTTAAATTTATTTTCCTAAATTTAAGCTCTAAACGGTTTTAAAATTTTTAGTTTCTAATTAAAATAACGCCCCAACAGGCTTCAAACGCCATGAAGGACACTCAGGTCTGAGTACTAATCGATCTATCATTGACTGCAGCTCTTCAACACCTTCGACACATCAAGGATGTCCCTGTATTAGGGTATTTGGGATCTTACCTAGAGGAGAGATAAAATTCATATCGCATTTTTTCGTATTTTTTATTGCCGTCAATGGTTTTATTATTGCCGTTTAGCTTTTTTTTATGGCCTGGACTCTGCACTGTAGGCCGTCTGTCGACTGCGCATTTTATTGCATTGTATTGCCCCACACCACGCTGGGAGAGGGGACAGTACATACACTGAAAGGGAGGGAGGGGAAAGGGAATGGGCCGCAGGACGTCATTTGCTTGGTTGGGGCTTCGAAAGCCATAAAAATCGAATGGCGGTGGTCGAGGCAAAACAAATCGATTTGTTAAATTGCAGTGCAAAGTAGAAAAGCATTTGCCTCCCTAAGCGACAACAACAACAACAACACTCACACACATACGTGGTAGTACATACGCATTCACGGCTATACACTCAACCTCAAAGCGCATGGAGGTGAGCATCGGGCGATTGGGGTTAGGGTCAAAGGATTGCACGCACTTTACGTAACATATCCTGCCATTAATGTGCCTGCAGCTGTGCACTAGGATTTCAGGGGACTCTCTGCAGTCCTTCACAGCACGCAGATAGATGTTTTTATTTGAAACTTAGACTAACGATGCGACAAACTAAGTTAATTATTGTGCAAAAATATTTTTAATTATTTTCGAAATATTTGAAAATTGAGGAAAAATCTGAATTTTAGCCTCTAATAAGTAAACAGACCGCATAAATGATGAAATTTATGAAAACGAGCGGCTCTGGCGCACGACCTGCACCACCGTGTGGTTTGGTGGCTCCGACGATTCCAATCGGTGGTTGCATGCATCAACTAATGTTCCACGGGGCGAGCTTCAAATGGGAAAATTCGGTGTTTGGTTTTCATATTTATTTGCGTTGAGATTAAAATTTTCATTTCAGTTGCATTGCTTTTAATTTTCTATTCGGCGGCCAGACTAAAGAGATTAAAAGGATAGTTGCAAATTTGAAAACTAATCTGGGTTTCCGTTAGCTGCGGGAAACTCAAAAAATAAATAAGAAAAAGGCACATTTTGAAATGAATCAGGATTTTCGCAGAGAAAGTGCCACGAGTTGACTAAACGCAGTTTACATTAAGCCAGAGATAACTACATGTCGTATACGATAGAACCCGTACTTATGGTTTGTGTCCATGCTTAAATTATGTCCAAACAGTCCTATAGCTTAACAGACTGATCGACTTCTGTTAAATGAAAGTTAAAGAAAGTTCTCTTAAAGTTGGTGGCTTGTCCTAAGATTAAGTCTGTACTAATCAATGAGCTAAATGCTTTATAGTAATTAGTCAGAGTAGAGAGTGAACTAACAGAGCTTTAACTCAACAGAGTAGAGAGTGAACTAACAGAGCAGTGTAAATTAACAGAGAGATCGACCACTGTTAATGGAATATTTAAGAGACAAGTTCTATTCAAGTTAAAAGTCCTTAAATAGGAGTCTACAGATACTACCTAGTTTAAAGCAACTCCCGTTATTATTAAGTTCTTAAAAATATGAAGAAGAATATTTAAGATTTAATCTTTAAGTCTTTAATCGATATATAAAATATTCCACATTTTTAATAACTTTGCCAACGAACATCAAAAAATGTCGAGGATTTTGAATAGTTTTTCCTCCGTATTGCGATTGCAGATTTTCCACAGGCACACCAAATAAATGTATATAAATATATATATTTTTTTTTTAAACTCTCTGACTAGTCTTTTTTTAAACATTTATAATTTGAATTTAATCCATTAAATTATAAATTGTGCAAAGCAGATGCCAGTTTCATGCCTTGGTCTATGGGTCGCTCGTCTGTACGTGAGATTCGCCTTCAGCGGACGACCACAAAAACCATCTCATTTATCCATGAAAATCTTGCGGCAGCACCAAAAGGAGCCTGCACCGTATCCTTTTCATTTTCAACCAACCACAAAACACATTTCGCTTTCATTTCATATCAGCGCAACGAGCAAAAAACATAAAATAAAAATGCGAACAAAAATATAGAAAAAAATTAAAATGATGAAAATGAAACTAATTCCTGACGGCTTATGGTTTTTATGCCAGGATCGGGGTGCGCTTCACTCACTTCTTGGGTCAGGGTTTTGTTATAATTTTTGATTTTATTTCGGAGCAGACATTTAATACTCAGCCAGAGAGAAAGATTAACCTTCAACGTCGCTCAGCTGTATATCATTTAATTTTGTGGTAAGCTCAAAATCCAAGCAATCTGCCCCCTAAATGCCCGAAAGCAACTCAAAAGGATGCGAATTTATAGTTTGAATAGCACACGTTCAAGGTTGAAATACCTTCTGCTGGGGATTCTTTTAGCTTCTTTTAATTTCATTCGCTTCCTCTTTCTCTTTTTCTACCTTCATTTTTGTATTTATTTATTCTTTATTTTTTTGTACTTTCCTTTTTTCTTGCTTGGGGTGGAGCTTTGAAAAGGTCAAAAGGGACTCACAAATTTATAGATTGCAGGATTAAAACTGGAAGTTTAATTATAAAAAGAGTTCGAGTTACTCTTCGAGTACCTCAGACACTTGTTGCCTGACCTGACTGAAAACATAAACTCATCGACCATAAACTGACTCAGAGCCAGACAATTCAAACTGCATAAATCAGCATTCAAATTAGAAATTAGCAAAAGTACGCACAGTCACACACACACACACACACACACTTGCACTCACACACATGAACTGTGTATGGAAAGCAGCCACTGCGTCCAGATTCGAGAACCATTCAGACTAAACTCATTCTGAACAACCACTTAAGGTCTCTGAGCCCCACTTCATCTAGGACTGTCTCTATCCTTTTCGCACTCTCTCTCTCTCTCCCCCTCCCACACCCCTTCCATCGCCTTGTCCATCTCTGCTCCTATCTGCAACTCATTTGTGGCACACTCGTCAGCGCACTCATTATTAGGCTCAAGTGCAAATTAGTGTGTTTGTTAGTGGGTTATTAAGTTCTCCTGCGCCTTCTCCTCAGCCCAGTCCCCCGTTCCCTCAGCCTCTCTTTTGTTATGCTAACTAAATGGGTTTCTGGTGTGCCAACTATATATACGAAAATTCTCGCTCGTTTGTCTGTACAGTAAAACTTGAGTATACAAATTTCATTTTATTGTTTTTCGAGTGCTCTCATAGCTTCAACCAACAACAACAGCAACAACAGCAACAACAACAATAAACGGCAACTGCTTTTGCTGCTGTGTCTACTCCCACTGCCGCTGGCACGGCCGATGCTCCTACTGGTGTGCTGGGTGGGCGTGGCAATCGTACTGTTCATTGTACTTGAATAGTTTGTGCCATCATGGGCAAAGTTTATGCAATTAACATGAAAACACACACACACACACACACACACACACATAGAGTAGTAAAGCAAGTGCATAAGCAAAATCCATTGCCTACTTTTGAGGGCAACAAGGAAAATTTTACAATCCCAATTAAAACCAAAACAAGGCCGAAATAAAAACGTAGACCACATAAAAAATTAATTGAAATCAATTTGCAAAACAGTCGGTCGTTTGAATATACTGATATACCGAATATACTGATAATACTGAAAAAGTATGCATAAAATCACCTTAATTATGATTTACATCCGTTTTTGGAGCAACCTTCCTTTGGTGTGGATGAGGGAGGGGGAGGGGGGAGGGCAGGCGAAAGCAATTCGAGGAAAACAAACGCGAAACATAATAAAAATTCAGTCAGTTCACAAAATGAAAAAATGACAAAAAAGTTTTGACCCGAAGCACTTTTTTCTCTCTTTCTCCATTCCTCTCCTAATCCCCAACGAGCTGCCCAAAATGACATTAATTTACACATCAACGAAGCGCGAAAGGAAAGGACGAGCGTAGCTGAAAAAACAACGGCAGCAGAACAGGACACACGAACCAACAAAAGGAAATGTCTGAGATTCGAGGCGGCTGACCAGATGACAAAACGCGTAATAAAAGTAATAAAAAAAAAATAAAAGGGAGAAGAGAAAAAAAATTAAGCGTTTAAGGAAAAAAAGGGAAAGAAAAGAAAAGCTATACCCGAAAAAAGGAATCAGATAAATTCCATGAAGTGAAGCTATTTGCATATTATTTAATGTTTAGTATGACTGAGGCGAAAGTCAAGGATTCAAGCAACAAAAGGATATTCTATATGAAGAACAACTAACACCTTCATCGAAAACAAGCCGAACTTAATTCCAGACTCTTATAATCCTGCCCAGTGGCATTAATTATGCAAATTTCGAATGGAAGAGCAACAAAGGACAATCGAAGTGATGACTACAGCGAATTCGACATACACTGTGTATGATTAAGAACTTATTTGTTGAAGAACCAAAGTATATTATTTTTAATTTAATATCTATTTAATATATCTTATTATTTATATTTTAATTTAATTATTGTTAAATTTCGTTGAGTTTAAATTGTTATTATTTATTAATATATTATATCAAGTTATCATATTATAGTAATTAATTATTTTTATTATTTTTCAAACTTTGAAGTCTTTCCTTAATTCTCTTCAAATCCTTCAAATCGTATAGCCAAGTTAATGAACTCTCCTTTGGTGCATAGCTGCAAGCTGGGAGCTACAATGAAACGAAATGCCTAAGCTGACCGAGAAAACTACTTTGGCGAGTTTGAGGAAAATCAACTGCAGGATATTCCGAACTCTCTCGCCTGTCGTATTCTAATCCGGCCATTGCCAGGCGTAGCTTGACGTGCGCTGCTCCTGCCTTGGTCACAAAGACAAGCAAATCAAGCAACTCGCTTGCTACTAATCACAAAGGCGAGCCGCAAGGCGAATGAACAAACAAAATGGCGTACAGCTGCCACCCGAAGCTCTGCCTGTGTGTGTGTGCGTGTGTGTGTACGTTCGGTATATATATAGATGTATATGTATGTGTGTGTGGGCTAGTGTAAGCACGTTTGCCTGGCTATATGCATAATTGAATTTGATAGCCCAAAAGATTGTTATTGCTAGAGATTTGTGCGGTAAGCGTGTCGAGAACGGGGCAAAGTTCTTGGAGGAGCATTCCTCGTCTGCCAATTGGGAGCTTTATTTACTTTGTGGCGGCCGCAGCTCAGCACAAATATTGCCAGGAGCCTTCAAAGAACTCAAATTGATGCATGGCAACTCGTTCCCAGTGGTTGCAACCACTGACGAAACCTTATCACGCCGATGACAGCTTGTTGGCATTTTGGGGAACGAAAGGATTTGTGGGCTTGGACTACGCATACAGGCGATCCCGTTACACAATTAATCGGAGCGTATTAATTATTTTAGCCAGAATTTAAAGCCCAGAGACCCAAGCCCATGCCCAAGCCCAAGTAAGTGGCCGGAAATTAAACATACGCCATGGAGGCCAATATCTGTGAGGGTTTGAGGCGGCAGCCATATTGTTGTTTACACATAGCATGTGGGTGGATGCTGAAGCAGTTGGTAGCTACAAACAAGGACCTGCCATAGTTTATGATGTACACATAAAATAAAAAATATGTATAAATTTTAATATTTAAATACGAAAACTGCTTATGAGAAAATGAACAACAACAGCAGCAAAAACTTCGAGCTTAACGAAAAGTGAAGATGTGCAAAAGGAAGGACATTAAAAAGATGTACAAATAGTTAAATACCCTGTAATTAAAACAAGAGGTAAAGGATACTTTTTTTTATAGAAAAAGAAGCCAAGCAAAAAGTCAAACTCAACTCGATACATCCGTTCGGAGCTCAAGTTGTGTATGAGAAGCATATTTTCCATATACAAGGAGGAAGTCTGAAAGGATTTATCCTTCTGGCGCTTGTAACTGCTGTTCGTAACTGCTACTTGTAACTGCTACTCTCTGAGACTCGAGTCATGTGCACAATGTATGCAAAATCGTCGCTGTCTTCGCGTTTAGCTGCCGCTGCCAACGATATTTTAATTTATACATTTTTAGCTGTGTGACTTCCGCTTGCAAAATGCAGCTGAGTGTGTTTAGAACGAGAAAGAAATAGTCGGGTGACGGGTGAAGCGGGGAGAGGGAGAAGGGGAGAAAGAGAGAGGAAGTGGGAATTGTAGTGAGAATAGCAATGGGGAGTGAGAGGAAGAGAGAGATAGATAAGTTTGCTCAACTTGTTTATGATTTCATGTCAAATACGTGGAGAAGTGGCCGACAATGGCCGCTGGGGCGTGGCACGTAGTCGAATCCTTGCAAGAGCAGTAAAAATATCTACAAGTGGAGCTTATACCAAAGGCACGCCCCCATTCGGCACTAGAAAACTTTTTGATTTACTATATGTGGAAGGAGGTTGGCGGTGGTCCTACTTCCGCCACTGCCGTTGCCCCCAGTGTGTCCTGTTTGCAACAGAAGTTGCTGCACCCCTTAAAGCTCCGGAAGTGCAACTTCCACATGCATCACTTTATGCATCTGGGGGAATTACAAGTTTTTAACATTCTTAATGATTGCACTTTAAATGTTTTTCTTTACTGTTTTGTTGGCTCGCATATACTGCAGGATCTTCCGCGGCAGCTTCATATGCAGTGCACAGCTTTGAGTACTGTAATAAGCCGAGAAAGGACATCGAATCTTGCAATTATGTGTTCTTCCCATGAACATCCAGGAGCAGTCAAGTTTTAGCACGGAATTAGCTACAAATAGTTCCTAGATATATTTTGAAATGTATCTCAGGATAAAATGCAAAATTCGCTCAATATAATCCCCAGGATAACATAGCTTCAAAGGATACGGAGTTGAAATATTTGCGCTGCCTTTCGTATTAATGTATCTCATTTTGGCTATTACTTTGATCGTATTAACACCCTGTACATATAGCTTATTTGTTACAGGACATCTGTCAGTGTGAAGGATTCGCCAGCTTACTATATCCTCGCACTTTAAAACAGAATATGTATCAGCATAAAAGCCCAGAAGCTACAATTGCATTTAAAGACTTGCTGTCCTCTACTAACGTCAGGCTCAGACAAGCAGCCAAAGCAGAGATTCACACATCCCACACCCCCACCCCCACCCCCACATTCACACTCGCATTCAGGCACACACATGCACAGACATACACAGAGACACACACACACCCACGGCACATTTAACTTTGTGGCTTGCAGCTGCATTAAGCCCCCCGACACCTCCACCTCCGCCTCTGCCTCCGTCACCGCAACCGCCCCCACCTTCGCCGTCACCACCTCCGTCTCCATCTCCGTCACATTCGTCGCTGCTTCTGTCCAGACCCTCGGCGCTTGCAAAACGCAACTTCAATCCAAACACTTTACATGTGTGTATGCAGTGCATAAATGCATTTAAAATATAAAATGCGAATGCAGAAAAAAGTAAAAAGTAAAAAAAAAAGAACGGTGAAAAGTGAAAAAAAAAACTGTTAAAAAATATTTGTAAAAACGAAGAGAAATCTTTAATGCGCTTGAAAGCACGCTCCAGTATAATTTGCGGTCATGTTCATTGATCTCCTGGGAAGCATTAAAATTTAATGATTTATATTATGTAACCAAAGGCTGGTGGGAAACAATGGGGCGAGTGGCAAGGAGGTGTGTGAGGGGGAAAGGGAGTAAGGAGGGTTTGTGTCCTGGATGGGCAAATGAATTTATGTTATGTCCTTGCTGCTATGCGCTTAAAGGGGTTAACATTGTGAAATTAACAACAATTTGACTTATGCGCGGGCGTAAATGCCTACGCACAGCACACACAAACACACACACACACACACACACAGGCAACAAAAACGCACCCACACACACACACACACGCAAACGCAATATCTGCGCCCAAAAGTATGCTAAACAGCCCAAACGAAGGCAGCAAAAGTCATAACTCAGTTTGTTGCACAAAGGGGAAGAGGACATTGGGGAGCCAAAGTGAAGAGATGAAGGAGAGAAGGGGTGAAGGGGAGAAGTGCAGAGGGGAAAGAAGTTGAGGCGCTTGGGGCGTAGAAAACTTGGCGAAAGGTAGCAAGAAATGAGAGTTTGGGTTGCCTGCAACTATTAATCAGGCTTTAATTGTTTTCTGTGTGTGTGTGTGTGTATGTGTGTCTGTATTTGTATGTTGGTTTCATTTCTGTGTATTCGGGCAGACAATCAGACAGACACAGAGCGAGAGAGAGAGGGAGAGACGCGCTCGGTTGAGGCCCATGCATCATGCGGCCGAAATCTTTTTGTAATCTCTGGCATTTGTCTGGATTTTTCGTAAAGTCTTTGAATAGATTTATGCGCCTTTGACAGGCACAAGATGTGTGCTCGTGTCAGTGGTTGGAGCTTAAAGTATCTTAAAGATACGCCACTGCCAAAACTTGGCCAATATGTTCCAAAAGTTCTTCATTTTCATTCGTGTGTGAAAGTCGCTGGAAAGTGTTGAATGTGATCTCAAAGGGACTAGAGATGTGCGATAGTTTCCAAATATCGATAGTTTCTAGAGGAGAAACATCCTTTCAGCTTACACTTGCAATTATTTTCCCACACATTGTACTTTTATCGATAACTATTGATGCATAGAACCCTTAAAATTTTATACCCTTTCTGTGGGCACAAAACTCAAAATGCCAAAGTGTGTGTGAAAGCTTATAAAAAATTAACACTACAACTTTTAGTGTTGTGTTTGTAGTGTTTGTGTGTCCCTCATATATGTGGTTGTTGTTGGCAGCTCTGACAACGCTCCACCTCTGCTTCCCACTTCCCGCCATTGCTGGCGCACCCTTTCTCTGGTCGTGACATCACCAAGCCCCTATACTACACACACACATACACACACTTACCCAGAGTATCCCCAGAGCAAGTTGAAGTGGTTTTTGCGCTGTGGTTGCGCAATCGTCTGTGTTTGTGTTTGGTTCTTTTGCTGGTTTGGATTTTTTTCCCACACTTCAGCCCCCCACCTCTCCGCCCCCTAAGAGAGAGCCCCCTCCTCATCAGCATCAACATCCCTGCCCATATGCCCCATGTCTGCACGGGCTGTGGTCAAGGGTTGTGTTGGTGTTGCCAAAGTGTTGCCATATATTCTAAATATGTTGGTTGCTTGTTCGGTGCACCGTTGACCACTTCGTGTGCTTCGTGTGTGTTGATACATCTGAGGGTTGGACGGAGGCCATAGGAAGATGAAAGCTGGATAATGGGGGAACGGAGATGGCCGGCGGGCAGGACCACGTGAAAGTGGCTGAAACGACAGTTAAACGCAAAAGCGGCTAAAGCGGGCTCTAAAAACCACTTGGCAACTAAACGCGTGATTTATGCCTCAACTATGATAAGAGCTGGCAAAGTCCGAGCTAAACTTGGCGATAAAACGAAAGCTGGAAAAAAACCAAAAATCGAAAAGAGTTTTTACCTTTTAAAGCGCTGCAAGAATTGCACTCACACCTGGGCTATGAAAGCGGAAGAGCGACTTAACAAACTTGTACCTTACTTAATTTTAAACATTATTAATTCAGCTTATTTTTTACAAAAAATCGACGGCTTAATTCAACAGGAAAAAAATTATAATTTTAAAAATTATTTATAAAATTTTAAAAAATTTAAATCCCATTTTATGCGCTGCAATAGTCATAAACAAAAAATCTCCATAAGGACAGGTTATCGGCTTTGAAACCCGAGTAAAAAAAAATTTATTTGGAAAATGCGTAATAAATTAAATTTGATAATAGTTTTTTTTAGTATCTGTATTAAATTTAAAACGTTAACCAAAATGTCCTTTTTTGCTATCGGCAGGTGTAGCTCAGAGACATAAGAGACTAAAATATGTTTTAGGGAAGTCGTAGTAAGAAGATTTAATAGCATTTAGAAAAGTATCCCAAACAACTAAGGATGCTTCTTGGACCGCCAATAAATCAATACATGTTCACTTCAACACACACACAGACTCTTTTTCAGTTGAACACAAACACATATCAAAATTCAGATAACAGTTGTTCCTTAAAGCCGAAATGTTAAAGCTTAAAATTAACATGGAATATTTATTTTTAAAGTAAATGAAAAATCACTCACTAAATGTAAATATTGATCGATGACTTCATGAAACACAATATTAGAAAAATTCGGAATAAAATAAAAAAAAAAAAATATTAAAGAATATTTTACAAAATTAAATTTTTTGAATATCTTAAAATAAATTAAAAAATTATAAAATATTTTGACTTACCAAGTACATTAATTTCGGTTTTTTTTTTATTATATTATTCTGTAATAATAATAATTCTGCACATAAAAAAAAACACCAAAATAGTTTTATATTTTTTTCTCATTTTACACCTTTAACACTTTACATATTCATATAAAAGAATTTAGAACCTGCTGCACATGAATTACATGAATACATTTAATTTACAGACACCGCGTACACAGTAAGAGTCAAGCTGAATAGCAACAGAGATGCAAAATATCATCTCTCTTGCCATTTACCAATATTTTAAGAGTTACACTACGTTAAATCGCAAAGAGCACTTAAACAACTATTTATTTATTTATTAATAATGCTTAAATGCTCTTTGGGTAAATCTCACACCGCAAGAGTCACACTTTACCACTCTCTTAATTTTCACGTTTCCTTTTTTTTTTTTGGCTTCGCTTTACAACTTAGTTACATCTTATCAGCAAAGTTGTTTTTGTTGTAAACACTTGAAAGCGAAGCGAGGCTTCTAAGTTTTCTCATAGCAGATGGCATTAACAGATAAGACATTTTACACCGCGCGATATTGGTTTACTCATAGCAACACAATAGCTACCATTGATCTATAAGAATTAATTATTATAAACTTCTAATAATTCACTTTGATTGTAGACTTTATTCAAACAATTTAATTCATTCAGAAACTTGGCGCACGCCGACGTCAACACTAATCCGCTTGTTGGCTAGCGAGCCCAACAACTGAAACAGCACTAAAATAGTTTTACGCACAAAGCTCATTTCTTATCTTTGACTTCACTCAGACTTGAATAAGCGGTAAATTTGCGATTTACATTTTAACATATGCATGCATGGGCTTGCATGCAGTTGCTGCTGTTGTTGTTGTTGTTGTTGCTGTTAGAGTTGTTATTGCAGTGGCTCTTGTAATTGTTATCGCAGCCACTCTTGGAATTGTTGTTGCGGTTGCTCTTGGAGCTGTTGGTGCATTTGCATAGAAGCTTAAGAGAGATAAAAATTAAATGTTATTTGTTTGTAGCAATTGACACCTCAATACAAATTTGTTTCTATTGTTCCGTCGTCACTTGTTGCTTTACGAAAATGCATCAATTTTTATGTTATTAAATTTTGGAATTTATTAATAGCTAAATATTTAAATATTTTTTGATTATTTTAATTTCAATTTATAAATTTATTACTGAATTTTATATGCAACCATAGAAAAATTTAGTTAATTATTTTTGCTACTCAGTCATTTGGATTATTTTAATTATTGGTATATTTTAATATTCATTTTTCTTCAAATAAATAATTAAGTTATTTTTCTTTAAAATTTGATATTATCGTTTATTTGGTATTGACTTTGAAAATATCATAATTTTAATAGTTACATAAATTTCGAAAAAGCAAAAAAAGTAACTCTGAATTTTCTCACTCAATAAAACAGCCAAAATGACTAAATAAACATTTAGCTACTCACTAAGAGAAATCATTTTTGGCAAATCTGTAAAATCAATTGAATCGTTTGTCAAAATAAATAATAATTCGAATGTTTGTTAAACAAAAACAACAAAATAGAAAACAATTCCAAGCTTCAAGCCAAATTATTGGAATATTTAGCTCCGATGGTTCTAAAACTCTTTAAAATATCTGCCAATGGCTTTGGCCATATTTATGAATTTATTTTACGTTTTTATCTGTTGGGGCTTTCGGTTTGTTTGCCAAGTTGTCTGGGGGGGAGGAGGGCCGAAATCCTGTGTCTGTGTCCATGATTATTTATGTGCACAGAACAAATAAAACGCCAGTCTATTGGCTATAGAGTGTCAAGGAGTTAAGGACACACGAGCGCAAAGGCAGACGTATGGATGGAAGGTTTTTGGGGATCGGGTCCTGCAGCTATTTTTCCTTTAACGACGAGCCTTGGATAAGAAAATTTTAATTCTTTGAAATTTGAGCTTTAACCTGAAGGCAGGTAAACATCTCAAATGAAAATTCATTTTATTCTTTGTATTTTTCCTGCCACACATTTTTTGTTACCGCATTGAGGCCGGGATGCCACGCCTTCTTTGTGTATGGAAAATCTGTTCTCATTACGATGTTAAAAATATGCAAACAATGCCAAACAAGACCCTAGATCCTAAGCTTGTCTTGTTCAAAGTATTGCCAGCGAGTGCTTCGCTCCAAGAGCCGAAAACAAAAGGCAGGAACCTTTCACCTACAACTCCGTCGAGTCCTGGAAAACTAAACAATGGTGCTCATCAGCAGAAACGCAATGAAAATTGGAAAATTCTCTCATTGCCGATGCTCACAAATGCAAAAGAAATAGAATACGAGTTGAAAAGAAAATGTTTTCTGCACACACAAGCACGTCCAAATACACCCCCACACACACACACACACACAGACACTCATGCACACAGGGCAGAAATCAATGTCCTATGCAGGAGCCAAGTCCAGGATAGTTAACCTGCCAGCCTGTTGTGCATCTGACACGAGAATAGGCAGTTGCATCCCTCTGGACCTGGCCTCTGGCATGGGCATGGCCATGGGCGTGAACGTGTGCTTGGGCGTGGCAGCAGAGTATCGAGAGGCCTGCTCAGGTGTTCCCCCAGGTGAAGCAGTTGAAAGCTGAAGGCTGTGTGATTGCATCTTTTATTATTATTACATAACTTGCATGCCACTTAGGACACACAGTTTTACAGGATCAATTTTCGAAGGACAAGCTAATTTATGATGGGCTCACCATCCAATTTCCTGACAGCCGGCAAACGGCGCATGACCTCGGCCGTAAAGGCGGCAGTGTCCATGTTCTCGTTCAGCGGATTCCCAGTGAATGTTATTTCTGCGATGTTCCCAGTGAAGCCCATGCGGCCAAACTCGGGCCAGTCCTTGATCAAATTGTAGGATATATAGAACACCTTCAAGGCCTTCATCGACTCCAGCGGCTTGAGCTTCTCAATGTTATTGTAGCTGACCCACAGCTCCTCCAGAGTCTCTCCCAACACCTCAATGCCGTTCAGACTCTTCAGGTGGTTACGCGCCAGACTCAGGACCCGCAGATTCTTCATGCCGCTAATACCCGCAATCTTCTCAATCATGTTCGAGGACAAACTCAACTTCCTGCACTCCACCAAAGTGGACAACGCGGCGTCCATCTTCTCAACGGGCGGATACTGGAACTGCAATCCAATATCCACGGCAGAAACTGCCTCTTGCTTGTTTTTGTCCTCCCAGCGGGACAGGGCCTCCTTAATGGTTGTCGGCTTGGACATGTTATGCTTGAAACTGAATAGTCCTTTCAATTGAAGTTCCTGTCTATATACTGAATTAAGAACTTCAATCTTCGGGAGGTACGAAATTCACAGCCTGCTTGATGTGTATAATTCAAATATTAAAAAAAATCATTAAAAGTCAATAAAATATAAAAAATTAAAATATAGAATTGTTTTTGCGGCTGCTAAATTAATTTAAATAGATTCACTAGATAATAATTAATTAAAAAAAATAATACAAATTTAATATAATAAGTTAAAAAAGTATTAATAATATAAGATATAAAATTTAAGATAATAAAAAATTATAAAATATAATAAAAATATAATAATAATTATATATATTCGAAATACAAATTTTTCAATAAATACAAAATAATTTTAAATATTTTTAATAAATAAAAGTCAAATTTATTTTAATTTAATTTAATTATATTTATTTATTTATATATATTTATATTTTTTGTATCTAAATATTTTACTGATTTTTTTTCGTCTGTCTAATTGTTATTAATAATAAACATATATTTTTATTTATTAATTTTTTTTTTATTTATTTTTTTTTATTAAAAATAATATATTCTTAATAAATGAAAAGTAAATTACTTATTATATATTAATAATTTATTTTTTAATATTTATTTATAATTTTAATACTCTCAAATTTGAGAGTCTCAGCTTTGAAATCTTTTTCTTTCACTGTCCCCTTCCCTCTCCGTCCTGTTCTTTCCCGTTTCATTCCCTGTCTCTAATTCTCTGACATTCCCCCTCTCGTTCCCTTCTCTTAAGTTTTAAATGTAATTTATTTATTTGTCTTTGTGTTTACCCAGTTTTTGGCTGCTCCCCAAGGTCTGTCTGGCACACGCTGATAACTTCATTGGCATTGCCTTTGTTTGAACCTGGTTACGGCCTGGTAGATGGCATATAAGGTTTGGGTCCCCGGCCACCTAGCTCCACAGTTCCACAGCTCCCCAACTCCCTACCCCTTACTACGCCTTCCTTCGTCCTTTCGGGATCCCCCGTTGCCATATGTTTTACTCGTCTGCGTTTTTTAAAATGTTTTCCTTCCTTTTTTCTCGTTTTGTGTGTCATGTTTGCCTTTTGTCTGTGTGTATATTGAAGTGCATTGGTGTGTGTCTGTGTGTTTGAGTTGTGCCTTGTGTCAGGACCCCTCGGGACTTTATTACACATATTTGAGGTGATAATACAGTTTGTCCTGCCATTTGGGGTGCTCGAATCCCGCCTGCCGCCGTTTGTCAAACTTTCTTCCTTTATTTTATTTTTGATTTTTTTCCTCCCTATTTTTTTGCTTTTTTTTTTTATTTTTTTGGGTGTTTCACTCATGACAATTATATGAAATATTTTTGGTTTTATTTATTTAAAAAATTTAAGCACTTTAGTTAAATATGTGTTAGCAGCTGTTATCGCACAAGCAGCATCAAATTTCTGGTAATAAATTATTGAATTTATTGGTGCGGCTCGAAACTGAAATGAAAATAAAAAAAAAATGAATAAAAAATGAAAAAAAATATAAAAATTTGCTCCACTTTCTCACATGGCGCACGTTTTTGATAATCGTCCAGAAATTTGGCAAAACATATTTGATTTTTTCTGCAATTCCTTTATTTTCATTGTAAGTCGAAAAATGATATTTGTGCTCCCATAAATTGTGTGCTCAATGCGGCGGAACTGGCAATCGGCGCACGGGTGGGGGGAGGGGGAGGCACAAGGCACAAGGACGACCACGGACATTGTTGAAGTGCATACAAAGTCTAATTTATGAAGGTTTCAAATTGCAGCTCGGGTCCTCACATCCTGCAAGTGCTTAGTCAATGGAAATAACTGGTTAAACAAGCAAATAACCGAGTTTTACTTCCAAATTATGGCAACTTTTGAGATAAGTTATTATAGAAAATAAATAAGTTAAGTTTTCATTCGGTTTTACAGTCCGAAGGAAATGTCATTATTTCTTGAGCCAAAAAATAATAGGAACTTCTTTTACTTCAGAAGAAGTCATATTTTTTTTGAATCAATCTTAATTTAAAAATAATTAATTTTAATAATAAAATATTTAAAAAAGATTTCTATTCACCATTTATAATAATTTATAGCCTGTATTTATATATATTAAAAAAAAATAATAAAAATATCATATATATTATTTTTTTAATACCAAAAATCGTTTAAAACATATTGCATTATTTATTATAAATTTAATTTATTTATAACTAAATTTTAATTTAAATTTAATTAATATAATTTAGTAACAATTTCATTTTGAAAGTAAAAAAAAAAACAAATTATAAAAAGAAAAATCTGGAATATGAATTTTCTTTGCTTGTGTTTAAATATATTAATTGTTAACTATTCCTTAAATTTTTAATTTGAAAATTTAATTCAAAATTAAAAAAAGGAATTTTTGTCAAAATCTGAAAGTTTGTTGATCAGTTCCAGTGATCATATATCATCAGATCATATCAGATCATATATCGATGTCCTTTAATACGTTGCCCGATTCCATTCACCGATTTCCTTTAAACTGATTATTTATTTTAAGATTTATACAACAATATTTTAATTTTTCCACTACTTTAATTTTAGTTTAAAATTGTCGATTTTTTTAGGCTCTTATAATAAGTCAAACGACAGCCTGAAACTCCTTTAAATCCTAAATTAATAAAATTCCTATAAATATTTGTCTAACTTTTCTTTTAATCACATTATTCAATACGCTCAATCGCCGTCCGTACATTTCTCCAGTAGCTGCTGGGAGGATAACATCCTTGACTACTGTAAAATTGAAAAACTCTTCTAAAATCAGGCTAATTTTCAGGACTTTCCCAGCTGCAAGCAGGACCCCAACACTGGTGTATCCGGAATGCATTTTAACAATTAAGCAACGTTGTCATCGTTGAGTGCAGGAGTGTTGGAGCATGGCTTGAGGGTGGAGAGGAGCGGACGGAGGTCAAAAGGATAACAGCAAACGAATCCAACAAGCAACGTCCCATATGGACATATGCATTATCACTCACATGGAACAAACATACAAAACCGAGCCGAGGTTCCCTCTGTTCGGCACTCCTCTTCCACATCCTTGTCCGCTGCAGTCCTCCTTTGTCACTCTTTCGCCCTGTCAGTCGGCCTGTGCGTGTGGTAGCCCGAGAAGCCACAACATGTCCTGTCATGCAGCACAGGACGTTGCGCAGCGGTAACATGCGGTAAATGTTACAGTTGTTGACAGTCCTGTTTGTCCTGTTTAGTTTCAGTTAACAAGCGAGCGGCGAGACAGCCAGAAAAACGACGGAGAGTTGGCTGGTGGGGGTGGAGAGGGGGGCGTGATGAACTCCGTATGAAGTACAGGAAAAGTGCCATCTTTTCGTTATGCAATTTGTTAAGTGAACGTCAACGTTATTTAAGGATATATGAAGGATTTTCTTGTCTCTTTTCACTTCTCAGAACCCATATGCGTTTTCTACTCTAATTAATGATTAAATTAAGGCAGGAAATGAGGGTGTCATGTTAAAGGACATCTCAACGAAGGACAACAATTTTAATATCTCAATCTGGCCCCAAAGAGCGATCGAGTGTATTGATTGGCCATATTATTATCATGACAATGTCCTTAAATATTGTATATCATTTTTCAACTTTCTCTTCTCGACTTCTTTTAACTCTTGTTTATATGTCTACCCCCCTCACCCCTCCCCCACTAGCCCAGCCACCCACTCTGCCCCTCACCCAGCCTCTGCTTCTTTATACAAGTTACAACTTTCCAGGACTTTAAGAAGTCGCCTGCGAGTCCCTAAATTTACCTTTGCTCACATTGTTGTTATTTTCCTTGCTATTGTTGTTGTTGTTGTTGTTGTCGTTAAACTTTTATGTATGAAAACATTTTTCTCCATAAAACACCTGCCCATAAGAAAGCAACAAAAAAGTCGCCAACGAGCAGCGAGCGACAGGGACGGATATAAAAAAAAGGAGAGAGAGCGAGAAAATTTGTTGCATATTGAAAAGTTTGCATTTAGCGAACAGAAGGAGAGAAAGAGAGAGAGAGAGAGAGAGGGAGGGAGGGAGAGAAAGTGTGGGGGTGAAATAGTCCTATGTGTGGGGAATTGTAGTGGGTAATCTGCAGGTAGTCCTGGAAGGCATAAAACGAGAAGAAATCCTTACAAAGTCGGGCAAATGTTTAGTATAAGGATTTTTATAGTTGTTATAATAAAGTTCCGTCTGAAAGCTGAGCACGTGTCGGATTAACAGGTATGGGGAGCTGTGGGGTCCTCATGGGAGGGGTGGGGAGGGGGTTAGTCAGTGGAAAATATGATAATTGAACTAATTAACGGTAGATCCCGGTGCAGCTGTGTGCATTTTGCTAACTGTTGTTTGGCCGACTAGTAAGTATATAACTTAGTTAGTTCAAAGACAATTAGTTAATTGCAGTCCTTTGAAGGCGAACGCCGCTTGGCTCCGAGTGTGCTCTGTGGCATTTGTAAACAAGGCTCAGCCCTAATTAAAGATGGCATTGCATAACTTTGTCGGGCATCGACAGGTACAGGGTGGTACGGGGTGGCACAGGGTGGTCACAGGGTGCAGTTGGGGGGTAGGCAGGATGGCAGGCAGGCAGGCAACTCACGTTCCCAAAATCAATAATAGTGCAACCGAATGCTTGAAGTGCATGGCAGGCCGGATGGGTGGAAGATATTGCCCAATTTCATGTGAACACCACACCCACCCACCCACACACACACACACACACACAGCTAACACACACACACACATTCATACGCAAACTGCAATTGAGTTTGAGTTACATAACCGCAAATAGACAGCAGCAACCGGTTGAGTCATCAAGTTGCAAATGGTCGTTAAAGGAGCAAGGACTGGAGTCGAATAGTAGAAGATGGATGAGGTCCCAGGCAGGATGGGGAAGGATGCACACGCAAGCCGTCTGACGTTTATGATTGCTGCAAACAAAAGCTACGATGACTGCACTTGAAATTGATAATTACGATGCACAATATTTGTCTATTGTCGTAGCGCATACCAAAGGCAGGCACACACTCACCCACCCACCCACACACACACACACACACACACACTCACATTCTCATGTAATTGAGAATCCTATGCACGAAGTACAGCGCCAAGGCTTTGCCTCATTAAATGAGGATCGTTAGGAGCGATGTGGAAATTTTTGGACTTAAGTCTTAAACACAAAAGAAGGATTTCCCCTTTGTTGTGGAAGTTCTATTAATAACATTATGTTATTCATTAACCTGGCATTAAATAATGTACATTCAAATATTTAACTTATTTTAAATTGTATAAAATTCAACTCACTAAACTTTCCAGCTTCCAAATTTAGTCAAAAATCCTTTGGGATTCTGTAAATCGGATTATTTAAAAAGATCTCAGCATTTTGAAGTCTTAGATAAATTTTCAGTTTTTTATTCATCTGATTTTTAGATAAATTATTTATAGTTTAATATTTTATATTTTTTAAAATTCCTTCAAATTATTTATAATCCTTTATAAGAGGCTTTTTGGGTGCTCCTCATTTATTTTATTTTCCTTTTTAAGGAATCAAAATATGAATTTGTGTGTCTTTTTATATGCATATATATATGATTATTCAAGGACGAGACTTGAAGGACCTACCAAGCATATATATTTATAGCCTGAAAAAGTCCTGGAATAGAAAAATTCCCATCATTTTGATTGCTTTGGCCTAAAAATGTTCCATTTAATTAATCGCTGTCAATTTAAATTAATTTTTTTTTAATTTCCCATATATCATTAAGAAAAAGAGAATTTTATCCTTCCTCCTGCTTTGATATATATTTATATAAATAATCGACTTTCGATGATTTTTTCATAATTTCTCCATTGCCTTTGAAAACTTATCGTAGTTTCGTCTCTGATTCCAGAAAGTCTCCCGACTTGACTGCTGTATCTATTTTGGTGTTCGTGTGTGTGAGTGTGTATGTGTGTGTTGCTTGTGGTAGTGTGTGTGTGTGCTGCTCATGTTGTATAACTTATTACAACCATAATTAACACTAAATTCCCCAAATGGCAACAGACAACTGTCAACTGCAAAATCATTTGCGGTCTGCCTGGGAGTCAGAGCTAGGCCCAGAGGCTGAAAGGGAAAGAAGGGGGGGGGGGGGGGGAAGAGAGAGAGAAGGAGAAGGAGAAGGAGAGGGAGAAGTAGAGGGAGTGAGCGAGGCAGAGAGGAGTGAGGCACCGAGGGCTACAACATGTGGAAGAAGGAGATGGGACAAGCCGAGTGACAGCCTCGACTCTGATGCTGACTGTTGCCCTCAGTCCTTGTCATGTTGCAGGACTCGCTTACATGGCAGCTGAAAGTGGTTCCGCATAGAGACCCCTTCCTCCTTCACATTCCAATGTTGTTGTTGTTGTTGCTGCTGCTGTTGCTGACTTATGCGATGCACCGTGCACAAAATTATAAAATGCTTGTCCAGGCCGCAATTTCACATATCAAAAAGTGTCCTTGTCCGACAAACAGGACACAGTCAATGCCGATGGCATCTCCTCTGCCTCGCCTAATGCACTGCGACAAGAACTACTTGGAACGCATCATTTTCCCCATATCCATCATAATGAAATTAGTCGGCAAGCCATTTGGGTCACACATTGCGGATATCATCAACGGAGCATTCAACCCGGATGACCGTCCAAGGAATCGAGCGATGGAACAGGAAGAGAGGAAGAAGGGGAGAATCAGGAGGTCGTGTCTAATGAAGAGGGGAGGGGCTGCGGTTGAAGGGAATTAATTATGAGTTCCTACAGCGTGTGTTCTATTTATTCCTGGGAACTTAAGGCGACGATCGTTGCATCCACCAAGGCAAACAGGACTCGCTGCTCACTTGCTAAGTAATTACCACAGGTTCCCGGAGTAAGTCCTATTCCCAGTTCCTGGGAGGAACAACAAGCAATTGTCATTATGAGGGTAACTTACTAACCCGCACTTAACAGTTAAAACTGCATATTTAATTAATGCGCAAAGCCACACAACCCCCTAGCCCCCTAGCCCCCTAGCCCCCTAGCCATTCATCCCCTTACCGCGAGAGACACAAGTCGAGTGCCTTAAGGACTCCACGCAAATCGCTTGATAATTACTTAAAATAATCAACAGCCCCGCGACGCCTTGGCGGGCACTTGGTGCGGTCGTCCTGCCAAGGGAGACTAACATGCAAAAGAGTGGTAACAAAAACCAAGACCAGGAGCCAGGAGCCAGGAGCCAGGAGCCAGGAGCCAAGCAGTCACCAGACGAAGGCAAATCCCAAACAGCCTTTAATGTCCCAGGCACGCGTGAAGCCTTCGCCAAGTGCAATTTCTCAGCTGGCAACAAAAACAGTTAACGGATTCAGTTGGGGGCCGGACTGGAGCTGGAGCTGGAACTGGAACTGGAGCTGGAGCTGAAACTGAGGCTGGAGCAGAGGCCAACATATTCGCAGAATGTTTTTTTGATTTTATTCCATTTTCGTTTTCACTATTCTTTTATCCCCTTTTTTTTTATTTTTCATTTTCCATCTTTTTTTTTTTGGAACTCTTTTTTCATTTTCTGTTTTCGGTTTTTGGGTTTTGGGTTTGGGTTTGGTTTTTTGTTTTTTCCAGAACTCGAAAAACAATTAAGCGACAAGTGTCTCAATTTCAACGTCACTTACAAACATTTTATGCACCCGCTCAGAGACAATCACCAAAAAACTGTGCGAGCGGGACAGACATACAGCCAGCGCGCGGGTGAGTGAAGGAGACGGCAAGTGTGCGCGGGTGGGGCATAGAGCGTCGCGTGAAATGCAAAAGTTTTTACCATTGTGAACCTACGTGACTGGGCGCGTGGTGAGTGGGTGTGGGGGGAGGGGGGGTAACTAAGGGAGTGGGTGAAACTAAAAGGGGGGGCGGAAGCTAAGAGGAAGTACACAAAAAGTTGGGAGAAAAAACTTAATTATTTGTATGCTCGGGCTGAGCAAAGGTCTGTCATGGGTCTGTTATGGGGCTGCCAGATGGAACCCCACAGCCCCCCCCCCCACTCGACGGCATGCAGGAGCTCAATGTAAATGTGTGAATACGCGCGCTGGAAAGTATGCAACGCATTTTAATCGAAAAGGTCTGCATAAAATGTGCGATCCTTTTTGCGCAGGACTCAACGCCAAGCCGCCAAGTTTTATAATTACACAAGTTGTATACAAGGTCCTGGCGAAGTAAATGTGCCAAGATGCAAATTGAAATGCAGAAAGGAAAAACTAATGAAAGATTAAGAACTTTGCATAATTCAGATTAAGATTTTTCCATTTTCCTCCACTGAATTTCCCTCACTTTTCGAGTCTCATCAACGCTAAGGCAAAGCCAAGTGGATTATTGCATTTTGCCACATTTATCCTTAACAACATCAATAAACTCGTCTCAAGTGTTTGGCCACCGCACGGTACGAAACCACACCAACACACCAATGCACACCAAGGCACACCAATACACACCAAGACACACCAAGACACATCAACACACACCAAGACAACACACGCCCACGAAACACACAAGGCAAACAAAGTGGAGCCCAAATACCACGCCCATGGGCAACATGACGAGCATCACAAGGCCCACAGGTGTGGTCCAGCTCTGGTCAGTAACTACCTTCATCTGGTTGAGTCATCTACGCACACACTCACACTCACACACACACACACACAGACCCTCAGACGTTCAATCGTTTCCCATTTCGTGTTAAATTACACATTGAATCGGATTGTGGCGGCCATAACATGTGGTCCTTCACTTCTGGAGCCCTACAGCCCATCTGCACACCCACACACCCTTACACACACACTTCGCATTCACCAAACCTCCACCCATCTGCCACATCCACGCCCCTTGCCCCTCTCTGTTTGCGGTCAACGCGTTGGGCCTCTCGATAGGTTTTTGCGGTTTTTTAATCAAGTTATTTGCGCAGAAATCTTGGTGGAGTCGGCAGTGGATGACCTTAATGGCTTAAGTAGCCCCCACGCATAAATAAATACAAATACACACACATACATATACATGTATATAAATTTCGGGAGGCAATTTGTTAAATGTTTGCCCAAATAAATCACAAATGTGTTTTGCAATCAAAGTTTCTTTGTTTGCCCAGTGAATTGTTGTTGTTGTTGTTGTTGTTTTGTTGCTGAGATATTCTATGTTTTTCGTAGATTCCCTCCCCTCCACTGACGCCATTGTTGAGTTTGGCGAATCTCTGGCATGAAATTTATTGCGTTAATTCGCATGTAAAATATTTCTTACATTTTCTAAGCATTTATCAAGCGTTTTATTATTGACAGAGGTCCTGCAGGACTAGTAGGGGTAATAATACGAAAATAGTCAGCCCCCCGACTTCCTCCCTTTTCAGAGCTCAGGCGTATTAAATGTCAAAAGTTTTGGCTTAAAATAAAAATGGCAAATTTGTATTTATGTGATCCTGCGGTCAGCAATAAATTTTCCCAAAGTTTCGGCTAATAAGTAAAATATTTCTGGCATATTGAAAGGTGGGGATGGCCCCCAAAAAAGTGAGGGTGGTGAGTGGAAACTCCACTCAAAGAGAGTTAATCGTAAGTTTGGTATATTGCGAGTTCCTTGAATATCCTGAAAAATTCCCTCAGCCAGATTTAAACTCTTAGTCAGACAGGAAAAACAAGAAAATATTTTTCAAAATATTTTCTTTTTTATTTTTAAATATAATTAAAAATTCTCTGCTGTTAATTAATTAATTTGAAAATAAATTAAATTATTTCTACGGTTTTATATGCATTTCCGGATGTCGATGCCTTTTTTGGAATGTGAATTTAATTGCCCCTCCTGCCACTCATTCCATTTTTCCCGCCCGAAAGAGAGATGAAAATCTCATTTCGCTCTAAAGTTATTAAAATTAATTTAAATATTGTTTTTTTAGAGAAATTATAATATGCATAACAAAAGTGCATAAATAAGATTCCGGATCATATAAGCTCAGAAATTACGTATCTTCAACTCCTTCACTCCGCGTCCTGTGGCCGTCCCTTTCGCTGCGCTGAGCGTCTGAAAATTTCTCAACAAATTGAAAATTCCAAAAATTGCTGAGCCATGCGAGTAGAAAATGATAGAATCTACAATGAAATGCACAAAAGGGAGGAGGGCGAGAAGAAGAGGGGGAAGAGGCAGAGGCAGAGGAGGAAGAAGAAAGGAAAACAGAGAACAGAAAATAAAACTCACATCATGCGGCAAACAGAAAGAGTGAGAAGTACCAGGATCAAATTCATGCGTGGACTATTCCAACACTAATACACAGTCACACACACACACACACACACACACATGGACATGTCGCTGCTGACATCGACGTCGCATTGCCACAGAATGCAATTGCATAAAGGTCATAGGGCAACATGGCAAATGTGGGCGTGACAGGGCGCAAGGGCGAGTCGTACATTTGCTCTGCGGCTTTGGCATCAAAGTCAAAAGCAACTTTTCGTCCTGATACGGTTGGGGCGAAGGTGGCATAGGGGTGTGAAGAGGCATAGGTGAGGGGCTGGCGGGTGCACGACGTTGCCTGGGAAAATATTTTGTCATGTCATCAGCGGGCACTGGCAACTGTTGCAGTAGCCGTCGCCGTCGCCGTCGCCATCACCGTCGTCGCCGTCGTCGCCATGTTGATGATACTCCATCCATCCGTCTGCAGGACATGCCCTTATCCTCGCCCAGTCATACATTCACACAGAGTCGGAATCGTCGTCAATGGGACTGACGCCAGCAAATGTGGTTACAATAATTTATGCACTTGTAATGACAGACAACAAAGCGTTAAAGAACTGAAGCCCGAAGTTCAGCCCTCACCAGGACCTGAACCAGACCCTGAACCCAGCCCCCAGCCCCCAACCCCCAACCCCCGAGAGACCCAAACTTCGAACCAGTTGCTTGTCAGTTTTGTTTCTGACGCGCAATAAAATGCGTGTCATGTGTGTGTTGTCCTCGCTGCTACCGCTCCACCAGCCTCCCCTCCCTTCCGCACCCGTCCACTTCCTTTTCACCCCTTCACCTTGTCACCCCATCGCCTGTAAGCGAAATGTCTCGCATGAGGCGCCATCAGAGTCACGTTGATGTGCAGCCTTCGTCGGCTGTTGGGCACTTTGGCCTCCACTTCAAAATTAATTTAAAATTTATAGTTGCCGCTATTGCGTTAAATGACGCTGCGGGTCTTGGCACACACATACACACACTCACACACACACACACACATACTCCTGCTCCTTTCACATTCATTCTTCACCTCTTTTTGTGCGTCGTTTCGGCACACAGGCGGGGGCCGTACAACGGGGCGGATCATCTATCATGCCGTTGAGTGATTTGCGAGTGTCAAAGGAGTCCTTGCGGGGCGCCTTCTTGCCACTCGGCCGACGTCCTTTGCGTCACATTCGATTTATGTTAATATACGCGTGCCACGCGGCAACCACAAAAGTGATGCGGCTCCTGTACTTAACCCAATGCGATTTCCCGTATGCGCACAGTGGATCAAAATTTGAAAATAAAGATTTATATTTATTTTCCATTTACTCCTTTTTAAGGACACGTAAAGGATAGCTGTTCTACTAGAGACAACACTTCACATTACAATGGAAACAAAAATAAAGGATATTTTACTCAACTATCTGTCTGCATTCACCTATCGATTATCAAGGAGAAGGTCCCAGTCAAAGTTCCTTTAAGATGACTCAACCTTCGGCTTGTTGGCAGTTGCAACCACTCCCCACCCCGCCCACACTGCGTGGTGCATCGTCAGTCGCCTCGTCAACACGGTAAGTGGGGTAATTTCCAATGTAAACGCAACGCCTACGGCAGATGCTTCGACAAGCCCAACAAACTCCTTGGTCCTGCCACCCAGCACCCACGCCTCCCCAGGAGGCACTGCGTGCCCGCTGTGCAGCTAGGAACTTGGGCATAAGTTTGGGGGCGTGAGTGTAGGCCTTTAGGGCGTGGCGAATTCATTTGCATTGTGTGCGAAGGCTGCGTACGGCAATTGCATTTTAAATGCAGCTGCCACGCCCTCTGGCACGTCCCACCGCCAACTGTTAAGTAGACAGTGCTTATTCCCTGGCTCTGTACATGCAGATGTATATCTGTGTGTGTGTGTGTGTGAGTGTTTGCCGCTTGTAAAACTGAGCAACGTTTTTATGGCGTACAACGAATACAACTGTTCACTTTTCCTCGCCCCTCCCCTCATTCCATCTTTCTCCTTCCTTCATCCATCTCCCGTTTCCCCACTCGCATCTATCTATTTGGCCCTTCCTCCATCCTTCACGGTGCACCTCATCGTCTGCCCCATCGCTGCTAATATCCAAAATTCACTTGGCCCGCAGTCACCTCGTTACAGATATATAAGTTTTTTTAGTTTTGGTTTTGGTTTTTGTTGTTGCTTTTGTTTTTGTTTTTGTTTCCGTTGATTTTCTATTTTTTGTGCCCTCAAACTTCAAACTAAGCATAAAGTGTTGCCTAATGGGTTTTGAGTGTTTTCGACGACTACAACGGCAACAACAACAACAACAACTCTTACTACAGCAGGAACAACAACAACAACAACAACAAGAAGAGCTACAACAGCGACGAGGACAACTGCAACTGGAATAGAAGGACTGCCCCAAAATGTATGCTACACATTTTTTTTACCCTCTCGCATTCACAAAGTTGGTCATTAGCGTTGCTTTTCATGTTGGACGGTGCCACTGCACTGCTGGCTGCAGGGCTTTGTTGCAAGTGCAACAATAAGTAAATAACAATTAAAAATTGTTATGCAGCACAAAAATCCCTTAATGACTTCGCTTCGGTTCTGAGGTCAAGGATAATTTCCTTCTGCTGCCCGATTTCAATAATCGCATTCCAAAAATTGCAGCACAGGAATTTTCCAAAGGTTTTGCTAATGAAGAAAATGTAAATTTATAAAGAAAGCAAAAAAGAAAAATTGAAAAATGGAAAATGGGAAATGTAGAAAAGTGGAAAAGTGTAAAGCGTCGAACAAGGATGGGAAACGGCAAGGAAATTGCTCAATACGGAAAATAAAAAATTAAAAATTTACAATCGGAAAATTATTAAATTATCCTAATGAAGACTTCAAGCTAATCAATCAAATCAAATGTTAAATCACAAAATATAATTAATTACTAAATCAGCTAAATAAAAAAATAAATATATACTTAAAAAAAATAAAATAAATAAAATATAGAATATTAAAAAATTAAATAATTATATAAGAGAATATATATAATAATATTAATAATATAGAAGTTAAATTATTTTATAAAAAAAAACTAATTAAAAATGAATTATATAAAATTTTATTAATTAAAAAAATTAAATAAAAATAAAAAATAATATAATAAAAAATTAAAAATTAAATGATTATATAAGAGAATATTAATTTTAATAATGTAATATTAATAAAAATAACATAGAAGCTTAATTATAAAATTTTAAAAAAATTATAAATAAATCATTTAATATTTTAATAATTACACAATTTTAAAACCTGCGGTCTGAGGTGAAAAGGAAGTTTTAATTAAATTCAGAAGTTGAAATTTGAACTTCAAATTATATTTAATTATTTTATTTTTTTTTTAGTCATTTAGTCATATTTAATTTAGTCATATTTTTTTACCACAAGGATGAGGTTTGGTCCTTAATTTGTTTCTTAATAAATGTATTTATAGTTCGCTTTAAGTGCTGTAAAATGATGTTCAAAAAGTCAGCTTAAATCTTCGCATTTGGACATTTGTCTTGCATAAGCCGAAATCCAGGAAAAGGACGAGCTTCCTCCAATGGCCAGAAATATGCATAAAATTTACCTTTACATCAGATACACGTATAAATCTACTATTATCATTGTGACACCAACAAATTATGATTGAGGATGCCCCCAAGTGGGGGGAATGACCCCCAGGGAAATGTCAAAAGTCAAAGGGAAAAGAAATCCCCTTCCTCTTTTCTCCTTGCTCCTTCCTCCTCCCGCCATCCACCATCCCCCAGGCAAATGCGGCGGTAAGCGGCGATCCGTGATATGAAAATCAAGGAGAATAAATCATTTAAATGATTGCAGCTTAACTTTTGGCGCTTTTAAGCGAAATTAAATGAAAGCCGGCCGCCAGGGGATGGCATATTCTATCATAAAAATTATTTATTTGCAACGTCCTGGCAAGGACTTAGAGAAATAGAAAAGAAATATAACCCAAATCTATGTAAGTGAATCAAGAGAAATCACTTAAGTATATTTTTATGCTGGACATGCTGCCAGGAATTACAAATACAGGCGGCACGCACGCACGCACACACGCACACACGCACACACCCAGTGACGCACCGACGCACTGACGCACCGACATATCGACAGTCCAACATACAAACAAACCAACAACAACGCAGCGACACAACACTGACGCTTTGACTGGCACGACAGGAGGGACACACAGGACCCATTGGAGAGACAGTCGGGCAGACAGACAGACAGAAGGACGGGCAGATAGGCAGACTGATAGACAGACAGACAGACATTGGGATCGGGATTGGTAGGCGAATGGTGGGTGGTGGGTGGTGGGGGGTGGCCGACGGTCGAGGGTCGTTTGGCGGTTTGTGCCAGTCATTTGCCCTGGAGGCTTTCGTATGGGCTCGTTTCAGGGTGGCGAGTAAGTTGAGCAAGCAAAAAGAAGTGCCATCAAAAGGACATCAACACGTAGCAAATAAAGGACATGCCACAAGGATATGCGACATCGAGGCTACTACTGTGGCTGCCACTGTCGCTGCTGCCGCTGCTGTTGATGCCCGCTGCTTACTGCCCGCTGCCTGCCACTGATGCTGCCCGCTGCTGCTGTTGATGCTGCTGCTCCTTTTGCTATTGCTACATTGCAAAATTATTATGATTTATATAGCCTTTGGGAATGCGCACAGCTCAGAGACTCTGAGGCGCAGACAAACACAAAGGACATGACCAGCACACCGAATGGTTGGGCCAGGGGAAAGGGAAGTTGAAGCTGAAGAAGGAGAAAGGAGGAAAGAGCTGAGGAAGGGGGGAAAGTGGAAGAGACATATATGTGCTTCTGTCTGTGTGTGAGTGTGTGTGAGTGTGACTCCTTGCTACAATCGTCGACGCATTGGCCGCAAAACTTTTGCCGCTGCCGCTGCCGCTGCGACAAAATAGAAAACTTTCTTGGCATAATTCTTTCTATTTTCCTGCGTCCTGTCGTCGACGTCGTTGTCATCGTCATCGTCGTCGTCGTCGTCGTCGTCGTTGTCGTCAAAGTTTGCTGCCAGCCTCGGCTCGGCTCGACTACGAGAAATTAGGTTAACACTGACGAATTAAGGACATTAGCGTCATAAAGAAATAAGTAATGAAAGGAGCAACGCAACTTGAACATTTTTGCTGAGTGCGTAAAGTAAAAGCAACAACAAGCCAAGAAGGAAAATCCGAAAATAAGTTTTCCTTCTCTCGATTTCTATGCGTTTGCTGCAGGCATCGCATTTGAAAGGCATTTATCAGAGGCACTTCACGCAATTGCTAAGCCGAAGGTCCTGCCAAGGCGGTCAGTGTGTCCCACTGCTCCACCGTTGACCGCCTTCGATCCGAGGGGAAGGAACTCAACACAAAGAAAACTGCACTAGATTTAAGAACTGAATTGAAGATTTTATTGCTCCAAATAAAATCAACATCCTTAAGGATTGCATGTCCTTTGCATGCCGATAACTGGAAGCTCTTAAGTTGTAGCAATAAAATGTTTACGAATAAAAATAAATTCTCAGAAATTGAAAAAAAAACACTTCCAGGAATGCCAATCGATGGGGTTTATATTTGGATAAGACTCGGAAACCTTGGAGTTACTTATTTTTCTCAAGCGGCAGTGGAAAACACCGTTAGAATTTTCCTTTTTTATTTCGTGTTTTCACTTAATTATTTCCAAGAAATTTCACCTGCAGGATGCCAAAGCAACAGCTGTTAATAAAGCGTGTCACCTTCGGCTGCCAGATGAAGAACCTGTTGGAAGCACCTCAGGTCGTCACCCCACCAGTCACCAGTCACCATTCACCCCTCTCTCCCCCTCTCTCTTACCCCTATCCGAATGTGTCAGCCTGCCCTCAGATTGGAGCTAATAAAATATTGATTTATTAAATTATTCCCGGCGTCGACGTTGTGGCTGCCATTGCCTGTCAATATTTTGCAAATTTGCCAGCAGGCTCCCCCCACCCTCTTCCCGGCTCATACGCCGGCCTACACCCAGTCGGAGCTCCACTGTCAGCCCTGGCCCGGCCCTGCCCTCCGCCGCTGTTGTCCTCCGGGTGCCGGGAAGCTTTGGTAAGTGCTTTTTAAAATCCCGCCCGGAGCGCTTTATTTGTCTGCAACGGCAGCTGTTGAGGCTCCTGCGAAGCATTATAACCCCAGCCGAGGTCTGGGTCTGGGTCCGGGTCCGGGTCCGGGTCGGGGGCAGCGCTAGAGGTAATAGCAGTAGATTGGAGCCTCCACTGGATACTCGGCTTAAGTAACCGCACAACTTTAAAACTGTTTACCATCGCCTTCAATCCTATCAGTGGGGCGGGTGTGGTGGGCGGGGCGGGGCGGGCGAGACGGAAGTTTTGTTTGTTTCACTCAATAAAGCATCTTTGACGTATGTACATTCCATCTCGGTGCCCGTCCCCCTCCCCCCTCACACTCTCCCCCTCACCGTCCAGCGACAAAGAATCCTTTCCTTTCCTTTCCTACTCATAACCCGATCTCTCAAGATTCTATGGTGAGCCCGATAAAAATATGAAGGACCAGCAAAACTGGTGGAGGCCGGAAGCCTTATAGCCAGCCTCAAGCCCGATGTCCTGTGTCCGTTGTCCATTGTCCTCTGAACTCTGTTCCCCACACCCTCACACAATCCGCCTCTATTTCCATCCCGCCCACTTCTCATCTCTTCAGTCTGTCTGTCGGTCTGTCTGCCTGTCTCGTGTCCTATCCCATGTCCCATGTCCTGTGCCCTATGTCCTGGCCTCTTTCTCGGCTCCTGGCGACTGTCTTTTACACTGTTTATTGATGCCCTTATTGTAGTTGCTGCTGTAGTTGTAGTTGTAGTTGTAGTTGTTGCTGTAGTTGTTGTTGTAGTTGTTGCTGTAGTTGTCGCAGTTGTTGTTCCTGTTCCGAGCTGTTGTAGACATTGCTGACGTCTTTTGTGCCTTTTTTTCCTTTCTGCAAGTTGGAATAGAATTCTCTTGGTTTCAACAACAGCAGCCAAGGCGGGGCGAAGCAAGTGATGGCCGAAGGAAGAGGTGGCAGATCCTGGCTGATGGCTGGGTGGCTGGGTGGTTGGATGGGTGGGTGGCAGCTGCTGTTTCTTAGTTTCCCAACATTGTCCTGCGGTTTGCAGCATGTAAAATGGTTTTATGCTAAAATTTCGCCACACTTTTTGGCAGGGTGAAGGGGGGGCGGGGCTGGGTTGGCGAAAAGTTTTGGACGCCTTTCCGCATAGCGAGAAACAAACGATGAGCAAAATTAAGGCAACTAATTTATTTCGCAGACGAATAGAGCTTAAAATGATTAGAGCTTTATAAGTTGAGAGTGGCCCGTCGGGTACAAGGCCATTAATAACGGTACTTGCCGTACATTCAACATACCTGCGACATCCGCTTACACAGGACACACTCGGGCACATTTCCTGCAGACCCCAAAGCGGAAGAGCCCCCATAATGCCGCACGATAAAAACCCACAGAAAACGGAGAAGGCGACTGAAAAGGAAAGAATAAAGCGAAAAATAAAATAAAATAAAATAAAATAAAATAAACTAAACTTAAATGGAATAAAGTAAAGTAAAGTAAAATAAAGTATCAAATAGAAATATAAGAAAATGGAAAATAGAAAATGGCAAATGGAAAATAGAAAATGGCAAATGAAAAATAAAAGAGCTGGGAAAATAGGAAACCAAAACGAGCGCATAAAAATTGCATTAAAATTGCTGCACGGACATCCGCAATGAGTGCCACGCCCCGTTTGAGGCTTTGGGCTGGGTGGACGGTTTCGGTTTCAGTTTCAGTTTCAGTTTCAGAGCGGAAATGCAAAAGTACACGGAAGTGCACGTTATGCAAGAAACTTCATTTGCCAACTTACCTATGTCCTGGCAGCCATTCTCCGCATTTCTGTGCCCCAAAATGAGGCGCTAAATTAAATGTTTCCGCTACAACAAAAAAAAGCGAAAAAAAAAATATACCAAATAAGGAAAATACCTGAAGTATAAAAAATATAATAAAAGGAAAGTCGAAGGAAGGACTCAAACAATCTTCCTGTCATTTGCCGTGTGGCATTCTGACATTTTAGTGCATACTTTTCGGCGCCTACTCCTCCCAGCCCAGAATCCTGTGGCCAGGCCAGTGTCCGAGCTGGCACATCATTTAGAAGCCGGCTACTAATGATTACCCAACTGCAAATCCCACGACTGACTTTCCAGCCACTTGTCACCTTCGCTGACACTGACATCCATTAATCAATCGCAAGGCATTGTCCACCGGGTCAGGATGTGGCAGGAGTGGCAGGAGTGACGGGAGTGGCAGGAGTGGCGGGAGTGGCAGGATGGCAGGAGCAGTGGGGCCGGTGGTAGACAACCATTTAGCGGCCTATTTCCTAGACTCGGCCGTGCAGCGCGACAATTAGCCATAAATTGTTGTTGTTGTTGTTGGCATTGTCCTTAAAGTATGTTTTTGTAACAAATGAAATGAACATCAGAAGTTTCTGAGTTTTTATGAAGTCATTCAAGGGTTTTTCTTTGCTTTTCGATAAGGACGTTGTGCCATGAAGGCAGCACAGAGACGTCCTTTAAAATGATTGAAGGGGGACCCAAGTGAAAGTGAGAGTTTTTTGTAGCTTTAAATAATCCTTAAGCCTCAACAGGATATCCATCTATATATGAGCTAAGCTTAAGACTTTCAAAGAGGATTTCTGAAGCATCTGGACTCACATATAATTCACTGAGCTTAGCTTACATATCACGAGAGTGGCAAAAGGATAAAGGACATCAGTGCGTCGCAGCTAACGCCCAAGCTGCACGCCACTGAGCTGCTCCCCTGCCGCCGCTGTGGCATCATCAGCTTCGCTTCATTAGCTGTGCTCACTGCAAAGGCCAATGCCAAAAGGTGTAAAACAAAGGGAGGAGCCCAGGAAAAAAAATATAGAAAATATAAGAGACAGAGAGAAAAAACAAAGCCAAAGGACGATGATGGAGAAGATGCTCCTGCTGCTCCTGCTGCTGCTCAGAGACGGGGCAAAGAGAAAAAACAGACATTCATTCAAGTAACACAAAAGGAGAAAGTTGCAAAAAGTAGTAATAACAGAAGCAGCAGCAGCAACAACAACAACAACAATAACAACAACAACAACAGCAACAAGAAAAACAACAACATTTGAAGGCAGAGTCAAGCTGCTTCTGCCTGCGGCTGATTGATCTCGTGGGAAATTTTGCACAGTTGCTGCAACATCCAACAGCAACAGCAACAACAACAACAACAAAAAGCAACAATAGCAACAACAACAACAACAACAGCAACAACTCAACTTCTCCCCAGCAGAAAAGTTAAATAAAACTGAAGTTTTTTCCTCTTCTTCGCCTATTCATATACATACACATATAGGCATATCTGTATATGTGTATGTGTACGTGTATGTATGTGTGTCTATAGGTGTGTGTATGTGTTGCTTCCTACTACTCTCCTGCCCCATTCCCCCCTTCACACTGTGATTATTTTCCAGCTGTGTATTTCCTTGGGCTTTCCTCAGCTTCAGCTTTCATTTCCACTTCGCCTTCGCCACGCCTTGGGTTTTTCTTTGCCTTCGTCCTTTCCGCACGAAAATTAACTTAATGTCACTTACACTTTAGTGCTTTGGGTTAATTTGGTTAGATTATTGTTAATATCCTTTGGGGTGCTCTCTACACTCGCTTAGTAACTGTAACTGTATCTGCGTGAGAGTGTCCTTCTACATGTGTGTGTGTGTGTGTGTGTGTCCCTCTGTGTGTGTGTGTGTGCAGTAACTCTAGCGACAGACTCGCTCTGTGCTCGGGGCACATTAATCGCTCCGCCAGCTGTAAACTTTTCGACATAAAAATGATGCATTGTCCTTGTTATGACTTGGAAATTGTTTTCCTGTGCCTCCTTTGGGCTGAGTGATAAAAACATATTTCTAACCCAATGGATCTCAGTGGATATCCAATATTCCCCCCAAAAATAGAACCCAAACTAAGTTTGGCTGGAAAAACTTTAAAATAAATATATAAAAAATAATTCATATCTTGGATGAAATGTTTATAATTTTAAATCGAACTCGCAAGTTGAAGTTGATTAAAAATTAAAAAATAAATTTATTTAGATTCATAATTTGCTTTTTTATATATTTTAATTAAAAATATATCCTTCCTTCATTATATAAAAAAAATCATCTTAAAAATGACTAAGTATTTTTATGATTTAAAATATAATTATGATTATAAATAAATTAAAATTATAAAAAAAATTTATAAGCGATTTATAAGCTTAATATTAAAATATTTAATCGCTTAAACGAACCTCTTGAGTGTTTTTAATATATTTAATATAATCCTTTAAAATATAAATTTAATATTCAACTTATTTTTATTGAAGTTAAAAATGTCTCAGAGCAGCTCAAATTTTAATATTTTATTTTCCTTAACTTAAACTACAGAAAATTATTTTTAAATTCCCGCAGCAATCTTAAGTTATAATTATAGATATTTATCTCCTTCTAAATCTGAAAGCTGATCCTTGCAAGTCTTTAAGCACATCCCGCAATCACATCGATTATTCACCCTTTACATGAGCTCCCCTGACAGACGTTATAGGCAATAGATCAAAACATTTTTTTATTTCTGTAACATATTTACATAATGCAGACCCACACAACACACACCGCACACCGCACACCTCACACCTCACACCTCACACCACAAACCAACCCCCAATCGCCACCCACACACCTTGGCGACTTTTTAAACACTGACTTTGCGGCTAATGCAGATGGCAGGCGAAGCGAAGCGTGAAATGCTTTATAAATTATTATAGAGAAGCAGCCCCTTTGGCATAGGCGAAAATTCTGCTCTAGTTGTGGGCGGGGCGGGACCGGGCAGGGCAGGAAAGTGAGAATAATAAACACAAACACAATATACAAACATTTATGCAGATAAACAAGTTCCATGTCGGTTGTTGACTGAGGTGTAGCTGAGGGATAAGGGGTGAGGTGTGAGGTGTGTGGTGCGAGGGGTGAGGGGGGAATGTCTGCATATATTGTGAGCAATAAATTTCAATTGACTTGTGAAAAATGTGGAAGGGGCTGGAGACGCTTTTCCTTTGCCATATGCAAGAAGCATCGTCAACTTTCAATTTACCTTAATTCAGTTTTCCTGGAAAAAGAAAATACATTAAAAAGAGGTAAGTCTTTGACACCTTCTACTAATTTCAAAGGACCTTGACATCCATCTATACGAAGCACCTCCCAACCTCAACGGCGACGGGCAATTCAAAATGCATATTTCATTCTGGGGCCCAGACGCCGCGCCTCGTCGACAATAAAACGAATTTTTATGACAGACTCTTATGTAATCCAACGGTAAATCTCTCACCTACGCACTTATAAATTATGCTTTAATTTGTATGCAGAGCGAAGGAGTCGGTTGAGGGAGCCGTCAAATTTAACACCTCCCACCCAGACTCATAATTATATTAGGAATATTAAAGCTGATTTTCAGCATCCTCGAAACAACCAAAGGCGTGCCATAAAGGACACTGAGATTATCATCGTATGATGTGTGCGGAGTCTTCAAATTAAGTGTCTCAGTCGAAATTAGGCATTGGTATCGTTTATCTGGATAAGCCGCTATAAGTCGTTGCCGTTATTCACTTGTAATTAGCCACAATTAATTGGAAAATCCCCCAAATGCTGTAACACTTTATTACAAAGCGGTCTTTAATTTTTAAGAGGAAATAAGTAAAAGATAACTTCGCGAAATTAATTTAAGAAATTAAAATAATAAGTTTAAATATCACTATTAATTTTAAAATAATTTATTTAAATAGTTTAATTAAATAAATATTTATTTTATATATACAAAACATTTACTTTAAATATTTAAATTATATATTTATATTTTATAATTTGTATACTTTTTATTGAAAATAAATCATTTTAACAATTTTAGACTTTTAAATTTATTATTTGCGAGCTTTTTTAAAATTGATTGATCCTCTTTTGCTTTAAGGAAGTGCTTTATTCTAGAACTCTAACTATTTTCCCTTAGTCACCTGCCTAACGGCTTTTATTTTTAAATAAAATACCCGTTTGGACTCTTCAAAAATTAACCAGTATTTTATTTTGGGACAACTGCCAGCACTTAAGTCTAAACGAAAAGCAATGCCTGTAGGTTAATAAAATGCCAATCATGTACAATTAAATACAATAAATATTGCCACTCACCTGTCTTGCACTTAAATAAGTCATTTATTTATTATACATGTATAAATATTATTTAAATAAAATAAGCCGTTATGGCAGTAATGATGCCTAAATAATGCACAGCATTAAAATTTCCCTTCCTGCCATAAAGTCCCGTTTGAAATTTCAATATGTTGCTCTCAATAAATTCCTTTTGCTACTTCCGCTCCGTGTATGGCGTGCGCCATACTTCGCTGCCTTCGTCAAGTTAAATCACCCGCCCAAAACGATGGCGACACGAAGTGTCAACCCGAATGGCCGAGAGAGTGTCACGATGTTGAAGCACACGAAAAAATTTACTTTCTGGGGCGATGCTAGCGACGATGCCGAGAAAAATCCGTACTTCAGCAGTTCCATTGATAACGCGCTACGAACTGGATCTACCCCAGGCGAGCAGCAGAGCCACACGAGCCCGTCGCCGCGACGCCAACGCAAGCCAAAACAAGAACAAAAACAAAAAAAGCGAAAAGCGAAAAGCGAAACGAACAACAAAAGAAACAGTGCGAATATTCAGACCTTAGGCCGGCACACGCGGCTAAATAAATAATGCGACGTCTCATGCATTTGCATTTGAGAATTTTAGTAGCTCGATTCTTCATTAACTAAAAGGTGTTCTTATCTCATATGTTTTGAGTGTGTTAACTTTTAAGAGGCAGTGTTTGTAAGCAGAGATAAGGTCGGTAAATCGCTTTGAAAACTGATGTTCTTTATACTCTAGAAACTTGCTAGCTTTAAACAATTTTCTGGTGTGACGGTTAAAAGTGTTAAAATGTATTTATTATTTGTTCTTAAAGAATGATAAATAAAGTCAAGTAAGTAAAACAAATATTTTAAAATTAATTTATATACATATATTTATTTATCTAAATTTCAAAATATTAATAAGTGCTACGCATACTAACTAAGAGATCTATAAATATTTTTAAGCTTGCCAAGTTTTCTGATTGCTCAAAATAATTAAAACTGAAAATCTGTTATGATTTAATTTATTTATAAAAATGTATAATATATCAAAATTCTTTCAAACTGAATATAAAAATTTACCTTTAAAATGTTGTGAAATCTTGCCATGTGTCACGTCTTTTTGCTTAACTTAAATGCTTTATAGCCAAATGATATAATATTTGCCATAAAAGCTTGAAATCCCGTTTTGAGTTTCAATTAAATTCATATTAAATTTTAATTAACCAAAACGCCCACGAACTGCCCACTAATTAGTTGGGCTAGCCACACCTTTCAACTGCCCCCCACAACAAGGCTGACCTTCGGCGGCGCAAGGCCGACAACATTAACGGTCATTTGAGAGCATTTCTTATATAATACAACACGCAGACGGCCTAATTAAACTTGGGACCAACTTCAATGAGAAGAGGAAGATATGGCAAAAAAAAAACAAAAAAAAAAACTCTGATATTCATTCTATGATATTTTCATTTAATGCGCCGACAATTTCATTTAACCTATTTAATTTTGCTGGAAGGCCCCCCAAATGATTCTTTATTATTATTCTTTTATTCTTTATGTTTTCATTTCTATATATTTGTTTTTGTTTTTGCCTTTGCTTTTTTTTTTCTGTGATTCTCTGTCTCTCGCCCGGTTGACCTCTTGAGCCAAAGTTCTGGTATTTTTATTTTTGCTAATTTACGTGTTCCTTGCGCTCTCATTGAGCTGGGGCCCCTCATAATTTACATGGACCTAATGTTTTATTTTTGTTTTCGCCCAGCGACCCAGAGAACTTTCTGTCGGTCTGGCAAGGCCGACGCCGGGAGTGGGCAGCCGGATGGGTGTGATGTCGTCCAGTTGGCGTCGCATAAATTTTTATATACGAGTATTTTCCGCTAGCTTTCACCAGACGACATACCCTCGCTCTCTTCCCCCACCCTCTACGAACTATTCCCCTTCACCCCGGACACTTTCTCTTTCTCCGGCCAGCCTCCAGCCAGCCTCCAGCCATCCCTTCCTTTCGACTGACAGCGACTTAATGAGCTGCGGAAGTTAATGTGCAACTTTCGCTTGGACTTGTTTTTGTGGATATTGTGGAAATTTATTTGCATATTTGGGTTAATTTTGTTTCTATTTTATATCCTTGTGCTGCCCATATGAAGTCTAGTTTATTTATCTCCTTGCTGAAGCTATCTTATGGCGTATCCTTCACATGCTCTATCATTTGTCATTCTGAAAGGTCCTCCAGCGAGCTCAACTTAATTTACTTAGGAACGGCGAAGAAGGCTCCTTCCGAATAAATTATTTATATATATATATAAGGATATATTTATATATATATATCCATTCCCGATTCGAGCAACTTTTATGTTCAATTGAACTCTTCAAATACTTTCAATTGATTTTCCTATCGTTAGCTTGAAATCCTTTGAATTCGGGCAATGATATTCCTGAAATATGCTAGCAAGGAGCGTGTACAGATTGTCCTGTGATAAGCTCTGTAAATTTCTCCCTTGGTCGGCGTTTAACTCAGACAAGTAGCTCACTTACGAGAAAATCTGAACCACTGCAAATAAGAGACAGGACCTCATGCCGAACAGACGAACAGACGAAAAGAAAATCAAAGGGGAGCTGTTGACTTATGTGTGCCCAAACGTGCTCCCTCTTCAAAGTCCTAACATATGTGTAAATACAACACACACACACACACACACACACACACAGATACACATCCAAGCACAAGTACCTACATATATTTATATATATATGTATGTGTGTGTGTGTGTGTAGCAATCAATAGCAGAAATTCTTTGTGTAAACACGTTTCCTCTGCTCCTCTCGGCCACGGCCAGAAAAGTCCTGCAAGTGAACAAATTTTCTACAAAACTCTTAAATCAGAGCCATCGATGAGCTGCAATGATTCGACCTTGTTCGGATAAATCTACGAAAATTGTAAATATATATATACACACACACACACAACATATACATATACACATGACATCGGAACCTCCCGCCCTGCAGAAGCTGATTTGGTGTGTTGCCTATTTGTGTGCTCAAGTTCATTAGCGTCAGTTGGCAAATATTTACCCGAGTTGGCAATTTGGGATCCTGCTTTCTTTTGTGGCGACTTTACTTTGGCTTTGGGCAACAAACATCATTAAATTTAATTTCTCGGTAATATTGATTGAACCCATTTACTTATTTTCCTTATGAAGGAGCACAATAAAAAGAACAAGAGATTTTCCTTCTCCCGCATTGCTTTTATTTACCACATGCACAGGATACGTTTCCTGATATATATATATAGAAAAATATATAGACAACCAAGTTTAACAGATGTGTGGGTATAAAATTATAAATTCATTTGTTGTGTCTTACAATAATTCGATCACCCCTCAACCCGACAAATTTTTAATTTTATTCAACTCCTTGATCAACAGGCCAGCCCTTTACGATCGACTGCATATCCTTGCAAAAGTTATTGAATCTTAGTTTCGTGGCTCTTAAAAATGCTTTGAATTGAATCAGAATTTTATATATGATTATATATGTATATGATGGTATATGATATGATATGGTAATGCTTACCCTCTTCCTGGGCTTCCACTTTCATTCCTGATGCCTCTGCATGGCGAAAATTGTGCAAAAAAGCATTTGCTGAAATGCCGTAGAGTTTCTTGAGTGCCAATGTCCGGGGAACTGTTTCAGGCTCTTCATCAGGGCACGGTTTTTGACTACTATTGTACGGCACTGAAGTATAGAGCCAACTTTTCTCAAACTTCCTCTTCAGGTTAAAATTTTGGAGAGTGGACTTCATCCATTGTTCCTTGGCGAATTCATTCCAGAAGCGAAATAATATAATCGAACAGAAATCTTCAACTGCATCGCGACATCTAAGGATATGAAAGAAAAAAGGGGAAAGTTATTAAATCAAAAGAAATTAAAATGATAATATGATAAAAGAGCTTAAGACTGGACAGGAAATGTGGATTTAAGCTGAAGACGCTGGTTCCTGGAGAAAATTTACTGTCAGTTATAAAAATATCGAATATCCACAGATCAATTACATATCGAGTCCCAAGTTTTAATAAGATATATATGACTTTCAATTCTCCGAATACTCCGAATTCTTAATATATTATTTATTAAGACTTACGAACTGTAACTACGAGCTTTCTATATCGACGATCAATTGTGATTAATTATATTTAATTAATACACGACTTCCGATTCCGAATTTTAACTTTGTAATTTATCGATTCGGCATAACAATATTTTACTCCGAATACTCTACTTTGAATATTCATCTCAAAATATATACCACGAACAATCTACCTCAAATATTCTACTCCGAATATACTACCTCGAATAATCTAACTTAAATATTCTACTCCGAATATTCAACTCCGAATATTCTGCTCCAAATACTCTATATCGAATATTCAACTCCGAATATTCAACTCCGAATATTCAACTCCGAATATTCAACTCCGAATATTCAACTCCGAATATTCTACTCCGAATATTCTACCTCAAAAATTCTACTCCGAATATTCTACATTCGATATGTTAACTATGATTTATGGATTATATTTATACTTACTTATTATCAAGAAAGGTTGAGAATCCCGGTAATTCCCCACTGCCCATAAGCAACTTCAATTTGCGGGTCATAAGAATCAATAAATTTTCCAATGCGTTGCGTTGCATGTGGAAAAGGGAGATCATGTTGACCGATACCCTGCGTGAGTGCCAGCCCCTGAAGACTGCTTGAATCCTTATGGAACTCATCTCAAATATTACAAGAATATTCTCCTGAACACGTTTCTCGGCTACACACACGAGATGACGCCTGGCAGCATATCCTCTCCACCATCTCTGAATTGTTATAGTGGCGAGACGAAGTCTATTTAATTTCTCCCTTATGAACCATCCCCTAAATATCTTCTGAATGAGACGTGCCGCCTTGAACTGTTTATAATCGAGGATAAGCATCTGTGGTCTGAGCTTGTGTAATATTTAATTAGATGATTAATTATATAATTTATACACATATTGCTTAACGAACCGCATTATATTTTCTTCCAAGGATGACCATGAGTGGTCGCTTCTGTGTTCAAAGGACATTCCTGACGATTCAGATATGGCCACTTTTATATCGGTTTTCGAGCCCAGAGTCTCGTTATACTTCAGCGGCCAAAATTTGTTCATTTTGTTTTACGTTTCTGTGTTACCTGTGGAAAAGATATAGTTTGGAGACTTTTAAATCGTAGGTAAGATAATCTATAAAATCTTGAATTTTTTAAAGTGGAGTTTGTAAATTATTATTATATATAGTATATTATTTATTCGAACATCCTTCGATATCCATCATAAAGAGCTGCACTCCTTGAAGAAAAACTCTGAATTGGTTTGGTAACAGACTTATATGTTATAGCAATATATGTCCTTGGCTTTGAAAATGTCCTTTCTTCGTACCGTGAAATATAATTTCGAACTACAATAATTGTCCTGAGTCAAAAGTCAGAATATCAAATTGTTTATCCAGAGTTTAGTTCCCGGCGGCTACTCCCGATATATTAAGGATTTCAAGCCAGCTCCCAGTTTCCAGAGGGAAACCCATTCCGATAGCTTCCCAGAAAGGTGAAAAGTTTTCCTCTGCAAGGATGAAAAATGAATTGCGTGCTGGCTAGAAACTCTTATTGAAAATCGCAGCCGCGTTACGCCGAGCACAGGCCAGCGACAGGTACAGCACAATAACTGAGAAAGGGAAAAGGACTTGTAGTTGATACTGGTAAAGGGAACAGTGACAGGAGCATGGAGGAGAATCCAGGATCGCAAGTTTAATTCATATTTAATGCCAGCGCTGGAAGTCGTCTTGGAGTCGCTCTGAAGGACTGGGTCGCAACTTCTGCACTTGAGGACCGGTCCTGCATTTAGCCGCGTAGCTGACCAGCCCAAAGAGGAGGCAGGATGAAGGGCTGGTGTGTTGGTGTGTTGGTAGCGAAAAGGAAAAGTCCACGGAAAATACTCAGCATACCAAAAAGGCGGAAATCAAAAGTTAAAATAAACTACGTTGTCGTCGGCGGCATCGGTGGCGACGTTGGTGTCGGGCTGCGAGTGTCTGTTGTCCTTTGTTGCACTACTGCTGGCTGCTTATAAACTCGCAGGATATCCGCTTGTTGTCTTCGCTCATTTTTCGCCATCTCGGTCCGTGTCCTTATGCACGCGCCGCACTCCACACTCCACAGTCCATACCAATGACTGGGGCTCCATTGTTGTCGTCGACTCGGTACTCGTAGTTCTGTTTAATGTTTCATTTATTTATATTTTTAAAAGGACTGCAACTGCAACGGCGAAAGCAACAGCAGTAGCAGTAGCACCAGCAGGACACTCCTTGGCTTGGCCCACATTGTGTCCTGCGCTTTTGTTACTGCCTTTCTGTTTCTACTATTTGACGCTTGTTTACTCATTTCCGATTGCAGCTTGCATTGTGTCCTGCGAGCTGTTAAGGAAAATTTAACTTCAATAACTGCATAAGCATTAAAATTTTAAAATTCGTTTACTGTTCACTTAATGGTCGCATCTCAAGGATAATTTCGGGTATTAAATGAGATCCTTGTGCAACATTTTAATCAAGATCCTTCAACGAAATGAATAATTTTCTAAGTTCGGAAGGTCCTCCTTCAGCCCTTGCCTATGCGACTGCATTGGGTAATCTCTTTGGGTATATCCTTGATAAATATCCTGATTTTCGGGGCAACCTTCGAATTAAAGTTCAACTTGAAATTCTCAATCTGAAATGCAAAAGTTTTCGCATAAAGTTTTTCGATCTGCCAGCCTGTCGATTGCTTTTAATTTGCCTCCAGGCAAATCAATCAATCAATATTCATCAAAATGCGATTTTATTTAAATGCACTTTGCCTGCCGCTCGCTTAGAGCCCGTCGGCCTGCTTGCCATGTTGCCATGTTGCCATGCCACAAGGCGGTGCATGCAACTTGTTTGCCCAACAAAACTTAGCGACGCTGCAAACTTTGAGAATTCACTGACAATGCGGGGCGTTTAAGGCATTTAGGGGCGTGACAGGAACTGCAACAGTTACAGTTCGGTCCAAAAGTGACAAAGTACAACTAACGAACTTGCAACAGCTTGAAGAGTCTCTGCCACAAGGACATCGACAACAACAGCAACAACCCGGAGAGTCGCAGGACAAAGTTGTCAAGGTGCGGAAGGCCTTGGAACTACACGCGGCGCTTTCCTCGAACATCGACAATTGTGAGAATTTGTAAGCGATTTTTGATTTGCAGATGTGACTTGTGTTGTAAATTACAGGACTAAAGTGTGTGTATAGGTGTGCGAGTGTGTATGTGTGTATCTGCACTTGTAGCGAGTGTCCTGAAGACGCTCCTTTGACACGAGTCGCGAGGAAATGAAATGCTCAGCTTCTTAAGACACAGCAAAAGTGAAAGCCTTTTAAAATGATAGCTGAAACATCCTTTTTGAAATCCCAAGTCACGCACCTTTCGTAAATAATTGAGAGCAAGGACCTGCAATAATTTAATATTAATTTTAGAAAACAAAAGTCAGTACTTCATAGGATAACTAGGAGCAAAGTTATGCATTCCATAGAATTACTTTGGTAACTTTGTAAGTTTCCAGACGAAGGACATGATTTGGGGGACTTCTGGAAAGTGGTCTAAGATCCTTAAAGATATAATTAACTTTAATTCCAACTCATAGATGGTTTTTGAAATATATTTTATTCCTGAGAATGTCACACGTTTCCATTAACTTTGGAAATTTTCGAATGCTTTTAAGCTGCTTTTATAAGCCCAAAAGAAATACTCCTAATGCTCCGAGTGTCCTGAGGTGTTCCTGCGAAGCGCACTCTATAAGCTGCTTAGCCGCTGGCAGAAAAAATTCGTGAGGTGACAAAAAAATAAATAAAAGCGCGAAACTGAATTAAAGAATTTCTAACGTTGTAACTTTTGGCAATTGCTCTTAATATTATCCTGGCTGGCAGTCAGTCGCCTTGAAAGCCAGACTCATATATATTTTATGCCCCGTGCAGACACCTTAAATGCGGCTGGAGGGTGGCGGCGGCCAAGAGATGAAGGGAAATAAGCAAACAAAATATATATTTTAAAGACCACCACAGAAAGCATGTCCTTGTATGTTGTATGTGGCAAAGCAACGGCCACTTAATGCACGCCAAAAGCAGTTGATGTGTCCTGGCATTGAGAGTGTGTCGTATAGCTCATAAATACAGTCGGTCTCCTCCTTCCACGCGAACACACACAAGCACACAGATACACATGCATACAGACAGGCAATAGCACTGGCAGAGCAGCAGCAAAGGACACATGTTTTGGTTTACTGAGCCTGCTCGCAGGCATCTTTTCAGTTATCCTGGCCATGTTTGTCTCTGCTCTTGTAGTCGTGTTAATAATGCTTTTGATGTGTGCTAAAGACAGCTACAAACTAAACCATATACTGAATGTCCTGGCACCGTCTCTCACTGCCTCTAGACACTTGTCGGGTTAAAAGGGTGGTGGGTGGGGCGTGCCGCTTCCCTCGACTGGTGAGCCGGCAAAGCTCCGCCTGAAGCTGAAAGCTCTGCACCGAATGCAAATGAAAGGCAAAAATGTTTGACACAAGCAAATTGGTTGGGAAATCGAGTGGAAAATCAACATTTTCCAAAATATTTTCATGTCCTACTTTGGCCTACATCCTGATAGATTCTTAAAGTACTGCCTCAAAAACTATAATCAAGGATATGGACAAATCTTTTCACAATGCAAAACATTAATTAAATTAGCCAAATTTAAGCCAATGATGGAATTTTCAATCACTTGTTGAGTCCTCAGTTTAATCCTTTAAGTCCGAATGACAGATCCTTTTGCTTCTACTTCTGCTCCTGCCTGCAAAAGTTCTAACTAATTCCATAAAATTCCCTATTACTAACTTATTACTTTAACCATTTGCAAATTGTTTCCCCTCAACTAACGAAACTCGTCTGTCCTTTTTATGGTCCTTCGGCTAGTCGCCCAATTTAAGACTGAAATTGCGTATACGCAGCGTTGCTCAATTTTTTTATGGCCTTCACTTTCAGCTGAGCCTCTCACGCAGGTGAGCAATTACAGCAACAACAGAGCCCGTGATGACGTCTTAATGGCGCCGCAACAACAACAACAAGGATAACAAAAGTTGGTCGAAAAGGAGGGATTCCTAGTAGAGCGGGAAAAATAAGTCTATTAACGGCAATGACAAAGCACGCGAAAAGCTAATAGAATGACAGACTTGTAAAGTGCCTCAGCCTAAAAGAAGAGGCGTCTCTGGGCGTGTGGGTGTGTGGGTGTGTGGGTGTGCGTGTGTACGTGTGTGCGTGTGTAGGCGTAGTAGTTTGGCAAGTCTATAAAAATGTATTAACTGCCTGGGAAGGTGGCTAAAATAAAGTCATAAACACCAGAGACAGGACCTCAGAACAAGCTGACGCTCGTCCTGGCGACGGTGAAGGCAATGGCAATATGCGTAATATGATAATCATTGTATGGGGCGAAAAGAATAGAAAAACTTGGAGGCGTGTAAATTGTAGGCGTGGCTCTCGAGCCCAACTCGAGGGCTCAACTTGAAGCTGAGAAATGATGCAGACCTTCGGTGACTCGATGTACCAAGATCCTCTCCAGGCCACAGCAAATCCATTAAACCCTTATGATGCATGAGTGCAAATAAAGTGAGTGAGTGAAAGCGAGTGGTGAGAAGAAGAAGCGAGTGGCGGTGAGTGGCGGCGAAAGGTGGTGGGGAAAAGGAAATGCAAAAAACAAGCCGAGAACAAACAAAAACACAGCGAAAAGGGCGTGGGAAACATATGCAGAGGAGATTTGGCCCAGTTAAAAGGGGAAAAAAATAGATAATACACACAGCGAGGAGACAAGGACCCAAACGGTAACTAAGCAGTGGCCTGGACTGGGCAGAGGTAGAGGCAGAGGCAGGGGCAGAGGCAGGGGCAAAGGAAAAGGCAGAGGCAAAAGCAAAGGCAGGCGCATGTCGAGGGGACAGTCGAAGGAGGAAAAAGGTGAGAGGTGATGGTTGATGGGTGATGGGTAGGCGGTGAACGGTGAGCGGTGCGGGGGGTTGAGGGTCGGTGGGGGTGACTGCCAGAAGGTGTCAAGAGATGAGAGGTGGGCGAGAGGTTGTGGTCCACAAAGTGAGCAAACACTTGAGCCAAGTGCTTGGCTGGTTAAGGCGCTGACTGTGACTGTATCCGAATGTGTGTGCCTGAGAGTGTGTGTGGGTGTATGTGGGTGTGTTTGTCTATGTGGGTGTGTGCATGTGAACTCTCCGAGTGTGGCCAAGATAGTAAAAGTTAACTCAAGTACATGGGCAAATGGAACAGCCACTAAACAATGGATGTAAAGTAGATAGATAAATTAGATGTAAGTGGATTAGATGTGAACTATGAGCCGCCCGATAAGAGGCTGGATTGGACGTGAACTATGACCTGCCCGGCCGATAGGAGGCTTGTGCGGGCTGCCTTAGCGACTATTAAGAATTCATTTAGGAGATTTCCCCAAAGAGTTTCCCACCGCTGCTAATAACTTATGACCCTCCATCAGCATTAAAAGGTCCTGTCCTGAGATTGCCTTCGCTTCAGATATTCAATTGATTCCACATCCTGTCCTTCGCTTAACCTCAGATTGGGCATTATTCCTTGACACAGTTTCTTGCATCAATCCTTCAATTGTTGTGCTCATCACATCGAATTTTCGGCTTCGGCTTCATCGTCCTTGTCGATATGAGGGAATTACATAAAACATGCTCTTATCTGGCTTTCCCCATACCGAACACAGGACCGGGCAACGAATCCTGTCGCACTGTTGCATAAATAAACAAGGAGAACAACGCCACCTGAACACACACACACACACACAAACACACACACACATGCACAGGCAGAGGCAGAGGCAGAGGCAGACATACAGACAACAGATTTCAATACCTGAGTGCATTTTTAACATTTCGTGGTGCCATTGCCCCGCCCATACAAGTCCCCCTCCCACTCCGCCCCGCCCACCAACAAATGGTATATATGATACTCGAGTGTAAAGAAAAACATTTTTGCATACCGACAATGCCCCGAAAAGACGAAAGAAGAAGAAGAAGAATATAGTTTGCCATATAGAGCCGGCAGGACCTCCTTCCAACTTCAGCTCCAGCGGCAACAACAATTGCATAAAAAGCATAACGTATACGCGACGTGGTGCCCACAAAGGACTTCGCACGCCGCGTGTTGCTGAAGTGGTAGGCGACATATGCCGAATCCTTAATGCTCTACAAAGCCAAAGCCTAGAATTCTGAAATCTTCAATTTGTATGTTACATTCGGAAAAAAAGGACCTTCCTGCTCGGCAGTTACAAGCCTTATGAGAATCCTTGTACACCCTTTTTTAAGGACATAACGCAGACAACTAACAAGGCGAGGCTCAACTTTTGGTAGTCACACTCACACAATCACGTACTCGTTCACACTCTCACACACACACACACACACACACACACACACACACAGGCAGCGCAAAGAAAGGAAGAAAGTTTAAATCAACTTGTGGGAATTTAGACAATTTTATAAACATGTAAAACGGAAAAAAAGACGATGTGTAAGGAAATTGTGTGGGCTTGGGGCCTGAAGTGGATGGCTGGGATGTAGTGGGAGGGGGGCGGATGACGGGGGGCGGGGAATAAATGCATATAATACAAATTTAAAAGTAAACCAAGTCGCGTTGCGCTATCTGTGGATGCTTTTCGTGGATTTCCCTCAGTTGCCATTGTTGTAGTAGTAGTAGTGGTTGTTGTTGTTGTTGTTGTTGTTGTTGTTGTTACTACTACTGTTCCCGATACTGTTGTTGTAACTTTCATTGTTGCTGTTGTTGTTGTTGCTGGTGTTTATGCAAATTCTCGCCCTGCGTCGTGTGTGTTGGGCCAGCGCCAAGGAAGATACGAATACGTGCTTTATATATATTCATGAATGTATGAATATCTCGCCAGTATAAACAGCGCGTAACTGAATAATAATAACAAGAACTGAGAACTGAGACCTGAGTCCTGAGTCCTGCGTCCTGAGAACTGCGTCCTGAGAACTGAGACCTGAGAACTGGGAGCCTGGAAGCCTGGAAGCGGGGAGCTGCCAGTGTGAAAAATGGAACGGAAAAGGGAAGGAAAAGCGACGCCAGACTTAAGCGATTAAAACGTTTTCAAAGGTACAAAATTCGTCTGCGGCTTCCTGGCTTTAAGGACCAAAGTTTTTCAATGAGTGTAAACATATGCTTAAAATCAGAGACTCTGAATAAAAGGGGAAGTCCTTGCGTATTAAATATTTAAATGCATTTCATGGGGAATCATCTGCCATTATAGCAATAGAAACTTTACAATAATTTCCCTTTGGATTCATAAACTTGGCTAAGGTCCCTAATTTCTCTTCCATCAGATAATCCTTGTGTCCTTTGGTGTCAGGTAAGTGCACGTCGTTACTCCACCAGACAAAACATATGCTTAAGGAATGTCAAACAAATCCCACACACATTTTTTCCTTTTCCATTCTACCAACAGCTGTTATCCTTTTTTCCTGGCACCCTTCACTCGCTTCCTTGACTAGCCAATAAGTACCTCTTTCATTTGCTGTTCTCCATTACCCTTGGACACCAAGTCCTTTTTCAAGTGTCCTGTCATTCCGTTGCACATTGAAGCGTGAAACTTTTGCGCTTGTCTCAAAAATGCGTCCTGTCAGATTTTGCTCGTTGCATCGCCTTCACCGCTTACGTCCAACACTCCCCCCTTTTCCCTTGGCCAGTGACTAGAAAGCTGCAGCAAGGACGATAACGTTGATATCGACACGCGCATATAAATTGCAAAACAGTCCAAAGCAGCAGGACACAGAATCGAGTTGCTTGACCATCGGCATCAGTCGAACGTCTCCACTGGCCACTTGCCTCTCGCCTCTTGCCTCTTGCCACTCTCCTCTTGCCACTTGCCTCTTGCCTTTTGCCTCTTTTCACTTGCAACTTGCCATTTGCCACTTGCTGCAGAATTACTAGATGCCGTTATATTAGAATTGATCATAGGCGCCACTTCCCCGCCCCCATCCCGATGAGGCACCGGCTTGATGCCACCAACAAAGCCTAAATGAAACTTCTACGTCTCTCAATTATTTCATTATAATTTATTTATTTTTGATTAAAACTTAAATATACTAAAAAATTAAATTATTTTTATCTTTAAAAATATTTTCGTTTTATTTATTTATAAGATTTATTTGTTTATTTTGAAGCTTCTATTTTTTTGACTTAAGCTTTAGTGCTTTATATATATATCCAATATATAATCCAATAACATTTTTATTATTTTTTATTATTTTTTGTTACTAGACAAAATTAAAACAATGAAAGAAACAAGTATATTATTAAAAATGATAAGTAAAATATTTATATTAATTCTTATTTAAAAAATTTATTTAAAACTAAATATAAATTCAAATTTTAAATTAATGTTACAATATTCAATTATTTTTTATTTTAAAAAAATATATAAATTTTTCCCCTAGTATTAAAATTTAATTATCAAAATTTTTATATATTTAATTTGTTAATTTGTTAATTAATTAATTAATTTTTTTTATTTCCCTGTGACTTTTCTCCACTGTGATCTGTGCTTTCATCCCTTAAGTCGCAATCTTCTCTCTTCTTTTTTTTTTCTTCTCTCTTCCTTCGCTTTTTCTCAGCATCTGCTACTTTTACAGTTCATTAGCGCATTTCTCTACTTCATCTTTGTGCATGTCCTGCTGGCTGTGTCATCCTTGCGGATACCAGCTGATGGCACCAACACCTCACAGTTGTCACCAGACATTTAAGACTCCAACAACAGTTGAAGAAGAAGAAGAGGAGAATATCTGCGATTTTTAAGAACTGTGAAGAGTCCTTTGAACGAATTTCTTCTTTTACCAAAAGTATCAAAATTATCTCATTTCTAAGTGATTCTCCGAAATGTACCAAGATTCCTTAAACCAGCCAATCATCCTTGAGTAGTCCTTGCCTTAACAAACATCGCATATAAAATGTATAAACATTTTCAAAGCTCATCCTTGTCAGATATCATATGTCCGCTAAGGTCTTAGGGTATCCTGCGGCTCAAAATCTTCCCCAAATTTAGTTCTTCTTCTTCTCAATTCTTGGTGCAGTACAATAAAGTGAACTTTTGCCAGGACAGGCATTAGCTTACTGGTGGTGGGAGTCCTTGGCACAGTCTTCCTCTTAAATGTAGCTCGACGTTCCTTCAAGATCTGCAACAGGAGCAACAGCTAATGACTTTAAATGTATAAAGATAAGTAGCGTTACGGCAGCTAAAAGGACAACGACGGCAACAAAGCAAAAGATGAGAACTACAAGGCGGGTGTGCGAGGGGGGCGGCACTTGGGTTGCAGGTTACGGGCAGTTCAAGGAGCAACAGAAGCAGCAGCAGGAGCCAAGTGACTGCCAGGCATATGCACACAACAGCTACAAAAGGTGTGTGGCGGGGGGAGAGAGAGGAAATGAGAGTAGGGAGTGACAGAGTGTGAGAAGTAAGGAGTGTGGAGTGTGGAGTGACGTGAAAGGTCCTGTCTACCCCACAGAGAACGACGACAAGTGAAATTTGTTATACCCAAGGATTGTGCGGCATCGTGAACCGCTTACCCCGTCACTTTCCGTCCCACTGACGCCCTCACCAACCCCCACCACCCCCACCACCCGCAGGACCCTTACCCCCTCCGCAGCTTGTGTAAAATAAACGACAGCTAATAATGCGCACAACAAGGCGAGCAGCGCGCAAAGTTGACGATAGTAAGTCGCAGCGGCAGGCGGATACTCTTTCCCGCCGAGGGGTAAGCTTGGCTACAAATGAACGCCGTCAGTTCTCCGCAACGTTAAGTAATTGCCTTTATCGCTCCACGGTGGCAGACAGGGGCGAGGAGAGAGAGAGAGAGAGAGCGAAAGGACTTCTTACGCAATGCATCACATCCTTGCCAGCTTTCAAAGCAGCTAAAAGCTGTCCAGGAACTTAATTTAATGGTACACATTTTTCCAGTAGCAAGTTCACTAAGGACATTATGCAGCAGCTTGCAGAAGGATCAGATTCAGGATCAACCTTATGAAAGCTTGAAAATCCATTGACATTATATTGCATTTATTTTATTATAAATTTATTATTTTTTGCATAGTTTATTTATAAGTGAAAGCTCTTTTAGGGAATTCAGCGCGTCCTTAAAGTTTCTCCTTTTGTTTTCCTGCAACAACTTTGTGGTATTTTGTGGGCGTGGCGCGACTTTAATTGGCACACATGACACAAACGAGCGCGTGACACAGTTGCCACTACAGCGAATGGATGGGGGAAGGATGTGTGGGAGTGGGGAGGGGTGGTGAGCAGAAGAGTGGATAACATAGGGGGTGGTGGGAGAGGAGAAGTGGGGGGAACTGTGAACAAAGTTTCGCTCATATGCATAGACACATTCAGATGTCGTTGGGCCGAGTGTTGGGACATGTCCTCCGAAATGGTTCCCCAGTCGATCTTTCGCCTCGTAGGCGTGTCGGTTCCTCGCTTCGTCTTATGCAAATGACTTGATGTGTGCGCGGGCACGAGGCTCAACGGCATGGGTCTACAACAACAAGGATAACAATAGCGGCAATAGTAAAGAGCGACAACAACAACAACAACAACAACAACACAAACCAAAAGCTCAAGTGTTAAGGGTCGCGGCTTAACTTTAATTAGACGCGAGCTTGTGATTTATTTGATTTCTCGAACATCCTGAAGGGGCGACTGGAGACTTAACTGAGTGACTTCAGGTGGGGGAACGAAGGGGAAGGATACTTCCAGCTGTTTATACAGAATTTCGCAACTATTATTAAATGTACACAGCTCTCGGTTGAGATGCATTTTTAATTTTAAAATCATCATTTTTATCTCAAGCTAAAAATTTAAATGAAACGTTTTTTAAAACTTGGCCAAAAGTTGTACAAAAATTATTAATTTACTCAGTTCAGTTATTTTTGGGATGCTATGTACATTTTTCATTTCATATAATGGAACGCTTCAGTCTTCAGTGCTGGCAACAATTGTTGTACTTTCCAACACTGGAGGCAAAAGGAAAACCCAGAAAAACATAGTTTACTTCAAAAACTTTTGCCTTTTGCCTTTTGCCCGCGTTGCACTCGCATGAGTAATGAGCGTTTCCATTTCGCGATTCTGCACTTAAGAACTCACCCATCCGTGCGGCAACAAAGGATGAGTGAAGGAGTGAAGGAGTGAGGCGTGGGGCGGGGGGCAGGTAGACGTAACGGAGACCCCGCATAAATAATAATATCTGTCAGCTAACTTGGAGCTACTTTTCTTTGTCTGCTTTATGCCTGATTCGGTACGCAACTTTGGCTAGGTAATTTCTCAGCTGAAGGTGGGAAGGTGGCAAGGACGAGAGATGTTGGAGAGGTGGGAGTGGTGGTGGAACGGGTAGTAGGTGAGTGGGTGGAAAGTGGCAAATGAGGATGGTAGTCAAGAGTTGTAAAAAGTAGCAAACGGAAAGGAGGGCGGAGACGGCAGAGGCAGACTTGAGGCGCAGTCACTCAGGCGCAGTCGAGTGCACAAAAGTATGCAACAGTCTGTGGCAGCGGCATGCACAATATGCTTGCAGCGAGCCAAAGTCGGTGGCATGCTCGTTGAATGGCGGCAGCCACTAAAGAGCTAAATAAAATGGTGCGGGCGACACACAGACGCACCGACACCCAGGCACACATTCAGACACACACACACACACACACACTTGCACTCATATATTCATAGACATTTACACGCAGAACTCGGGTTGACCTCCATTGCCGCCGAGATGCATCCGGTTCTCAGCCTCTAAGCTCACCTCCCCGCTCCACCATTCTCCTGGCTGCCCCCTCCCCGCTCCCCGCTGCCCGCTCCCACAACCATTCGTCCCTCTCACGTCTCACGACCTGACTTGTCACTTACACTCGGCGCTGACAGTTGGCCAGTAGCTTTTAGATTTTCAGCTTTCAGTTACTGTCTTCTTCTTCTTCTTCTTCTACTTTATTTTCATTTTTATTTTCATTTTATTCTCATTTTTTTATTTGTATTTTCTTTTCGCTGCCACTGCCACTGACAGTTGCATTTATTTATGCCACAGCTAAGCGAACTCCGCCTGACCTCAGTCACGACCTTTTGTATCAGTTTTCGTCCCTTTAAGTAGCTGCCAAAACTTTAATCCTGCGCCGAGGCTTTGCTCCGCCACAAACATTTTTCATCGGCAGCCCTGGAAAATTGTTGTATATCGAAAAGTATTTCTGCCGCTTGGGACGAAAAGTAAAATCTGTGGGTAAGCTGGGCGGGTGTGAGTAGGGAGTGTGTGTGGGTGTGTGTGGGTGTGTGTGCGTGTGTGTGCGTGTGGATTGTATGCGCAGTAAAATATGTAATTATCCATAAATTATGTTTGCTCTTCAAATTAGGTTAGCTCACTCACCACAACCACCCACAGCCACCCACAACCACCCACATCGCACACACACACACACATCACCCACTGCTCCCTTTTGCCACTCCCCCGGCAGGTTAACAAATTTGTAAAATTTTGGTTTTTGAAATTTACGTAGCTAATAATTATTTTTCGGTTGTGGTATTTACTGTAATTTGTGGATGTGCCACGAGAAGAAGGGAAGCCATGGGCAGGAGGAGGTCCTTTGGAGGGAGGAAGTTGCATATAGACAAAGAGACGAGCTTGTTGACTCTGTCTACCCTGCATACTCCCCTTCTCCATCTTCCCCAATCACTTTACCACTTCCACCCCTCCCACTTTTACGCCCCCCTTCCCCCCTTTCTCCCATCCAACTCCCAGTCTGCGCGTATTTCTATGTTCGCCCGTGTAGTTTATGTGGCTTTGCGAATTTGTTTAACTTTAAAGGAGTTTACCAACAAAATATCCTGCGCTATATTGTTTTTTAGCCATAATTTTAATTAACTATTTTCAATTTAATAAATCTGTTTCAAATCCTTTGAAATCAACAACGAATCCAGGCAAATAAAATCAGATAAACTCTGCCGAATGCGCTGCAGTTTTATACAAATGCAAATTAATTTGCAGCTTGCAAAACACATTGGCAGTGGAGTCCTTGTTTACAGGACCAACACCTGAAAAATATTTGTTCGGAATTTACTTAAACGCAAAACTTTCCGAAGGTAATTCAAATTAAATGCCTTGTCTCCTCGATGTCCACAATTTTCAGCCATTACTCACTGGGAGCAAATATAAAAGGATATTTTAAATCATTTAAAATCTGAAAAATAAATAAAAAATAAATATAAATAAAAACGAACAAGGAATGGAAAAGGAATAAAATTTATAAGTACAGATCTGATCACAGGACCTGGAGAGGAAAGTGTCCTGGAATCGGGGTCAACTTGGGCAAATGATTGCCCTGATTGCCACTTGAGTGGCAACAAATGGAAATTTGTATGGAAAGTGAAAGAGCTGAGAAATGCTGAGAAATGCCGAGAAATGCTGAGAAATGCTCGGAAATGCTGGGATGTATGGGAAAATGCTGAGAAACGGTGGAAATGCTAGAAGGGAGGAAAATGCAAAGAAAACACTTCGATTACAATACAAATTATAAATAACAATTTATCATGAGCTGCAGCTGGAGCTGCTTTTGCCAATTGCACACCTGAATGGCCATCGCCAGGCAACCGATGCTTGTGTGTGTGTGTCCTGCCAAGGCACTTGAACGAGAGGTGTACAGGTCCTGCCAGCATCAAGCAAAATAAATTGCCATCGGCAGTTGAGCTACGAACCTTTAACTGAGACAGTTTCTGCAGGCAGACATCAGGCTGTGTGGAGAGGCCGTAAGGAGCCCATGTGGAGACCATAAGGATCACATTTAGCATTCCTGCAACAAAGCTGTAAATGCACTGCCAATAACATGAGCCGGAAAACATTTCTCCTTTTCCTGGGAAAAACTATTTGTGTGTCGGTCAAAGGACTAACGGAAGAGTCGGAAATTTTGTTGTGTTTTGGATTTTTTGTTGTTGCCTTTTTTTGCACAAGGATATTTTGCCATTGTGGCCAACAACAATAACTGAATAACTGAATTTACTGGCATTCGACCCTTGCCACTGGCTTCGGCTTCACTCTGAGTATTATTTAAATTGCGCATACGCCGCATTGGCAGTCCTGAAAAACTCGGGGAGCAAAATGGAAACTCGAAATAAACTCGGCACATTTACCGCTAATCGCTTCCCCACAGACGCATTAACAATTTATCTTGTGTTATTTTATGCGAAAAGTTTCGATATCCTCCCTCCCACCCATTGTCTGCATCCCTCCCCACCATGACCCTTGTTGCTCCTTGGCAGCATCCATTCCCATTACCAGCGGCGCATCGAGCGGAATATTTGAATTGAAAATCGTGCAAAGTGAAGAAAAATATCAACGTTATGTGCCGCTGGGAAAAGCTGTGGAAAACTGTGGAAAAACTAGCAAAGGCCCTCGTTTGTGGCAGGACTCTGGTGGACCATTTCGAAAGTGAATGTCCAGGAGCTAAAACTAAAGTTGGCCGAATATCGAAATTGTGTGTCGCGAAAAGTGAAAATTTTATAAATTTTCCAAAGGCTGATTATGCAGAGGGGGAGGGTGGAGGGAAGGACTTATCCAAAAATTGAAAATTCTATAAATTCGGAAATTTTAACCTTGACTCTGTGAGAACCGAGGGAAACTTCCTCCAAATTAATCCAATATCATTCAACCTTCAAGTATCCTTAGGACTCTTTTATAGCCTATAATTTGATTGGCTTTTTATGGCCAGCAAATTGATTGAAACTATTGGAGCTTAAAGAGCATAAAGGCGCTTAAAGTCGTCGTTAAATAAAAGCTACTCAAGTGTTGCCCTTGGCAATTTAAATTTGGTAAAACTTTTGGCTAACATCTTTCATTTAATTTGGCCAGTAGTTAATTTGGGCCAATTTAACATAATTTTCAAATGTGTTGAAAACTTAACTGTCGTCCCTTGACCCAAAACACAATCCATTCAAATTAAACATCAGGATATAAACTTTACTCAAACACAAACACAAACACAGACCCAAACACAGACGCAAACCCAAAGCCAAAGCCAAAGCCGAAGCCGAAGCCACGTCCAAATTTCTGGCCATAATCTTTATTGGGCCCCAAAGGCCATGTGCGAGAATTACAAAATTAACCCACACATTTTATAGAAGGAGTTGAGCGGAAGGTGTGCGCAGGAGTAAGGCTGGGGAGTGACCAAAATGGACAAGGAGCTGCAAGGACCTCTATGCTGGGGTCATCAAAATGAGATGGCAGTTTGAGAGCCAAGCAACTGGACAAACCGAATGTAAATTTCGAAGTTAATCATGGAGAAATCACATGACAAAAGACTAGAAAATTACAAAGCGAGCGGAGGGGTGGGTGGACGAAGGGAAGGGGTGGGAAGGGGGGGCTTTATGGATGAGGAACCTAAAACCCTTTCACGTTCTTCGTTTGTCAAGCTCAAAGAGCCACAGCAGCTGTTCACAAAAACGAGTGAAAGAAAGCAGGGAAGAAGGGGAGAAGGGGAGAAGGGGAGATGGAGGAGCAGGGGAACTAGAAGAGTGGGCGGGGAAGGGGGGCTGGAATTTGCCAGTTGCCATTGGCTTCGGGGTTCGCCTTGTGAAGGCTGTCAAATGAGATTAAAATAAGCTTGTTCGTCAATCGACTTGGTTATCCCTTGTGACACAGTCGCACACATGACAATGGAACCATCTCCGCCAAATGGGGATCCTCCACAGCCCATCACCCCTCATCCTTCACCCCTCCGTCCTGTAATGGTCGCAGCAAATTTATAGCAATTGTGCACTAAAAGGGTTTTATCCACGCACAACAGCTTGACCAATAAAGCAACTAAGCGCATTTGTGCGCCACTCAAGTGGGCGGTGTAGGTGAGGCAGGGTGTGCAGGGGGTAGGGTGTATTGTACAGAGGGAATATATGGTATATGGGTGGGAGCAGTTTATTGCCAAATTGAGTTCTGAGCGAGCCACTGAAAGGGGGCCAACGCTTTTGTTGCCCGACGACAAAATGTTGTCAACAGCAGCTGCACAATTGAGATAAACTTCAATTTTCGTAAATTGTTTAGTTTATTGAAAAATGCGACAACTTGAAGGCTGCTGTCAGCACATAGTGTGCCCCACCCCCCACCCCCCACCCTCATCCCCTATCAACCACTCACTCTAATTTCCCCTCTCCCTCTAACATTTAGCGCTTTGAATTTTAATTCAATTTGACTTTAGTTTTGTTGAGTGGGCGGTGGGCAGCTGGCGGCTGTCGATGGGCGGTGGGCGGTGGGTGGTGGGTGGTTAAATATCTCCCCAATTTATTGGCACATTTTATTTTACGAATTTATTGGACTTGATTTGATTGGCGTTGGTCAAAGGGGCAACGGTTGGCGGAAAATGGAGATTGCCAGCCATAATGTATGTCCATGTGTCTGTGTGTGTGTGTGTCCTTGTGTGTGTGTGTCTGTGTGCGTATGTGTAATGTGTGGCTGATGGCCATTTAAAAGCTTTGTTTATGTCTGCCCTTAAGGCAAAGTGCCTAAAACAAGTCCGAAATATCATTGGGTCCTTGTTAGTTTCGTGGCGATTGTAATAAAGGACACTTAATACGTTCACTACAATTTTATGTCCAGGAGAGGGCGTGGCGGCGTCTATAAGTTATTGTCCTGCCTATAGTCTATTTTAATATTTTTCACACATAACTCTTTGTTTTCTTGGAGTGTTTGGAAAGGAGCTAAGATCCTTAGATCGACCAAGGGAGAAACTATAAATCAGATCCTTTTAATTCCGGGGACTTAATCCTGCGCTTTTCTATTGCTTTTCTTAGTTTTCTCTGCTTTTTTCGAGTTTTTTTCAGCATTTATCTCACTTCTCTTAGCGCTTTTTCTGCACTTTTCCTGCACTTTCCCTGCACATGTCCTTTGTCCTGCTGCTAATCTCCGACTGCTTCTATCGGTAATTCTAATTGTTGCCACTAACTTCAAAGAGCACACATGCAGCTGTTCCTCGAGAGGTTTCTTTACAGTTAAGCTCCACTTTATGGCCAAAGCCTGAAAAGGCTAGACGGCCACAAAAAGGCTAGAAACTCGGGCAGTCAAAACGAGGAATAGGCAAATTTTGCAGGCATTCAAAGTGCTGCACAGGATATGCCACATGATGCCGGGTGCTCGCTTATACCACTTGCTACATCTATGAGTATGTGTGTGTGTGTGTGTGAGTGTGTGTGTGTGTGCGCTCTTGTGTGGTTGTAAAACTGTTTAAGCAGTCTACTCGCTCAGCTCGGTAATGGCCGAGGCAACTTAATTGCACATATGAATGTGTATGAGTGAGTATTGAGGCTAACAAAAATGGCTAAAAGAGCAAATAAACAAGTACAAAATGTGTAGAGTGGGGGGTTGGGGTGGACGTGAGGGGCGACTCGACATTTGAGGGGCAAAATTTCATTATGTATTTTGCGCCCTCGAGGCTCGAGCTGCCCAAACGTTTTGAAGTCATGCGCTGCAGCAGCCACTTGGCATGTAACTAACACACACACACACATATACGTATTTCGTCTGAAGATGCCAATAGCTCAACAAGCCACCACTCGAATCACCCACCGCAACACCACCGACCCACTTTGTCTCATCGTCTGCTGCTGCGGCTTGGCGCTTGTTAATTTTACAGTGGAAATTGCTTTGGTATTTACTGTGCACTCGGGCAGAGGCGCATTACAGACACGCATCCGTCTCGCTCGCTCGCTACCTTAAGCCCCTCCCCCCCTCTCTCTCTCTGTCTTCCTTAGTCCTTCCTTCACTCTATCGCCTGCCAAGTCAGTCGTGTGTTTGCTCTGCGCTATTTACAGTGCATTTCCCATCGACAGCTGTTAAACATTTTCACGTAAAGTCTGCCGCTTGATTGTGTTTACTCGCTGAGTTGCTGTCTGCAGCTTCTAGTCGTAAACCTTATCATCACGGCTTACTTCATGCACCACCCCCCACCCACCCACTACTACCGCCCCCCCTTCTCTCACGGGGCTAATCAAGAGAAGCCACCGCGTTTGATGGCGGCCCCCCTCAAAAGATGCTTTAGCATATTTTGCGACCTTCTTATCTTTAAACTAATTTGTTTTGGTTGCCGTTGGTGGGGGAGGGGGGTTTGGGGCTATCTGGTCCATTGTGTATGTGGGCGTTTGGCACGCCCCCCTTTGAATGTCTCTTACATTTCCATTTGCCGTTTCGCCGCTGCCCACGTTTTGTGGTCGCCTTTTTATCAAGTTTGCGGTGCGTTTCATTGCTCGGACAAGGACAACGGCGAATGGCCATAAAACAATGCAACATAAAAAAGTGAAGCGGGAACTGGAACCTGTCCTCCCTCCACGGCTCCAAGGACTACCTCGTAACAGGCAAAAGTACTCTGCGAGTATAAAACAAAGTAACTAAAATAAATGTTTGCAAATAAATTTGAGCTGCAATATTTTGTTTTCTCTTCTTCATTCCTTTGTTTCTCTCCCTCTCTCTCTCTTTCTACCTCTCTCTCTCTCTCTCCCCCTCTTTTTCTTTCATAAAAAAGTTTAAGCACTTCCTTAGTTCTTATGCGACTTCTCCGTCTGAAACAAAATATGTTTTATGTTGCCAAATTTGTAAATTTCGTGACTGATGACTACGAGATGTTCCCTAGCTTTGCATTAGGGATCAGTTAGTCAAAAGGACGAAGCGAAGGACAACAACGAAAAAAATCACAAACATATAAATTTATATATATAGAAATGTGCTTTTAGCTGCTTTTAAAGACCTTAAGTTATTATACGAACTTCTCTTTAAATCATTTCCATTTGAAGAGAGTCCTTAAGGACATGACTTCTTATACCAAAACCACACAATTGCACCCAAAAATATCTGCTTCATCTATTTTCCAATTTAAAACAAATTTTCACCAAGGATTCTAAGGATATGTTGACGTTTTCAAATTTGAAATATAAAACTCTAAAAAAATTTCATCCTTTAAATCGAGGTCTGAATTTTCCAAAGAAGCCAAATATCCTTTTCCACGTGTATAAAAAAATATCCTCAAGTGTAAAGTTTAGTGACTTCTTTGAGGAGGATCCTGTGGCTAGAAGAGACGCTGGTTGTTGACTCACTGCATACGTTGCCTCTGCCAGGAAGTAGAAGAGATTCACGGCATGAAAACTTATAAGAGTCCTTTCCAGGCAGTTGACAAGATCCTTGGACAATTCAGTCAACTCAAAGGCACTTTCAATATTCTCCATATTACATTTAATGTCGGGAAAAATGATGCATATGTGATCCAACTGCAAGCGTAGAAGGGACACAGAGGCAACAAAGTCCTTGCGATCATCGAACATAAAGCACTCAATGCGGCAACGAGGAAGTTGCGTGGGAGGCTCAAAGGGCCACGATCTTTCGACTCGCACGAAAAACGTTAGATTCAGGAAAACAGCAAAATTGAAGAACTTAAAGATGTCCTTGCAATCGGGTACCGGCTTGCTGTTGATCCTTTGAATGAGATAAGGGAAATTGAAGTACGCATATTTCGAGCGATAGTTGCAAATTGTCCTTTGGATGTGCTCGCGTGCAGCCTGTGAGAAGCTTTCAGGTATTTCGAGTGGATCAAGGAGCAATCCAAGGATGGAGGAATTAATTTCAAATAAGGACTGGGAGTGATTCAATGTCAAAAGTGAGCTATGAGATCCTGAATATATTTCTCCCTCGGATTCCCTCAACTGGCATGGAGTTCGCAGGACATTGGTTTCCTTCATTATTTTTCCCCTCATCTGCATATCTTTGAACTGTTCCCTAAAGAACAAAGGACATCTTCTGACCTCGTGTATCGCCCGATTCAAGAGCTCCTCTGTGCGATCGTGATGATAGTTTTGCTGGATCAAAACTAATTGATTCGATCTTCGTTCGAGAAGCTCGGACAGCACAGTATTTGCTCCTGTGGTCTTGAGCTTGTAATCCTCGTCAGGATTAACATGACTTCTTGGAACAAAGTCCTTTCTATCCCGAATCGTGTGCAGGAATTTAAAGGAGATTTCCTTGTCTGAAAGCCGCAATCGAACAGAGCTTCTAGGCCTCTCGACGTACATATCAAAGATGATCCTGAGGATGACCCTGCTCTGAAACGCATCCCTGAACTCAATGTACTCGGAGCAGGAGATCAACGAGTAGCTCCCCGATGTTTGCTTCTCTCTGATGAGACTCCACTCGCTGCGGGTGACAATCGTTACCCCAAGATGACGTCTCGTATCCACGGAGTAGCCATGGACGATATACTTATCCTGCTCCCTAGGAGCTACGGCCGTAGGCGTTGTGACAACCAGAAGGCTCCCAAGATTCCGTATCCCAAAAAGGTTTCTTAAAATGTTTTCCGGATTCAAAGATGGACTTTTGGTTTTCCTGAGCTGAGGCTTAATGAACCGCTTGGTTACCTTGAGCGGATTGAGGGAGTGCAACTTGGTCACATAGCGTCCGGGAAAGATTAACGAGGTCTTCGACAGTTCCTTGGAGCTGGCGGCCAACTGAGGCTCCAGGAGCTCCTCAACACTTGAAGTGTCCTCAAGCTTGAAATTTAACTGCGGGAAAGTCGCAAACACACACTGAAGTTTCTGAAGGACTTCATTGTACAAATTTGTATCCTGATCGCACATTCTAAATAGTCATTTCTTAGTAACAGTATTAAATAATAATAAATAATATATAAATTAAATTAAAGTCTACCTAAAAAAAACTAATTAAAATTTACAAATAATTTTTCCATTTGACCGGAAAATCTTTTTCATCACTCAAAAAATATAGCTAAAAGTGTGTGTTTTATAGAGTAGAGTGAGGGATTTATTTTTGGTATATTTAATGTAGTATTTAATCCTGTGTTCCATTTGCCAGGACCTTTCAGTCGTCGTCCCAGTGACACCTTTGAGTCTCTTGGCATTAAAAAGCACCTTTCCATTTCAGTTGAAAGTGATTTTCTTTATATTTCAAATGTCCTACATAATATATGAATGCCACATTTTAATCAGTTGCATTGCTTGGGCCCAAAAGGATATAGTCCCCAGACACGGTGAGTCATCGGCTCGTTCCTGAAAGCTGAAAGTACTTTCTACATGCAGAGTCCTTCGCAATTCACATTTTCCTTCTCAATCACAGAAAGACTCCAATCAGATGTGCGGTCCCCAGACTGTGTCATTCTCTATGAGTGTGTGTGTGTGTGTGTGTGTGTGTGTGTGAGTGTGTGTGCTGTACTCTCAAGCGCATTTTCAGCTTAAAGGATTTACATTGAATACTGAATGTTGATCCTTCATATCAGTTTAGTTTTCGCTTCGGTCGCGAACTGTCGCTGCCTGGCGCCGCATGTTGAAAAACAGGCAGCTAGTATCTTCGATTTCCATAAGTGAATCTCACCGTCACACACACACACACACACACACACATCTGCATATATCCTCGGCTGCAGAGGCATGCTAAGAAGGCAGTCCTGACGTACTCCAGGGCGTCATATGTATGCGAAAAGCCGACTCCCATATCATTGCCAAATGGTGTCATGTTCGATATGTGTGAATTGTGTTGTACAATTTCATGGGCTGCTCCAAAGGAGATGAAGGTGGAGGGGGAGGGAGTGAAGGACTGACTGACAGTAGCAGTGGGGCTGCTTCAAGGACTTTAAGGCACCCGAAACGTGTCTGAGGAATGTTGAAGTTGAAGTTGTGTGCGTATTTGGTTTGCTAATGGGCGGCATTTCGATTTTCAAATCAGTTGGAAAATGTGGAAACTGTGGAAACTGTGGACTCTCGATTTGGGTTTTTCACCCGCCTTTCCATACCTAAGCCCAATGGCTTAGGAGTCGAGGAGTTCCTTATGCGTAGGGGCTATAATTCCTGTGACTCGTACGATGATTGGATTTGCCTCCAGCTCTGAGCTGGAAATGGGATCCATCAATTGTAAGGATTGATTATGGATGAGTTCAGACAAATTGAATTTTGGGGGAGAGCCAAGAAAATATTTCGTGTTTTTCCGGAAACTTCAATTGTGGCAAATTCAGGATAAGCAAACTACATCGATAATCAAATAATATTTATTCATATGAGTTTAATTATTTATTGCTGAAAATTTATAATATTTTTATTTCTCGTATTTTTTGCAGACTTTTTTTGCTGAGCTGAGCGAAAAGTGCAGAGAAAAGTGAAAACATCAGTTGATCAGGAAAAAAGGAATCAATTTTTGGTTGAGCGAAAAAAGCGACGTGAAGGTAAACAGGAAATGAATATGCAAAAAAGGTAAAAAGGATATGAAAAATGCAAATAGGAAAATCGAACTCAATGCGGAATCCTGCTAACCCAAAGTATTTACACAATTCTGCCAATTCTCTGCTGTGCTGCGGAGCAAGGACTTCTGGGAGCACCAATACATACACATACGTGTGGCACTGTATGTCAGGCTGCTAATTGTGGCCGGCAACTGGAGCAAAGGATAAAGCGGAACTCAACAAAAAGCGATGGCAAAATTCATATAAAAATATGCATTAAGCGAAACCGCAAAATAGAAAAGCGGACAGAAGACAAACAAAACAAAGGAGAATAAACAATAAAAAAAAAAAAAAATAATAAAATAAAAAAAAGGAGGAAATTGCAACTGCGGCAAAAGGAGCAAATGTAAAAATTGATTTCTGCGGTTTCCAGCCAAACGGATATTGCCCCCATATATGGCATCAAATCGTTGTGGCAACAATCGCTAGTCGTGCCACCAAACGTTGAACGTTGAGGGACAAATTCAGTTAAATTATAAACTAATAACCATCACAATCAGCGTTAACAGGATGCAGCTGCCAAGGATAAAGCTGGCGAGGATATTCATTGTCTGCATCACCTGCCTGACGGCGTTGCCAGGTGAGTGCCACACATAAAACATGTTTCAGACAGGAGTTATTACCTCTTAAGACAAAGGTCCTGGCGCTTGTAAGCCAAGCAAGGATTCCCGTGAAGTCCTGTGTGTCACAAGTTTCAAGGGAATCCTTGACTTACAGAACATTAAATCCTTAAGCTGGAATATAAAAAAAATAAGAAAATTTATATAAAAATATTTCCCCATTATTTAAGGACTCTTCACGTTATATGCAATGTTTCTTCCTTCTTATTATCCACCCAGTCTGTTGCCCAACCCTCGACCTACGCCACTTAAGGTCCCTTTGTTCTTTTCCATGCAAGCTCAATGACCCTTTCCCAATTGTTTTTATAGAAGTTTTCATTACTTGTTCAGGTTTGCAGGATCCTCTTCCTTGCTTCCTTCCTCTTTTAACGTAATGTTAAATTAATGTCCTGACAGCCTCTTTCCGCCTCCTCTCATAGTTCCATATGAAAATGAATCCATTTCTGGTTCAGTTTTAAGTTTTCTTTTTTTATTTTTCTCTCTTTTCTTTTCTCTTTTCTTATTTCTCTTTCTGTTTTCTGTTTTCTGTTTTTTGACTTCTGTTTTCGTCGCCGTCAGACACTTGGGGCAAAATGGCGGCAATGACTTGTCGCTTTGTCTGCATTTCCGGTGACTTTAATAACATTTCATATTTCCGGCTTTTTTTTCCGCCACTTTTTTTTTTTTGTTTTCTGCCAGACATCTCAAAATTATATGCACACAATTGCAGGGGCGGAGGGCGTGGCGCTGGTCATGGATCTGTGCGATGTTGAACCTGAAAACCGGTTGTAAATACTTGGCAGCTGCAAGTGTACGGTAGAGCTTGCCTATGCTAGCCAGTCCTGCGAGCCAGCCAATTCATCAAAGCGGCTTCCGTTTCCGGTCTAGGCCAAAGCTACACAACAGCTTGATTTTGACTGGTGACTGGTGACTGGTGACTGGTGACTGGCGACTGGTGACTGGCATGCGGCTAAGTGACGTGCCAGCAAGTTAGTCATATTTTAGGGCACTCACTCACACACACACACACACACACGCATACAGTCTGGCACAAACACGAAGTGGCAAAGTTGATGCCTGTTCAAAAATTTCAATCACGTCGCGCGTATCCTTCGCTAGACACGCATTTCAATGGCCGCCAAAAGAGCGGGCAATTGTTGGTGGTAGGTGGGAGGGGGGATGACGTCTTTTAGGGGCCTCCAAGTGTGCAAGTGTATGACACACGTATATCATACACCTACGCAAACACACACACACACACACATTGTGGTTTATTTACAAAGTAATCGAATGCGATTTTTGACATGTCTGGGATTAGTTACGCTTATTGAATTGTTAAACAAGTCGGCGACCGATTCCAATTAGAACAAGTTAAGTATAACTGTAATGGAATAAGCCATATATATATACATATATATATATATATCCAACTGCTTGACCGCCCCTCGCTGCGACTAGGCTTATGGTTTTGATGTATGGGCTAAGCCTTTGCCGGCTGCCAAGTAACTGGCCACGTAATCGTTAATGCCTTTCACTCGTTGTAAGCAACACACACACACACACACACACATACATCCAGGCACCCACCAATACACCCATACACCCAGACACACACTGAAACGCTGACACTCTTGTGGCACGCACGCAACATCGGCGGCTGCCGGAAATACCAAGCAGCAACAAAATGGGGAACAACAAGAATCAACTGTTGGCATGTTGACGATTGCCCCCACTCCCCCTTCAGCCGCCCTTACCTTGTCCTTGTTGTTGGCCCTCGTTTTTTTTCTATTTCGGATGGCTGGAATTTTTGCCAGCGTAATCACGATTAAACTGTCAACGGCATACTAATTAGATTTTTATTTTTATTGCGCTATGACAGCGCCGCGTGACGGCGTCACCAGACGTCCTGCGTCCTGCGTCCTGCGTTCCATGTCCCATGTCCTGGGCTACGGGGCTACTCTGCTTAGCAAGTGCCCCCTCAGCCACATCATTCCGAGGCGTGCGCGTGCCTCGCATTTAGAAATGGCAGGAATCAGTGGATGAGCGTCCGGATTGCAGTCAGGCAAAGGATCAGGAAGAGGAAGACAGAAGCAGGACCAGGACCAGGACCTCGGCCAGCACTACGCATTGTCCTGACCTGGTACTTAGCGTCGTCTGCTGCTTTGTGATTTATGTCTTATAACATTTATGAAAATTATTATTATTGATGGCATTCAATATTATGGACCCCAAAGAAAAATGTCCTTTTGATTGATTGAAATATCGAAGTAAATATCCTCGTTGCACTTAGATAAGTAATTGATTTAAAATAAAGCTGTGTCCCATATATAATTAGTTTTCCCACGGATCTTTGAGGACAGCTCCGACGGCTGCTCCAAGCAATCCAACAATCCAACTCTTAGAACTTCTTGGTCCTTTCTGTTGTCCTGGCATTTTTCTCGCCTCCTTTAAGTTTTTTTTGATTGTTTGGCTTCTTCAATTGTTGACTGTGCTGGGCTGTGTTTTTTGTTCGGGTCTATTACTTCCAAGCTGTTGAATGCGTCACCGCTCCCCATGGAATACCCCCCAAACAGTCCCCAGCTTCTCTCCCCCCTCCTCCCTCTCCTCCCCCTCCTCCAACCCTCAGCCGCTTCTCCGCACAATTCTTTGTCGCCTCAGCCTTTGTTGAAGTTTATTTTTTTTACGAGTCCTTTTTTTTTCATTAAGTTCTCACCGGCACAGGAAGTGAAATGTTTTGTTGTGCCTCAGGTATTGTTGTTGCTCTTGTTGTTGTTGTTATTGTTGTTGTTGTTGTTGCTGCCATAGTGCTCGCTGTTATTGTTGTTGCTGGTTCGCTGGTCCAAGTGCTAATGCGGCCAGACAATGCAGGCGGCAGCACGCAGGGAATGGAAATGCGGGCTCCAGACTGTGTATATGTATAGCTGTGTGTGTGCGTGTGTTAGTGTGCATTTTATGCAAAAGCAAGAAATTTAATGAAAATATGAAAATAGTGCAACAACAATCAAAGTCTCGTCCTGCAACGAGTCCTACCTGCTGCCAATTACAAATGCACAAATAATTTTGCATGCAATTTAAAATAATTATTATACACGCATAGACCGAAGTCCGAACCTCTAACCACGCCCCCCCAGAAGCGGGTATACACGTTCACACACTTATACAGAAGTCAAGGATATATTCATGTATTCAGATGTAAGACATAATATAAGCTAGGATTGTATATATCCTGTCAGAATGTGAAGGGCAGGCCAGACGAGCTGTGGACATGTTTTGGCCATGAAGAGGGTATCCTTTAGTCTACTACTTCCAGCCTTAGGACTTACTACTTGCTTAACTTTTTACCCACTGAACTTAAGCGCTTTACACACTCACAACGCCCCCTACCTCTATCCTCTAACCACTACCCTCTTCCCCGTCAGCTATACGCAGGACCTGCCCCAGCAGTTAGAAAGCCAACATTTTGTGGTTAGCTTTTCAATTTGTTGAAGGCAAAGGGAGTCAAAGGGGCGAAGGAGTAATGGGTCGAAGGGGTGAAGGGATGAAGGGATGAAGCTGTGAGTTAGTGGATTGGCGGGAGGGGAAGGGGGCGTGTCACGGGCGTGTGTGAGCTTCACTTATACTTACGTCTAGGGTTGCAGCATCGTCCCGATGTTCTTCTAGTTATACTCAAGCAGTCCTCGAATGCTTTGCTCCTTAAAATAGCCCCAGTCAACGTTTGTTTTGCATTTGCTTCTGAAATTGTTTGCCAAAGGAGCTACAAACAAATTCCGAATAGAGTTTTTAATTAAGAAAGTCCACAGCTTAAAAAAGAGAATGAGAAATAAATGAAAAGCTGAGCTCCCACATTTTTCCTTAACCAAAGTTAATTACACTTTTATCCTGCGAGAATCCAAACTTAATTTACGATTTCATCAGAGTTTATATTAATTTATCTATTGACCGGTTTAAGCAATAAATTCAAAATAAATATTAATAAATTTTAAATTGATGTCAAAGCAATAACTTCCAGGACAAACATCGTATAATTTTCGACATTCGTGTTTTTCAGCCAAATTGAATTGAATTCGTTTTAGGACATAAAATGCCAAAAGCCGTAATATATAATACACACACACACACACACACACATATACATATAGCTTGCATGTATGTGCCGCTTTTATTTGGGAATTAAAATTTCTGACCGCTCCTTTGTGGTTTCCTGGCAAGGATATTTCTGTGGGCTAGTTGCCCGCATTTAACGGCTTTCAAAAATAATAAAAATTTGAACCGGAAACCCGAGCGGAATGCCTACTCATAGGCACTTGAGTGTTATGCGTCATCTGCTTCAGCTTAGGATCCGCTTTAGGAATAAAGCAATAAAAATTATAGCGAAATATGAAAAAAAAAACCAAAAATATATAAAAAATAATCCAATCTACACACACACACACACACACACACACACAGCATGAACTGAAGGCACTTAAAAGACATATATAAAAAAACAAAAATTTTGATGAATATGCTGAAAATTTGCCACTCCCCGCACATATTTGTGTGGGCGTGGCATGTGAAAAACTTTCGACTGTTGAAGTAAACGTTCCCAGCGGAATTGCCATCACTTTTTGGCTCAACACACAGCACACACACACACACACACACACACATCATAATTATTATTATCATCATCATGATAAGCGCTGTCCTCGAACTGGGAATTGAATATGATAATCATATGCCCATCAGGATCATCATCATCACCATCATCATCATCATCATCATCAGTATCATCATCATGAGCAGTGATGGGCGCAGGCGGGAGGCGGACAAATAAATAAACATCGTCCTGTGTATATGATATTTACATATGTTTTATGTACAAATTGATGGATGAATTTGCGGCAGCTGCGGGATTTCTGTGGCTTCCAGGATTTCAGGACTCCAACTTTTGGCAACTTCTGTTCCAACATCGAGGACTGGACATTGCGTATTCATAGCTAGCAAAATGCCATGAATAAAGCTAATTTTGATGTGTTAATAGGCAGCTCCATGGAAGGAGCTTAGCAATTTTAAGACTCGTAAGGACCTTAACTGTCGGCCAAAGGATTCGAGGCAGAGGAAATATTGCAAAACATTTCTGAAATTGAAACTCAGTTGCATTTGTTTCTGCTTTAATACCTCTTAAGAAAAGTCGATTTTCCATTTTCCACTTTCCACCCGCCACTCGCCATCCTCCACTTTCCACTTTCCATTTTCCGCACTCCCATTTTCCCACTTTTCCATTTTCCTATGCAAAGCATACGAAACTTTTCAAATAACTCAAACCAAATAAAAGAAAAGCCTCGCCACACATTAAAATCACTTTAAAAAAGAAATCGACGCCGCATTTCCTTCTGCAACTTTTACTCCGGCATCAGGCAGTGAGATTCCATTATAAAAAATGTGGAACCCCCCCACGCACCCCTCCGCAGAGTGGTCCATTGGATTGCGGTTCCTTTGGCTCAATTTCTTTTTATTATTTCGCACAATGAACGCACTTGGCGAACATTAAATAAACCCCCAAGAAGCATTTATCAAATTTCTCTTTATAAATATTACCAGCCGAGCAAGGACTTTCGCTGTGTGTGTAGTGCCGACTGCTGTATGTGGGTGTGTGTGTGTGAGCGCGCTGGTGTAGGTGTGTACTTTTTGAAACATTTATAAAACGTCAGGTGCGGTGGGACAGGACAGCAAACAAGGCGGGGGGAGTGGCATAATGTCCGCTTAATGACAGCAATGAAGATGCCAAAATGATAAACAGCAAACGCGGCCCGAAAGTGCCCACAACAACAACAACAACAACAGCAACAACAGCAACAAATCCTGGAAAATGGCCACAAAAGAAATGTGAAAAACAAACAGACTTAAAATAGGAAATGTGCCTGGTCATTTTGAGCTCTACGTCTAGAAGTCCTTGAAGGTTTTGCCTGCTGAACATTTGACCTAAAATTTAAATAAATAATCAAAAACTTTTCTGAATCAAAATTAAAACCAATAAATTAATACTTTCTCCCCATTGGGAGCAAGAAATAAAATCTAAGCTGAGAGTTTTTATTCAGCTCCTTGCATCCTTGAAGGATGTAATCTTAAATTGTGAATCGTTCGTCTGTTCTGCGGACTCGAAGGGCTTTATTAAAGACTTGACTTTCCATCGACAAGCGTCATATTCACTTTCCATTCCAGCTACTCATCATCATCATCATCATCATCTTCGTCATCATCATCATCATCATCATCGTCACCATCATCGTCATCATCGTCCTTCGTTTAATGAGTTGACTTTTGTATGGCATAAAAATTGCCTTTATGCCAAACGTCAGCCTATTCAGAGTCTCCGCTCCTCTCCATTTGCCATAAGCCACCCCCCCTCCCCCTTCCATCCCCTCGTCTAGCCTATTGATAACAATAAAAACCGTTACAAAACATTCCATTCAAATGATTCAGCTCTATTGTGGATCTGCTGGGTTATTGTTTGGCATCGTCAGGAGCCGTGACGAAAGGAGATTCGTCATCGGCTGGAAAAAAGGGACAAGGATTTTTCCAGTTGTCTTCATTGGCCTCGCATTCCTTCCTTTGCGCACTTTAAATGTCAATTAATTGTCAAATGTTTTATGCAGTTACTAGCTATAAGGATAAGGGCAGCACAGGGGGAAAACAAGTGTAAAAGAAATGTAAGAGAAATGGAAAAGAAATGGAAGAGCAATGGAAAAGCAATGGCAAGGAAAAGTCAGGGAGGATGATGAAAAAGTTTTCAACGTTTTCACAATGTCGAAATAATAATAATTTATAACTATCAATGTCATAAGTTCATGACATGCTCATCAATCAATGCATTAGACAGCTCAACACTGGCTACAGAGGGGGCGTGGCGTGGTGCCCGCCCTCACACAGACAGCCTTTCGCTGCAAACAGAACTTAGCAATTCAGACGGAACTTTGGGTAAAGATGTTGAATGTCTGACAATTGTTGTTGTTGTAGTTGTTGTAGCTGTAGTTATTGTTGTTGTTGTTGTTTGGGTTGTTGTTGTTGTTTAGATTGTTGTTTTCTATGTTGCTCTTGCTGCTGTTGGACAGTTACCGAAGTTTTCCCATCCTCCGGCTGGGAAGCAGCATTGCCTGTAATTTTATGTTGCATACTTCGCGGGGCAGGAATTTTCAGCTACAATTGACGGCAATTGCGGTTTTGCGTCCCTCGTAGCTGTCGAATATTTGCCAAAAGTTATGGCAACGCTTGCTGAAACTTATTGGCAACAATGAAAGTTCCCACAGGGGGGAAAGGACTCCACTGAAATCCTTGGTTTTATTTTAATTTGATTTTGTTTTGGGATCCAAATGCAAGTCCTGCCACGAGAAACGCAATAATCACAGTTATTGCAATTGATTTATTGAGCTTATGTGTGCCGAAGGACTTTCATGATTTGACAAATATTTCCAATTTATAAAAGGTGAATTATTAAGATCCTTAAGAGCGCCCTCCGATTATGGAAATTTATAAATTTTCCCAAATTTATAATAAAAACGCTTGGAAAAACTTTGAATTTCCAACTTTCAATCTAATCGAACTTTTAAGCGTCCATATTTAAAGTCCTTGCGTGTCCTTGGCTGCTAAAAATAATTCCCGCTTGACCTGCCCGAATATCGTTTCTCGGGGAGAGTCCTTCAGGCTTACCCAGCTCTAAGGTGAGGTGAGTGAAAAAATGTATTTTCCACTTGCATTTCCCTTCTCGGCTTTCCCTTTCGTGTTTTCATTTCTTGTTTTCCCTTCATTGTTATTATGTTTCTTCCATCGCCTTCCACCATTATTGCTGTTGTTGTTGTTGTTGTTGTTGCTGCTGCTGTTGCTTATACATGGTCCTTCTTATCCTGCCCGTGCCCTGGCTTATTCAAATTGACTCAATTTTTGTTAAATTTCCGCTGGCCTGCAGCTCGTCCATACATATTTATGCCCGGAATGAATCTCCTGTAGACCCCGTGGCCTCGTCGCTCTGTCGCTCCGTCGCCTGCCTAGCCATGAGGACCTTACGTGTCTTGCCCCCAAGGAAAGTGCGCTGCATTCCTCGACGTGCTCTGCTCTTAATCCTGGCCAGTGGAATGTGTCGGCGCGAAAGCCAATTTAAAACTGCCAACAATGATTTATGTTATGTATCGTTTCATATTCCTTATTTCCTTCCACCCCATCCCACCCCACCCCCCGTTCCTTATCGACCACCCCACAGCCTTCAGACTGCGGCTTACTTCTGCCTATGTACATCCCATGGCTGCAGTAATTTAAATGGCGAACAGCATCGCGCTTTAATTTAAACAATTAACCCAAATAATTAACCCTAACAAGCCCCACACACACACTCTCACACACTCTCCCATACTCTCGCACACACACACACACACACACACACACACACACACACATATAAGCAAATAGCGACAGGCGCTGTTGCCAATAAAACTTAATGACTTAATGCTCCGGCCCAGGTTCCGTTAGGGCTTGCGTGTTTCGGCCAAGTGGCAAAAGTCACATAATTGAAACAACAACAACAACAACAACAGTAGCAGAAGCAACATTTGTTGCAACAACAAAAACAACAACTGCGACAACTACAACATGTTCTTGCCACTAAAACTAGTGCTAACGTCTCTATTTATATAAACGGCTCTGAGGCAAAGCGACAAAGTCATTGACTTCCTGCCCCTATCGCGAGTGGCGTTTTCAGCCACAGGGGGCGGGGCGGGGAGGTGTACAAACAGGAAAACATGTATGTGCAGCTCATGTGTGTGTGTGTGTGTGTGCGTGATTGTGTATTTTGCCTTTAACACTGCAGTAAAGTCGCAATTAAAGTACACGAGGCACGGTCAGAACAATAAAAGCAACAACAGAAACGACAATAAAAAAAAAGGACACTCGAGCAGGACGACTTTTTTAATACTCTGCTTGTCAATTGAACTTTTCAGATGTGCAGAAATATGTATTTATTGTTATTATACACTTTTTAGAGTCCAACTAGAAAGCCGGCAAAAAGAGTCGCACTTTAAAAACTAATTTTATAAATTAAGAATTATCCTTGGAGATTTTCAATATTCGTCCTTCCAATTTCTATAGCTTTTATTTGTTGCAAGCTTTCCGATTGCCGATAGCACCTCAACTGTACTCTTTCTTACGCTTGGTAAGCAAACAAAACAATAGAGGACATTAGCAGGATACCCGCTGCCAGGCATCGTCTCAGCCTCCTTTCCACTTGGCGTTGGCCTCTCACCCTTTGGGTGCTCCACATTCCGCCTGGGGCATACTTCGTGGTAGTTATAAAAAGACATTATAAACATATGTGCAACCGGCTGCCGTGAATTGCCTGCCCCCACGCCCCGCCCCCCACTCATTGGCCCCTACCACCAGACACTTTTTCCTATCTCCTCGTATCCTTGCCCGCCTTTGCGCATCTCAAATGTTTCCGCATATCTCAGTTTGCTTGTGGCTGCCCCCTTCCTAGGTGAGGGATGCACGTGTGTGGGTGTGCCGAGGATGTGTGTGTGTGTGAATGTGTGTGTTAGGTGTTGAGTGTCGAGGGCCTGTAAATTCCTGCTGATAAGCGTGTAATTGTCGCAGCAGCTGAGTTTCATATATTTAAGGAACTATGGAGATTAGGAATTCGGAGTTTGGAGTATGATTATCCTTGGGGATAATGGAGGATGCTAAACATTTAATTTAAATAATAAAAAATATAAACAAAAAAGCAACTATCTGATATGACATTCTCTGAGTCCTTGTTTCGATATCAGTCCGTGGCTTCAGCTCCTTTGGTGCATAGATATAAAGGATATGCCGAAAACTGTATCGTTTGTCTAGTCTAGGGGAAAAGGATAACAAGATATATAATAATTTCATTGCAGTTCTCTTGAAGGATAGTCTGAGGATTTCTTTAAAGCCTCTCCTTTTACCAGCATCCTTTGAGGCATTTTAAGGATATTTAAGCTCTCAACAACAGAGTTCCTTGTAGGCTTTATTAGTTTTGTGTATTTTTTATTTATGAGCACTTTTTTTCAGCAGCTGCCAATAGTTTTTTCACTGGATTCTCATCCCAGACTCGAGCCTCGAGTTTTTCTTTGTTGTTTTGGGCTTTTTTTTTTTTTAGAGAGAGAGAAAAAATAAATGAAATATGCGCCACACGCACACAACTCACACACAGACAGCGCATAGATCCACAAAACTCGGCACGTTGACCAACACTGTCCATTGGCACCGCTCGCTGGTGCGCTCGTTCGTCCTTTGTTTGTTTATTTGGGTGCCAGCGGGACGATTAAAATAATTTTCTCGAAATGTTCCATTTCGGTGCACGCAACGGCCGTCGGTTGTTTTGACAGCCTGTACCAGGACTCGGTCTAAACACAATGTAAAAATGTATAAAGGACGAGCAACATAACAACGATAAACTCTACTATCATATCATAGAATAGACTAGATATACAATTGTGCATGTGTGTGTGTGTGTGTGTGTGTAGTAAGGATGTATACGAAGGATATATGCGCAAAAACATGGCGTGTGCGGCTGCTGTTTGGAATTTTAATTGAAGCCTGTCGCAAATTTGGCACTTCTGCTGATTGTTTTGGTTCAGGGAACAACACACAATTTTTCACATGATAAATTCGTCCTTTAAATGCAGCAACTAAAACAAATATTAATTACTTAAAAAATCCCTTTAAGATTCAACCTTCAAGCTGCTCAACTCACAGTCAAATGTTGAAGGCAGTTCGAGCTTTCAGTTCGAAGCGAAAAGAGAGAAATGAGACTGAGGGAAGTATAAAGGAGAAAGGATATAGGGAGAGAGAGCCGGTCCTTAAGACCTCGACGACAATAAGGCAGTCATAAATCTCTGTAGAGCTTCCCAGACTCTGCATTTGATGCCTTCGCTTTGAGGAGCGGCCACCTAAACCAATTATAACTCACGCTCAGGGCGATAAATCAATAAGGCGTCCTATACACACGTCCTACGCTCTAATATCCTTTTGGCAGAGTTTTTATACTTCGGCGGCGGCGAAAAATTATCAAGTTGTAAAGTATAAAAATAAAAAAAAAATAATTAAATAAAATCCCTTACTTCATAATCCTTAAAACTAATCAGAAGGCTGTCAGTATTGAGGTTTTCCTTAAATATGAACCTTCAATGGGTGCCCCTTAATTGCAGTGTCCCTGAATATCCTTGTTGGAGCTCTGGTCAACTCTAAAGCAATTTTCATTTAGAATCTCTTGTTTTTCATTTTCTATAATTGATTGCAGGAAGAAATTAATTTATGTGTCTATGTCGAGTCCCTCGACTCGCTTGAGTAAGTGCCAGGCAATATATCACGCATTTGAGTAGAAGGGTGCAAGGGAGAGGGATGTGAAAGAGAGTGGGAGAGAGGGGGTGAAGGCGAGAATGAGAGGACGAAAACAACTACTAAATAATTGTTAATGTATTACGAATAATTTATGACACTATTTCATAAAAAGCAATAATTTTTCAATATCAAACCAGGCGGCAAACTGGGACATGCCCAGAAACAGGACTCGGCAGGGGCATGGCGATGGGAATGATGGTGATGATGGGAGTGAGGCGAGGGCAGTTTCAAAAAGTGTTGGATCGCTTTGTGAAACATTTGCAGTTGAAGGTTTCGCCTGATACTCTCCACGTTCCCGACTGCTGCCCGCCGCTGCTTTTCCTTCTGCTCTGCCCATGCCTCTGGTACTCCTTTTCTTGCTCCTTCCGCCTTCTGCCTTCTGCCTTCAGCCTTCTGCCTTCTCCTTCTGCTGCTGTTGCTCCTGCTGCTGCCTTCACTACTGCTGCTTTCGTAATAAGCTTGATAAATAATAAAAGGAGTCGTGGCAGCGCATAAGGCGAAGGGATATGGGAACAGAGTCTGGCAAGGATTGGGAGTTGGTCTACTGACGCTACAAAGTGAAATTTATCATTTTTCATAGCTGCAAGCTGCACTTTCTGAAACATTTCACTCAGCGGCAAGTGCTGCCCTGGCCCTGGGTGACTGCCCGGGTGACAGGGGACAGCTCCCAACGGTGGCCACCCATCCCCATCCCCATCCCCATCGCCCGCTGTGGGTCTCATATTTTTGGCTGCTTAGATGTCAGCATCTCTGCTCATGTTTGCTGCTACTCCGGCTGCCCGGAATGCTGGCAAATGTTTACGGAAAGAGATTAATTGATTCCACTTGGCTGCACCCAGAGTGTCCCTGCCGAGTCCTGGCCAAGAACATGCCGCATCCTTTACGAGGTGGAAAACGTATCTGATTTCCCTGCTGCTATTCACTTCCAACTTCTTTTGCATATCCACTGAAAATTCCTCATCCTCTACCCACGGAGGATCGGATTCCCATACTTTAGATGAATTACAAAATTATCCAGCCCCATTTTTTATTTAATTTTTAAATATCTTCAAAAATTATCAACGTTCGCCAGCCTCAAAAATCCAATTAGAGCAAATGGGATATCCTTTAATGCACTTAAAGCTGCACTTCATCACACGTTTGGTTTTTATAATCAGCGCATTTATCATAATTACGCCATTTATCATAATTAATTTCATTTGCACGAGCTGTGCAAAGGATGATTATCCTTGCTTCGAGATATCCTGTAAAAGTGGCATATATATAATATAGGTATTAAAGTTAATTTAATATCATAACTAAAACGGAAAAGACTTTTTACTTTAGTTTTACATATTTTATTGTAGACATTAATAAATTGTATCTGAGAGATACGAAGGAGGATTGTCCTTGCTACGTGATATCCTGTAAAAGTGACATATATATTTATTATATTTATATATTATATTTATTTATTATATTATTATTATATTTATTATATATATAAATAAATTTTATCTGAGTGATACTTTGGCGGAGGTTTGGTTCAGGATGTATCTTTTCTTAGCATCTGTATCTTTTGCAGCACTTGGGTTGCTTAGAAAATACATTTATTTATTTAAAATTATTTTTTAATAAAAATCGATGTAATGTTGATAATTATTTTTAATAGGAAAAAGAGATAAATAAATTTTATAAAAATTATAAAAAAATATAAGAAATTAAATTAAATAAATTTGTATAAAAATATGCCCAGTAAATATTGAATTCGTTAGATGTATATATTTAAATATTATAATTTATAATTTAGATTTAATAGTTTGAATTAAGAAAGCCCAATTTAAGCATTTAATTACTAAGTGTATTTAATTTATAATATTAATTTGATTCAAGGATAATTTAAAGCGCGTCTAAGTTTTTCCATTCCTGCTTTTATAAATGTATCTAATATTTTTTTATCAATATTTTTATTTTTAATATACATATTTATTATTTTATATTTAATTTTTATTTTCATAGATAATAAACTAATTTAATTATATTAATATTTATATTAAAAGTAATAAAAAGCCTTTAACTATTTTGGGGTCCTTGAATCTAATCTTCATATTGGAGATCGAAAGTTGAAATGAATCCACATTTATTCACTCATTTTCTTATTCACTTTATAAATTATTTATTCACTCATTCACTTGCTATTCACCTATTCACCTGTTCACCTCTTCCATTCTTCAGTTATTCACTATTCATAACTAAATTATCAATTCATTGATTAACTGTTGCACTTATTCATTCATATTAATCATTTATTCACTTACTTATTTACTCATTCACTTATTCGCACTTTATAACCAATATATGTGCCATAATATATTTTATAGGATATGCAGAGAACTAAACACCTGTAATTCTGCCGAAAAATAGCCGCACATATTAATTAAAATAATCTAGTCAATAAATGAGTTTTATAACTGTTAATTACAGTCTTGGGAACTCGAAGAGAGAATGGGATAAGTAGATAGATAAGCATTTGATCCTTTGATATATTCCCTTACAGGATATGCAAAAATTAAAAATGCATTCAACTTTTCTCAACAAATTGTTGCATGGCAACTGCAGGCGAGTCCCTGTTCAGGTCATTGGTAGTGGGTGGTTGGGTGGTTGGGTGGTGGATTGACGGGTGGAGGACGAACGGATAGTTGAAAGATGTGTGGTGGGGGAGATTGGTGGTTGGAGGCATGGCTAGGGCGGCACTTTGAGACTTATACTTTATTCAAGTTTCGAAGCTAAAGCTGTGAATCTTTAACTTCTTTATAGTGGCACATATATACATGTGTGTGTGTGTGTGTGTGTGTGTATTGGAGTATTGGTATGCTTTACATGATTAAAACTTTATAAATGGCAAGCACAAAGGATTTTAGGGAGCCGTTGCTGGCGCCAGCAGAGTTAACAAGTCCTCAAAACCAGCACTTTTTATAGTTTGGCAGCCTTGGAAAACTTTTGCTCAAAAGTTGTCACAGACGCCAGTTTTTGGCCAAGTTGATTTTAGGGTCGTCAGGCTCTCCCTCCTGCATTTAAGCCAAGACGCTGCAAAGCCAAAGCCAAAGCCAAAGGCAGAGGCAGAGGCAAAGGCAAAAAGTGAAGCCAAGCACTTGCAACATGCAGCACAGTTTAATGTTTGACAAGCCAAATGCATGCCATGTACCCCGTTCAACCCCCACCCCTACCCCACACTACCATTGCCAAGTGCAGATGCAGGAGGTTGGACCGTTTCCGTTTCCGTTGCGGTTTTTGATAACTTCCGCTTGTCAGCCATTTTGAAGTGACAAATACATTTAATTGCTTGCAGAACTTTTCTGCCAGAAAGTTTCCAGTTCTTTATTTATGTTTTTATTGCCGCTCCCCTTTTTTTTTGATATTTTCTATGTTTACCTCTTTCCTTTTTTCATTATCTTTATCCTTTTTTCGTTATTTATTTCCCGTTTGGCATGTGTGAACTAGACATCTTCATAATTGCCCGTAATTACGTTTTCATTTGTGGCCCGAAGATGAATTTCGACTCTCTGCTAGCCGCACTTTTCTACACACACACACACACACACACACACACACACATGTATATAGTGTGTGTATATGGAATTTATCTTTGACTTGCAACAGCCTGCAACATCATTTCAGATGAATTAACATTTTAATGACCTCAAGCAAAGTGATTAAAATTTAATTTCATGCGCCACAAATGAGAGGAGAGGCGAGTGGCAAGCGGCGAGTGGCAAGTGGCAAGTGGCAAGTGGCAAGTGGATCTTGGGCCTGTGGCGTTGCACGCAGTTGAGTAAACGCCATGGGTCAAGCGTGCTGCAGGTCCTGGAAACCACTCACATTTCCCATAAAGCCATGGCTTCAGCTTCCTTTGAAGTAGAAGCCATCGTTAGGCTGCGATTGTTCATCGGCTTAAAGCCTTCAGTATAAATTTCCACAGTCAGTTGAAAGTAAGGCTCGGATAAGGATAAGGATTTAAAAGGACTTTACCAGAATACCCTTTAAGTGATTGAGATTAAAATTGAATGAGAAATGGAATGGTTTTATTTATCTCCGATTTCTCTTCTCCGTACTCGCTTCTCAGAGCTCTAATAACTTATAGATCATCTCTGACATCTGAAATCTGATATCTGATATCTGACATCTGATATCTGATGTCTGATATCTGATATCCGACTTCTAAACTCTGATCTCTTATATCTAAACAATCATTTCTCATCTCTCATATCTCATCTCTAATCTGTGGTCTGTCTCTTTTAATATCTCATCTCTCATCCCATAGATCAACCCTCCCATCACCCGACTCTCATGGCTGATCTCTTTTCCCTGATCCTTGATCTCCTATTCGTCATCTCTTATACCTCATCTCTGATCCCCGATCTCTTTTCCCTGATCTCTGATCTCTTATACTTCATTCCTTATATCTCAGCTCTGATCCCCGATCTCGATTCCTGATCTCTGACCTCTCATTTGATCAGTTGTTACTGCAAAATTTAATTCAAAGTTGAGCTTAGGTTTTCTGACTTTCCAATCAAAAATTGCTTAAGAATTTATGGGAACTAAAACAAAGTGTCTTGCTTTTTTATATATTGAATATTTTTATAGCTGTTTGAAATATTAAAACTGAACTTTATTTCAATTGCTGAAAGTAATTTCATGTAATGCGCGAGTCCTTTTAACGGCACAAAATTATTGCAGCCTTTCAGCACGCGGCGCATAAATCGAGAATTATGACCTTACACAACGCTTACAGCTTTACAGCAACAACAGCAACAAATACAAAAAAAAACAAAAACAACAAAAAAAAGAGAAGGTTATATAAATACAAGATTAATGCACTTTTTATGCAAAGCATCGAGTGGAGGGGAATTAAATTGATTTCAAATGGGATAAGCGCCATTCAGAAAGTGTTATGAACTGTTTATTGGACTCAATTGGTGGGGGCGGAGGGATAAGGGGTTAGGTGTGGGTTAAGAAGGGGGAAGGGGGGAAAGAGATTAAAATGAAGTAAAGCCTGAAATGCCTTTGAAGTTTTGCCATCAAACAAAAAGCATATAAACAAAGGACACGCTAGCAATCGAAATTGCCAGGACAAACAAGGGTTCGGGGCATTGGTTTGCAGCTCCTTCAGGTGTGTGGGTGTTTATTGGATTAGCTGCTTGTCGCCAGGCTGCATCCTGTTAAGGACCCACTCTCTGCCTGTTTGTCAATACTAATCTGATGCCACAACATACACACGCACGCACACACACACACACACACATGCGAGGGGGAGCTCCTGCTGTGACAGCGACAACACAATCAAAGTAGAAATCGAAAGCAGCGGGAAGTTTGTGAAGGCCGTGGCTTCATCGTCGGAGTCTTTGAACCGGAAATCAAAATAAACAACGGCAAATCAGTCAAACAAACAAACAACCAACAACTCGGCCGGGCTAAAAGCAATAAGGTCAAAGTGCGTGCCACACACCCACACACCCACACACCCACACACACACTCATAGGCACAACCAACTCAATGATTGCCAGCTCATGGGAAGTTCTTGTGACAAAGCGACGCGATACGAGGAGTATAGGCATATGTATGTGTATGTGTATGTGTGTGTGTCTTGTTATGGTTGTGTGTATGTGTGTGTGTGTGCGTTGAAGAGTATGTGTAACTAGTGTACACTGAACATGTGCCCCAATAAAAGCTAATGGCACTGTCCCAATCATCAGGCTACTTTCAGTACAAGCAATTGCTTGTTGGCTCCCGGAGGGAGAGGAGGGGGGTCTGTTCTGAGGGGGAGGAACACTTACAATTAGCTGAAAATTAATGACAACCGAATGAGATTTGGTGAGGAAATGAAAGTGGACAGCAGTAAAAATGGTGAAGTGAAGGAACGAATCGATATGAATTTTCCTTGATTGGAAAAATTACCGTTATTTCAGAAGTAATTCCAAAACTGACGATTACGATTCGCCGTTAAAGAGCTTGAAATTCATGTCCTGTATCCTGGCAATAAGCATTAATTTGCCAGATAATTATTTATCCCTAAGCCCTGGACCTTGGGTTAATATCGATTTTATTAAATTGAAGTCCTCCCACCCCAGAAAAAAGGTCAGGCAGGACCTTCGAGGACGAACAAATTTTATTTTTATTTAATTTACAGACCACATCAAAAGCCAGAACACCAGACACTTGGACTTTGTGTAATACCATTTGCAGCCACGTCCTTCAGGACGACTTCAACTCCTTTCCATGCCTCCCACTCCTCCTCCTCCTCCTCCCCCTCTTGCTTTAGTATGAAAATTACATTTTTACATAATTTAACAAGATGAGCGAAAAGAGAGAAGTAGAAGGAAATGGGACAGGATGGGGGTAGGAATGGGGATGGAGATGGGGATGGAGATGGAGATGGGGATGGGGATGGGGATGGAGGTAGGGATTGGGATGGAGATGGGGAAGTGGAAGGAAGAGTCTCGGAGTATCGGCTCGTCATTCCCTCAGTTAGGCGAACTTTATGACCTTGTTGTTGTTGTTGTCCTTCATGTTGTTGTCCTTGCTGCATTGACCACTAAAGCTGCTGCGATAAAGCGGCATAAAATTTGTGCTCTACGGAAAAAGGCCGCAAGTCGATTCCGCGCTGCGTTTGCGGTTCTATAAAAGCGGAGGAGAAAAGCAGAAGTGGCACTTGAGTGGTCGCACTTTGAATGAGTTCCGAGGCACCGCATCTTCTCCCCTTCCTACATTCCACTCCCCGCCCCTTTCCATCCATCACCTGTTCCCACCTTGAGCGCTCCTTGTCCAGTGTTCAGGTCCTGACGGCATCTCCTCAACATATTTAAGCGCTGATGATGTTGTAAATACAATTTTTTAGCAGGAAAATGTCTTCATCATCAAGTGGCTGCTGGTTAACGGCACTTCCTCCTCCCCCTTCCCCTCCCCTTCCACTCTTCCTCCTCCCCCTCTACCACAATACAAAATGGCGTAAAAGCTTCGTGTTGCCGATGTTTTTGTAGCCAAAAGGTTTGCTAAGTGGAAATGGGTGCTTTGTGCTAAACACTGCGTGTGGGAGTTCAGGATAACGGGGGGCGGGGCAGGGAAAGGGAAAGGGAAAGGGAAAGGGAAAGGGAATGTTAGAATGTTGTTTATGCGTGGGATGCATGAGAGAATGTAAGAGTGTGAAAGTGTGAGTGTGAGTGTGTGTGCGAGAGTTATCCTGGGGCTGCAATCGAGTAGCCAACAATTTAATGGGCAAACTTAAAGGACTTGAGACGTAAACTGTACAATAATTTAGAAAAAGTCCTGACTAGGAAAACTTAAAACATTTCATATACAATTCAAAATGATTGACAGGATGCGAAGTGAAAGGAGCTTTAAGAAAAATAATCCTCCAGTTAAAGTTGAGTGCAAGTCCTGGCAGGGAAGTCACTAGGAACGAGCAACGACTGAGAATCGCCCGGAGTCAATTGCCAAAATCCCTGCGAAGGATCCTTAAGGCTGTATTAAAACTTCAATGTGGTATTATAAGCTGCACAGACTTAAAGGACACTCGCCAGGAGTCTACCAAATGGGAAACGGCTCACTGGCCACAACGATGGAAAAAAAGGAAAAAGGAAGAAAAAAAAAAGTATCATCATTACCAGAAATGTCCTGCAGCGTCAATTTGTAAGCGCCTTTGGCATTGTGCCCTGGACCTGGATGCGGCCACCAGCCAGACACTTAAGTCTAATGGTTTTGTCGGCCACGCCTCCTCTGCCAACGCCCAGTCAGCGGCACTGCACGCATACAAATTGACAATTTTATTAGCACATAAATTAGTAAAAATAATCAATAAGCAATGTGCCAAAAAGCAGGAGATGGTTCGAAGGACCTCCTCCTCCGATGGCGTCCGATGGCCAAATAAATTCAATTTATTAGCCTCACTTATGCAGCAATTGCCATTAAGGATAAGGATCCTTTCCGAGCCCTGATAAGACGAGACCTCAAAACGATATCGCCCGCACCTCAACCGAATTACGGGTGTCCTTTTCAGATCAGCGAATGCCTTCGACTGCATTAAGTGGTGACTCCTGTTTGAGTGAGTGGGTGGTATGTGGGTGGTGTGCGGGTGGTGTGCGGGTGTGTGGCTGATTCTGTCCACTCAACTTCGCTAATTGCTTAATTTGCGAGCATTTGCCCTTCGGTAGGAGCTGGAGAAGTGGGCGGATGGGCGGTTGGGCGGTTGGGCGGATGGGCGGATGGACGAATGGATAAATGGATAAATAGGCGGCTGGGTGGATGGGCTTGTGGGTTGGCTTGTGTGTTGCAACTCCCGATGCTCGCAACTCTCTCTCTCTTGCAGCAGCAACAACAACAACAACAACAAAGTTCGCAGATCCTTGCGCTGCTTTGGAGCCTTTCAGACTCGCTGCTAATTAACTCGATTTTTGGAAAACATTTCGCTAATTTGAAAATTAAACAGTTTTTGTTGCAAGTCCTTTTTTCATTCAAATTTTTTCTCTTGCTGCTGCTGCTGCTGTTGTTGTTGTTGTTGTTGTTGTCTGTTTAATTCCCCAAAGTTGTCGAACATTTGATAGGCATTTGCAAGTTGTCCATCAGGATATGCAGTGTCCTGCCACTGCCCAGGCCAGCCAATGAGCAGGCCAATCATCTCCGTATCGCCACAACTCCGCATCCTTTCGTTCGCTCATCATCGTCCTTAGCCCAAGTTATACTTCCCTTCGTTGGCTTCAATGAATGCAAATTTCTCCGCTGGCTCTTGGCCAAGTTAAGAGGCGAAGTGCACAAATGGAAAAACTAAGCAGTTTCATACTTAAAAGCCGGAAATGAAATACACGCCGGGCGACAAACATGGAAGGACAGCTCGACGAATCATATTGGAGAAAGGATAAAGAATGCCATATAATACGAAATACGAATTATGAAATACCGAATGCGGGCAGCAAGGAGCAAGGAGCAGGGAGCAAGGACAAGGGAGCGGCTCACACAAATTGCTGTCAAACTTAACTGAAATTAGAACGTGATTAGATTTTCATTTAAGCATTAAACACAACTGACAACCAGCATGACAGCTGAAGGAGTAGGAGGAAGAGGGGAGGGGGAGGTCTTCAAAATGATATTTTGAGCACGCAAATTTATTGACAATTAGCCAGGACCTGAATGGAGGACGAGTAATGGATAAGTAGCAAATGAATAGATGAATAGAGGCGTCTTTTGGGCTAAGGACATTAATTATAACCTGTATAATTAACAAATCCGGCAATCATCTTTGCAGTTGCCTTGACTCGGCTCCATTCCGGGAATTGGACTGCACACACACTCAAACAAACACGCACATGCACGCCTAGTTATAGTTATACACAGGACACACACACACACATATTAAATCGTTTAAGCAGGATACAGAGCCTGCTCGTTGAGGCGTACTAATTAAGGATCTGACAGGATTGGAGCGCCGTCCATGGAGGTAGAAGTTATTAGTTGAGCTGTGAATATAACCAGATATCTGGCTAATTTACGCTTTTAATGACTGCCTTGAAGCACCTTGAAATCGTCCTATAATTGGCCAGTCGCCTTACGGAAGGGCCAATCGTCCTGCAGACGTAACCGAGAGCCGTTGCGTTGGGCGTTGAGTAATCCTTGTGCTTTCCTGTACTGTCAGTCATCGATACACACAACACACAGCCCCTAAGGGAAGGGTGGGGAGGGGAGAGAAGCGAAACAAAAGCGAAGCAAAAAAAAATTGGAGGTTTTGTTGTGGGGTGAACTGATATCCTGACTACGGGGGACAACACATGACAGCGTCAAGTTAATCGTTGCAAAGTTAAGCAAACACAAATAGATTAGTTCAAAGTTCATTCGGTGTGGCCGATGGCAGGAGTCAAGTCCTGTCAACTGCAGAGTTCAGGGTGAAAAGTCGAGGTGTGACACAAATCCAAGCAACAAGCGGACATCAAGTGAGCATTCAGGACACGACAAGCAAATATATTGCGACTGCCCAAGGATGTCACTAGAGCAAGGACTTCGCTTGGTTACTTTTATTGCTCAGCTGCTGTTTCTATTTTTTTTTTTCGATTCGCCTTTGCCTTATGACCGATGAGGACGTCCTTAATTCGAGATGATTTTTTTATTTATAAATTAAACAAATATTTAATAAGCTTCGCATTTAAGGACTATTTAAATGTAGTCCCTGATCTTTTACTATTTTTAGTCTTCAGCTCGGGGATTTTCCCCGATGTCCTTAATTATTTCCGCCACTGTCACATTTACAGATTATACCCTATCATGCGGCAAATGAAAATCTTAGGAGTTCGCAATGTCATCATCATTAACTATCAATGCGCTAGTCCCGTGCAGTGTCCTGGCCTGCGTAACTCTGCATAAGGACCAAAGCACAACGAGGACAACCTAATTAGCTTACGAACATCGCAACATTTCATTAAACAAATGGTCCCTGGTGTATAATTTTAATACGCAATTACGGCCAACTCAACGCCACTCAATTGCTGGTTAGTAAGCCGCCCAATGGTGCCCCAGTTGCAGCTTCCCCAACGCCCAACGTCCAACCCTCCCCCTCAACAACCTACCCCCGCACTCCGTACTCCGCTCTCATTCAATGCCTTTGCCGCTCACTCGTCCAGCTACTTGAGCATAAGCCAAGGTAATAAATTTCATTTGGTGTTCATTGCGTTGGTTACCTACGCAATCCTCGGGTTGTCAGGCGGCCATCGCAAGGACTACCCCGGATGGGCGATCGAAGGAGGCTTGCGCCTTTAAATTATTTGATAATTTATGCGAAAATTATGTGACAATGAGCGAAAAAGCGAATCTCGTTCAACTCATCTCAAACGCGAATCTTTATTATAGTCACAGCTCAAATCATCAATCACTGAACATCCTTAATCAATTGCCAAGTCAGACATTGGACCAGATCAAGTGATCCTGCTCTTTGGGGGGGTCCATGTCGTCGAAGTCATCGAACATGCGTATGGGACACAGAAACCTAAAGAACTCGCGGAGGACAAAGAACACAGTCGGTAGCATCCTGGGCATTGATGCCACACTTGACTGTAGCCAATGTTGTTGGGCGAAAGGCTGCTCAGCAAGGACAACTGTTGTGTGGGGCAGAGAGGCGGTGTACCCAAGTAGATTAAGCCACGCAGCAATCCTGTTTGCAGGGATAATTATGAGTTGACTTTCCACGGAATAAAATTGAATCCTTACTCACCTTTTGCTATTTTGCGTGCAACAAGTTTCAAAAATTTGAAAGTTTTGTGTTTTTTGTAATACTTAAATTTCATTGCAAAAAAATTTTGAGTTTGTTTTGAAAATTTCGAAATTTAAAATGGGTTACAAATCTCTCCAAGGCCAACTCTGATTTTGAATGCATAAATTTAAAGCACTTTCACCTTTACATGTCTAAGTTGTCTTCCCCTACCACCACCCAGCCAGCCACCCACCCACCCACCTGGCAGCCAGCAATTACAACCACAAAAAACCCACAAATGGAAAACCACAAAGTCTCATGTACACACACACACCCCACCTCCTTTCCAGGATCCTAATCCCATTCCCGGGACACGTTTGGAAACCCACAAATTGTGTTCTTGTTTTTGGCCTCGATGAATTATTAAAGTTCTGCAAATTGTGATTAATTTAATTATTTAATTATCTTCGATTAATTTCATCAAATGTTTATTTCACTTGGGTCTCCGCTAATGGGGGGTAATTTACCTTAACGATAACGATAACAAAATCCCGAACCGATAACAACCCAACGACTCAATGAGTGTGGCCCAAGGAAATTGTGATTAAATATTTATTTTTATACATGACAATCCTGCCACAGGATAATTGGGAACTTATTTAGTCAGAGCTGCAAGTTCGACATAATTATATAAAATAAATATAAATAAAAAATATATTAAATATATAAAAGAAATAAAAGTAAGTAAGTAAAGTAAAAGAAATATAAAAGTGTATTATAAATATGAAATAAATTATATTTATAAAATACATATAAAGTATTTTAAAAATATAAATAAATAAAATATATTAAAAAAAACTGATAATAAAATATTTATAATATTGAACATATAAAAAATTAAATATATAAAATATATATATATATAAAAAAATTATTTTAAATATTTAAGAATATAAATAAATAGAAGATATAAAATAAAATTAATTAATATATATAAAGTATATATAAAGTATTTATAATATATAAAATATAGGAAAATATAAAAAATTAAATTAAATGTATGAAATAATAAAATATGGAAATGAGACAAATTTTGAATGTAAAAAATGTTGCGTTCCTCCAGGATAACCCATACATAAACAATTATTTGCCAGGAATGACAACAAACACATTTAAAACGCAATCAATCAAGATGTTAACATCAAATGTATACATACACACACACGCACACACACACACCTACACACAGTTGAACTCATAAATAAACGTAAATTTATTTTATTTGTTTTTACGTGTGCAATGTTTTTTGAAGCCTTTATTTATGCAAATTTACCTCTATAATTGAATATTAATTTTTCCGTTGCTTACATAACTGTAAAAAAAAATTGTATTGGAAAATCAGTAAAAAGCATTTAGTTGGTGGTTTAAGAGGCGTTAATTCAATAGTTGACGGGATAAATTTGTTTAATTGAATGAGTTGTTTGGGAACTACTCGAAATATTTAAAATATAAAATATAAAATATAAAATATAAAATATAAAATATAAAATATAAAATATAAAATATAAAATATAAAATATAAAATATAAAATATAAAATATAAAATATAAAATATAAAATATAAAATATAAAATATAAAATATAAAATATAAAATATAAAATATAAAATATAAAATATAAAATATAAAATATAAAATATAAAATATAAAATATAAAATATAAAATATAAAATATAAAATATAAAATATAAAATATAAAATATAAAATATAAAGTATAAAATATAAAATATAAAATATAAAATATAAAGTATAAAATATAAAATATAAAATATAAAATATAAAATATAAAATATAAAATATAAAATATAAAATATAAAATATAAAATATAAAATATAAAATATAAAATATAAAATATAAAATATAAAATATAAAATATAAAATATAAAATATAAAATATAAAATATAAAATATAAAATATAAAATATAAAATATAAAATATAAAATATAAAATATAAAATATAAAATATAAAATATAAAATATAAAATATAAAATATAAAATATAAAATATAAAATATAAAATATAAAATATAAAATATAAAATATAAAATATAAAATATAAAATATAAAATATAAAATATAAAATATAAAATATAAAATATAAAATATAAAATATAAAATATAAAATATAAAATATAAAATATAAAATATAAAATATAAAATATAAAATATAAAATATAAAATATAAAATATAAAATATAAAATATAAAATATAAAATATAAAATATAAAATATAAAATATAAAATATAAAATATAAAATATAAAATATAAAATATAAAATATAAAATATAAAATATAAAATATAAAATATAAAATATAAAATATAAAATATAAAATATAAAATATAAAATATAAAATATAAAATATAAAATATAAAATATAAAATATAAAATATAAAATATAAAATATAAAATATAAAATATAAAATATAAAATATAAAATATAAAATATAAAATATAAAATATAAAATATAAAATATAAAATATAAAATATAAAATATAAAATATAAAATATAAAATATAAAATATAAAATATAAAATATAAAATATATTTAATAAATTTATTTAATTTAAGAAAATAATGAATTAATAAATGAATAAAATTTTAAATATTCTGAGAAGAGAGAAAGTCGGAGAAAGTCGGAGAAAGTCGGAGAAAGTCGGAGAAAGTCGGAGAAAGTCGGAGAAAGTCGGAGAAAGTCATAAAATTCATATGAGCTGTCAACACCTTTCGGCAATTACTTTGAAGTTAATTGGCTTGGGTGCCAATATTTAATACAATCGTGACTTATAGGACAATATCTGGGCACTGGGAGCGACGAAATTAAAAATTCCATTATCTGTTGACCAAGTTGAAGGACTCAATTGAAGCCTTTGAGCTGCAACATCAACAAAACCTTCTCGATGGCCACTCACAAGTTATCCGGCCTGAAGCTCACCACTTTCCAAGGGCCATCACTTCATCATTCGCATCGTTCGCAGGCCACACACTTTAACAATTATTGCCAACCACATGGACATGGGCATGGACATGGACATGGACATGGACATGGACAGGGACATGGACAGGAACAAGGACAGGGACTGGGAAAGGGACATGGATAAGAGGAGGAACGGGAGAGGGGCAAGGAGAGGGACAGGGACAGGGACAGGGACATAGACATGGACACGGAACAGGGAGCACGGAACAGCAAGCACGAAACACATAACAAGGATATGAGCAAGGACACTGAGATGGCAGACAGACGATGGACGGTAAACATTCTGAGCTTCATGTAATGTGCTCAATTTTTCGCATTTTGCACAGCCGTCGGGCGGAACGAGGCTGAACGATTGCAATGGGTGAAAGGCTGGGACTGTTGCTGCCACTAGATACCTGCCACCTGCCACCTGCCACCTGCCACCTGCCACCTGCAACCTGATAGCTGCTGCTTGCAGGCTGCCAGCCATAATAATATTAAACAATACATATAAATCACTCAGCTGTCTGACAACGAGCCAAACAGCTCGCTTTATGCCTGTCGACTGGGAAGCTGACAAACCGACCACTGGCAGCCTGGAAAACACTGAGGTCCTGGCAAGCTGGCAAGCTGGGATACTGTGAAACTGGCAAGCTGGGAAACTGGCAACTGGGAAACTGGCAAACTGGCAAACTGGCAACCTGGGGAAATGACTCTGACAGGCGAAGGTTTCATAAAAATTTACCGCCATAATGCTTATTTTAAAAGTCAATATGTTCGCTGCCTGTTATTTTAACACCCATCGTGTCCAGGTGCCACTTCCCGACATCCTTGTTGTCGCTGTCGTTGTCGTCGTCGTCGCTCATATCCGTTGCAAAATGTACGAGACAAGCAACAGCAGCAGCAGCAGCAGCGGCAGCAGAACAAAATGGCAGCCCACAAAGGGGCACAACACAAAACACACACACAGACACACCACACACACACACACATACATACAACGGGCAACATAAAGTCAAAGTGTGAAAACTGAAAAAAGGGAGCCCAAAGGAAACGGATCCAAGGCCCACAGCCTTCTAAAGTTAAGGGACACATGTCACCTGGTCAAAGCCCGTAAAGAAAGCGAAGTGGAGCAGCCTTCATCCTGTTCATATCCTGGCACTGTCGTCCGCATTATACGACATGATTATGTGCAAAAAGTGCAACAGGCAGCAACTGGCCAATTCTCGGGATTGTAGCACCAGCCACCCCTTCCCCCTTCCCCCACCCCCCAGCACCTCCTTAACTGATGTGGTGCCACATGTCATTCGAGTGGGCGGCAGCTTTGACTTTGCTTGCCCGCAGCCACCTAAGCTCCGGGTGACACAGCAAGCGCATACAAGCTATGAGTAATAATTAATTGTATAATAAATAAAAGTTTATAATAATTATTTATTTAAATCTTAATTTAAGTTTGAGTCAAAGTTGCTAAAAAAATCAATTTATGCGGTGAGGCGCTTCGTGGCTTGACTATATAAATATATAAACTTTATATGAGTGTATATATAATATAATATAATATATATATTATATATAATATATATATAAACCGATCCCAGGCTAATGTCGGTATATTGAAAGACCCTCAGTGCCGCCGCGGACTTTGAAGTGAAGTGACATTTAAGTTAAGGCAAGAAAAGTGCAAAACATGAAAAGGATATTTTGTATATATTGTTCCTTGATGATCCTTTGGCTTGTCGATGGTACGAAAACCGAAGAATCCATATCCTCCAACAATGAGCTCGAAAAGGCTATATACGGAAGTATAATTGATGACTTACCAAATGAAGACCCGCATAATGAAACATCTGATCAAAGAACCGATGATAAGGACTCTGGATCCAAAATAAGATTGAATTTTAGATCGGCCGATGAAAATCCTAAAGATACAAATATTTATGTCCAGGCAGACAAGGCATTCATTATTCCAAAATTGTTTCAGGTATTAGAAAATAATCAAATGCAGGTGAACAAATTCGAAGCTCTTTATTTATCAGATCGATGACCCATTTGAGTATCCAGAATGCGGCTATAGAAATATCGAGGACTTTAATAGACCTTCTCCCAAGAGCGATGAAGGCGTTACTAATTTCGCTGAATATCCTTGGATCGTGTCGATTACCAAAAATAACAATTTTATTGCCGACGGCTCCCTCATTGCCCCAAACGTCGTACTGACAATTGCCAGTATGTTGGAGGACATTTCTGTGGATGAGCTGTTGGTTACCGCCGGCGAATGGAATAGTGCAAGTGATCAGGAGATCTATCCCAATCTCGTGCGATCAGTTAAAAGGGTCATCACGCATGATCACTTCGAAGCCAGTCCTCTTCAAAATGATATCGCAATCGTGATTTTGGAACACGGATTCAGTCTGCAGCCCAACGTCAGGACAATTTGTCTTCCGAGTCCAGGATCGAGCTTTGACTTCGATCTGTGCAAGTTGACAACTTGGTTACCCCATAAAAGTAGCAAGCCCCTGAAATTTGACTTCAGTGTTAAATCCCGCGAGGAATGTGCCCAGACCATTCCAAGTGAATACCTTCTGACGGACAGAGCACATCCAAGTGTCCTATGCACTGATCTTCCTGAGAAAGGTCGTGTTTTCAACTCTGGCGGAGCACTTTTCTGTCCCCTGGCAGGAGAGAGAACCCGTTACACTCAGGTTGGCATTGCCACTGGTTCAATTATTCGGGATAAAATAAACATGGGTTTATTTCTAAACGTGACGAATGCAATGCCCTGGATATTCCGCAATCTCAAACTTCTTTCAATTGATTTGAAATACTTCATGCCATAAATGGAATAACTAAATAAAATATAAAATATAAGCAGTTTACTTAACTTAAACCAATATTTATACCAAGTACTTACATTATGCCTTAGTACAAAAATTAAAATAAAACAAAATAAGTAAAGCTACAATCTAAAACAATTTATTTACTAATTTAATACTGAAAATATTTCATAATAGAAAATAAGAAGACAAAAGAATCAATTTAAGTCGTCGCTTGCGGAGGTGTTTTATTTTTTGTTTAGTTTCTGCATTTAAGATAAGCAAATGTATAAAACAATAACAACAACTGCATTTGTTTTTGTGCTTACGAATGCATTTGCTCACTTCAGCGCTTATCACACTTCTCCAGTACAACAATACAAACACACACCTTATCTTAACTTAACAAGAAAAGGAGAGAAAGAGAGTCAGAGAAAACGCAAGCACAAGCTTACATGCATACGCATGGTCTATATGGATGTGCATTTTGATCAAATTTTCTTTGTATTTAATAATATATAAAAATTATAATAAATAAAGACTTTACATAATTATTATACTCAATAAAATAATATCTTTGAACTAAAATATGTTTATATTAATAATGAATATATATTTAAATGTTGCTTGTAAATTCGTGCTATCGACTCGACATATACTTTCGTGTTACATATCTTTAAAAATTTCCCATCACTATATTTGTTTATGCGTCATTGTTTTCTCTGCACCCGCCTTTGACCTACTTAAATAGTTCCGTGAGTCAGAAAACGTTTCGATCACTTTTGTTGTTGTTTTCGCTGCCGCTGCCGCTGTCGCTGTCGCTGTCGAAGTCGATGTCGCTGCCGCTAGTGCTTATCAGCAGATCGTCGAGCACTGCTGTCGATGCCAACGCGTAACTTTTACCCAAAAATACATGCATAAAAAAAGAACAACAACAACAATGAAAAATTCACTTTGTTATTCGCTGGCAAGACAATGGTTTGCGTTTGCTGATCTCCTGTTCAATTAGCAAACTATTTAAAATGTTTTAAACTTTTTTACTCTCTCGCTGTTAAATTTTATAAACAAAATAAAAATATTTATGAAGAGATCGACAGGGATCACTGTCCAGCAAACTTACCAAAAGCCACATTGTTAAATGCTTATTTGTTTAAAACAAATTTGTTGTTAAGAAATTTGGCCGCAAAAGCTGCGATTTTTTGTATTCCATAATCCACTTCCCGGCACCCAGAAATACCTGTTGAGCACCAACAAATTGCTCCGTTACCTTTTGCTTTACTCTTTGTCACCATTTCTTCCAGCCCCACGTTCCCCACACACACTCATCTTATCTCTTGCTCGCTCTTTGTCAGTCCCATATGCCCTAAGCATATCCGTTATCTCTATGATTCACTACGCCGTAACGGGAATTCCGTAAAACATCCAAGAAAATACGGTATTATTTTGTACTAATTTAAATAGGCGAACAGCTTTCACAAGCAACAAAACCCGGACGCTACGATAACCAAGTGACTCGACTCGTTGGACACGCGTGAACACGCACACACTTGCAGACAAGATATGTCTACATACAAATACAAAAACGCTTTTACACACATGTGGATTTATATATCTGCATGTGCGTATGTATTTCTATAGATAAATAAATGCATGTGTGTGTGTACACACTTGATGAGTTTGGTTAATTTGTTTATTTGCTGATTTCAAATTCTTTACTGATCTCTTGGACTTTTTGTTTAAATGAATCAGAATACACTGCAATTAAAAATTGATTGTGCTTTTTTCTGTATGAATATAAAGTTTTTGTTTTATAACTAACTTTAAAAATACGCTAAATTGCAATAATTTAGGAAATATTTTGAACTTTTAAAAACTTTATAAAATTTATATTCATTTGTCTGGATAATTTCGTAAAGTGTACACATACACATGCATACAATTTAGATACCAATGTACAATCTTACCATAGAAATCACGTTTTATCCACAAAAAAAAAAATAAAAATTAATACAGAGACTCGATGACAAAACTCAGCCAGATACAAACACCTCCACTAAGACCCTGTCCGCCTGGGATTTTGGATAAATGCTTTGCATGGAATTTCCAATGAAATCGAAAGTTTTTATTATAGCGATTGCCTTTGCAGGGGTGTGCAGTCTTTTGGATGTATTGCCTAAAACAGAAAACGTTCAAAATTTTTTGTTTATAGGAAATTGGAAAAATAACTCTAGGTTATTTAGGTTTTTTTCTCTTTCCATAGCAAAGTACCTAAAGTACTCGTATACAAAGAGACACCCACACATTACATCATTACAATGGGATGTGTAGAGCACCGACCCAGCTGTGTGCTTATCACACAACCTCGAGTGGGCCTTGCGCCCGCCCCACTCTCTATTCCCAAATGGAACTTAAGTTGTGGAGCAGAGCGCGTGAAATGCATTGAACAAATGGGGCTCCATCGCTTTCTGGGCGCTTGTTACAAAAAGTTTATGATTTCGAATTAAACAAAAAATTTAATGTTTTATAACAAGTAGAAAAGAAAAATATAGTATGTTTGTTGTTAAAGTGTAATGCCATTTATTCACTCCATTGGAAGGCGAACTCGTCTTTCGCTCAATTTACACCAAAAACATAGCTATTTGAGGGCAGTTTCTGTGCACTGCATTTTTTTTTGCCGAAAAATGATAGCAAAGTATTTTGTGAACCGATTTTATATACTTAAACATCAATAAACTACAAATATTATATTACTATATCATATATTAGAATGTATACTAAAACAATAAAAAAAAATATAAACATTTTAGTTACTTGGTGTACACTAAAACAATGTAAATTTGTCATGTAAAATGTTTTGTCTATTGAAAGGCAAACTCGTCTTTCGCTCAATTGACACTAAAAACATAGCTATTTGAGTGCAGTTTCTGTGCACTGAACTTTTTGCCGAAAAATGATAGCAAAGAAAGTATTTTGTGAACCGATTTTATATACTTAAACATCATTAAACAACAAATATTATATTACTACATCATATATTAGAATGTATACAAAAACAATAAAAAAAAATATAAACATTTTAGTTATATGGTATATGTTTAATCAATGTAAATTCGTCATTATTGTAATTTGTATTAAGTCATTCTTGGTTCAAAAGAAAAAATGTTAGCAAAGAAAGTATTTTGTGAACCGATTTTATATACTTAAACATCAATAAACTACAAATATTATATTACAATATCATATATTAGAATGTATACTAAAACAATAAAAAAAAATATAAACATTTTAGTTATGTGGTATATGTTAAATCAATGTAAATTCGTCATTATTATAATTTGTATTAAGCCATTTTTGGTTCAAAAGAAAAAAAGAAAAAGAAAGTATTTTGTGAACCGATTTTATATACTTAAACATCATTAAACAACAAATATTATATTACTACATCATATATTAGAATGTATACTAAAACAATAAAAAAAAAAATAAACATTTTAGTTATGTGGTATATGTTTAATCAATGTAAATTCGTCATTATTGTAATTTGTATTAAGTCATTCTTGGTTCAAAAGAAAAAATGTTAGCAAAGAAAGTATTTTGTGAACCGATTTTATATACTTAAACATCAATAAACTACAAATATTATATTACAATATCATATATTAGAATGTATACTAAAACAATAAAAAAAAATATAAACATTTTAGTTATGTGGTATATGTTAAATCAATGTAAATTCCTCATTATTATAATTTGTATTAAGTCATTTTTGGTTCAAAAGAAAAAATGTTAGCAAAGAAAGTATTTTGTGAACCGATTTTATATACTTAAACATCAATAAACTACAAATATTATATTACTATATCATATATTAGAATGTATACTAAAACAATAAAAAAAAATATAAACATTTTAGTTATATGGTATATGTTAAATCAAGGTAAATTTGTCATGTAAAATGTTTTGTCTATTGAAAGGCGAACTCGTCTTTCGCTCAATTTACACTAAAAACATAGCTATTTGAGTGCAGTTTCTGTGCACTGAACTTTTTGCCGAAAAATGATAACAAAGAAATTATTTTGAAAACCGTTTTTATATACTTAAACATCATTAAACAACAAATATTATATTACTACATCATATATTAGAATGTATACTAAAACAATAAAAATAAATATAGACATTTTAGTTATGTGGTATATGTTAAATCAATGTAAATTTGTCATTTAAATTGCATCACATTTTCGTTTACAAATTGAAAGGCACGACGCAATATAAATGCTTCGCTGGTACAAAAACAAAAGTTAAATGCCATAATTCCCTCTCCTTCTGTTGCATTATCGAAAATCGTGCTCTCTCACTTACACAAGAAAGAATTCTAAAAAAGCTGCGTACAGTCAAAAGCAAAGTTTGCTTGAATGCAATGCATGCAAGTAGCAACGGGATGGTCCGGTTTCAACTGGAATGTTCCGTTAGGTTATTGATGATTTCTTTTGAGCCTTTGTTTTTGTACTTTGCAAAAATTAAGTTTGCATGAATGTATGTATATTGTGCATTGTATATAATGCATATAAGTATGTATGCATGTATGTATGTATAATATGCATTGTATATATTGCATTGCAATGTAAACGTTGAATTTGTTATAATGAAATCAATTATCAGTAAATTGCAATGTGTAATGAATAAAGTAATATAAATAATTTAATTTAGCGCATATAATACAATATGTATATAAATAATAAATATGTAAATATAATATTATTTAAGCATTTAAATTTAGTATATGTGCCTTTTTAGTATGAAGACAAGAGGCAAGCGCCATCAGTTGTTCTCTGTCGTTTGCCCTTTCAAAAAATTCATATTCTCTCGCTCTCTCTCCCACCTCCAAATTTTTGGAGGTCGAGTTACTCTCGCACGCGCTGTCGCTGCTGTTGCTGCTGTCGCTCCCGCGTTTCTGCCGTTTCGGCTACACGCTCTTTGCGTTCGCTTGCGGTCAACGATCTCTGAGCGTGAAGTTCAGTGAACTGCCGAAAAAAAGCAACTGTAAATATTGTCGCTTGCCGCTTTTGGCTGTAGTTGCTGTTGAATGCGGCTGCGCGCCTGATGTACGCAACAGGCGTCTGATTTTTCTTTCAATCGTCGCGCGATCGTTTGGGCGCTGGGTCAGGGACCTGTCCGTGTCCATGAACGTGACATTGTTGGGGGCCGTTTACCTTACAGTGCGAACAGTGGCCGTGGAGCATTGAACCTTGCGTTGGGGTCAATGCAATCGCTTGCCCTCGCTCCAATTTGGGTTAAACAGCGGGCCAGGGCCTTAGCCCTGTTATCCCAGGGCCACAGCGAGCATAAACTTGAAGCGTTGGCGGCCATCACTTTCGTTTTTTATGTAGAAATCGATAGCTTGCTTTGTTTATGGAGCAGGCGAACAGGAAACGCAGATAGCGGCTTTTTCGACCAAAAACTGGTAGCTTTAATAACAGAACACCATCAGCAACAATAACAACAACAACAACAACAACAACAATAATAATACCAACAATAACAACAGATTGAGGGCCAGTCGTGCGTGCACTTATCATACACACATTTTTTTTGTACATTGGTTGCTATGCCAAGCCCCCGCACTCTCCACACACCGCCCTAAGGCATTCACAAACACACGCTGTGCCTTGTGTAGCAACCACCAAAGAGTCAGACGCCGGCTTATCCACCCCGACATCCTCTGGCGACGTTGACGTCGTCCGGCGTCGTCTTCACTTTCGCTTTTAAAACATGATCGATAATATACAGGCACAAAGCACCAGGCGAACATAAGACCCTGCAGCCCAATGCTTGACTCCAACGTTTTGTTGTTCGTCTCTTTGTGACCTCATTTATTTGTTGTTGTCACTGTCGCTGCTGCTTTTGCTGCTGCTGCTGCTGCTGCTGCTGCTGCTGCCGCCGTTAATATTGTTGTTGCTGCTTCATTTTGGACTGCGTTGAAAACTTTAAATTGTATGGAATGAGGCAGCAGCATAATGGGAATCTCGTTTTATAAGCTTGTTGGCAAATACACGTACATAAATTTGTATACTTTTGGTTCTTGAATGTGTCTGTATATATTTGTATGTATATGTGGGTGTGTACGTAGTTATTCGAATGCTATTGGAATTATGCTGAGGACTACCTAAAACCAAAACTGTACCCCTTCCCTTATCTATGCACATGTCAACTGGCCTGCTAATTTATGACCACGCATACAAGCGAAAATGCATATGCATGTATGTATATGTGCAAATGTGATACAAACGAGAAAACAAAGAGAGCAAGAAGACGATGAGGCGGCTTTAAGCTTTCTGTAACATATCCCCTTTAAGCTCTAAGAGAAGTTCTAGGTCCATTGCCAGTCTACCTGCTAGAGTAAATGTCCGCCCTTTTATCTGTATGTGTGCCTGCATGTAAAAAGTTTATATGCATGTTTATTACCCACGTTCGTTCGTACACAAATATTTACATACATATGAATATATGCTTATGTATGGTTACCTATGTTTCTTTGTATGTATATTATTTTTGTTTTAGTTGAACGTTGGATTATTGTTGTTCGCTTTTGGTTTTCCAAGGTTTTCCAGTCCGTGATCAGTGAATGATTCGATTCAAGGTTTCCTGTGAACTTAAAAGAAAAAGAAAAAAAAAAACATAAACAGAAACACGACAAAACTGACAGCTCTCCGAGCACTTGGTCAGCCTTCTGTTGGCCTGGCCAAAATAGAACAGCAACGGTTTCTAAATAGTTAAGCTCGTCTGGTCAGCGCCCTACCTGGCAACTTACCTCTATTATAATAAGTACAGTCTGTGCTCAGATCTTCTGTACCGGCCATTGAAATACACGCGTTGCTCCTGTGTGCTTTTCGTCAAAACAAATAGTTTCCGCTTACGCAAATTTATACAGCCCATTGGGGTGGAGCGGCCGGCTAGAGCAGCCCGGCGGTCGACATGGCGTATGTGATTAGTTTTTTCGTACTATTTGGAACCGGCGCTCAGCGCTGTCGAGGCGCCACTCTTTGGGGGCAGCATGAAATTTTTATGTTGATATGTATAAAAAACAAAATCAACAACAACAACAACAACAGTAACAACAACAACTGCCGCGTACAGAGCTCGCGAGTGCCATAAAATCAACGTGAAACAGCAATTAGCATTCAAGGTTAACCAGAAATGAGCTGACAGAGCCACGACGAGCAGCTCCCCATTGGGGACACTCCGACGGATGCCGGCAAGCAATTGTTTTACCAGAAACCGCAGCAGAAACAACTGGTTTTGCGCTGTTGCCACAAATACAGAAAACATATTTTAAAAATTTTTATCTTCAAGTTTCCCAGGAGTTGCAAATGAACGCATCCTTTTGATTTCCAGAAACACAAAAACAAAACCTGAAACTTAAACATTTCTAAACTTTTTAGTATGAGTATTAATTAGTGGCTTCTGATGAAATAATAACAGTTTTAACTTTTAAATTAGGTTAGGTTTTTGAGAGTGAGTTTCAGGTTTGGACTTTTTAAAAAGCAGAACTTTTAAAATACTTAAAAATTAATTAAATTCTAAGATATCAAAAATATGTTAATTTGTAAGCGCCAAGTCTTCACATGTTTTTAATACCCTGTAAGCTGTTGGCTGGGGGTTACCCAATTATGTTGGGTTCGTACTGTGCAGACAGAGAGGTAAATGAGGGGTATTTGCCTACAGTATTATTATTATATTATTTTATTATATATTATATTAAATATATATTATCATTTTTATATCATATGCTATCATAGTCTGACCCCAAGGTATCTTCAAGTCCAGCACATGGAAAAGAGGCCCTCATACACCTTTGATCGTGGCTACGAGTTGAATAACCTGATTTAACTTATCTCTGTTATTTACAGAGTCTGCACTTTACAGAGCCTTCTGCAGCCCTGTTACCTGACAACTACACATCTTCCTATGTAGCCAAAACGCTTTATGATTTATGTTTGTGGATGATGATCATGATACAGAGGGATGGGACTGACTCTCTCGCGAGTGTCCGAAATTCACTTTCGATTAAATTTACTAGGAAGTTTATTATAAATGCGGCCAGGCGCCCAGGGACCTAAGGGCAGTTGTTAAAATCTCATTTCACAATGGGTCTCAAGTATTATCACTCTTATGCGCCATACTAGTAAAGCTGTCGCCATCTCTTTCACACCCCCATGGGCAGGAAGTGAGACAAATATATGTATACATAATTATAGAGTAGTTTCTTTTTGTTGTTGCTTTTTTGGGGGCCATGTATTTCTGTCATTGCTCTGACGATCTGTGACCTACTTTGGATTGTGGATTTCTTTTAGTCTCTTGCAAGTTCTTCGCGTAGAGAGTTGAAAAAGCGGAAGGTGAAATGTAGAAGAAGCAAGTTTTATTTAAAGTACAAGCTGAACTAATTTATTAACCTAAATAAGTTTAATATAGCGAAATGTAGTCTAAAACCGTTTATGTAGCGCGCAATTAATCATGAATTAGCTACTAAGTATTTAAAGTTGAGATTATCAGGCGTTTATCACAATTTATAGTATAGCAACTAAGCACTTTCCAGCGCTCCGTCCCTTAATTTCCATGAGCTAAAATCCAATGTAAGCCCCGTGGTATCATAATTAAGCTACAATAACTTGTCATATTTAAGCCGCTGTGACAATGCTTGCCAGTTGCTTAACCTGCTGCTGTGTGAGGGAGCGAGAGAGAGGGAGAGAGAGAGAGAGCATCCACAAGCTATGTCTCATTGTTGCTCTTGCTCGTTCGCACTCACACTGACCACTGACAAGTATTAAGCTTTTCACTCTCTTACTCATTCCCTCCCGCTTTTTCTCTTTCTGTTTTCCAGAGCTCGCTGTGGGGCTGCGCAATGTTAACGTTCGCATTCCAGCGGCCGTTAAACGCGGCGATAATGCGCTCTTAATCTGCAATTATGACATCGAGAACGACACACTCTATGCGGTTAAGTGGTATCGGGGGCGGCGGGAGTTCTACCGTTATACACCGAAGGAGAATCCAGCCTGGAAGATATTTACGAAAACGAACGAAATAAGTGTAGAGGTGAGTCTCCCGTCTGTCGTCGGTCGTCAGTCGTCAGTCGTCAGTCGTCAGTCGTCAGTCGTCTGTCGCTTGTCGTTTGTCGACTCTCGGCAGTCGACTCTTGATGATAATTACGATAATGAGGATGATGACGGCGATGCTGATAATGAGCAAGATGGCGATGATTAAAACTGAACTGAAAGAGCTGAAAGAGCTGCAAACGTAAATTGTTGTAAATAACTGTAAAAGTGCGCTTGTTGTTGTTCCTGCTGTTCCTGCTGTTGCTTATATTAATGGAAACAAAAACAACAACAGCAGCAATGGCAGCCACCAAGTACTGTAAACAGACTTCAGTTCCATCCGGATGTTTGCTCGCGTGTGTGTGTGTGTGTGTGTGTGTTGGCGTCCATGTGTTGTGTATGTGTATCGATGTTTGTTTTATGCATGTTAAAAAGTTTTAATTAACATTTTTGACTTTTCACTTGCTGCTGCAGTTGTTACACACAGACACAGACACAGACACATCCACACACACATTCACGTATACTTACACTCATGTCCTGGCACTCATGCATCCTGCGCATTTTATTGTTAACTTTTGCTGACATGGCGAATACAAAATGCGAGCCACCGCAAAATTGTGTTCAAGCTGTTGCAACACATCCAGAAATAAATACACACACACACACACACACACACACACACACACACACACATAGACATATATCTTGTATAAACAATTGCATTATGTAACTGTAAATGTTTACTTATCAGCGGCAAATGAAAAAGTCAAAATTATAGAAAATGGTTGAATATTTTTGCATATGCATCATGTGTATGTATGTGTATATGTATATGTATATGTATATGCACATTACATGTAATTATATTCGGTTAAAAAATATGCCATGTAAATAGCGTTGCGTCCTCTGGGCCACCTGTATCCTCTGGCATCCGAATGCATGGCAGGATCTCTACATGTTAACGCTTCTCTTGCAGACCACGCAATCGAATGCCAGTCATGTCCTTCTCAGGAATGTCCCCACCTCAATATCGGGCAAATTCGCATGTGAGGTCTCCGCCGATGCCCCCACATTTGATACATCGATTGTGGCCGCCGACATGGAGGTTGTGGGTAAGCGATAAATTCGAAATATTCCAATTCCAGTTCCAAATCCAAATCCAAATTCAATTTCAAATTTATTATTAACCTCAATTTGCAGAGTTGCCCACGCAGCGGCCAATAATAACGGGAATTCATTCGCGGTACCGCCTCGGCGACGTAATCAACGGTAACTGCTCATCCGACTATTCGAAGCCTGCGGCAAATCTCACCTGGTGGATAAACGACATTCAGGTGCATATCAAACCTGAAGCCCTAATTAAATGTTCATTTCAATCTTAATCTTAATTAATAATTTACTTAAGACATAATTTATAATTAATTAATTTAATTTTAATCTATAATTAACAAAGGTTCCGCCGAACTACTTGCGAGTCTATGATATACAACGTCACCTGGCAGAGCACCTGGAATCCTCTGTGTTGGAGCTTAACTTCGTTGTGACCACTCATCATTTCATCAAGTCACGTCTCAAGGTGAGTCCTTGCAGGATATGAGTTTTGCTCGCTTTTAAAACGCCTTCTCGGATCTCCAGCTTAAGTGTTCGGCGCGTATACACGACATCTACGCGCAGGAGAGTGAGAAACTTATCGAAGAGGATCGACCGCGTATATTGGCCTCAGGACGTTCCCCGGACATGAACATGTATCCTTTCGATCCGCCGGGCGGAGCGCATGAGGACAACGAGCTATTCTCATTAAGCAAAAGTAAGTGAATCAACTTAATTTTCTGCTCTCTTGTGGGTCGTAGGACTCCCAAATAAATTTCGGCTAGAAGACCTAGGCCCATACCGCCAAAGGACCTCAATGAAGGCCATTGATTGTCCTGCTTGATTAACAGCCAAACGTTAGTCAGCGGCCGCATAGCAAAAGTGCTGAACGTTTGTTTAAAAATTAACCGACAGCCGACGCTTAAGATAAGCAATGGCCACATCCTAATGATACATGACACACACAATGGTAACTACACCCACACACACACACACACACACACACACGCACACACACCCACACCTAGCGAGGGCGATTACTGGGCAAGGTATACAAATCTTTGCCTGATTGTTTAGCAACTAAAACAAATGTGAAGGGGACCTTTGGGGATTGGGATACATTACACGCACGCCATTAGAATGATAAACGGTGGAGCATTAAATCAAAGTTAGTGAAAAAAGGACCCCAAACGCAAAGGACACACGGCACAGGGGCACAGGACGTACCTTATTAACCATTGTTGCTCTGCTTCTTCCCTTGGCTTCCTCTACTTGGATTCTCCACTGCTCTGCGCTTTCTCCTCTCTGCTGCCTCATCTCTGCCCTTCCTCAGCTCCGCCCTCCTCTGCTCTGCCCTTCCCCTGCTCCGCCCTTCCTCTGCTCTGCTCGCTTGTATACACCACGATTTATTAATGCTCTGCGCTAAGCTACAAGCAATTAATTCAAAGATTAATTTTACCAGCGGGTGCCAGGACCATAACCGCAAGCGCCGCCTTAACCAATTCTCAATATGCACTGCCTCCCCTTAATCTTTTTCTCTATTTCCCTATTTCTCTATTTCGCTCTTTCTCTTGGTCTCATTTTCTCATTTGAGTTCTTTTTGCCCACTTTTTCTCTCGCAACAACAGATGCTGCCCCCGCGCACTCCTTGCCGCACTGGAAACAAAAGCAAGCTCTATTCCTGCTAATGGTGCTCCTGCAATTGGCCTGGACATCCGTGCAGACACATGGCATTTGGAGCAGGACGAATGGAACAGGGACCGAGACCGGGATTGGGGCCGGTACCGCAGACAATGAACAACAAAAGAGCTGTGGCTGGTCTCAAACTCAGATTAGCCTCAAGCAACTGCCGAGCATGTGCAAGGACGAGCTTCAGCTGGACCTAAGGACACGGTGATGCGAGGGTCAGTAATTGTCACGAGAAAAGGACTTCAAATCGCAGACGAATCTTGGCTCAATACGTGAAGGAAGCGCCACCCACCCAATGGCTTGACGTTTCACGTCATTCGAGCTGAAGTAATTAAAATATACACACCCACACACACACACACACACACACTCACACATATATATATATGTATGTTTATATATAGCCAATGATCTAGTTAATATTGTCATTAATTGTAAAACCTAGCGAATATTTGTTGTGCGTCATAGACAAAGAGCTGCTCCCACTCCCACGCCCCCTCCCCCTTCCCCATTCTCCATTCTGATCGATATTCATATAAAAAATACCAGCGTTTAAGAAAATACCAAGTATATACTGTAAAGAAACGATACTTCAAGCATTTTCAAAATGTTCTGTAATCCGCGGATTATCCTGTCATCTAACCCTAAGTCAAGTGTAAATAAATCATAAAAAATAATCAAAAAAAAAATAAATAATTAAATTAAATTCTTAAGAAACAAAATGGAAAACTTTTCATTTCCGGTTTTGCTTTCGTTTTTGTATGTGAAACATTCTTAAACGTTGTGGTTTCTCGAAAACTTTATGTTAAAATACCAAACCTTAAAATCTAGTATTTAGAAAATGTTATTCAAGTGTGAATTTACTTTTAGTTCGAACTGTGAATAAAACGATAGCCAAATAAAAAAATTCAAAATAAATAAATCTTTTATTGCATTAATAAAGAATTTCCTTTTATTCCTTTTTATTCCTTAATTTAATATTAAATAATAAATTAAAGGCAAAGCGGCCAAAGGGATAAGAAATGTCCTTTAAATGTCGATATATTTTTCAGTATAAAAACTCGTAAAAAAAAAATCTTGATTTTTTAAATATTTTTTCTTTTAATTCTTTCGTTTCTCGCTTTGTTTTATTATTCATATTTTTTCTTGATTTCTTTTAAAAACATTTATTGGCATTTGGTCATCATTTAAAAATTACAATTGTAAACCAATTTTGGTATTTTTTTGATCCTTTTGTTAGCAAACCTTGTGGTTCGCCAGGTCGTCCTCGACAAAGTGTAAAATTTTCTGGCGTCAACTGGAAAAGCCACAAATGAAAAACTAGTAATTTAGGCGACAAAAACAGCAGGACATGTGCGACAAAGGAAAGGACGAGCTCAAAGCAAAAAGAGTCATGGAGCATACGAATGAGAAGAGGTGAAGGGGTGAAGAGGAGATGAAAAGGAGAGACATTGAATGACACAAAAAGCAGTGTCAAATGAGTTGGCAGCCCTGCAAAAGCGACTAAAAACCGTTTGGCAATTCCCCATTTAAGGCCCAAACTGAAGTGCACCACGCGCCATGTGAATACAAACATTTAAATAAATGCCTCACCATTGTAATTTTATTCTTTTTTAATATGACAAAAATAAATTTATTTTTTTTTTAAATTTAAAATTAAGTATTATAAAGGTAGTAATTCACATGTTTTTTAAATAAAAAAAAAAATAATTTTTATTTTATTTATTTAGGAATTTACAGCCATCATAATATTTCGCATACTTAACTCGTAAAAAGATTAAAAAATAAATAATAATATTCAGAAATTATCAATTAACATTTATAAGATCATTTAATTAGTGTTAAAAGATTTCATCAGAACTTTAACAATAAAATTAATTAAATTAAATATTGTTTTAAGTAAAAATTAAATTGAAAAATTATTATGTTACTTAAAATTTATTTTCATGTAAAGTAATAACTTTTAAATACAAATGTACACAATAATTAAATTAATTATTTAAGCTTTTAAATTCAATAGAAAATTTGGGGAAATTAAAAAAATAATTTGCACATCTTTTTGTAACTTTTTTAAGTCTTTAAATCAACAAAACAAAGTTACATAATAAATTCGGACATCATTAAAAGATTTAAACAGAACTTTTACAATCAGCTCTAAAATTAATGAAAACAACAAACTGCAAACTATACTGAAACTTTCCCTCTTCATATGCCGAGTGCTGTATGGGCACGTGTTTGGCTGTGGGCCTCGAGGCTGTAAGGCTGTAAGGCTGTGAGGCTTCGAGGCTGCGACTCATACTTTTAAACGCTTTGCATTGTTGTTGCCTTTTGCAATTTCGCACTTGAGTGCATCCTCGCAGATCAGAATGGAAATCAGCAGTGCAGTGTGTGGGCGTATGAGCTCCTCATGCTAAGCAAGTGTATGTGGGGGCGTGGCACTTGCCCATTGCACTGTTGCAAATTTATTGTGCATGTGAATGCACAGGACTCACTCCCTTCGTCCTTTCTCCCTTATCTCAGAATCTCCCCTTCTCTGATGCTCCCCTACTCTGTGTCTCGCCTTCTCTGTTTCTCTTTTTCTCTGCCTCTGCCCCATCCTGATGCGAGGCTAGAATGCGAACCAAGCCAATTGCTCGAGAATGACTTTTGGCACGAGGAAACTACATAAGGCATGGAGTTGGGGCGATGCGTGGCAATGATACCCCAAAGCTGAAGGAAGGAGCTGCCGTTGGAGCAGCAGCAGTCGGGGCTGCTACTGCCACTGGATGCTCCTAATGGACAATCGAAAACCCATTCAACTGGCAATTTCGGTTTTGCCCACTGGCGCCATCGTCAGCTGTGTTGTCAAATTGATTCCCGTTGCGGTTGCCTGGCACCAGTCAGCAGTCAGCAGTCACCCGTTACCCCGTTACCCCGTTATCCCCATTATCCCGTACCCCCATCCATCACCCGTTATCCATTACCAGTTGTCACCACCCAAAACCGAACCGCCAGCCAAGAGGCAGCCACCAGGTGACGCCCTCATTAAAACTGCACTGCAGCGCACGCGGTTACCGTAATGTCAAAAACATTCAAATGCGTGGAGAGCAGAGTTGCCAGGACTTCAGGACTCCAGGAGCAGGAGCAAATCTTTGCGGCATCTTGTTTTTGACTGGTCTGAAAAACATTTGTTAATTACTTTCGGGCTGCCGCGACTTCGGGCCATGTTGCCAACTCAAGAAGAGGCCAAAAAAATAACCCAAACTCAAATACATTTATTTTCCAGGTTCTTCCTGTATGTGGAGCAATGGATTGATGATGGCAGGAGTGGGGTCAGAGAGTGAGAGGGAGAAGTAGAGTGGAAAAGGGGGAGAGGGGAAAGTGCAATGCATTGTCGGGCCATTGCTGTTCAAAAAAAGCAATTAAACTTTTATAATAATACCGCTCACCTGATCCTGGCATCAGGATACAGGACAGGGAACAACTCTTCAGATTTAAAAAAGAAAAGGATTTAAAGCTTTTCTGGATAACTGTATGGACTCAAACTACTCTTTATATTTTTGTGTATGACCTTTGACTCGGTTCCTTTCCCCAACGTTAGGGTAATGACCCCCTAAGCAAATGAGAAATATAAGTGAATTTTAAGAGAAGCATTTGGAAATTGAGAGATTTTCCTGAGCGTTGGAAAACTTCTCTGTTTTCTGATATTGAGCAGACAATTGGAAAAACCGGAAAATATGAAAAGTCAGTTTGAAAAAGGAGCGACCTGTAAATACTCTAAGTATATGAATATTTATATAATAAAATATTATTTATCACAATTTGTAGTTAATAAAAATTAAAATTAATAAATTTAAAAAATTAAATAAAATTATATAGTTTTATTTTGAATAGGGAAAATAAACAATACATTTAAAAAATATAATATATCTATATATTTATATTTTTAATAAGGATATCATATAATAAATGTAAAAAATAAAATAAAATAATATATTTATATTTTTAATAAGGATAATAAATAATAATTTTGAAAAAATAAAATTATTTATTTATATTTTTAATAAGGACAATAAATAATAAATGTAAAAAATGAAATAAAATTATTTATTTATGTTTTTAATATGGATAGTAAATATAAAAAATAAAATAAAATTATTTATTTATTTTTTTAATAAAACATATATATATATGTATAAATATTTTAAATAAAAAAAATAAATAAATAAAAAAGAATTTTGAAAAAGTAAAATTATTTATTTTTTATTTTTAATAGGGACAGTAACTTATAAATGTAAAACAATTAAATAAAAATAAATAAATAAATTAAATTAAATAAATTATATATATAAATCCATTTTTTTCATTTAACATTTGTTATACATTTTAAAAGTACATCATATTTATTTAATAAAATTTATATTATAATTTGTATTTATTTAATATGAAATAATAAATCCAAAATAACACTGGAAAATAAATAATACAAATAAATTAATTTTTTTTAATAAAAAAAATAAATATAGTTAAATATGAAGGGTGTTAAAACTGCGTATCAATTGTATAAGTAAAAATTCGAATTTTATAAGCAACAGGATATTTAATAATGAATCAGGATATATAAATCTTCCATAGGACAAACCTAAAGTACAGAATTGGAAGTCGAGTGAGTGGAAAACCCCCAAAGCCTTGACGTGACAATCAGGGGGGGAAATGTTTATAAACAATTTCGACTTATTTGTTGTTAATTTTAAGAGATATTTTCCGCAAAAATGTGGCGGAAAAAGCGAAGGGAAGAAGAGGAAGAAGAGAAACACTTTGATTGCTCGGCAACGGATGGAACTTTTGGAAAATTATGGATTTGTTTACATGATGGAAAACAGTTTTCAACTTAAAAATAGAAACTGAAGGAGCTTTGAGGAAAATCAGTGCGCATTTGTGCGTGGAACTGTACAGTTGATGATCTACACGCAGCCCGCAAGACAAGTGGGCGTGGCAATGCAATTCAGGCGGATCGAAGGCTGCTGTCTTCTACTCGTGTTGGTCCTGCATTTACTGACATGCGTTCAAGGTGGGAGGATTTGAGTCTCATTCACAGATTCACATAACTTGGAACTCTGGAAATTGCAGCTCGTCGTGGCATCGGACCGGGTGAGCAGGAGTGGGACTACGTGGAGGTTCGACCGGGTGCCCATCTCTTTTACTGGCTCTTCTACACAACGGCGAACGTGAGTCTCTATGCGGAGCGGCCGCTGGTCATCTGGCTGCAGGGCGGACCCGGCGTGGCTTCCTCGGGCTGCGGCTGCTTTGAGCAGTTGGGTCCCATCGACATTGAGGGCCGACCACGTGCCCACAACTGGGTGCAGCATATGAATGTCCTCTTCATAGACAGCCCGGTGGGCACAGGCTTCAGCTATGTGCAGCCACACGGAAGCTACGCGAGGAGCAACAAGCAGATTGCCCTGGACCTGGTCACTCTTATGAAGGCATTCCTTGACCAGTACCCAATGTTCCAGGATGTCCCACTGCACATCTTCTCCGAGAGCTATGGCGGCAAAATGGCTCCTGAGTTTGCACTGGAACTACACCAGGCCCAGAGCCAAGGTAAGATTCAGTGCCAATTGAAGTCCGTGGCTGTGGGCAATCCATGGACTTCGCCCCTGGACAGCACCCTCTCCTATGCCCCCTACCTGCTCCAACAGGGCATTGTGGACTATGAAGGCTACAGGAGAATCTCCCTGCTGTCTGCCGAAACCGTGCGACTGGTCTACGCATCCAAGTGGCTGGAGGCCATGGAACAGAGCACCGCGATGCAGGAAGTGATCGCTGCTTACACCGGAGGAGTCTTCCTCTACAATACCCAGCGGCGTGTGCACGTGGATGAGGTCTATCGCTATGGGGAGGACCCCAAGTTGCGCAGCTTTATGATCAACAATGTGACCAAGGACCTGAATCTTACCTACATGTCCGAGTGGATGATACAGAATGGAACAGTCTTCAATCAGCTATGCGGAGAGATCTTCAAGCCTGCCACCGACATAGGTACAGTAGCCCCGATCCTTGTTCGACCTTCTAATCCCATCTCCTTGCAGTCACTCGCCTGCTGAATAAGACGTCTATTCGTGTCGGCGTCTACTCGGGAAACCTGGACCTGCTGTGCTCCACGCCTGGAACCGTCAACTGGATAAGTCGATTGCAGTGGAATCGCAAGGACGAGTACGAAATCTCCGCCCGAGTACCCATTCGCATTGACGGAGTGCTGGAGGGATATGAGAAGACGGGCGGTGGCCTGAGTATGTTCTGGGTGTACAGGGCAGGACACACAGTGCAGCAGGATAATCCTGCAGCCATGTCGCATATCCTGCGAGAGTTTACCCAGTTTGGATAATGTCTCCTAGAAATAAAAGTAAATCCCAAAGGAGCTAAGTGAATCACATTGCACAGATTTATTGAACTGTGGTGGGTGGAAGGTCAGAGACCTCATGCTTTCAGGTTACCAATTGAAAATTACAGACCATGAATCCTGCCAGAAGCCGGCTCGAGTCCTGTCAAGGCCACAACCAGCAACAATTTTCTAACAATTTACTTGAAATTAACTCAAATTCATTTTGCCAGCCGTTGGTTACAGTGCGGTTTCCCCCCCCACGCCCCACCCTCACATTTCTCCTCTCCAGAAATAGACTAAAACGTTGCTCTCTCTTTCACTCTCTCACTTTCTCTCTTTCTCTGTTTCCACCCATCGCACACCTCACTTATTGCCGTTCCGTTTTACAGGTGCACCACATCAATTTATTTTCCACACAAAAGCCTATTAAAACTCACACACACACACACACACTTGCCATTGATGTGCTGCTGGGCTGAAGGGTTGAAGGGGATTGAGGGAGTGAGTGGTGAGGGGGAGGAGGAGGGTTGGCGGTGCCGACTAAATGTTTGCCAAATGGAACCACTTAACCTTTTTTTACTTTGGTTTTTTCCTGCGGTCGGGAGAATTGGGCAGGTAATGGGCGGTGGCTGCGTTTTGTCTCGGCCCACAGAGAAACAAATTAATTAAAAACTTAAGTTTGCCAAAGATGGGAACAAACGGGAAAAGGAGTTGGAGGACGACCATTGTCGAGGATGCAAGGACTAGCTTCTGATTGGGAATCTTGCCTCCAATCAACAGATTCGCAAACACAAATAGAAGAAAAAGAAAAATGTTGAAGGACACGCTTATTTCTTTATTGTTATTACACTCTGTAAGGATACCGGGATATCGGTTATAACATCATCATAAAGATAATGTCCTTCGATATCTCAGACCGAGCTACTTAGCGCCTTTCCATCATCAACAACTAATTAGGAAATACTTAGATGAATTTCGTAATCGAATAACAATTGCCAAGAGACACAGTCCCAGCCTCAGCCTCAGTCTCAGACAGGAGCCTGCGTCCTGTAGGTTGAGTCCTGCTACACTAGCTGAGCCTTGTCACGTCAGCGCACAAGTAATTTTCACACAACTTAACGCCACATATCGTGCATATTAATTATAGAGCCAAGAGGTGGAGCAGCTGGAGGAGGAGGAGGAGGAGGAGGAGGAGGAGGAGGAGGAAGTGAAGTTAGGGGATATTTGGTGTAGATGGCGTTTCAGGTATTGGAGGAGGTTACGGGGCTTAGAGAATGCGGAGCAGGAGTAAATCTAATTTGGTAAGACGACCCACGCAGTAGTCACGTCGAGTGGCTGAGGATTCCAATGGCCCACAGCCACATGCTAAATGTCATTGCTCGTTGATGGGAGGAGCAGAAAGTATGTGGGTAATGCGCCTGCACGTATGCCACCCCAAGGACTTGGGTCTTGGCTTGGGCTTGGGCTTGGGTTGGGCTTAGGCTGCAGGTTCACGCTTCAGCTTAGGTTAGAGTTCGTGTTCCGGCTTGCCGCGTGGTTCGGGTTCGGGTTCGGGTTCGAGTTCGTTTTCCATGTTCGAGTTTGGGTTTGGGTTTGGGTTGGGGTTTGGGTTTGGGTTTGGGCTTTGGCATTGGCATCAGTTTTCCATGTGCCTGTTGGTTGCCACGTATCCCGACAAGCATGGCTATTGTAGCCATGTCAAGTATTTATAGGTAGCATGCCAGGATTTAGCACGTTGAGACCAAAATTTGGCTCAAAAATTACTCATGTGCGAGCAAGGACGTTGGGTCGGTTTTCTTGGCCAGAGCGAAAAATAAATTAAATGCCTTTCGAAAACAAAGAAAAATTCTTCTGAAGAAAAATGTTCATGCCAGCTGGGAGACAGGTGTTTTTACTGCCTTCCCACCTCCCACCACCTCTGCTCTCTGTTCCCAACCATCCATCCATCCTCCTTCCCTCACTCCCCGTCACTCCCCGTCACTCAGCACCTCACACAATGGAGCTCAGTGGCGGCAACAAAGATTCTGGAAAACAAAGGCAAATAAATGAGTGTTAATTAGTAATCAGTCAAATGCACGTGCTCACAGGATTCCAAGGATATGGTTCCCACAGCCAAGTCCGGGATTAATCTACAATCATCTACAAGGTTCAGGACATTTTTTAACTGGAATTTAATCGAATCTCCCGCAAGAGATGAAGCTGCCTAATGACATATAACAGATTCGTGTTGGCGGATCAGGCAATGGCATGTCGTGTCTGTCAACTCGTTCAACAGATCCTGCGCTTCCTGCAGGAACCGCTGCAAGTTATTGCGATGGCTGAAAATGTTCTCGAAGCTCACGGACTTTCCATCCCAAATTTTCCACTTGCGCATGCTCGCAATGACATCTGAGCAGAAACGATTCTTTCCACGGATTAGCTTCGCTTCTATTGGAGAAAATATTGCAAGGATTATTTAAGGACATTTCAGAACCGATCGATGGAGCAACAAACCTTTATGAATTGCGTACAGCTTCATTAGGTCAGGGTGTTTCTTTGACTTTTCGTACTCCTCAAGGATCCTGTACATGCGGCGCTCCATTTCAACCTCATTAAGGACATAGTCGTCCTGCAGCGGATCGCAGAGCCCATTGAAGTTTGGTCCTTTGTACGGGAACTTGGTGAAGAGCAAGTTCTTCAGATGCTGACGCTGCACATATATTGTCCTGGCCAAGGATCGGGCGTTGTCAAAGCGCGAATGACTGTTGTAGAAGCGGAACAGGAGGCTACTCAGAAGCTTCTCCACCTTGGACAGGCAGCTGTGGGTCAAGGACGGACGTGGGCGTGGATGAGTCGACGAAGGGATGGCAAGGGATCGATTGGACACTTACTTGGAATTGCGCAACGAGTAGACGCCGGGTATGGAGTGGGTGCGGAGCAGATGATGCATTCGATATGCCACACAAATGAGCAGCTCCTCGGCGGTGGACAATTGCAAACGGCGCAATCCTTGCATGTCGTGCAGCGAGTTCCTTGTTCGCCAACCACGGAAGTTCGCCTGTATCAATCTGGCCGCTTCCTCATAGTGATCCAACAGTCGCTGCTGCACCTTCGACTCCGCATGCTTCACGTAATTGTTCCGGTCCGAGAAGCCGCGCCACCAACGCTGAATCGTAATCGCAGCCTTCGTGCGATCCTGATACATTTTCCGGGCATGGAAACGCCGCCAAGCCCTCTGTATGCGTCGGGCAGCTATAAACTGCTTGTAGTCCAGGATGAGCAACATGGTGCTGCAGGTGGGAGAAACCAGGATTAGTTAGGATATAACCTGCAGTCAGTTTGTTACTCCTTAAAAACTGTGGACTCACTGCGAGAGTTGCGGATACTCCGAACGGAAGGAATCATTCTCAACGGAAAAGCATCTGAGGGGTAGGGGGAAAAGGCGGGGGGAAAACGCAGGCAAATGGAATGGAAAAGAAAAATCAGAAAAGAGGAGAAGGTGATGGAAAGGAGGAGAAAACTGTTGGCTACTCACTCGACGTCCTTTTCGAAAATTTGAGATCCTCTGACCCATGAAAACGCGCCTTTAAACATTTTTTAGTTGTTTTTTTTTCCTGTTAATTTTTCGAAAATTTCCCTTTGTGTTTGTATTAATTGTGAATGTGAATGTGTGTGTGTGTGAGTGTAAATTTTGATATATCTCAGATTCGTAGAACATCAAATATCAGGCTCCAAATGTCAGGAAATAAGTTTCAAATATAATTTTCCCCTTCTGTCAGGCATCACCTCTCTCTTTTCTTCTCTCTCTCTCTCTCTCTCTCTCTCTCTCTCTCTCTCTGTCTCGTCATACACGCCCATTTCACTCCCATTAAGGTGCAAGGATCTAAAAGTCAACTACACGTATATTTCGACTGAAAAACTATTTGCCAGAAGTAAAAAATTGGAATTTATTGAAATTTTTGGCAACATATTTACATTTAGCCAATCCACGAGCCACGCCCCCCTGCCCAGGGCACACGTGTATGCAGCAACAGTGCTCGCTGAAAGTATGTAAACAGTTTTCAACAAAAATAGATTAAATGGCATGTCAACGAGCAGCAGGTCGCTCCTTGGGGAGGGAAAACAATAAAAATTCTAGCGACATCTGCGTTTGGGCCAAAAATGTTTAAAGGTGAAAAATTGTGTGATCAAAATTCATGCCAACAGAGGGCGCCACTGCCAGCGTATGGGATAACTCAAGATGCTGTGCTTTATGAGAAGCGCCAACTTTTCAATATTGACATCCCATAGTGATGCGACCTGCCACCTTTGCCACCCTCTCTCTCTCTCTCTCTTTCCCTCTTTCTCCCCCTCTCTCCCTCTCTCTCTCTCTCTCTTTCCTTGCCTTCCACGCTCTTCCTGCTTGTTCAACTAACACAGCTCTCCGCTTCGTGCGCTCAATCAATTTTGTCAATTTTCGCGTGTTGTTATATATTTTTTTTTTCGATTCTATTTTTTTACATTTATTTTTTATTTTTTTAGTATTTTATTTTTTTTCGTATTTTATTTATTTTTTTTTATTTGAGTACAAGGCACGTCTGGCTTTTTTATTTCCAGTGGCTGTCGCAGTTGAACCTGTCTTCATAGCCATTACCCCGACCGCCCCCGCACACTTCATACTTGGCCACTGCCTCCTCCCTGCGGGTATGGACGTCGACGTCGACGTGGATGTGGATGTGGATGTGGATGTGGATGGGGATGTCGTCGTCGTTGCTGATGATGCTGCACGTCTCGGAATGCTCTGATGTGTGTTGATATTTGACACTTTATTATGTGCACATCATCAATTTTGAAATTATTGTCAATGTACCAAATGAAGAGGCGGGACTTTCAAAAAGGTAGAGTATAACGAAAAGAGCCCAGATCGGCAGCTCTTTGACTCTTATTACCAGATATATGACCTGCTTTAGCTTAAATATAAAAATGACTTGTTAATTAATAAAAATAAAAACTAAAAAAAATATTTATTAATTTTTAGAGGTATTTATTTATTTAAACAAATCTATTTTGCTGCTGGAAGTCTTTTTACCACAGTTGTGGTGAGTTTCGATTGAAAGTGTTTCTCTTTCGTCCATTTAACGCACGTATTCACCAGCCCACACACACACACACACACACACACACACATACCTCAATCGGGCCACACATTTGCGCACCACAAAGTATGCAATCAATTTTTATAGCCCACATGCAGTGCATGCTTTTGGATGTGTGTGTGTGTGTGAGTGTGTGGAGTGGTGGTAGCTCTGCGATGCGTTGCCTTCAACTCCTCTCCTTTCCGCTCTGCTCCATGAAGACTGCCATTGCAGTGCTTTACTAATAATTTTCAATATAATCAGCACCTGTGACGACAAGAGCGGAGTGAAGAGCGAACACGGACGAAGGACGAAGGACGAAGGAAGTCAAAGACGCATTTGCACAAATGTTGCTAATGTATAAACATTTGAGGCGCCTGCCAGGGCGAATGGGAATAAAAATTGAAATGCCTTAACGCCCAGCAAGGTGCCCCAGCCGGCGGGGGGTGTTTTCCTGGCCGCCACTTGCCACATTATGCGGCAGCCGCCTTAACTGGAACTTAGGCAACAACGACCGGAAGGCGGAACCGTAATGCGATTCGTAGCAAGTGTAGCAACAATGGCGTTAATTTCACCACATGTGGTTTCCTGTTGGCACACACACAGGACAACGGGGGAGAAACGTTAAAGGCAATGGCCATGCCTTAAAGAAGTCGCAGGAGAAAAAGAATCTTGCCCCGATCAAATTTAAGGAACATATCAGCAGCTAGAAGAAGATATATTTGAAAAAGTTGAAATCCTTACTCTGATATAGACACAATAAAAAGGATTCAAATGACATTCAATTATATTTGGACCACGTTGATGGTTTGAGATGTTCTTTGATCCACCACTTCAGGGACTTGACGTTCACGAAGAGTGTGTCATTGATGGGATTGCCGTGGCTCCAGATCCCCGTTTGATAGTAACGATGGGTGTTGTCATTACGCTTAGGACACACCAGGGGCGATCCATTGGAGAACTGAAGGTCATCGGATTGACCAGTAACTGTCATTAGATTTACCCCCTCAAGGTTAGGCCCATAGCCGGCATAGCTGATGTCCAGTTTCCTCATTAGATTGCGACTTCTGTGGCGACCCCTATTCCAGCCAGTGACCAGACAGTTATTGAAATCGAGATCCTCGTTCTTGGGCAGGCAGATGGTATTCACGTGGAGATTGAGTGTCAAGCCTCCTGCCAGAATAACAAGAGCCACATTATTATTGAAGGTATCAACGTTGAAATCCCTATGGTCAATAATCTTCCAGACCTCCTGCTCTTCATATGGCAGGATCTCGTTCTCGGATGACATATCCCATTCGCCAGCCCTGACCTTACGGGTAAAACTCTTTGTTATTAGCTCAGATGCCGTTGATAGCACAATTTTCCTGGATAACAGAGATCCTGTGGTTTCAAACTCATCTGGGTTTGTCTTGAATATGGCCACTGTCCAGGGAAATTCTCCAAAATTCGTCCGAGTTGGCTTCTTGTTTTCCACGGTGACAAAAACCCCACGAGGATTCGAAAAGCCGCAGCGAGTATCCTCAAGTGATTTATTATATGAAAATTTCCACTGCAGAGTAAATAATTAAATTAATTTTAATTAAATTTTAATTTAAAATATTAAATATTAAATATTAAATGTAATCAAATATAAATAAAATAAGGGATTTAAGGGACTCAAAGCTCACCACTTCGGGCTTCTCGCAACAAGTTTCCATATAGTGACAAGGACTTGGCTCGAAGGTTATTAAATACCTTCCATCTGATTTACGCTGATCCTGGCAATTCCATAGCTCCCGGCATTGAAATTGTTTATTTGGACCGCAATAGACAAATGGACTTGTTGTTTTTGGCGTTTTGGTGGTGGTGGTTGTGGTTTGCTCTGTGGTTGTTGTTGTGCTCGTGACTGTTGTTGTTTTAATTTCATCATCGCCATTAATTAAGGTATCCACATTAGTAGCATCCATTAGGCAGGGCATCAATAGCCAGATAAAAGCCAAGGATAACCGCATTTTTGCATCGTAGTTCATAATTTTTAACTCTCAGAATTCTAAGAAACAAAAAATTTCTTTAATTGTTATTTTTTAATTATTTTTCATAATAATTTTTTCAATGCTCATTTTTAATTCTTTATCAATCAATATGTGTGTGTGCGTGTGTGTGTGTGTGCGTGTGTGTGTGTGTGCGTGTGTGTGTGTGTGTGTTTATATGCGTAGGTTAAAGGTAGTCACAGTGTTGAAAAAACAATTCTTACTTTTTATGGATATTTCATATATAACAATAAATTATTTATATAAAAACTTAATTTATTTATAACTATAAATTATAAATCAAAAATTCTAATTTCCGTTTTGAAGCCAAAAAATATTTGCAATGCTTTCGCCTCCGGACTTACTGAGAGACTGAAGCCAAGTGAAAAAAGCGAGAGTAATTAATTTATTTATAGATTTTATAAGCGATTAAGCTTGAGCCGAATTTAAATAAATTAGTATATTTTTGGTATTTATTTCGTTTGTTTAAGTGAATATCGAAAATACCCTGGGGAAGAATTAATACTTTATTTATATATTTTATATTGTAATTAATTTATTTATTTATTATATTAAAATTGAAATTACATAAAAAATAAACAATAATTAAAATAAAAAAATAATAATAATATATTAGTTATAAATTATTGAGGCTATTTTTAAATTAAAATTTAGTTTTATAAAAACAACATTTATTTAAAATTTCAGTTTTAGTTTAATTAAATCTTAATTAATTAAATCTTAATTAATTAAATCTTAATTAATTAAATCTGCTCAAATGTACCCGTGAGAATAAAAGAAAGAAATAAAAAAATATTCATAGTTATTAAAATATTTTTACCATTTATTAATTATAGCCTCAAATAATTTTAATTTTAATTAAAAAAGTCCTGTCTAGGCTGTGTAGTATTTCCTATCGATGCCCAATTTGTCAAGTTGCTGTATGATCCATGGCACAAGCTTGGGTACGTTTGTATAAACCGCTGGGACATCCTTCAATCCACAACCTAAGCCCCAGGCAACAATTCCAGCCTGATAGTAGCGATCAGGCCTGCCTCGTATGGGGCAACTCAAGGCACTTCCTCCGTCGCCAGAACAGGAGTCCTTACCTTCATGGCCACCAGCGCAAATAACACTCGTGCTGAGATACGTAAAGTCGGGCACAACCTTACGTAACATATCATTGCATGTGGCTTGAGGAACAATGGACACTTCGACCTTCTTAAGAATATTCGGATAAGGGTTAGCGGTGACTTCCATCGTCCGTTTACCCCAGCCGCTGACAAAGCAACTTGAGTAGTCCATTGAATGCGTTGGAAGTTGAAGGCAGATGGGTGATATATGGGGCATTGGCTTGAAGGGTCTATTAACTATAATAAGTACAATGTCGCCCACATCATGTTTATAGTATTCGGGTATTATAAAGCTCTGAGGAACTCTGTCCTGGTGATGGTATTTCTCCATCTGTGACGAACTATTCCAATCGCCTGCTCTCACAATGAAGCTGTTTGGCATTTTATTTATAACTTTACGAGCAGACGAAAGGACGACTGTTGGTGCAACTAAGGATCCACCTCCGATGCAAATCTTGACATTTTCATTCAAAACTTTAACTATTTCCAACAAGGATACCATCCAGGGAAACTCACCAAAGTTCGCTTGGTTGTCCTGCATTATTTTAGAGGCTCGGTCAACTCCACGCACATGACGCTGGCCACATGGCAGCATCTCCTTCATCTCTGTCTGTAAATAAAAACAGAATTTTTAAATTTAGTTTAAAATAAAATAAATAAAATTTAAATTTAATTAATAGTAAGTTAGTCAACCTTTTTGGATTTGTGACAGCAAACTTCACCGTGGTCACATGTATGGGAGAGAGGTGGACTTCCTGCACAGTTCCATGGCTCGACACATTCCATTTCAGGACCGCAAGACTTGTATTCACTTTGTTTTGTTTCAGCTTCAAAGTTGATATCCTTTTCTCTGTCATCAGGAGGCAGAAGTATTTCAAGCGTGCTCACGAGCTCCTTAATTATCGCCTCCATTTTTGGCCTTTCCGGCAAGTTGGGTTTAAATATATCTTTAACTTTCGATCGCAAACTTGTCACCAAGTCCATCAGCTCAAATTCTGGCCTCTTCTGATCTTTTTGGGTTCCATTGGAAGGCAAGAGTTTTTCAAAATCGACTTGAAACTTTTCAATCGCCTTGTCCAGTTCCTCCATCTGCAAATCTGTTGCTGAGAACAAATTACTAATCCTTGTTCTAAAAATATCTTCGGGCTCTTCATTGGATTCGCCGCTGTTAATCAAATCATCGAATGAATCGAAGTGCGGTTCATCTGCGGTCAAACTGTTGACTGTGGGTCCAGCTCTTCCTATATATATATTATATTATTATATATATTATATTATTATTATATATTATTATATTATATTATTATATATTATATATTATATATTAAATATTATATATTATATATTATATATTATATATTATATATTATATATTATATATTGTATTTTATATATTATATATTATATATTATATATTATATATTATATATTATATATTATATATTATATATTATATATTATATATTATATATTATATATTATATATTATATATTATATATTATATATTATATATTATATATTATATATTATATATTATATATTATATATTATATATTATATATTATATATTATATATTATATATTATATATTATATATTATATATTATATATTATATATTATATATTATATATTATATATTATATATTATATATTATATATTATATATTATATATTATATATTGTATATTATATATTATATATTATATATTATATATTATATATTATATATTATATATTATATATTATATATTATATATTATATATTTTATATATATTGCTTTTACTCACCAATTGTGACATAAGTTAGACAGCTAAAAATCAGTTGAAGCAACAAAACAAATTTCAAGTCTCGATTCATTCTACACAATTTTTTTATTCACCTCCTTTTGATAAGTTTTTTTTGTTGTTTTTTAAATTTTAAAAACCATCAAGTCTAAAACTATGTGAAACACAACCGTTATCATCGCCTCAAGCATTCACACTAACTTGAGTCGCAGCTCAGACTAGTGCTAAAACATCAAGAGCTCAGAGAATAGTTTCCCTTTCCCTTCCTCTAAAAACTTTATTTATATATATATATATATTTATATATTCACACTCATGTTTTAATTTTAATTAACATGTGGTTGTTGAGTAAATAAGGAGATTAAATTAAAAAATAAAACAGCGAGTGAACTCCGGCAAATAATATATTGGAAAACCCAAACAAATGTAAACTTTGAGCCTAGACGTAATTATAATAATAATAATAATAATAAAAATAATAATAATAATAATAATAATATTAAAATTAATAATAATATATAATAATTAATAATATTATAAAAGAATAATAATAAAGTTAATAAAAATAATTATATCAATATTATTAATACGAGTATATAAGATAATACCTTATTATCTATGAAACTCAGTTAGTCTCACATTCCCTTATCCTTTAAATTAAGTTAAATTTAGAAAAAAAAAAAAATTAATAATTTAAAAATATTTATATTATTTGTTGATAAATAATAATTTTAAGGACAGGCAATATTTTAGTGTAGGGTATCTGAAGAACGACTCGATTTAAAGCCCAGCGAGCTGATAATGTTATCATCATCATTGCAGCTGATTAATTCCTCAATTAAAATTCGAAGCGCAGTCTTAAATTGATTTTTGCATGAAACACAACGAAATGTTGTTCTATTCGAGATTTAGTTCCTTAAAGGACTCGCTCATTATTACTCTTATCCTGTGCGTAGGGACTGTGGCTAGTGATACTGACGTTCGATTTTGCGGATTGGAGAGAAAATGTGTTCAGGCGTATCTCTGCGATGACTCATCGAACGTGAATACGAATGGAAATACGTTAATCGATTTTCTATCCATTGATCAAAATCCTTGTCAATATTGGGAAAAGTGCTGCTTACTGCCGAATATATCGAAGGTAAGCGAATCCTTATATTACGAAGGAACACTTTGTGTTCTCTTAACAAGTGAATATATTTATTATATGTATTATATTATCCTGTGCACAGAAGGAAGAAAGGGAGCTGGTATATCATTGGAATGGATGTGGACACACAAATCCGAAAGGACTAAAAATTACCATAACAAACGCTGCCCACGGCGAAGCTCAATTCGGCGAATTCCCCTGGATGGTGGCTCTCTACAAGCGTGACTTCCCGAAGGACACCTTCACATTTAACGGCGGTGGCAGTTTGCTGGCTCCAAACGTGGTGCTAACAGTTGCTCACAGGGTTCACAGATCTCGACCTAAAGATCTCTTAATCAGAGCTGGCGAATGGGAAAGAGATTCAATGAGTCAGCCTTATCCGTACCAAGAAGTAGCAGTGCTGCAAATAATCGCGCATGAGGGTTTTATAAAAACTGGAAATAATAATATCGCTCTGCTAATCCTGAAGTCAGCAGTAAGCCCCGGGCCACACATCGGCACGATTTGCCTGCCCCGCCCACATATGAGTCTCAAACTTACGGGGTGCATCTCCATGGGTTGGGGTAAGTTTGATTTTGACAGTGATAACTACCCAAACGTCTTGAAGAAGGTCAACACGTCACTCATTAACTTCGATCAATGTGAGCGAACGATGCGCAGGACACGCCTTGGAATTGACTACATTCTCCATGAGAGTAACATCTGCGCAAGCGGCACGATGTGCCTTGGCGACGGTGGCTCCCCGCTCGTCTGTCCCATACCCAATATTCCGGGTCGCTATCAGGTAGTTGGTATCGCGTCGTGGGGATTGAACTGTTCACATGATGTACCCACTGTCCATAGCAATGTGAAGCACCTTCTTCTTTGGATCAAAGATATCCTTCACAGAATCAATATTGACAAAACTTTTTATAAAGCATAAGTAAAAAATAATGATAAATGTTATTTAAATAATATAGCTTAATAACATTTAGAATAAAAATTTAAATAAAAATTAATTATTATTAGTTTAAATAATATTTTTATTTTTTTAATTTTATTAATTACTTGTTTGGCCTTTTATTTTATCATATTATTAAATTTATTACGTATACGTAATTATTATTACACTCTTGAAACACTTGGAAAATTCTTAGTTGTTTTGAGTTTGTTTTTAAAATTTTAATTATAATAAATTTAAAAGATTTTTATTCTTTAAATATAAATGATTTTTAATTTTATCTGAATTCATCTGAATTTTTTATAAGAAGTGTTATTTTTATTTTTTTTAATTTTAAATATTTTATGTTTTCCTTTTCTACATTAAACTTGAACTCCCAATTCTGAGTCTGAGTCTGAGTCCAAGTCGAAAGTAGAGTCTGAGTGCAGCATCTGTCCGCTGATTAATGTGCAGTAGCTGAAAGGGGAAAGGGAGACGAGTGATTGGTGAGGGGCGGAATATGATGAAGGGGGTGTGGGAGACACGGCGTGGTTCCGGCTGTTGTCCAGTGCAATTTGAGCAGACGTTTTCTAATAAACATTAAGTTGACATGAGAAACACGCCAAACAAATGAAGCAAATGCATTTCATGCTCTGGCCATGTCGGCGCCCCGGGCGCTGGATAGTAGGTGGGATGGTGACATGGCGGAGTGGTGGTGAGCGGGAGAGGGGCGGAAAAATGGGGTGGCGACGGAGGCGTGGCATCTGTTTACTAATGCTGCCCTTTTTTGCCATCTTTCAGCGCTTGCACCGCAGGATATGTTTACAAATTGAAAAATATAGCATGCGACCGCCAGAACGTGATAAAAAAGGCGCACAGTGGGGCGAAGTTAATTATAAACTATAGTTAAAATATATCTTAAAATTAAGGAGGCCAACTAAATATACTTGAAAATGAATTAAATTGAATTATTTAAATTATTAAAATCATACTTATTTTTGTATATATAATTTGATGGAAATACTAACAAAAATGCAATAATATAATTTAAAAAATTAATTATTAATATTCATATAATTAATAAATAAATTTAATTAATTATTTAATTTGCTGTAAATATTTTACATTTAATTTAATTATGTCTTAAATTTATTCCGCTCTTAAATAAATCTGTGTACTATTTCTGAAGCTCCACTGTCTGCAGCCGCTGCAAAGAAAAAAAAAATAGTCGCTGCAGTTTTAGTTGTTGGGTCAGTTGGTGGGACAGGGGAAGCGGGGGCAGTGCCAGATTGGAACTGGACTACGAAGCAAGCGACGTGCCATGTGCTTCTGCACAAATGTGGCAACAGATCCTCTAAAAATATTCCACGCCAGCTCCTATATATTTATGTACACATATATATAAATTTATATAAATGTATGTACAAATATATATATATATATATATATATGTATATGTATATATATGTATTTGTCTATGTATAGGTATGTAGCTCAGGATGTATACGTATATATCCTGCACAAAGTGGCCGGAGCAGCGTAAATCTGACATGAAACATTTGCGTGACAAGCAAAATGCTGGCTCTCGGCTACTCCCAGACCCGTCGGCCACCCAAACCGCCGACCACCCGATTCAGGAATGTCTGGGCCGCCAAGGACTCGCACAGGATGGAGTCCGAGATGCAGGGAAAAATAATTATGGTGCAAATCATAATAATGCAGCTTTTCAACATAAAATAAAATCGCAAAAGGGAAGGATCGACTTGAGAGTGAGCACAGCGAGAAGAAATTTAACTTAATTTTAAAATTATAAAAAGGAAAGGATTAAAAAAAGGATAAAAATAAAAAAACTTATTTTTTTATTTAAGAAATTGTATTTAAAACATAGTCAATACCCTGGGCAAGCTTTGAAATGAGTTGCAAATTAAAAATAAGCGCAATTTAGTTGTGCGAAGAAGGAGGACAATGTCAGGAGGAGCAGAATGAAAAGTAAGGTACAGGATAAAGGACTTCATAGAGTTTCATGTCGGGACTGGTGTCAGGCTGGACGTGCTGGCGGCAACTCTCATGTGACATTGACAACGGCAAGCCAGACTCAAAGAACTTTGGGGAATACAGGCTCCATTCTGATATCCTTGCGATGACAATGGCCTTTGTTTTGACAGCGGCATTCGAGTCGAGGACAAATTAACTGGCGGTCGACCGCCGACGAGGAGTGAAACCTGGCCAACTGATTTGCGATGTCAAATTGACAACAATTAGAATTTCCTGCCTCTGTTGTTGGCTCAAATGATCTGCACATCCTGCGCTCTGCCCTGCATACCATCTCTCTCCCTCTCTCTCTCTCTCTCTCTCACTGTCTATCTCTGTTTCACTGCGTCTGTCCCTTATCGTTCGTGGCTGTCAGCCTGTTGCGAAAATGTTGACAGCATTCAAATCAAAATGATGTCAACAAAAGAGAGAAAAGCGACGACGAGTGCCATGGGCAATGATGTCCTGGATGAAGTTAAGGTCGTTGAAGTGGGGGTGGGGGTAGATGAGTGGAATGATTGGAATGAGTGAAATGAATGGAGCGGGTGGAACCGTCAAAGACATGTTGTCAGCATGTCCTCGAACATAAATGTCATCCTTGAGCCATTTGACAGTTGCACTGACTTCGATTAGGGCGTGATTTGAATGGAAAATTAGCGAAATGTTAACTCAGCTTGACAGTCTTCCTTTTTCTGTGACTTGTGACAAATGTAATTATGTCCGCGATGAATGCAAATTCAAGGATACAAGAAAAATACTGGGAAACATATAAATTCAAATTAACTTAAAGTCCCACAGATGAAGAAGAAGAATGCCTTCATTTCGAGTTTAATTTTTCAAAGTATTTTTTATTTACTGAAAATTTGTCATTAAAACAAAAAAAAAAAAAAATAAATTTATTTATTTATTTATTTATAAAAATCAATAGTTGAAAAATTACTCTGCTCGTTAGAGTCGCTTTCGCTCAGTAACTTAAAGCCGATGGGAAACTAGACTCGAACTTTTAGTACAACGCAGCGACGAGCACTTGAACCTTACATTGAATTGCACTTAAAACTGTGCAAATAGAGGAAAGCATTGTGGAAAATGATACAAAGAGTGGAAAGCGGGGGGAAAGCGGTGGAAAGCGGGGGGAAAAAAACCTCAAGTATTATTATCACTCGATGCTATAAATTGTATGCGTTGCGGGAGTCAAGGGTCCAACGCTTCGGTTTTCATTGGCGCCATCGATAGCTGTACAGCTGCGCCCCCCTCCCCTCCTCCACCCCCTTCACCAACCCTCGGCATCATCATCATTCGATTTTTCCACAGTAGCTCCTGTTGCCTGTCCCGCCAATGAGTGCTTCCTGTTTCCTGCTTCCTGATTCCTGATTCCTGTCTCCTGGCTCCGGCGTCTCGACGCTCTCTCCCAACTGCAGCAGTAACAACTGTAAGCAACTATAACTGTCGGCAAGTTGGCTTCATTATTTCCACACTGTTGAATATGCATTTGAACGGGAGCTGGCACAGCTGCGGGGGCTGGGGAGTTAGGGCGGGATCAGCTGGTAAGAACTTTGTTTTGCTTTGATGACTAACTCGCTCCATTGGCCAATAGCCGTGGGGCCTGTGCACAGTTCAAGGCGGGTGCATTATCACTTTCCCGGCAAGTGAAATATTGTGGGTGCATTAAGTATTTTCATCCCCCCTTCCCTCCCCCACAGCCCACACCATTTGTCTACATCCCAAAGGGGGGATGCTTGGCAAAATGCTGGCAAAGGACTTGCACGCTCCTTGTCCTGCCAGGCAACCAGCCAACCAGTCAACCAGGCAGCCAGGCAGTCAGGCTGCCGGACAGCCGGACAGCCAACCATCAAACAATGTGGGTCTGAGATGAGCATAGACTCAGCCTTTGTCTGCATTTTATATTAAACTATTTGCTGCTTCTGCTGCTGCTTCAGATCCTGTAGTCCTGCTCCTTCAACCTCTTGTACTTCTGCAACCCCTCCCACCTCTCTGGTTCCCCTCAACTTCCACTGATGCCGCTGCTGCTGCTGCTGCTGCTGCTAATGCTTCTGCTGGTAGCAGCAAGGCTTTTGGCCAACTTGAAATTTACCTGCAGGAGAGAGCATTTTTATACCCTCGGTCTCTGTTGCAACAATTTGTGGCAGAATTTATGAAAAATTTAAAACAATTATGTGGCTGCATCCACAGCGTGTACCACAGGAATGAAGGGGTTTGGCAGGACGGAGCAACCGTTCCGATGGTCAGCTCTGGCCAGTGTACAGGCATTCCTCGATAGCTGCTCAAATATGCAAGGAATCAGCAGTGAAAAACTAAGGATTTTAATTAAAGTTTTAATATCAAATTATCCTACATAAATTATAAAGCTCCTTAATCGTCCTTTCTAGATATTCGCTCTTCATAATTGAGTTCCGAGCGGAAAACCCATATGGCTGAATGTGGGTGAAATTTGCTTTGGCCTCCTCCTGCATGTCAAAGGATCAATAATTTGCAGACTTTTGCTCTGCTTTTAATAAGTATCCTTTTTTTCTTTCGATTTCTACTCTGCCCTTTCTTTAATCCTTGGGGTATTTCTACAACTCTTTTCGTTCCAATTCTTTCGATATCCTTGGGCTCTGTTCCCTTTTCTTACTAGTGACTCCTTTTCGATCACTTTCATCTCATTTTTGAGTTCTTTTACTCCCTTCCCCTCAAGGTAACAAAGTCTACTCCTCGCTCCTTGAACTTTTCACACTTTTACTGCACTCCTCGCCCCACTCCTTGCTGCCTCCCGATTTACATGGGAAACTCTCAAATATAGAGAAATTTCCCCTCATTTGCTGCACACACACGCAGGACTTCTGGCTCCGCACTGCATACCGCCCATGTCCTGGCATATCTATGTGCGTGTGTGTGTGTGCGTGTGTGTGTTCCGTTGGCAAACAATATTGCAGAGCAGAGATTAGTTGCTTATTTTGACAGTAGCTGTCAGTGTTGCATTTAGTCGAGCAGCTGCCAGTGTAAACAAACAAAAATATTTGCTGCTGCTGCTGCTGCTGCTGCTGCTGCTGCTGCTGCTGCTGCTGCTGCTGCTGCTGCTGCTGATGATGTGGAGGAGGGGTGGGGGAATGGAGAGAAAGAAAGGAAGAAAGAAAGAAAGGAAGAGAGTAGCAGGATGGGGCAAGGACAAGCGCTGCTTACAGTATCCTTTGGCAAGTGGAAAAGAGGAGCCAAAGCCTGATGACTATGATGATTCTCATATCTCTAACGCAACGAGTGCAAGCTCTTCTGCTCGAGTGCCCTGCTGACTGCACTTGTTCCACAGCCTAGGAGATCCTGCAACTCCTCATCCTTGGAATGGAATCCTCTCGTCCTCCTCCCATCCCGCTTGCCACTTCAGCTCTCATCTCGGGCATAGTTTTTGGCTTTTTCTTGCCTTGCCTTTTCCTTTCTTCATTTTTCATGTGCAGCAGCAACGACGACGGCGACGGCGACAGCGGCAGCGGCAGCGGTGGTGGCAGCGGCAGCTAAGCTTTTAATTAAATGCAAGGAAAATTCAATTTTAATTAAAATTTCTCAAAAGTCTGGCCTGGCATGCATACGGATGTCGATTGGGATTTGGATTTTAGTGCGGATCCCGATTCTGATTCTGATTCTCGTCCTGGCAATGGCTTCAATTCTAGTTCTGGCCCTGAATCAGGTCTTGGCACTGCGTTCTTTGCTCGAGTGTTTGCCAAACGTGTAAAATTGAAAATTAGGAAATCGAATTGTTAGCAATGACGTGCGGATGTTGGGCGCGGGGAGGCGGAGGGGGCATGGACATCGGAGTAATGACTGTGGGGTAGAAGGATGCACTATGAATGCTTCGCTTCGAGACGAGCCATTGGAGCAACACAAAAGCAAAATTGTAAAGTAATTGGAAATGAAAATTCATTCATGTTGGCCAAAATCATCAACCTGATGGCCAAGTCAGTCGTCAGTCGTCAGTCGTCAGTCTTCAGCCGTCGGTCGTCAGTCGTCAGTCGTCAGTCGTCCGTTGCACAAATACCAAAACGCATATTCAGTCACGAGTGCGGATCACATTTGTGGCAAGCACAAAGCGTAATTTGATTGAGCTTTTTGAGCTCCATGGAAAGGACCTTAAGCTCTCTGGGCGTTCAATTATTTTCCGAGTCCAAATCAGAATCCGAATCCGAATCCGAATCCGAATCATGGCTACTTTCAAGGCGAGGCTTTGTTAGCCAAATCAAGCAGTTGCCTGATGGGATAAGGTAATTGATTGCCGGAAGATCCTTCCTTGGCCAGCATTTTTCCATAGGCCATAGAATGGGGAATGCTTGAAAACTGAAGTTCGTTCTTTAAGGATGCTTTTGGTATTGAGAGCTTGAATTTATTTCTTAACTCACTTCGTCGATGGTCGCATTCCATTCGAGGATTTGTGACATCCGTTCTTCAATATCCTTTGGCATTTGAGGGCGAGTCCTGTTTTGGTAAACTCAAGACAAAAGTTGTGCAAACCCCAAAGCCAGGGCAGCTTTTGGTAGCATTTTGCACATAATTTAAACGCACACATCCTGCCAGCCATAAATTACACATATTACATGCACGTATAAATCGCAGCCCAGATACGACTCCGCCATAAGTGTGCCGGAAAACTGAGAGCAAAGTGCTTAACATACATTTTGGCGTTGGGCCCACGGAAAAAAAAAACTTCCCATGGCATCCCATAGACATTGGGAACGGCAATGGCGACGGCGACGGCGACGGCGACGACATCGACAGCGACCACGACCAGGAGCACGGCCAGGACGAGGACATAGTCTAAGGCATAGACAAACCCATTCACATACGCAAATTGGCAAATGCACGTAGCATGGAAAAGTTAGGAAACTTTCACACACACACACACACACATACACACACATGCACACATCAAGTGAAAGTTGAAAGTTGAAAGTTGGGAAAGACGTTTGCTGGGGGAACTTTTACTTTTTGCTCAAAGCCAAAGATTATACGAGCTTCCAGCCTGACGTGGCCCAAAAGTCCCGGGCCCAACGCCCCGAACTGCGAGCATTACTAATTTAGGGACCCATTAATAAGGTGTCATACGTGGCACGCGCTACACTTTATGATCGGCCTGCAGGACCCCAGGACTCCACGTAACCAAAGGCTTATCGACAAGATTTATTGAGAGTAATATGTAATTCGCGGAAAGTATTTTCTGGTATATACCAACAATCGCCGTTGCTTGCGAAACTTGTTTTATATATGTCCTCGTATATTTATGGATAAATTATGGGAAATTTGAAATTGCTATAAATATTTAAAGGAGCAATAATCCGAAGGAGCAGCTTAAGAATAGAGTATTTTTATTTTTTAATTTTAAAAATAGATTTAAATTCCAAAATTAATTTTCAATAAAAATAATAATTTTAGTACTGAATAAAATTTATTATTAATTTTCTAATTTATATATTAAAGATTTAAATTAAATAATTTAAGTTGTAAAATTGACTTGAGCTGCAGATTAAATATTAAAAAAATATTAATAAAAGTGCTTAATATTAAATTTATATTTATATTTTTTTTTTTTTTAAAGTCCACTAGTTTTCAATATATTTAATAAACATTTAAATAAATATTTAAAGTCGAAAAAAAACGTTTCACTTTCCAAGAAAGTTTTTTATAGTAAATGCAAGAATAATTAAAAAAGGTTTTATTTTTAATACTTAATATTAAAATTAAATTTATTTTTTAATACGTTACATTTTAATACCAAATAAATAATTAATGTTTTAACTTAATCTAAAATTACGGAATAAAATAACTTAAAGCCTCACTTACCTTTCCTTGGTCCTTCCCACCTTCCCCTGTGATTGTCGTTAAAGCAACATCATTCGAACTCATCGTTAATTGATGTTAAGTTCGACAAGGATTCTAATCCTTCGGAATTGTTGATGCAACACCAAGAAATTAAAAATGAATTGGCTCACGGTGGATGAGCTCGTGGCTTGCTGTGTGGCACCACTGATTGCGTTGGGAAGCCATCGAAGTGTGTGTGTGTGTGTGTGTGTGCGTTATGTCCTTTGCAGAAGCGTCACCTTGAGAGACAAAAAGGAACAGCGTCAACCACAAAATAATGGGCGAGCCGAGAGGTCCTGCGGTCCCCACTGGGGCGTGGCAAAATGAAACCGCCATCAATGAACCGCAATTGTATTTGTTTGCAAATAACTGAACGTTATCTGAGACTATTTATCTTTATCTACAATAACGGAACGACGCTGCTCCATCGGAGCCCGGGCTTCCGTCTGGGAGTCGGGAGTCGGGAGTCCAAACAATGCAAAAGGACACCACCGCCAGTCGTGGTCTGATGTCGAGAGCAGCAGCAAGGAGCAGCCAAAGTAGGACTTAACTGGGTTCCTCTGCGCTCCTGCCAAGGCGCCAACTGAAATAATGATGCAAGCGCCATAACAATAAAACTGAAGAGAGAGAGGGAGCTGAAGAAAATGAAAATCTGGGTAGTTCGCGGTGTCCTGCTCGCAGGACCTGCAAAATGTAAGTCCGAGTACATTCAAAGACAATACAAGTTCATCTCTTTCGCTACCCGTGAATTGAATGTGTGTGTGTGTGTGTGTGTGTGTGTGTGTGTGTGTATGGCAAAGGCTCAGGGAGTCCTTTGAAGCTGCCCGTAAGCATTGCCATGGCAATGGGTGTACAAGGATATTGTGCAGGACTGTCAACTGGTTAACTTAAGTACTGAGGCCGAGCAAAATCTTTTGTATATAAATATTAGATTTTCCCAACATTAGGATTACTCTTTAAGAAAATCTGAGAAAAACAAAAAATGGAAAATGGGAAATGAGAAAAAATTCAACATATTTTACGCATAATGAAATTTAACCCAAAGCGTTTACAGCTTCTGTTTGGGTTCTGAGGAGCGCTGATTGCGCCCAAAACCATGGAAAATAAATTTAATGGAAAATTTATTTTTTGAATTTTCCTCGTTTTTTGGGCTCGGGCTCACAGTTGAATGTTGATGGCCCGAGGGCTGGCAAATTTTTTATAAATCAAATCGACGTTCATTAATAAATAAAACCGTGCAACAAGCGAGAGGGAGGCTCCGTGAAGGTGAGTATAAATACCCTACATGAAGGATGCAGGGTATGAAAAGTCGCCAAATAAATACCCTGCACAGGATATAGGAAAATGTAGTACATCAATGTACGACTAGAAATACCCACAAAGTCCAGGAAAATGTTGGGTATAAGGAGTTGACGAAGAGCGGGTAAAATATAGAATAATGTATGAATGTAGGGTATAAGGACTTGCAATAGGGAGGAAGTGAATACCCTAAGAGAAGAGCGGGAAAAATATAGGATATTACAGGCACTTAACGGATCTTAGGGTAGGGTATAAAGAGTTGGCATTGGGAGGAAGTGAATACCCTACACGAAGTGGATATTCCAGGCACTTAATGGATCCTTGAGGAGGATTTGGACTAGACCAGAAGTTAGCCAGTTGAGCAGCATTAAAGTCGTTTAAGCCATATTTAGACTTGTGTTAACTTGTTTTCCATCGACATTAAAGGAATTTTCCCCATTGAAATTTATACACTTTAAGCGATTTTCTTTGATTTTCCCGGCATTTCAGAAGTTGTTAACATAATATTTATGTGGCTCACATCTAGTCACACATATAATCAACACTTAAGTCACATGTCGAATATGCGACTTCGAGACATGGAGAAGCCATCCTTAGAGAAAGAGACTGAGAGAGAGACAGAGAAAGAGAGAGAGGGAGAGAGACAGAGCAGGAGAATGAGAGTTGTATAAGAATTTGCATGAATTATGCAAAAGAGTTTGTTGAACTGTGCGGTGCGTTGAGGTCCCATAAAGGGAATACTTAAATGGGATTTGGGAAATCACAAGCAGAACATAGGAAAAGTTGGCAATCGGTTGAGAAAATCCAATATAACAGGAAATGGAGAGATAGCTTTTCCTTTGCTTTCATATCGAATCTGGAGTCATATAATAAGAAATATATGTACACACATATAAATAGGTATTTATATATAAATGTGTGTGTGTATGTGTGTGTGTGTGGCCTATGCTTAAATTTGTTAGTTACGCGCGTGTTTTCCAATAAATTTCCCAGGCGTTAAATGCGAAATCCCATTGCCCATTTACTTACCTCGAATGCAACGTGCGCGTGTGGCAACCACCTGAAAGTTGCAACTTAACAATGCTTCAGAGTCGCCCCATTTTTGGCCTCCAAGTGAATGCGAGCGGTGCTCGTAACTGGTTACTGGTTGTGCTCCTGCTGCTACTCCGGCTGCTGCTCCTGCTGCTACTCCACGCTGCCCCATGTGGCAACGCATGTGGCGTATAAATCAATATTGGCAGTTTAAAATTGGCTGGCGGTGTATGAAGCCAATATCCGGCGTTTGGTTCAAGTGTGTTACGCCCACTTGGCAGAACGAACCAAACACAACAAAAAAAAATAAGAGGCGTGGGAGTGGCGGCAGGCGCAAGTACGGGGCACGGGAAAAGAGAAGAAGCAGAAGGAGGAGCAGTAGCAAGTGGCAGAAGCAGGGAGCAGCTGCAGGAGCAGGGAGCAGGAAGCAGGGAGCAGGGCGCAGGGCGTATTTGGAGGCGGGCTTGGAAGTCATGTACTAGGTGTGTAGCTGGGAGTGATCGAAGTGGGCGGATGGAGTGGGCGGTGGAAGCTTTTGGCTGCCACGCTATGGGGCAAACGTGAATCTTAGACAAACATTGTGTATGGCAGTCGAAACGTTCAATGGGTGTCCCGACGTGCAAGCGGGTGATGCCTACCCCTCCCTCCCCACCTCCCTGCTCCGACCGATGGGGGGCTTGGCAACTGGTCGCGTAGTCTATTAAAAATGCGCGTATGTACAGTTGTGGCCCTTCACCGATGTGGCCGGCGGGTAAACAAGTTCCAAAAAAAGAGTCCCAAAAAGTGCTGGAAAAAAAAGCGCTAAAAGCGGAGGGAGGGAGGGGAGAAGTAAAAGCGATCTAAAAAGCGGACTACGGAATTAAAGTGAGTGTAGCATAAACGCTGACAAGGCAGCGCTTAGCATCGATACTCGATACTCAATACTCGATACGTTACATTGATGTGGGGATAAGGCTTTCAGGGGCGAGCGCTTTGATTACTGATTAAAGATACACACGAAGAGAATCAATTTCCAGTAGTTGGAAACAGGCAGGACACAGCTAGAGGATGAGAGAGAAAGAGACAGAGAGAGGGGTAGCAGAGGGTATACAGTGAGTGAGAGAGAAGGCGAGCGCTTGGTATATGTGGAGAGTGTGACATCCTGTGAAAGCAGCTATTGGAAATATTTGGGATCGCGGCATCCGCCAGGACTTCCCGCTTAAAGCTTTAAGCCATCTCTGTGGGCGGCTTCAGTTGGTAAACAAACAGGCAATGGCGGCGCAGTTGGTACTCCATCCGAGAATAGCTAATTATGCGGCTATAACTATGCGAAAATTTAAATATTATGCAAATTACAGTGGGAAATCGACGCGCCTGGCGGTTGGGAAAAATTTAAACGGTTTTTGTTTTTCATTTGATTTGATGACATCATCCGGGGAAAAGCGCGTCAAATACGAATTATCAGAAATCAGGACACCATCCATAGAAATTTGTTTATACGCTCAAACGCATAAACTGTGCACAGAACTGAGCAGAGGAGGGGCCGGGGTGTCGTGTATGGCAGGATGTCCTTTGGGTGTTTTTTGGGGGGTGTGGGGAAATGAGAGCATAAAACAGTTTTTGCGGCCATCCAAAATGCTGAAAATAAGAAAAATAGCGTGAGAAAAAAAATAGAAAAATAAAATATAAATAAAAATAGAAACAGAAGCAGAAACAGGAATAGGAATAGAAAAGAAAATGTCCTTTAGTTGTTATTCCTTTCGCCGTTGTTGCTGCTGCTGTTGTTGTTGTTGTTGTCCAATGTTGATACAATACAACAATAAAAACTCTAAGAAATAGGAAATGAAAAATCATTCAAGCATAAAGTATGAAAAACACAGATAAATACCAAATTGCTTTCTCCCTCAAAATTTATTGTTTGTGTGTTTATCTGTGTGCGTGTGTGTGTGTGGGACGAGCTATAAACTATTGAGGGGACTCATAAGAATTGTGTATGCTCGGACGAGCGGAGTTAAGGAGCTTCGATTCATATTAAATCCACTATTCAAAATAACTTTAAAACTTTGAATTCATCTTTTTTTATTTTATTTTTAAATTTAAAATACGTTTAAAATAAATATTCGAGACTTTGAATGCAATGAAGGGATAAAATGGAATGGAAAAATTAATAAGCTCAACATTTTGAATAAATATTATTATTGAATGGCCTGCAAGGATCTATGAATATAATGGAAATTTACGCACTTTTATCCTTGTTCGAGCAGATTACTCTTAGTAAGTGAATAAATCGAAACAAGGACCTTTCATGGGATGCCAATTGTTCGCTTTCGAGAGCGGGGATATACCGGCAGGACATGCCAGGGTGATTGTATTTAAAGTGTATTATTTTATAGTTTTCGCTTATTTTTTAAATATTAAATATATTTATTATGGAATGCTGAATTACAGGGCATATCCTTGGTCCAGCGCTGGCGCTGCTTCCACATTTTAATTAATAACTTTTATTATAAATAAATTGGCTTAATATCTTATCGACGAACAGAGAAGCCAGAAAAAAGCTAATTAGCCAGTTGAAAGGCAATTTAAGCGTGAGTTTAAAGTATTTGAATTTCGCTTGAATTTTGAAAGGATTATCGGTTGAGAACCTAAAAGGATATTTAATAGAATTCCTGCATTTTTGTACAAAATTTCTGCTCCGATCCGCAATAAAATTCTTTCCCTAATTAAAAGCAAACTCCAGGACGAGTGTTAAGCGTCTGCTGGCTGCGCTTTTCGCAGTCGCCAACAATTTTCAATTCTGTTTTCGACTGTGCCAGGAGCTTTGCATTAATTGCCGGATTTCGTTTTATCCTTAGGTCCTGGCCCCAGACCTGGCCCTAGTCCTGGTCCTGGTACTGCTCCTACTCCTACTCCTACTCCCACTGAGTCTGGCCTTCGTCCTGTTCCCGTTGCTGCTCCTGTTCTTGCACATTTGGCACATTGCTAGATACCTGCAAGGATGCAAAGGAGACGGCAAAATAAGTGCCAGGATAAGTTGTAAGTTTTCCCGATAAAAGAAAACTTAAGCCCCTTGAATCTCGCAGCTAATGAACAACTTTCAACCCAATTTGTTGGCTTGCCAATGTTTCCAATAGTTTATCCTTCACAATTGGCTTGTAAATTGAAGTGCTGCTTGAGAATCAATCAAAAGCGACTTAAGCTGTACAGTTCCATTTTTATTATATATATAATAAATAATTAATTAAAAAATACAAGCAATTTAATTGATACTTGAACTAATTGAGCAAGTATTTCCCTTCTTGCTTAGAAAACACATTAGGTGCTGGGAGAAGGGGATTATTCAGGCAAGAAAAATAATTATAAAAAATAATAATAATTTAAATAAAAAAAAAAATATTAAAAAAATAAATTATTATGATTGGTTTAATAATTTGATTAATAATTAAATTTAATATTAAAAAATCAGTCAATTTGCGGTAAGGAAAATAATTTATTATTTAATTATTAAAAAAAAGGTTATTTTTAACCTAAATTAATATTTATTTAAATAGTATTATTATGCGTATAATATTTATCTGTTCTTTAGAGAAATAAAATTTTTAATAATTTAATAACAATAAGAAATTAAAATTAAATAAATATAGTTAATCATCAGTCCGAAATTTTGAAGAAGAAGATTTGATAGAAAATTAATTTGAGTGCCAAATAAATTGAAACTGAGCTGGAATTTAAAGTAATAAAAAAATATTAAAAATGGAATACATATGATATATTTATATTTAACTTTAAATAATTAAATTTAATAATTAGTTGAGTATTTCTAAATCACTTCCTTTCTTCCATTCCATTCGAAATAATTTATCGTTAACTCCTCGACTATCGATTGGCAGAAGATTTATTTGGGGTGTGTGTGTGTGAGTGTGTGTGTGTGTGAGTGTATTCCATTTACTAGTACATGTGCACACACATACTGTTGACATTCGCACTGCATGGCGTCTAAAGTTCTGCTATTAATTAATTAAATTTTGGCTACGGCTGCGGCGTCGTCGCAATTTCTGGTGCACAATTAAACCTTATTAATTATATGCTGCCTGTGGATTTATGGCATGTTTTGCTCCTTGGCATATGCCCAAGACACACATACACGCAGCACACGCACACTTCACACACACACACAACATATACATACCTATGTGCAGAAGTGAATTGTTCTCTTAGTTGTTGTTGTTATTGTTGTTGTTGTTGTTGTTGCTGCCGTTGTTGTTGTTGCTCTTCGCCTTAGAGTTTCTGCATTTACGGAAGACATTGATAGGTCTCTGCATGAAATTGAACTGCCCCCATGTCCTTTGTATGTGTTTGACAGTTGTGGCACCGACAACATCTTAATAGTCATCCCGCCTGCCTCCCCCATTTTCCCCACTGCTAAGCCTTCCTTTTTCCGCCCTCCCCGCCCCCATATAACCCGCAGACGCCTGCCGCTCGACTAATGCAGGACAAAGGCATTCAACGGCTTAAGCGTCGAACAATACAAAGCATACGCAGCGTTCGACGACATCATTGAAATTGATAAGACGCATTAGAGAGTTTCTCATAGCGAGGGCAGTCTGTACCGAGCTGGATATCTGAATTCTCATGCATTTTAAAGACCCTCACGCTGTGCCCCGCCTCAGCCAATTCCCAGTTGGTGGCTCCTTAAAAATCTTCCCCTCAAAACGCCAGCCGAGTTTCTGTCTATGACTGTCATTAAGTTAATGTGCACTGAGGTTTCCTGAGCCATCGGTGTACGTGTGTGTGTGTGTGTGTGTGTGTGTGTGTGTGTGATTAAATAAACTTTTTCAAAATATTAACTGTAAGTATTTTCCACTTTAAATTCCCCAAGGAAACTTTCAGTTCTCAAGTCGAACAACTTTTCCTACACTTTATTTTTCTGCCGAAATGTATATTTACTTTTTGCTCCTCAATCGCAAAAGTCCTTCAGGTTTCTAATCAATTTCAATTGAAGACAGGCTACAACTTCACCAGAAGCAGGGACAAACATTTAAAAATAAATACAGAGTTGAGAATTAAAAAAAAAAAAAATATAGAGAACTGAATTGATTAAGAATTTAATTTTCCACTCACTTGGCAGATACTCTAGAGCGAAGAAAATTAAATTAAAAATGTAATTAAAATAAAAATAGTAATTAAATTTTATTTTAAATAAATAAATAAAAAATAAAATAAAATATTAAATTACTAAAAATATAAAAATTATGAAAATATGAAAATAAATAATTTTTATTTATTTCCTCACTATGAAGGGTGAAGCCCTCGAGATATCCCAGCTGACACTTGCCTGGTCATCCTTTGGCAGGGAAAGGGTATTCCATGTTCAATTAGCATCCTTTTAATTGCTCCATTACAGGATTGATTACAAGTTTGATTTGCTTCACTCTTTGACTTGGAATGTTTGCAGCCAATCAACGGGAAAAATAGATTGTCATTATCGCCGCCTGTTTTCCGCTGCCGATTCCGATTCCGATTCCGGCTCCGACTCCGACTCCGACTCCGATTCAGATTGCGATTCAGATTCAGATTCACACTTCATTCATTGCAACACTTTTCTATTTGCCTTTCATTTGGAATCAATTAAGTAATCAGCGGGGCGTGTTTGGTTTAACAGTAATTAACATAAATCAATTTAAACTCCAATCGTTTATAAAAAAATGTTTACCCATCAATTTGATGGACACTAAGTGGAGCGGATGTTTGCACGCGGTATTCGCGTCGCGAAGGATATTGATAAATATCTAAAAAAAAAATATATATACTCCTATATATATAAATAAATATTTAAAATTTATATATAAATGGAAATGTGTTAGATGCAAAAAATGTGAGTGGAATACCTCCTTTTGTTATTTGCCAGCTATTTAATTATTTATTAGTTTTATCAACTGAATTTCACGTCCTTTATTAAAAACGAATATTTCATCGTCCTGGCAGGTGGATTGAAAGCGTGAAAATTAATTAAGCTATCGGCCAGCGATGTTAAATATTATATAAATATATTAAAAATTTATTATAGTTTTATACCGAGTTTTTGTTTTGCTTGTAAATTTATTATTTATAATTATATTCAAAGAGAAGTTTGCATTGATTTCTATTCGGGTTTTTTATTTAAAATTTACAATTTTAATAAAAATTTTCATTTAAAATATCAACAACAAAGAGTCAAATGCACAATGGGGACAACAACAAAACAAATTGCTTAATTTATTAACTAGCAAAATTAATAAGTTTGATATTAAAAATGGCGAATTTTAATATTTTTATAAATTGCTTCCTTTCAAGGCAAGCCCTAAGCTTGAAAAGGATATTCCACATTTTTGCAAGAAATGAGAGTTTTAAAGAAAACAACTGCATTTGTTGACAGGACTGTGTGGGGATGAATCCTTGCGGCTGGTTCCTGGTTCCTATGTCCTGTGTCCTGGTGTCTTGTTTCTTTTGCCTGGTGGCTGGTGCCTTGTGCCTGGTGGCTTGTGCCTTGTGTCTGCTTTAGCACTGCGAGGGCCACATAAATTCTGACAAAACAACAACCACAGGCCATATATATTTCAGACAGGATGGCCAAAGGACAACAAATATTTTGTGCCCAGAGCAGCCGGCATAGCGTCCTGTTTGGTGCCTTTCTTGGTCCTGCTTTGTCCTGGCAACGCCTTTCAATGCACTTGCACTTGCCCCCGTTGTCTTATGTATGGCATAAAGAGTAGTGCGAAACGCAGACCCTAAGGCAATTTACTTTCAACAGCATATGCGTGTATGTGTATGTGTGTGTGTGTGTGTGTGTGTGAGCAAGAGTGTGCTATTAAGTGTTATTGTATTGCATTTTTGAGCGCTGCAATTGCCAGAGACAAAACTCGCATGGAAACTGGAGAAAAACCATTACAGTAAAATCTACAACTAAAACAAAAGTGAAAAGTGTGAAAATATTGAAAGCTTGCTTACAACTGGGCAAATCTAACGGTACTGCAACAGCACCAACAATTGCAACAACAACAACCACAACAACAACAACAACAACAACAACTGCATAAAGAACATCAACAACTTTCTGCCTGCCTTGCTTTCAAAATTATTGCAGTTGTGCTTCACATAGTCTGAGCCAAAGGATCTTCGTATGGCCCAGACGATGCTTTCACCACTCTTCCTTTTGTAAATAATGTGTTGGTCACACACACACACACACACATACACATATACAAGTGCATACATATAAACACTGCTACGCACCTACGCGCACTTCTGCTAATGTCAATGACTGTTGCTCCTTGCCTCAGCTGTGCTGAGATATACCCTAAACAGGACCTCCCATATAAGAAATAAATTACATATGGAACGTAATTTAATATTTTATTAAAATATATTTTAAATCTATTACATGTGACCTCTTTCCAAGCAATCGATTATAACAGCTGAGGAAGAAAAAGACAGGATGGAAGATTCTCTCTTTGGCTGAGGCGCATTCCATACAAAGCATTCAGTTTGCAGCGAGTTTACATAAAGCAGGCATATAGCTGACATAGTGTTAACAGTTTACATAGAGTTTACATTTAGCTTACATTGTTGCTTAGCAGAGAGCTTAAATAAAACTTATCCCAGAGTGTGGAACTTACAGACAATTTATATAAAACATAGACCTTAAAGGAAACTTATAGGGACAACTCATCAGATGAGTTGTCTCTGAACTTATATGGCACAGAGATATGGAGTTAACATAGATATTCTATTCTTAACTATTTATTAGCAGATTAACTTAGATGGACTTAGTAAAATATTTACATAATTAATTTTTTAATTTATTATTTTAAATTTAATTTTGCAATTTCATCATCCAGGATATCTAATAGCTTATCAGAGTCTGCAAACCACTCCCTTTCCCCCCCAAGTCATTCTTCTGCTTCTAAATGTTTTATTTGCTGCGCCGCATACTTCAGGCGTATTATTTCTATACACTAGACAACATAAAAAGGGAAAAAAATATATAATAAAAATATAGAAAAACTCTTAAAGTGTTTTTCTTTGGGTTGGCCAATAAATTTCTTTAAAGCTTTTAAGCCACAACAGAGGACATGCTTTTCAGAGTACGGAGTCTCTGGAAGCCTTTAAAATTCCTTAAAATGCCTTTTAAGGGTTAGGAGCAAGTCCTGTACTCTGTACCCTACACTTTACATCCTTCCTTCCTTCATCCCACCCTCCTCTATTCTCCATTCATTATCAGTGCTTTGCCTTCCGAATCTAGCCTCCGGAGAAATGGTGGCTCAGGACCTATGACCACCTCAGGGCTTAGCTTAGCCAATGGCCCATCAATGCTCAGTGTTGATGGCTTTATAAGCTCCTAAAGGGGCTCCTTGAGTGTCCTTTAATTGTGGATTTGTGGTGAAGATGGTCAATATTTTATGGTTATTACCCTACGACTTGCTTTCAACTTTCATTGATTAAAAAAGCACGAATGAAAATCCGCCGTAAGTAGTCATAAACCCAACAAAATCCATAAATTGAATTGCATTTGATCCTCAGATGCAAATTTATCTATTTTTTAAAGACAATTTCCATTGATGTTTTCAAGGATATGTCACGAGTTGAGAGAATACGATAATTGAGCCGATTCTGAAAAGCTTCGAGTCGTTTCTCCAGTTTCCTTGTTATAGCCGCCAAGGAGCTGAATATATTGAAATATGAGGCAAGGACGCAGCTGTTCAAAGAGCTACAAAAAAACGAAGAAAAAGAAGCAGTTCCTGAAAAGGATCAAATTTGATACATATGCAAAGCATTGCAGTCCTTGACTCACATGTGCAACTAACATGTGCTTCAGGTGCGTGATAAATATGCAAAGGATCCGGCTAAGGCAATTATGTGAGGAGGTTAAGGTAAAGGTAAAGTTGTTTAGTCCTTAGTTTCAACTTAAGAGACTTACTGGAAGGGAAGTTGAAGGATATTTTTCTAAGTGACTTGCTGGCAAAATTAAATTTCAATTTACAAAAAGTGAAAACTCAAAGGACAACACTTGAATGGAACTTCACTTTAATTGCTACTGAAATCTATAAAGATACATTTTTCATTTGTGGATTGTGTTTTTTGCATAAACAAAGAAATCCTTAAAATATTTCAATATTTGTTATTTATTAACTGGTCCAAAGGAAGTGTTCGAAGTGTATCCTTAGACTCTAACGATCTTTGCACAAAAATCAGTTGGTAAATAAATTGTATGTAATTAAAATCAAATATCTTGTGACTTACAGGATTCCTCAAATTCCACACACACACACACACACACACACGCAAATGTCCTTTTAAGCCAAATCGAAGGTAAATACGCAGCACAGTGTTGCCCAAAGGAGTCGAGGCAAGTCCTTTTGACGCTCTGCAACTCATTCTGAATTCGAGGCATTGTGTTTAATTGTAAATATTTTCACACACACCTGACACCACGCACAAGTAAACACACTCACACACACACACACACACACACACTTGAGGTAAAAGCGAAGATGACATGTATGTGAGCGGAAGGACATTAGGGGGAGGGGGGTTTGTATGCATTGATTTTCGCCTGAAGGTGTTGGAAATACACAAATTGCAATTTATTTGCTTTTCTGACCAAAATCCGAGCTAAAATTACTCCCCCATTCAAATATCCTTTTGCCTCAACTCACCCACGCACACTGATTAATATGTCCTGCATTTTGTGTATTACTGTTTCCATTCACCTGGCCGAGCATCCTCCGTGGGGGACGTGGGGGAAGGGGACGAATATGCATGTTTGCATCCTTGGATCCTGATATGCATGACCTAGACAAATATTGTGCGTTTGCAAGCACTTTGTCATTCGGAGTGGAGCTGCCCGGTGCCTGGCATCAAAGGACACATTTGTTATTTTGAAATATTTTGTTGATTTTGGCCGCACTTGAGGAGAGAAGATTTTCCAGTGCTCAGTGTAAGGCATTTGAGGTTTTCATTTGGCTAAAAGCTGCAATGCTGCAACACAGCAAAACATCGCTCATAACTTTAACACATTTACACACAGCACACACACACACACACACACAGCACACACACACACAGCACACACACACACAGCACACACATACAGAGTCACTAATTGTTGTGCTTGTTTTGAACGATTGTGAGCAAAGCAGGACAAGACAAGACAAGAGGAGAAAAAAGGATAGAACGGAGCATCGATTCTGTGCCAGGACAGGGAAATTGGTTTAACCTGACATATGAGTGACTTAATATTGAATTATGGCGTTTGATTTCTACATTCGTTATCCTTTCGCATCCAATCAGTAACGGATTTATGTGTGCTCAGCTCAGTGACGAGCATACTAATCGAATATCGAAAACTCTTTTGCTGCCATTACACATTCGGATCTCCTTAGCCGGCCACGCCTTGATCCTGTCAGTCCTGTCAGTCCTGTCAGCCCCTGCATGCCAGCTCCCTTCAGCAGGACAAGCAAATGGAAATGTTCAATGACGAAAATGTCGACAAAGAACTCAAGAAGCGCTTCATTGCCAGGCCCTTCAGGACACTCAGTGTGCCGAGGACACTCAGGACATTCGAACACTCAGAACACTCAGCCAGCTGCAGCGGCAGCTTGCCAAGAAAAATGAAATCGTTGCCCAGTTTTTGGCGCTCCAGCGAACAAATTAGTGCTAGGCGTGCGAGCTAAATGCAAATATTACACAGCTCATTAAGTTTAAATTGGAATTTAACATTGCAGTCGAGAGTTGGCAGGACACTGGAAATTATAATCGCCAAACGGCATTTATTGGAAATTCGAAGGACCAAAGGCAAAAAAGTGAGCTGATGGGCTCTGGCTTGCATGGGTTTCATGGGGTCCTTCCTGTACACATCTTTCCTATGGAACGGAAGTCCCTTCTTGCACTTCTTGCTAAGGACTGCAAGTTTTTGCTCTTAAATAACTTTCTCTTAACTTTTAAAGTCTATTTTATCAGTTTATTAGTTTTTGAGTAAAGTTTTCCTCGCCCCTCACCCCTCGCCCCTCTCACCATGCCCACCACTGCTCAAAGTGAATGAAAGTGCAGCGAATGTGTTAGTTGGACACTCGGGATAATATAATGTACTAAAGGAAGTTAAGACAATTCCTTGAAGAAAAAGAGAATTTAAAGAGCGGGGAAAGAGCGGGGAAAGAGCGGGAAAGAGAGGGAAAGCAGAGTGGTGAAGGTGGAAGAAGCTGTAGAAGCAGGGTAACATTTTATTAGATCACCTTTAAGGATCTGCTTCCATTCACCCCTTTCCAAAGATCAACCTAAAGGCACTTCACAGAATATCCTGCATTAAGCATTAAGGGTACCCATATGTCCTGCCGATTGTATCCAAAAACAACTGTCCCTTCAATAGATTTCCCTGCCCCCTTTCCTTGGATATAAAACGTCCTGCGTGACTTGAACAAGCGTCAAAATATTGAGCTTTTCCATTAGCCATTCACAGGACTGTGCATCACTCATGCCATGTCTGTGGTATCCTTTCAAAAACAATTCGAATGCGACTGTCAGATAAAGCAGCTAATTTCTCATGCTGTTTGCTCGCAATTGGCTTCTAGTGTCCTTAATTTATAATGCCCCAACCGAACTTCAATGTTAATTTACGTTTAATGAATTTTAATTGGTCAACAGGACAACAACAACAACAACAACAACAACAACATTGAGGGGCACAACAATCGCTCACGTACACCACAAAACGGCCATCAGCCGCACCGCCCAAAGTGACCCAAGCAGAATTGACAAATGACATTGCGGCGGCCTGGAAGCGAGGTCCTAGCACCGCCAGGCCATGTCCTGCCTGAGCCTACAAAATTTAAGCTAAAAACATTTTTTCAGGAATCATTGTTTTTATTTTTTTTTTATTTTATTCCCTGCCCCACACTCCCCCCTCCCTTTGGCTGGGCGGGTGTATTAGTGTGTGCGGAGCAAGGACCTCGACGCGTTTGCCGTTTACTAATCAGAAATTGCAAACACGTTTTATATTGGCAGCACAAAAGTCATTTATTCAATTTGCAAACCAGTTTTACGTTGCGTAATCTAATCAAAAAGGTTGTCGAGCTTGAGGGGGAGTGGGCAGTGGGGAGTGGGGGTCATATGGAGCGACTGAAGCAGCGGATCTCTGGCAGGCTGCCAGGAAACAAAACATGAATCCGGGGGTCACTTCTAAGCCAACAAAATGGCAACAAAGTAAACAACATTTTTGAGCTCACAAAAGTGACGTCAACATGAGAGGATATTTTTGAAAATTGAAATTTAAATTTAAATTTAAATAAATAAAAAATAAAAAATAAATAAAAAATAAATAAAAATAATGAATATGAAATAATAAATAAAATGGGGGCACCTTTCGAAATGCCCGAACAGAGAAAACTTAAAGCACATTTTGCCACCGCATTTGCACATTTGAATGGCAGACCAGACACAGACAGCTGGGAGAGGGGCAGGGGCGGTGGTGGGGCAGGAGCAAGGGTCCTGCCAACAGACGTTAACGATTAGCGATTGTGAACATGGAAAACAGATATGCAAACGTGGCAAACAGCCGCAGTGACGGAGCGTGTGGCATGTGCGGTGGCAAGTGTGTGTGTGTTGCCGGTGTGGTGGGTGTAATCGGTGGTGGGGGTGGCGGGGGTGGCGGTACTCGGTACTCGGTACTCGGCAGTGGTGGTCTGAGTCATTGCATGGGCGTTACGAAAAACCAATAAAGTGCTTAAATTTGCGCCTGTACATTTTAATGGGCAAATGAAACAATTTCGTCCTGGGCAGCCCGATCCGAAGCCCAAGCCCAAACCCAAGCCCAAACCCAAACCGAAACAGAAACAGAAACCGAAACCAAAACTGCCAATGTCCAGCCCCGCCCATATGCAGATTAAGCGCCCCTTTAACCATTTTCGCTGCATACATTTAGGCGCCGGGCGAGTGCCGCTTAAAATGCTCAACAAAATTCTCCTTGTCGCTGTCGCTGTCGCCATCGCCGTCGCCGTTGCCGTCGCTGCTGCCAATTGGCGTTACTGGCGTTGCTTTTGTTGCATCAATAAATTAAATGCAGATTTTCATTTTGGCACTGCGCACGCGATGCGGCCAGGACATTCAATACGAGCCGCCGCCTCTTGCCACACGCTTCTAGCCATCGTCTATCACTCTCGATTGCCGACTGTCGGCTGTCGGTTGCCAGTTACCCGTTGCATGTTGCACGTTGCACGTTGCACGCTGCCCGTTGCCCACTGCCCTTTACTCGCCGCCAGTTAACAGTTGGCAACTCGCAGTTGCCACAGTTGCTAGTTAGGCGTGGCATGCAAATTGTTGCATGCAGTTAATTATTTTGCACAGGTTTTTGCAACGCCTTTCCGTTTTGGCCATCGCAATGACAACTAATTGAAATATAACACGCCCCGCAACACTCCACCTTGCAACCTTGCAACCTTGCAACTCCGCGCTGCCACCTGCCTTAATTAAATGAGGTAAAAATGGCTCGCAGGACACGGACGCTGAAGTCAACGGCTACATGTTGAAATTTCATTGCCATTTAATTAAATGGGAAATTTTATTTGCTTTAAAGCTCATTTATCCTTAAAAAGGATATTCGATTCAGGCTTTACTTTAATTGAGAAACTCATAAGGAGAAGCTATCTTCCTTATGGGTCGATCAATTGTGAAGGGAAACTCAAGTGAGGGATTTTTTGTCGATGTCCTTTGAGCCTTCCGTGGGCTGCCCAAAATCGGTAACCGCGGCTGCCGCTTCAAGTATAAAGTGTCATCCACTTGTGGCATTCAAAATCGGGTAACCACAAACAAAAGTCTCTGCCCCGAGGCGTCACATTGCCCTGCGAACTGAAATCGAAATTCAAAAAACCCAAAAACCAATCGAAGCTTCAAAAGGAAAGTTGAGCTCGAAGCAAGCGACAAATTTCAGGACATTTGTGGAAGGTGCGAATTGGGTTTGCGATTTTCCACGGACATTTGCAGATCTTCTCGAGCATTCTGGGGGCGGCGAGCAGGTGGGGGCGACAAAGGTAACCAAAAACCAATGAGACGACCGGAACCCAGAAACAGGACTAGTGTCCTGGTGCGCCAGGTGCAGGATTGCACGCAGAGTAACCAAATCCAATTGCCCGGCATTCGTATGCGATTTCAAAAACCAAAAATGGTTTGAAAACTTTGGTTACAATTTGAAGGGGGAGTATACAGAGTGGCGAGGGGGAGGGGGGAGCGTGAAAGGTGTGGGAAATTTCACCGTTAGAGTTACTCCTACCGTTGGTCACCTCACCTACACCGTTACATGTGATAAATAACGGTTTGTTGTTGGTCGAATTTTGCATACCTTGCGGCACTGCTCCTCGTCCTTGTCCGCATCCTTTTTGTTGTCGTCGTTGTCCTTGTCATTTTACCTCCGCCATCCATGTGGACAACAATTTTCTTTCAGTTTTCTCTGTTTTCCCATTGCCCTTTTGCTCCAGCTTCTTGTGGTCTCCGCTCGCAGGACATGTTCGTTTTTTGCTCTTAGTGAAATTTGCATTTTGCTTGATTTACGCAAAGATTTGCGGCTATTCCAACGCAACGTTGATGTGTGTATCAATTTACCAAGGACTCGTTCCGATGCGATTGCATTTCAGGATCTGACCATTCGCCATTGCAATGTTTGCCCGGGTCAACATTTTGCCATTGCCCGACCGCACGGATAAGTCAATTGCCATTCTTATTTGGGTCTTTCGGGAAAGGTGTTCGAGTATGTGTGTGCGTGTGTGTTTGTGTGTGTATGTGTGATTCAGGTTTGCAAGTTCCCAGTATTCTAATTTCCAGGCTTCCGGGTGGTCAGTTCCCTGATTGAACAAACTGCGAAGAAGAAATCGAAAAATAATCAATAAACATCGAAGGAGTCCTTTAAAGGACTGTTACATTGTCTGGGCTGCAATATTAATTCGCTTTATTATACGACAGCTCAGGGCACCTTAAAGCCAAGAGAAGCATTTCGAAGGAAGTTTCCTTTTAGTCTCATCCCTGCAGTTATTTTCCCTTGAACTGCGATTACCTTGACTTTCCATTTATCCTGCCATTTCCACCGCCAGCGAATGCCACTCATAGTAGACGTTACATACTTTGTAGCTATAATTTTCTTGAGCGCTCTTTTAACGACTTTTCACAGAAGTCATAACCTGCAAGGCAGACACACACACACACACACACACACACGCAGACGTACACACAAATTCGCTGAGACATAAACGCAGTCAAACAAAGAAACAGACGCCAAATTCTACTTAAGTGCAAACAATTAAAAGACAAACAGCTCAATGCTAGCACACAATAAAACACCCCCACACGCACACACACACACTTATACAAACGAAGAAAGTCGCCCACACACACTTACACATTATGAGGAATAAAGGCGTGGGAACATTTTGCGACAGCGCCAAAAGTTTTTGACAGCTCAAAAGTCGGGCGACATCTGAGTTTTCAGCTCTCAGTTTTTTTTCAGCTTTTTTTTTCTTATTCAATACCCTTACAAAATGTACCGTTGGGTTTTCCACTTTTCAATTTATGCCTAAAAAACCGTTAGAAAGCTGAAGGTGGCAAGCGTGAGGCTTTCTATAAGAGAATAATTTTTAATTGCCAGGACACTTGAAGTTCCATATATATGAGTATGTGAATATACTCAAATATTCATTTGAATCATTTCCTTTTAGTTGAAATGTATTTACAGGGTATTTGGGCAGTCACATTGGAAGTTGCATGCACCTTCCATTGACATGCCTCAATGTGCGTCCTCCTGCGAGTGGTTTCCTTTATGTTTGGTTCGCTTATGCGTGTCAACATTTCACTTGATTATTTAGAAGCCTGCTGAGCAGAACAGAGTGAGGCCTGCTCACAACTTGCCGCATGCCGCATGCCGCATACCACATGCCACATGCCACATGCCCCACGATGACGCTTTAGCACCTTTCCACCCATTTTGGCCTGACAAAAATATGTTTTCCATTTAAACGTCGCCTTTTTTCTTGGTTGTTTTAACCTCGTCGCAAAGCCACTTTCTGCATATTTTCAAAGCGACTGTATTGGTGTGTGTGTATGTGTGTGTGTGTGTGTGCGTCTCTGGGCTGTCATCTATGTTGGCATGTCATTCAATCTCAATCATTTCTGGAGCTACAGCGTCATCATTCCAGGTAATAAAATGCCAGCAAATCTGCGCGTGCTGGAATTTTGATTCTTCGGCCCAAATCACTGGCACACAAACATACAACTGCACGCACACACACACAAACACACACACATACACACTGACATATATACACACACTCATGTTGCATATATATGTTGTCACACAGGGGAAAACAAAGGCCGAAAGGGAGCAGAACTGAAGCCTTAGCTAATCTTTCGACGGCCAGCAAACCGCACATTAGCAGAGCGCAGGACTCGGGAGTGCGGAAGGGCGCACAGTATCAGGATACGGGAGGCGGGAGGCGGGAGTCCGGAATGGAGGAGTCGAGGACCACCAGTTTGGTTGAGTGAAGCAGGACAGGAATCGTGCATTGATAATGATAACGTGGCTGCTATTGCTACAGGCTGCCTGTCCACGTTGCATATTCACGCCGCATTAGCCGCTGACCAGGTCACTTCAAGGGTCAGGGGGTCAGGAGTAGGTGCATTCAGTGCAGTAAGCGGCAAAACCCAAATGCCTGGCATTGCGCTCCCGTACATTGCGTATACGCCGAGTGTGCCGTGTTTGCTGGTGGCATCGGTTGATGCTCCTGACACGAGCCGCTGATTTCCAGCGCCTCCTCCTGCCTACGGTTTGAGCTTAGCTTAGCTTTGGTTCGGTTCGGTTTGGTTTGGTTTGGTTTTGTTGCCGCGGGTTTGGTTACGGTGGCTTTTAAGCTCTTGCATTAAATCGGAGACACAATTCAGTCAAGAGTTAAACACGTGTTTTTTTTTCGTTTCGCTTAAGCGACGCACATAAAAATTAAGGACATTTCTTTTGCAGTTCATAAAAGCGGAGAGCGCTTCATTTTCACATGCCACTCAGGCACGTGACTTCACCTTTTCAAGAATGAAAATGATATCTTTTATTAGCCAAATGAAGTCATAAACAATTCAACAGTTAAACTGACAAGTCAACAAGTCAACAACAAGGATAAAATCAACAGTCACCCCGCATTATGGCGGGCAACTCCTTCCCCCCGAGTCCCGTACCCGCACACACACAGAAACAGACACCCAACTCAGTCACCCCATCCACACCAGTCACACACAGATACACACACTCACCCATACACACACACACACACTCATACTCACTGAGATAAGCGATCAAAAAACTACATTTACATGCAACGCTGCGAGTCGCCGACGAAACGGAAACGGAAGTGCGGCGGCAGTGCAGAAATAATATCAAAAATGGCTGCCGGAGGGGCGTGTGCAAAAAGTTGCAACTGGTCACAAATCATCTAAGGGCAAGGATGCACCCGCCGGGGGTGTAAACGTGCCCCGACGACTGCCAGTGTTGTAAAATGCTAACGAGCCCAACCGAATGACAACCTTTGTTGTCCCCATCATCCGCCCGGCTTTGAGTAACTTTGTCCCTGCCGCTGCTGCTTTGTGGCCTGCAACTAATTTAGCGGCATTTGCAGACGCGGCATCTTCATTTGCCTGCGCCTCCCACGGATCTTCCGCCCAAGAAAATCGCTACAAAACATACAATAAAAACTAAGAAATTATTTTATTTCAAAATTTAATATTTGAATATTTTTTTTTGATTTTTTAAACAATTTAAAAATTTTTCAATTTATTTACTCATTTTTTATAGTTTGATATTTTTAGGGAAGGAATTAGCCTCAAATGGAGTCCTGAAAAAGACATTATCCAAAAAGTTGGCGATATGAAGTTGTATACGTTTTTGGGAAGTTTTTATTGAGGCTCATTTTTTTGGGGCAGCTGCAAGTTGCACCTTTGCCAGCTTCTGCAGAAGTTGCAACTATAAAATTCCAATTTACTCTGCATGCTCGGCGACTTTCTTGGCAGCCAGACGCGCCCCCCTAGCCAAGGGGCCAGGCTGTTGCCATTGTTGTTGTCGCTGTTGTTGCTGTTGTTGTTGTTGTTGTTGTCGTTGTTGTTGTTGCTGTTGTCGCTGTTGCAGTTGTTGCCATTCTTGGAGTTGCTGCCTTTTGGCTGCTGTTGTTCCTCACTCTACACTTTTTAGGCGCTCTTCGTCTGCTTTTCCTCTTTTCTTTTTGGCGCAATTTTATGTATTTTTATGGTACGTTGCTGACGCACCCGCCCTTCCCCCTCCTCGACCCCTACCCCTCCCACTGCTGTTCCCGCCGTTGCCATTGCCATTGCCACTGCCGTTGCCGTTGCCGTTGCCGTTGCCGCTTGTCCCGGAAAACGGAAACCGAAAATTGCTACTTATTATGTTACTAACTTTGTGTTGCAGGAACGTTGCACTCCGCTTCCTTGTTCTCTGCCCGGGCCGACCCTACACCTTGTCCTCTCTCCGTTCTCATGCTGTTCCTTATTTTCGTCCTGCATGTGCTGCTCCTGCTGCTGGTGTGATAATGTCAGGTTTTGTTAAAATTAAATTGCATGTCTTGCAGCGTTGAAGTTAAATTATTGCCAGCAGCTCAGCTTCAGAGGTGTAATTCCTCCCAGCCTCCCCCCTACTTCAACGCTCCCCCACCCTCTCTCTCTCTCACTCTGTGTGTGTGTGTGCGTCGAGAATAGTTTCTTAGATCTTAAGTAGCCATGGGCCAGAATTTAAGCTGCTCGCCTCTCAATTCAACAAATGCATCAACATTTTAAAACTTCATTGCGCATTCGTTTTTTATTTTTGTCTTTAACGCTTTTTTCTGCCGGCTTTTGTTTTTAGCCATGTTTTTATTTTGATTTTTTTGGCATCGCGGGGTGTCTGAAAATATAAAACATTTTTTAGCCACACACACAAAGTGCGCAACAGATTTTTTCTTGGCACAGCCACCGCATGGCGCCAAAAACAAGAAGCAAACCTGACAGCACGGCAGCCGAATGGCTCGACCGGTGAGGTCCTGGATCCTGGGTCTGGGCCCTGGTGTGGGCCTGGGTTTTTGCCGTGTGTGTGTTTTCCCTTTTCCACGCTGTGATTTTTACCGACATTACGAAATATTAACAACGCAAACGCAAAAACGACACCACATGTGGCACGCATGGCAAGGGGAATGTTAATGGAGTTGCACACACCGATGGGCAGTACAGAAAGCAGTTAGTTTTTAAATTGCCCATTTTCCAGCTTCAAGTGTGATTCCCTCAGCCCGTGGGAAAATTCAAGAAGCTCTGAAAATTCGGAACTAAATTTCTACATTTTCCATGCAAGAAATAAAATCCTGCCAATTCAAAACAAACTCGACTTATCGATAAATAATCAATAGCTGAGGTGGAACTTTACATGTGGCATGTCCTAAGCAGGACATTGAGAAGCTTTACTTTTAAAAAAAGAATATTTTTCATTTAATTTTATTTAAGTTTTAAACTTGTTTATTTTGAGTGCGCTTTTCCTTTAAGCAAAATCTTTGCTAACGGAACTTCCCAATGGCTCGGATCCTTTTTGTTTAAAAGCAGGATAGAAAATATTTTATATTTAATTAACTGAATGTTAAATATTTGTTTTTCACAGATTAAAAAGAAAATACGATATTTTGAAATATGATTTCGCTTAAGCTTCAATTAACCGATTTTATATTAAATTGATATCATTTTTGAATTCAGATCCTGCCGGAAGCAATGAAAATGCATTGTGGAAAATGCAATTGGGGAAAATCAGTCAAGTGACATTAGATGGCAATCAGACACGTTTGGAAAGCCATAAATGTAGAAATATCCTGGCAACTTTTAAAACAACACACAACATTTTTTTTTTTTTATTATTTGTGTGTATTGACAGGAGAAACACACACACACACACACACACACACACACAGACAGAGACAGACTGACACACGTGCTTTTATTATTTACCAAACACGTTCAACAGCCCGAAGAACACGTACTCAATTTGGAGGAACACATAGGAGTTGGCAGTGCAACAAATATTGGGGCATTCCACCGGCCGCTCAATTGACTGACCACCCGCCCACAGGACCGCCCACCCAGCCACTCGTCCGACCGCCCAATTGACCGTCTGTTTAGCTGCTTGTTGTGTGTTAGACAGCAACTAAAACCCAACAGACTGTCTGTTCAAGGACAATAAATTAAGCTGGCACCACGAAGGAATTAAGAAATAATACATAAGAATGAATATCCTGTACAGTAGATATTCTTTTCCAAGCCAAAGGACAATAATAAATGTCGCATCTTAATGCTGGCCACCAGCAAGTAAATGCTTCATATAAAATGCCCCATTTTGGGGCAGAGAAAAGTATGACAAGGATGCGCATCTCAAAGTAACTTAAAAGTAAATATTTTCCATCTCTCGGCTTTGGTTAACATGAAGATCAATAATTTGAAATTGTTTTTCGAAAAGGACTTAAGGACTTGGGGACACATGTTGACAACATATTGCAGATATTTGTGTTGAGATATTTGTCTTGCTCCTGCAAGCAGTTTGTCCGGCGAAGGTCGAGTGTGGCGGGCACGTTGCTCATACGCCACGTGTTGCGGCCGAGCAGAAAATCCAAGTCATAGCAAACACGTCAGAACTTCCTCGTCCTTTTGTCTGTCCTTGCTCGCCTCTTTATTTCACTTTATTTTCTCCTCCCTCCCTTTCGGAGTTTTAGGAGTCGCTTGCTTCCGCATACGTGCAAAACATTTGCTGCCCAAGATTTATTAGGGAGCCACGTCATGTTGCATTGATAAAAGGACCAAAACCAAAAAGGACTCGTCTTGACAGCACCACAGTGAGTGTTTGACTGAGGTCGGGAGCTCAAGTCAAGAATTGGCAGTGCAAAGGATGCTTACTATTAAAATCTTTAAGATGCATTTCCATGAAAATTAAGGACTGCTGCATATCAACTCCAAAATAAGGACTCAATTTGATTATTTGCAATTCTGTCGAAAAAATCCTTGCCTTATAAATTGATAAATTATTTGGATTATTTTTATTTTTATTTGAAACGAAGTTGTGGACCATAAACTAATTTTAAGAGACATGCAATTTGGAACTTTTACATTGAATACATTAATGATAGTTACGTTAATTATCATTAGAATTTGCCTGATCCTGAATAAATTAATGATAGTTGCGTTAATTATCATTAGAATTTGCCTGATCCTTAATAAATTAAATCATTAGAATTTGCCTGATCCTGAGAGAGAATTGGCCGAAGGATAATGAGAGCGCAGCAGCAAGCAGCGTTCCCGGTCCACAAAGAGACTGCGGCGCTTAAGCATGATCTCATGCTCAAGCGTTGCACGGACCTTGATCAGCTCATCCTTCGTGTTGATTGCGTCCTGTAGATCGTTTTTCATGGACGTGACGCTACTCTGCAGGCTGTGCAGCTCGTCAATGAGATTCTGCTGGGCGAAGTCACGACAGTTCTCGGCGTTGCCCCGGAAGCTGCGATTGTGCATGCGAGTCTGGACGACTTTCATGGCCGCATCGAAGGATCGAACGCGGCCGTGAAGTTGCAAGATGCGAGTCTCGGTATCTGCCAGATCCTTCAGCACTGAATGCAAATCGTTTTCGAAATTCTTAACCGCCTCCTGGGTGCAAGTCACGAGATTGGTTAAGGTCTTTTGGACCAGATCCGCTTGGTTGCGCAGGTCACGTGCTCCATTGAGAAGTAGAGCAGTGAGTGTGCCACGCAGAGCGGCGGATCTTTTGCGGCATTCCTCGCCCTCCTCCAGGGACTCAACACAAAATTGCTCCCACTGTGGCTCAGATGACTGCTCCATGGGCTGGCGCACAACTCCCTCATAGAACATTATGGTTTGCGAGTTGTTATTGAGTCCCACGTTGGCCACGTCGATGTTGTAAGCTTCCTGCTTGTCGCTCCAATTCAACTCCAGGCGCTGCTTGGCTGCCCAATTGTCCAACTGCTGGGCATCAAACTTCTTCAATGTGTCTGTGAGCTGCCGCTTGATCTCGGTAATGAGTGCCATCTCATTAATCAGTTCCTCCTCGGCGGAGTCGCGCACCAACTCCGCCCCAGGACGAGAGCTGCGCTTTTCCATGCACTCCCTTACAATGTACTCGGGTACACCGAATATGACGAATGCCTTGCGCAGCTTGGTGCGATCCGCATCCAGCATTCGGACCTCATCGGTTATGTTCTTGATGGCGTTCTCCACGGCGCCGTTCCACTTATTGATAATCCTGGCTCTCTGCCTAAGCATTTCCGTGGTTTCATTTTGAATCTTGCCCACGTGTCCCATGAGGCGGGCGAACTCGGTGCGGGATCTGTAGCGATTTCTGTGTGGAGAGGGAAAAAGAGAGGCGAAGATTAATTTGAGAAATTCTTTCAATAGATTCCTATACTTTATTCATACTTGTCCGCCATATCAATAGCATTGGCCACATCCTGGACTATCTTTAGGTTCCTGCAACGCCATTCAACTGGAGTCGCAAGGGTGACCGAGTGCTGATCAGCAACGGGCTGAACACCAGTCGTTCCTGTGGGACTCCATTTGGCTTTGCCCGAGGCCCAAGGTCCAATTGGGCCCATTGGCTTGTCTGGATCCCCAGACGGCATCCCGTCTCCCGTTTGTGGTAAATAATCAGGTGCACCTGAGCCGCACTGCAAGTGGAGTCAAACGCTTCACTGAGGCCATGTCGTTGAAAAGGACTTTCAAGGATACTCACTATATAATGCAACTCGTCCGTTTTTAATACTGCTTGCTTTGCCTGATCCAGTCGCATGTCGCTCAGCTGCTGCTGCTGATCATCGATGCCAGTCGCAAGTTCGCTTCGTACCTTCTGGTATGCCTCCAACGGCTCAGAGATTACCTTTCTCAAGTGCTGCTTAGTTTCCAGCTGCTCCTCCTCCGTTGGCTCGACAAAAGCGACGGATGGGGGTACCCACTGCCGGCGACGTACTGGCTGCTTATCCGGTGGCGGGGGACAGATGTACGGAGACGGACACGGAAACCTATGAAACGATCCAACATCTTCCTGCTTACAATCTGCTTGGGGCGCGTACAGATCGCTTTCCTTGCAACACGCCATTTTCTAAGAGCCTTTCAAAATTACCAAAAATCAAAACTTGTTTCTCTAATTTAATTAAGAGTTAAATAAGTTTTTTAATAAAATCTTCAAATTGTGTGTCGACGTTGACAGAAAGAAATGTAGAAACTAAGGGTCTCCATTTTCCACTTGTTTGGGGGATGTAAATTTCAAGCCGGTTGCTTGGGTAATTCAAAACAAGCCCCTAACAACGAGCAGTTACCAGGATAAGTCACTGTGATTTTAATTTATTTATTTACTGATATTTTTATTATTACTATAATTATATAATTATATTAATATTATTAAAAATTATATTATTAATAAATCGAATTTATTAATAAAGAAATTTTTAGAGATTTTATTCAGTAAAAATAAAAAAGTAAACAATTTCAATTTAAATATTTATTTATTATAATTTAAAATTTAAGTTTTAATTAAAAAGTAAAAAATAATATTTTTAAATATTTATTTACAATACATTTTTGCTGGCATTAAAAGATTGTCAGTATTAAACAAAGAGAAATTGAATATTTATTCATTTAAATCCACACATCAAAGGATTGTGACAAAACTACAGATTTATATTATTCAAAGGACAATCAAACCTCGGCCATATTCTGAAAGAACATAATTGAGAACTCGAGCACATTTGCTGGCTTATAGCGTAGGATGTTCAATACGTAATCCTGGATAAGATCAGCCAGCTGTGAGTTGGACTCCAAGTATTTGGTTGCGCTCTCATAGTTGAGAGCCTTGAGCTCCCTGAACTTGCGGGTAAGGACAACGTCCTGCCGCCACATAAGCTCTAGCTTTGGTATGATGGATACTTTCTTCACCTGTGGAGTACTGACCGCGTGCAGGAGGTAGTTGTATCCATGCCAAAAATGGAGCACAATGCGGCCCTGGGCTGTAATGAATGTCTCGGACACGTCGTGCATTTCGTCGTCGAAGCACTGCTGGGTCACGACTTGAATGACATCCTTGTAGGTGCGATAGAAAATCCGCACTAGCTTGCGGTTCTTACGCACGGTTAGAGTGCAGCGCAGGACACGTCCGTAAAGATTCATCGTGTAGTATTCGAAGGTGCCAACAAAATTGTTGCACACCAAATGACGCATGAGCAGCATAACGCCGCCGTCCAGGACGAAAGTGTGATCGCGATCCTTGATGTCGACGGTTGCCTTAAACTTCTGCGATTCCTCGTTGATCTTCGTCTCCCGTATGCAGGTGAGATAACGATCCGCATGGTTTCTCACCTCGAGGCTCTTCTCGACTCTCGCATGGTCGATGCGATCGAACTCCATGCGCTTCTCGCAGATCAACACAAACTGATCATCGTACTTGGCCTTCAGCTGGTGTCCACACTCGGTGATGCCCTTGCCCTTTTTCATTTTGCTGCTGCTGTAGACAACATAGCCGTCAAAGGACTCCTCCACATTCAGGCAGAATTTACCAATTTGCATCAGTTCGCGCTCGAAGAAGATTTTCAGGGCCTCACTTAACTTGCAGTTGGTATTCCGAAGCTTTGAGATGTAGAGCTGCTCCTGGAAGATGACAGCCTGTTTCACGGGTAATAGCTGCTTGGGATCGATTTCCCAATTGCATATCTTGTACTGATCATCGGATGGCTCAATGGGCCGTATAAGGGCTGAGATTATACTCGATATACTGATCTCGTCCTGGGCACTCAACTTCTCCGGCTCCTCGCAGGCTCGTCCATCGTTCGATGCATCTTCCAACTTGCACGATAGAAAGAGTGGAGGATCCAGTTCGGAGAGTCTTTTGTTGGATGCTTCTGAGTAAATGCATTTAAATAGCTACGAAGGACTCTTGCCTTGCTTCTCCCTCACTTACCCATAATTGAATTTTCAAATGAAAATAAGCTGAAGACAATAAATTTTTAAACAATGAAACTTAGCTCAAAGCTTGTAACTATTTTGAAACTGACGTCCTTTTAATTAACACACAAATATAAAATTTTCGCTTATCTGAAACTTAATTCCATGCACATGATGGAAAGGATGCCAAGGATTACTCTGTCGGAGCATTAAAGTAGCTCAAGGTCCAATTTTCAGCTTTGGTCCCTAACACAGAGTTTTCCGAGTTTCAGAAAACTCGAACACAATTAGCTAAAGGATTATTTGACGTTCTCGCATTTCAAGTTGTTTAGCATTTGTGAAGAGGTTCCACAATGGAACAGCAGCTGAAAGTTGCACCGTAGCCATGAGCAGACTGACAAAGGATCCAACAAATGGAAACTCTGGTGAGTGCCTCTGCAGAGAGCGACATCTAATTGCAAGGCCAACAGCTCTTCAGACGACTTAAAGCTGCAAACAAGCTGCCAGTCAGGTAAGTGGAAGGTGGCAGCTTCAAATACACATATACATGTGTAGGTGTATGTGTGTGTGGGTGTGGGTGTGTGTGTGTGGGTGTGGGTGGGTGTGTGTGTGAGTGCATGTTTTAATGACACAGAATGTGCGAGCGGATAACAAATACTTGTTAAGGGGTCAGTGCATAAGGAATAAGGACGCACTGTATTCTGTGAAAGGACATGCTCATTGTTGGCGATGCGCACACAGACACATGGAATTTTATAAAAAGCATAAAGCAAATCAACAGTTGGAATTGAAAAAGAAAGAAAGCAGCAAGCGTAAGGGACTGGGACTGGGAATGGGACTGGGAATGGACGAGGGCAGAAAGCATTCGAGGACCTCAATATGTCCTTGGCCGCGCAATACAAATTTGATATTAAGCCCGTAATTATTTGCTCGGGCGGAATTGTTGGCATTTTCCGCAATTAACTGCCGCTTCTTTTGGAAAATGAAAATATAAATAAATTATAAAAACAGGACAAAGGACAATGCGTTCTGTGTTTGCGCGGCTTATTTCACATTTAAGTTAACTTTAAAAGATACACGATGAGGTCCTCTGCTGCCTGCGGGCCCCAACAACTCGCATTTTATTATCATTTTCATTCTCCTTGTATTCCCTTCCTTATTTTGTATTATTTTATTCCTTGTTTCTTATTTTTTATTTCTTATTTTGCATTTTTCATATTTCATTTTTCATTTTTCATTAATTTCTTATGCATTTCTCTACGTGTAAATTAACTACAATTGTTTTCTCTCCTCTGTCCACTTACATTTAATCTCCATCCTTGTATTCATTCGCCTTCAGTCGCCTTTGGTCGCCTTTGGTCGTCTTTGGTCGCCTTCAGTTGGGAGGATTCGGTGGGAGTGGCCTTCATTCACATTCATTCATCTCAGGACTCGTTCATTTCCTTTGCATTTGTTTGCCACGCTTATTGTTCGCACATTTTTCCTGCCACGCCTACAAGTGTAGGGGCCACACCAAAGGCGAAATCCACTGCCAGCCAAAGTGTGCAAAAATAAATCAAAATGTATTCCCATAGAAAAAAACACACGATGAGCCAAAGGAGAAAAAAAGAAATCTTAAATGAAAATTGTAGCCAACGTCGCCTGTAGATTCAGCGATCCTGTTGGTGGGCCGCAGGATAATCTGCATGGCCCTTACATGTAAGGCGAGTGTGTGCATGAGTGTGTGCTTGCATTGGTATGTGTTTGCCAGTTGTTCGGCATGTTATAGGCTGCCAAGCTTAAGGGTCAGTAATAAATGTCATGATATGAAATTTATTTACGCGCCACGAAAACCAATGAAAAGCAAAGCAAAGGAATGCCACAGCACACACACACACACACTCCCTCACATGCACAACAGACAGTACACAGAACACACAACAAGGCAGCACATACAACAGACAAGAAGAGCTACAGCAATAACAGCAGGAGGAGAGCTCCACACAAACTCAGTAAAAGACAATTAAAAGGGGAATTCTAAAGGACACAAAGTGAAAAGAAATAAAGAAGACCGAGAAAATGAAGATGAATTCCCAGGATAAACATAGAAATAGATCCTGTGTGGCCGGACTCCTGCGTAATGTCTCAGAGAGTAGTGAAACAGTTACAGTTGAAATCTAAGTCTTAGTCATTTAGAAAATATTTTTTATTATTTTTAAAAATTTTTATTTTGTTCTCATTTTTTTTATTATAAAATATTTATTTATAAATAAATAAAAATATTAATAATTATAGATTTTTAATAGTTTCAACTTAATTTGTATTATTTCTGAATTTCTATTAAATTTCAGCGCCAATGACTTGAACAGCGCCTTCCCTCAGAAAGGCGCCATTTTCAAAATGGCGCTTGAGTCATGACTTTCCTTTTTTTACTTTCCATTGGGATATTCTCATAGTTGCTTTTAGAAAGTTAACGACGTTGTTTTCTGATAGTCTAGACTTTGCCTTGTTTTTCAAAGCTCTTTGTAAATGTAGACACATTTTGGAGAAGGACATAAAAACAGTTATTTTTGATGTTTCATTGGCACTGAACAAATGTGAGCAAATGGCCCAGAAAAGTAGGCAACACTTTTGCTCCGTAACGGGCGGAGTTGCAGCAGCCATGACATTGAATAGTTTCCATATATCATGTTTAATATTGCTGCTGTTTTTTTTTTGATAATTGTCAGTGTTTTGGTTGTTGTTGTTACTTAATTAATTATATTTATTTTTAATTTTTTTATTATTTATTTTTTCCGCAAATCAGGATATTTTTTTGTTCAATTAATAGAATGAAACCAATAGAAGGTTACATATGGCATCCTCTAAAGTATATCGCTGATCCAGATATCGGCTTATATATCCTATAGTCTTAGTCATAGTCTTAGTCTTAGTCTTAGTATAAGTCTTAAAGGGGAAAAAACCCTCAAGGATTCAAGTGCAAACATCGAGCAATGTGAGCAGGGAAAATGAAGGCTGCAGTTGCCAAGCTTAGCCCCTGAGAGAGTGTTACTGTGCGTATGTGTGTGTGTGTGTGTATATTTATATATATGTACATTAAATATAATAATATTAATACTTAAATAATTTTAAAATAATAATTTTAAAACCATTTACAATTGTTTTATAAAACGGATCTGTGTGGAAGGCTTTCTGCCATCACTTACGCTTGACCGAATCGTCCTTGTTTATTCCCCTCAACGTTAGATCAATAACTGGGCGTGGCTCTGCGTGGACTGGATTGTCATAGAATTGATGTATATATTAAATTTATTGCAATTAATTTATGGATCTTCACGCATGATTGGAATCATGAATAAATGTCACAAATGTTCGACGCGCTCATCAATCAATATTCAATTTATTTAATGAAATTATTATTGTTATTTTTACAGTTGCTTTTGCCGCTATAATTGTTATCTGCTTGCGTTCTCATTGTTGTTGTTGTTGTTGTTGTTATTATTATTATATTCTTTTTTTTGTTTTTGCCTTTGCTGTGCACAACAACTGTGAACCTTGTCAGAATTTGCCCCAATTGATTTCACATGCAAAATGATGCAATTATGTCGAGCCAAGCGGATGGTGTGAGTGTGTGGGTGTGTGGGTGTGTGGGTGTGTCTGTGAGTGGATGGGTGGTTGGACGGACGGATGGCTGAGGGGAACAACAATAGGTTGTCCCCTAGTGTAGAGTCCTGTGCTGTGCTGTGCTTTCTTTTAATTGCTTTTTACATGATTTACATGAACTCTTACTCTGTCTCTCTCTCTCTCCCTTTCTTTCTCTCTGTCTCTCCCCCCTCTTTTATTCCCTCGTTCGCTGTCTATTATTTTTTCACACTCTGATGGCCGCTGACAAATTGCAGGCACTAAACACACAACAAAAGACAATGCAAGTGACGTGCCAATTTGGCATTTGAGACAAGAGACGAGAAACGCTTAGGGACGCCACTTAAACTTGACATGAGCTCATAAACAAACACAGGTTGCATGTCCTTTCGCACACACATACACAGAGGCTCGCTCAACTTATAAAAATGCGAGCTGACAAACGCTTTTGTATGAGTTGTAAATGTGGAGGAGCTGCTGGCATCTCCAGTCCCCGAACCCAAAACGGCTTTCGTTTCTTGCCTGCAGCACGCAATCCTGTCATCCTTTCAGTCAACACTCACACAACACACACGGCACACACATGACACACACACACGATACTCACACATGCTCAAGTGCGTGTGTCTGCCTTTTGCCAGCTGTTTGTTGGGGGATGTGTTAATTACAGAAAAATTGCGAGAATTTGTATTATTTACTTTGTTATCAAGATTGCGCTTGAGAATTTCCCCCATTATCCCCACAGCTGCCAGGCATTTGTAATGGTGTATGCGTGTGTGTGTGTGTGTGCTTACTTGAATGCGGAGTGGAGTGGGCGTATTTGGTAAACTGTTGTCTTTGTACTCTGCCGTCAAGGTTAACATTTTGTTGTCGCCTTTGAAAGTGAATCTTTGAGAGGCTGGAAAATCTTTCTTGTAAAAGATTCAAGCCAAACCTGAAGCTTGGCCTAAAATCTGAAATTAAATGGCTGAAATATGATAAAGAATAAATCGTATAAGCCAACTTGAAATGCATTTTCGTATAAGACTCGAAGCTTATGCCAAGTACCTGGCATTTAATTCGAAAAATCTTTTAATTTTCATTTCTGCCAAATAAACTGGGAGAACTCAAATTGTTTTACAGCTTTACAGATTTGCTTCTGCAATGGCAGTTAGAATTATCAGACGCTCAAATTGCACTTCAATGCAGTTTCCAACTCATTCCTTCGAGGGTCCTTTTAATATAATATTTTACAGAGCACAAAACTAGACACTAGAAACTGCAGCAAAAATACGCAAAATGAAGAAAAATCCTACTCCAACTTTTGCCAAGGAATTGTTTTGCTTCGAAACTCTTGTTGTTGTTGTTGTTGTTGTTGTAGGGAGTGGAGTAGTTGTAGCTGTTGTAACAGGTGCGCCCAGGAAAATCAAAATATGAACGAGTACAAAAAGTTTATTGTTCTGCTCCTGATGTATTCAACAATTGCTTCATAAAATTGTTGAGAATTTGCATAAATTTGAATTTGAGATTTGAAATTTGCAATTTGAAATTTGCAATTTGAAATTTGAAATTTAGGAAATAATCTATTGATTTTTGCAGCGTCTAAAAAGTTTCATAAATCAGAATATTCATTTCAAAACTTATTTCCCCATTTTAATTACCAGATGCCATTTGACTTTTTCTATGGAACACGGAAAATTCGCCTCCCAATGAAATCTGTGGCCCAGTTTCAAGTTCTCGGCTCATTAGTCGCTGACCAACAACCAAAATGCGATGCCAAGAATGAAATATACCTAAATACAGAAATAGAAAATAATAAAAAATAAAAAATAAAAAATAAAATACGAAGCACGAAATACGAAATGTAAAAAATAATTATTAAAAATAAGCCACGTTAATTAATTAGCGCCTGGAAAGCAGTCGGGATGCCTCCACGATTTTGTGGTAACTTCATTAGCCAAGAGCCGGCAAGGATCGACCTACTGGTCGGGCGACCCCTTTTTTTGCATTAACTCGGCTTCTTTTCATCGCGCTTAATTAGCTGACGCCTGCCAGGTGGCAGATTATATTAAAGGTAACGTTATCCACTGGCTGGGAAAGCGAGGCCGGAAAAGCACTCCCAAGCAGGAAAAACTTCCAAAGGACAGAAGCAGTTATCCGGCTTTCAACTTTATATCTCTTGGTCAGGATTCTAGGATGTTTTATGTGAGATTCGATCGTAGCTAAGCCGCTATCGACCTACAGGGCAACAACATCTGACCACAGGAGGAGACTAGAATATCCCAAATACTCAACTCATTAATATCCTGTAACTAAATACTAAAGACGCTTAAATAATACGATAAATAAATTACAAAAAGGAATCCTAACCTCCTTTGAAAGTTCAGAGCATTCATAGAACCGAAGACTTTCATCATCTTCGGCTGTCAAATGAGCCTAAAGGCGTTCATGTCCTTCGCCAGTGTAACTTTTACAGGGTATAGAAAGAAACCTACAAGTTAGGTGACTTTCAAGCGCCCGCATATCCTGCCAAAAAAAAACTCGACCTTCTAAATGTCTAAGCAAAAAAAAAGCGTATTTAAAAGGATCCTTTGCAAAGCATCTCTATGAGTGGCAGCAGCAGTGGGCGGTGCCTGGGGAGTGCGGGGGAGGGGACGCACTCGGTTACTCGGCGTTAACCACTCAAAGGAATAAACAAATACGCCGCCCGTAAAGGTGGGCTAAGGTTTTTGTTTGCTCAGCCTATGTATATGTTTGTGTAGGACTCATGAATGTGCATACATATACATATACATATGTGCTTGGGTGTGTGTGTGTGTGTGTGTGTGTTAATTTGCCAACAAAGACACGTACAAACATGTAAACAGCATTCAAGGGATTTTACTAGAGTGCACAACATTCGTTCAATGTGCAAATGAGTGTGTGCGAATGAGTGGGTCTCAGGGTGAGTGAGTGAGTGTATTCATGTGCGTTTCAAGTGTGTGCTAGTGTCTGTGTGCAAGTGTTTACCTTTCCATTGCTATTAATTTGTACACGCTGCATAATAGCTCTGTCAATATTTTATCAACATTTTCCAAAAAGTGCGACCCCAAAGTGATGTAAACTGACGCCCAGCGGCGAATATCAAACGCGGAGGGGGGAAAGAAGGTACAGAAGGAAGCAGGAAAAAGGAAAAGTAGGAAAGAAAGTGAATGGTATAAAGACAGGAGACGAATAATATTATTGATGGCATATCAACTCATGGGAAAGACAAGGACATTTAATTAGACTCGAAGGATCTAAAGTTGCACTCGCAGTGGAGGCTAATGATGACACGAGGAACAACAAGGCTCAAGTCGCAGATTACTTCATCTGTGGAAGTCAGTCCAAGTCTGGTGCTTTAAAGGCTTTAAAGCCTTCGTCCTCTGGCCATTTGAGCTCGAGAGCCGGACACCAACTAGGAGCATCTTCGGTCACTATCGAAGGCACTTGCTGCTATTCAATATGCCAAAACTTGATACAGGCGACGAGCCCGTCGAGGGCATCAATCAGTGTTGTGGAAGGCTCCATTGTGCGTTAACAAGTGGCACGTTACCGGATTGAACCGGAGGCACAAAAACAGGGACCAGGCCACGACATATCTATGTACATCTCTGAGCCTTGACATGGTCATTCCCCTTATCTCACTCTAAAACACAGTCAGTCCGTCTCTGAGCGTCTCTCTCCCTGACACTCCTCCCTCTCCTACTCTCTCTCTCACTGTCACTCTCTGTCACTCTCTCTCACTCTCTCTCATTCTCTCTGTCTCTTTCACTGTCTATCCCGGCCGTCAGTGGGTAGTGAAACTTGTTCGTTGATGTTGCCATTCGGCGGTCTATGACAATGACAACGTGTACGGGCCCAAAAGACAAAAGATTGAAGAGCTGCACCAGGCACATACAAGTCATCAGCCATGTTCAGGAAGTTAGTTAGGCGGTCCTGGTGACCCACAAGTGCAGGTCCTATCATAATGACAGTGGCTACAAGTTTCTCAAGTGACATTTCCTGCAATGGCTTAAAGCCTCTGCCTTGGGATGACATATCCTTGAGCTGCTAAATCGTATTATGAATTCTGCTTTTGTTTAATTCAAAAATTTAATATTTTTCTCAATTCAAATATTTTCTGTTAAACGAAAGTGAACAATTCAAACGCAAGTCAATAGTTTTAATTTTAATATATATACTTAAATTTGCATATATTTAAATTTATATAAATTTTAATCTGATCTTTCCTTATCAGGAAATGCCCGGCTTATCATTAGACTCTGGGTACCCGCACTTTGAACTTAACTCTCATTCCTTTGAGCACAAAGGGAGAGCAGAAAGTATATATTTATAATTGTATGCATATGTATGTGTGTATGTGTGTGTATATGTACAGCTGGTGATATGATTAATGGCAATACAAAAGTTGATTACCGAAAACACTTTAACTTTTTAATACGTTGATAACTGTACTTTGCGCGCATGTGTGAGTGCGATTAAGAGCAATTCCAAAACAATTCAAAGACTTCCGCTTTATTTGGCCGACTTATTTAAATAAACTTATTTATAATAACATTTCATCATTTTTATTTTTAATTCATTTTTTTTTTGTTTTGTATAGCTCAAAAAAAAATTAATTTCAATTTTTGTTTTCTCTGCTCCTCGACTTTTGCCCATAAAATATAAATACAAGCGATTGAGTAAATTATTATATATATATATATATATATATATATATATATATACATATATATAATATTTTAATATTTTACAATACATATACATATACATACACACATATAATATATGTATTGTATATAATTTAATATTCATTTGAGGGCAAACCCCATGACTGAAATGATGCTTATATTCCAGACATTATTTTTAAAGACGCTCGAGTTGGGAGAATTTTGAAGACTGAAAAAAAAAACAAAATTTTAAATAAAAATACTTGGATTTAAAAGCACAGTTCATATGTCACATTGTGTTTTTTTTTTTAATTTTGAGGGAGATTCATCTTGAGGTAGTCATTTTTGTATTTGAGGCATGTGTGGAAATAAATTTTTAATAATTATAAATTATTTTTTTTTTTTAAATCAAAATATGAAAATTTAAATATTCAGTCTGAAGTTTTGAAATAAACAGAACATTCTTTATATAAATAGGCGGAAGGCGGCTTAATTTTGACCAAAAAAAAGGGCCTAGGGCCGTATTTGCAATAGATTTGGGGCCTAGGGCTGTATTTCGACCAAAAAAAACGGCCTAGGGCTGGATTTTTAGCAACAAAAAAAGGCATAAAGCTGTATTTTGACCAAACAAAAGGGCCAAGGGCTGTATTTTGACCAGATTTGGGGCCTAGGGCTCCATTTCGACCAATTGTAACAACAACACTATTAAAAGCAACAAGAACAACACTAACAACAACACTAACAACAACACTAACAACAACACTAACAAAAACACAAACAACAAAACTAACAACAACAACAACTACAACAACAACAACACTAACAACAGCAAACACAATACTAACAACAACACTAACAACAACAACAACAACACTAACAACAACACTAACAACAACAACAACAATACTAGCAACAACAACAACACTTACAACAACACACAACAACAACACTAACAACAACACTAACAACAACACTAACAACAACAACTAACAACAACACTAACAACAACACTAACAACAACACTAACAACAACACTAACAACAACACTAACAACAACACTAACAACAACACTAACAACAACACTAACAACAACACTAACAACAACACTAACAACAACACTAACAACAACACTAACAACAACACTAACAACAACAACAACACTAACAACAACATTAACAACAACACTAACAACAACACTAACAACAACACTAACAACAACACTAACAAAACCAAACAACACACTAACAACAACAACAACAACAACACTAACAAACTAACAACAACACTAACAACAACACTAACAACAACACTAACAACAACATAACAACAACACTAACCAACACAACAACAACACTAACAAAAACACAACAACAACAACACTAACAACAACATAACAACAACACTAACAACAACACTACAACAACACTAACAACAACTAACAACAACACTAACAACAACACTAACAACAACACTAACAACAACAAGAACAAACACTAACAACAACACTAACAACAACACTAACAACAACATACAACAACACTAACAACAACACTAACAACAACACTAAAACAACTAACAACATCACAACAACACTAAAACAAAACAACACTAACAAAACACTACAACTAACAACACTAACAACTACAACAACTAACAATAACACTAACAACAGCATAACAACAACACTAACGAAAACAACAACAAGAACAAAAACACTAACAACACTAACAACAACACTAACAACAACACTAACAACAACACTACACTAACAACAACACTAACAACAACACTAACAACAACACTAACAACAACACTAACAAAAACAACAACAACAACAACAACACTAACAACAACAACTAACAACAACACTAACAACAATACTAACAAAAACACTAATAACAACAACAACAATACTAGCAACAACAACAACACTTACAACAACACAAACAACAACACTAACTACAACAACAACACTACCAACAACAACAACAACAACATACACAATAACAACAACACTAACAAAAACAAAACAACAACACTAACAAAAACACAACAAAAACACTAACACAAACAATAATACTAACAATAACAAAACACTAACAACAATACTAACAATAATACTAACAACACTACTAACAGAAACAACAACATCAAGAAAAAAGCAACAACTATGGGAAAAATTTTTTGAAGGCAAAAGTAAGGAAAAAGGGTCCTGAAATCACTAAATTGTCTGTATCTTAGTCATTTTAAGGACAATCAGGATGTCCTTTCACATGAAGATAGGTTAGACTGGCCCACATATATTTCAGTTATAAAAAGGACGAAAGTCCTTACAGGACCTGAAATAGAAGCATTTTTCTGCTACGAGAAAATCCGTAATATCTCGGCCGTATCCTTAGATATCCTGACAAGTAAAGTGTCATAAGAACCGGAACAACAAGGACTACAGTCCTGCCAAAGGAAATCAAAATCGTCCTTACAGCTTCCGATTTATCGTCCTTTTTGTGATTTTTTATCAATTTTGCCATGGTTTTCCTTGCAAATTTTTCCCCTTGTTGTTTTTGTTTTCTCACATTACAAAAACAACAACAATGTATTACTTTTTATTGTTTTTTCCATTATTGTTGTTGTTGTTGTTAGTAATGTTGTTAGTGTTGTTGTTGGTGTTATTGTTTTTGTTAGTGTTGTTGTTAGTGTTGTTGTTAGTGTTGTTGTTAGTGTTGTTGTTGTTAGTGTTGTTGTTAGTGTTGTTTGTTCTTGTTGTTGTTTTTGTTGGTGTTGTTGTTAGTGTTGTTGTTAGTGTTGTTGTTAGTGTTGTTTGTTAGTGTTGTTGTTAGTGTTGTTGTGTGTTGTTGTTAGTGTTGTTGTTAGTTGTTGTTGTTAGTGTTGTTGTTAGTGTTTTTGTTAGTGTTTGTTGTTTGTTAGTGTTTTTGTTAGTGTTGTTGTTAGTGTTGTTGTTGTTAGTGTTGTTGTTAGTGTTTGTTGTTAGTGTTGTTGTTAGTGTTGTTGTTGTTAGTGTTGTTGTTAGTGTTGTTGTTAGTGTTTTTGTTCTGTGTTGTTGTTAGTGTTGTTGTTAGTGTTGTCTGTTAGTGTTGTTGTTAGTGTTGTTGTTGTGTTGTTGTTGTTGTTTTTGTTAGTGTTGTTGTTAGTGTTGTTGTTAGTGTTGTTGTTATTGTTGTTGTTTTTGTTAGTGTTGTTGTTAGTGTTGTTGTTAGTGTTGTTGTTAGTGTTGTTGTTTTTGTTAGTGTTGTTGTTAGTGTTGTTGTTAGTGTTGTTGTTAGTGTTGTTGTTCTTGTTAGTTGTTGTTGTTAGTGTTGTTGTTAGTGTTGTTGTTAGTGTTTTTGTTAGTGTTGTTGTTAGTGTTGTTGTTAGTGTTTTTGTTAGTGTTGTTGTTAGTGTTGTTGTTGTTAGTGTTGTTGTTGGTGTTGTTGTTAGTGTTGTTGTTAGTGTTGTTGTTAGTGTTGTTGTTGGTGTTTTTGTTAGTGTTGTTGTTAGTGTTTTTGTTAGTGTTGTTGTTAGTGTTGTTGTTAGTGTTGTTGTTGTTGTTGTTGTTAGTGTTGTTGTTAGTGTTGTTGTTGTTGTTATTAGTGTTTTTGTTAGTATTGTTGTTGCTGTTGTTAGTGTTGTTGTTGTTATAGTGTTGTTGTATATTGTTTTTGTTAGTGTTGTTGTTGTTAGTGTTGTTGTTGTGTTGTTGTTGTTAGTGTTTTTGTTAGTGTTGTTTGGAGGAATCTGGTCAAAATATAGCTCTGGGCCCTAAAGCTGTATTTTGACCAAAAAAAAGGGCCTAGGGCTATATTTTGACCAGATTTGGGGCCTAGAGCTGTATTTTGACCAATAAAAAGGGCCTTGGGCTATATTTTGACCAGATTTGGGGGTTACGGCTGTATTTTGACCAAAAAAAAAGGGCCTAGGGCTGTATTTTGACCAGATTTGGGGCCTAGAGCTGTATTTTGACCAGATAAAAGGGCCTAGGGCTGTATTTTGACCAGATTTGGGGGTTACGGCTGTATTTTGACCAAAAAAAAGGGCCTAGGGCTGTATTTTGACCAGATTTGGGGGTTACGGCTGTATTTTGACCAAAAAAAATGGCCTCGGGGTGTATTTTGACCAGATTTGGGGGTGACGGCTGTATTTTGACCTAGGGCTGCTCGGAGAACTTGTATGTAGTGTTGGTGCTGAAGAACTTCCCATCCGCTGTTTGTATCGAACCAAGTTGCAACTGGAACTTGCAGCGGGCTAAATCCTCCCCTCCAACCAATCTGGGACAGATGAAATTTGTTCTATTCCATAGAAGTGGATGCATTCCTTAAATTATTTTTTAACGATGACTCAGCTTTTTTTAATTGATCTGCATCCGCTGGGATTTGAACCGAGTACTTCTGCGTCAGAGTTGCGATCACTATGCACTGGACCATTAAAACTACTTGCTGCGGTTCATCTTCATTTTCGTCGATACAAGTGTAAGCATTTTTCTAGATTTTATACATTATTGAAAAAATACTAAAAGAATTTTATTTATTTTATTAATTTACTGGTTAATAACATACAATAAAAAAACAAATTTAATATTTATTAATGACTTCCTCTCCATACAGTTATGTATTATTTATTACTTAACTTTCTCCAATCCCAGACTAATTGAAGAAAGCACATAAATCCGCAGCTTTTCCCAAGAGTCTCTGGAGTAAAGACCAAATTATTTTTAGCTGCATTTACATTTGCTTCACCAATTGACTTACTTGCGCTGCACTTTGAAACTCTCAAAAGGCTTTAAGTTTCATCGGCTTTAAAATGAGCAGCAAGCAAGCAAGCTGGACTGTAGCCAGGATAAAAAGGATAATCCGATAATAGTTTTTAAACTTTTTTTTTATTATTTATTTTAATTTCAAATCTGTCTAGAATATTTAATACTCCAGAAACCTTTATATGGGCATTTTTTAGCTCGAAAAGGAATTGCCTAATTCTTACTAGCCTTTAATTATATTGGGTATATATTTTAAGTATCACAACATCAACTAATTATTTATATTATTTTAATATTTGTTTTTCATTTTGATTAGTATGTAAATCATATGAAAAAAAAAAAACAAACGAGACGTTGTGTTCCAAATGTCATGTTTAAAACCTAATAAAAACTCAAACATACATTAAATATAACCCTTGTAAGTTTATATCGACAGTTCATTGTATAATTTTACTTTCTAAATTTATTTTTGCTGAAATATAAATTTAAATATAAAAAAAAAAAAAACGTGCCAAACAATTTTGATAAACATCGGGCAAAAATGTAGCGAAACAAAAACAAATTGCCAACAAATTTTTGACAGGCAATTTGCCTAGACATTACGAACATACCCAGCACACAAAAACTATGCACACACACACACACACTCACACATACTCTCATATCCTTACCATCTCACACATTTCAAATGAGCAATTCTCACATATTTCGATGGGAACATTCAGAGAAATATCCAAACGGAGGCAGTTCCTAGTGCCAGAAGCTACATTATGTCATAAAAATAAATAGTTGGGCACACTCACACACACACACACACACACACACACAGAAAGATCAGGGGAGGCAGGCCCAGGCAGTTATAGCCCAGAAGTAGTCATGGCAACCCCCGCTGCCCACTACCCACTCCCCGGCAACAATGCGACACACAACGGAAATGAAATGTATGTATTTCCTTTCGCCGGGCGGAGGAGCAGCCGACAGCCCCTCGCTTTTTACTATGTAGGGTATTCAAAATTATAATGATGATAGCAAGTCCAATATACATATATGCGTGAGTGTGAGAGTGTGTGCTACTGTGTGTGTGTGTGTATGGGATGTGTTTATGGGGCGTATACGTAACATTATTGAAGGTGTCGTCACACATTTCCTATAGCAACGTTAGACAGCAAATTAGGCACACTTGAGAGATAAGATGAAGTATGGGAGTGTGTGTGTGTGTGTGGGTGGGTGTGAATAATTGTGAGCTCGAGTGCATATCTGACTGTGCCCGCACTTTAAATTCCAGCCAAAAAAATTATCAGTCTTCCACATCGCAAATAAAACAAACTTCGTTTGATCTTTAAAAGGGAGAGGAGTATTAAAAGTTTGAAAGTTTTCTCAGTCTTAATAAAACACAAATAAGAAAATAGTTGATGCTTTTTTCGACTACAACTATACCCGGACAAGCTGGGAGGATGCAACTTTTCAGCGCTACATCAAATCACCGATAGTCAAAAAGGAGCAAAATAATGAAATAAATAAACAAAATCATAAAGGAAGCAACAAATATTTTCAGACCAATTAAAAGTACAGCAAAGTTAAGAGAAAATTTGTAAAAAGCAAAAAAATAAAGTAGAAAAATACAAAAATTCGAAATTGCGAAAAAAAATGAATAGTTGAGCAGTTGTTAGTTTTGAAACACAAACTCCTCAATGGGATAAGAAAAAAGTGAATGCAAGTTTCATATAATCCTTTTAGCTGGAACATTAAGCGCCACTTGAAATGGCAACGCGTTCATCAAACTCTGAACTTCAGTTAAGACAATTAATAATGTTCAAAATTGAAATGGCCAAGAAAGGTTTGCTCCTGGACAGGCCATGTCAAAGGGCCACAGCTTCGCAGTCCGCTCCTCGGAGCTCGGAGCTCGGAGTCCAGAGTCCAGTGGCCGCCAGAGCGTCATTTTTTAATCCCCTGGCAAACAATGCAACTGCTGGGCTTAGGGCAGGAGCAGCTGCAGCAGCTGAAGATGAGGCACGAACACAGCAACTAAAGGGAAGGTATAGAGAGAGGAAAAAAGATTACTCCTTGTGGGCGTGGGAGTGGGACTGAGGGTGAGTGGGGAGGAGACGCAATGTCAGCAACATAACTGGATAACTGTCGAATGGATTGATATTGTTTACTTTTAATTAAAAACAATTTGCTTCGCTGGCTTTCTTGCCAGAGCATCAACAATGCCATTGATGATGCCCCGAATGGCCTCACGATACTTAATGATGATGACGACGGGACTCGACTTGCCTCCAGTGCCGCACTTGGAAGCTGAAGTGTGTGCTCTAAGGCTTCTCCCATCCATTCGCCCACTTCGTCTACTTGTTTGGCAAAATACGAAAACACAAAAAAAGAAGAAGAACACAAAAAACAAAAAAAAAAAAAGGGAAAAGCTAACCTATCGAAGATTGTCCTAGTGGATCCTGTACCCCATTTCCTTCAGCTGCTGCTGCTGCTGCTGCTGCTGCTGCTGCTGCTGCTGCTGCTGCTGCTGCTGCTGCTGCTTCTGCTGCTGCTGCTTCTGCTGCTGCTGTTGTTGACGCAGTTCATCGTTGCCTGTGTCGATTTTGGTAATGAAAATCAAACTGTCCATAGCCGAGACCAACGACTGGAGGTACATTAAAGTTCAGTTCAGTTCAGTTTGCTGCTCCTTTTGCTCATATAACAGCCAAGTCAGCCAAAGATGACACCCAATATAGTGTCTGGCATCCATTATCCTGGCAAGTGAAAGACTGAAAGCAGCTCAAATAGCTCTACATTACAATCCCATCGATATCCTGATCACATTCCCTTTAACAGACTTTATATATGTTTCATAGTAAGAGCCATGAATTGAAATTTTTAAAAAGGATGCGATAAGTATAAGGATAATATATGTACTTCAATGGCATCAATTTGTTTGGAAGCCAAGTTAAATGTTGATTATGTCGTATCAATGTTTCGACTGTCCATTACACACAGTGAACAATAAAACACACACACACACACAGCCACAAAATATTTAAGCCGCTTTATATAATACGGCAGGAAGACCACACAAAAGGAAACCCACTTGGCGGCAGCGCTGAGCTGCCTGCGAGGGGCGCAAGGTAAGTTCAAGCATAATGGCCATTTAAGTGAAAGGAGGAAAGGAGGAAACTAAAATACGAAACTAACATTTGGCATTAGCGACGGTCGAAACTTTTGTTGGCCAAAAGCGATAAGTTTGAAAAGTCGTCGACATCAAGGAGCGACGCATATAACGTTAAGGATATTTTTCATTCCGTCATTCGGAATTCGGAATACAGCTTTTGGTATTCGGTATTCGGTATTCGGTATTCGGTATTCGACTGGACGGTACTTACAGAAGGCTTAAGATTCGTGTCTCCTGACAGCGGTTTATGTTTTGGTGCTGTTAAAGCCGCTTTTGGCCAATTATTATTGGACTCACAATTTAATTTGTCGGCTTTGTTCGGCAGGACCAATCGAATTGCAGGCAAGCAGGCAACTTTGGCGACTTGTTAAAAGTGGAGACACCTTCGCAGATAGAAGCTCGGCAAAGGTGAACATTTAATTAATTTTCAAATGAATTCCAAACTTTCCCGAGCCTTATCTGGCCAATGGAAACTTTAAAGGACTCTGACTGGCAAGCGACGATGTTGTGCTTGTGCGTGTGCGTGTATGTGTATGTGTGTGCTTGAACTGACTTTGGGCTTACCTTGAGCCTAAAAAGTTTGGACTTTCAAAGTTAGAATGCATAAATTTCCAACACGGTTTTTTTTCACAGTCAAACACCTTCGAGGATGACACCGTAAGTTCTGTTTAAGGATATTAAAAGGCTGCGCCGTAGGATTTTAATTAAACGCACCTCAACGGGGATATAAATATGTAGTGCGAGCCGCAGACAAACGGAGAAACGAGGAAAACGAGCAAAAATATTTTCCAAGCCACTCAACTGTGACTTCACTCTACTTTACATCCTGCAATTGATTATCCTTTATATCGCTTCCCGCTACACAGGCCAAACTTTAAACTACCTCGTGAATTGGTAAACTCAACCAAATGCGAATAATTCCCCTAATCAAACTAAAATCTAAACAAATGCATTTCATGCATTTCGCGAAGCGTAAAGGATTTTGATTGAAGGATCGGGAGTGCGGCTATATCAACTTTATAATGAAGTACGACCGGTGGGCAAACTAATCATGCAATTTGCAGCAAATAAAATAAAGGCTCACTCACACTCTCACACACACACACACGCGCGTCGGCATGTGTGTGTACATAGTTGCAGCCAGTTTTAGATTTTGGCAACAAAATAAATTGCAATAATTTTGGAACAAACGTTTGAGTTGAGGACTTGCCATGTCCTGCCAGCCCACAGGCAACTATCGACAGCAGCGCAAATAAATACAATGTAATTATTGAGGTATACAATGAACTGACCAATAACTGCAATACACACACACACATGCATTCATGCACACATATACATACCTTTTCACACATACACACACACACACACACACACACACGTGGCATATTGAAAATCTATTTACTATTCCGTGAATCATTAAACACGCGACCTATGCAAATATCAAGCGACGCGAACTTCAAGCTACAAAGGATACCATGGGAAATCCTCTAATTGAAATAGGATACATATGCTAAAGGATTAAAAAGGCAGTCGATGGGTTGACTCAGTTTGTTTCAGTTTAAATTGAAGCTAAGTTCATGGAAAATTCGGCCGGTTCTGTGGAAAGAGAAACAAATATTTTATTTCAAGGACATCATTTTATAAACATTTCACAGCTGAAGGTGATTTTTTCAAGTGTGGAATTTTAATTTCTAAATTAAGCTGTAGACTTTGTTTTTAAATTATTTACTTAAATATTATAGTTATTTATTTTTTATTGAATCCTAAAGCTTAAATTAAATGTTGTTTAATTTTTATATGAAATGTTAATTAAAAAAATAATTATTTATAAACCTAATATATTAAATATTTTTTCTTAGTGTAATTTGGCATTCATTCAGCGAAAATTAAATAATACTTTTATTCCGCATGTAATTAAATATTTTTAATTTAAAAATTATAATTGAATACGCGCCGAGTTTCCATTTCTGTGTCCCAATTTCAGTTTCTAATTTACATCCAAAATTTGGCTGCATATTTCATTCAAATACCAATTTATTTTTTTTTTTATCAATAGACAAAATATTTGTATTTTTTTTGAAAATAATTACTATAAATTTTGAGTTGAATTTTCTTGTGTTTTTATTACACTTCCATAAATACCCTTTCTTAAAGCTCTATAAAAACATTTAAATTTTATTTTAAGCTCTTTTTAAATATACAATTAAAGATCAGATTTTAAATTAATAATTAATATTTATTGTTTAATTTTAATTTCTAAATTTAAAATTACATTTATGTTAAATACAAAATTCACGCTCTCTCCCCATTTTATTATTAGGCTGGTATTTCATATATGAAGAGTATCCGATGGCCAACTTGAGCCTGTCGCATTTTTCCTAATTTGAGTTTGTGTAAATATTTAAACACTTTATTAAACAAAATCATTGCTGAGTTTTGGGCCATTTGCATATTGAAGGCTTCGGAAAAGCCTATTTAGAAATTAACCAAATATGTTGCAGATTTTCGCAAAATTCCGTTAATTTATTTGCTTAACAAATTTACAACACCGTCAAATCCGAGTCCTGGCATATTGTCAACCTTCCGCTTTGTTTAAAAGCTATGCAAATTTTGTTGCTGCTCTTAGTCAATGTATAAATCCATAAAATTATATATATATATATGTATATATATATAGATATAAGTGGATATATCTCTGTTGTATATGTATTTTCCATATTTAAGATTTATAATTCCCAATTTTGTTATTAGCTGGAAGCTGTCAGCCACATAGCAGAAATTTATGGTCAACAATTTTAATTAGTAAATCGCAAAATTTTCCGAAATACAAGTCAAACAAAGGACACATTTACATTCAACTGTTGGCCAAATTATCAAATTGTTTGTTTATGTTGGCCAAAGTGTCATATCCTGTCAACACTGTTGACGGCTCCATTTCTATGTCCTAGCTTTATTTATTTTTCAGCTGTACCATCCTTCAATAGAGAAGCAAATAAAAAACAAATCCAGTGATGAATTTAAAATTTTCAAGTTGCCAAATATAAAAAAATAATTAAGGATCCTCCGACTTTTTAAAGCTACCATTTAAATTAACATAAATTTGTTACATTTTAAAAAGATTTAATTAAAATTACAAAAATAAATAAATCAAAGCAAATAAAATGAATTTATTTTTATTTAATTATTAGGGTATTAAAAAGTAACAGAGTTTCCATTCCCAAAGTTTTAAGTAATTGATCGGACTTTTTTTTTATTTGTTTGTTTTTTAATAGATTTGTGATTTGTTTTTTTTTTTTTGTTAGGTTGTCACATTTGCAAATTTTAATGCTTTCCCATTATTATTTATTAAGCGCTGACGGCAACAAACTTTCAACTAATTAAGTCTTTAATTGGGCGTGGAACGTGATTTTGCCCATTAAGCAAATTAATCCGGTCTCATGTGAAAATTTAGAAAAATTTATATATTTATATATATTCTTAAATACTTAAATAATATAAGCCCCCAATTATGAATTCTAAAATAGCAGAGCTGAATTTCTGTTCGATTTACTGTCCTTTTATCTCAAATAACTAAAGGTACATAGTTAGTTATAATTAAAATAACATAAATTAAAAAATATATTTATTTTAATAATTTTTAATTTATAATTTATTTATTAGGCTTATTTAAAAATTTAATTTATACCTTTTATCTGTTGCCTTTGCAACCCATGGGACGTTACACATACGCCAGGTACTCACTTGTAGGCAGATGCATTTACATACAGAGCTGAGTTTGATGGCCAAGGACGAAGATACCTTTGCTCTAGAAGAGAGAAAAAACACCCTGCACTTGATCAATGAGTTTTGCAGTTTGAAACTTAATGTGAGCGATCTATGAGAGAATGTCTCTCGTCCTTTCAAGGACCCATGCACATTGATAGCTACACAAACTCCTCTAATGTCCCACATACATTTTGTCAGAGTTCAGATAAATGATTGAATGTGTTTCAAAGTCACAGCTGCGGCTACAAACTTCTTTATGTCGGTCCAGAAGTGTTTCTGAAAAAGTTAAGTTTCAAAATTTTAGTGACGCACACAGCGAGAAGGACACTAACAATGAAATGCGAAAGGGGGTGGTCAGGAGGCAGACGGAGACCTTCAGGCTCTGAATTGCCCACCGCCCACTCAATGCCAATGTCTAAGTTTGATGCCGTGCACCTTAAGGCACCTAAAGGTACACACAACATTGTTGTTATTGTTAGTTGTTATTGTTGTCATTTGAGGTCGATTGTGCCACCCACCGACAGGACACACACAGCGCACGTAACTTTTTAGAGGCTTAATTAAGTCCATAAACTTCTAAGCATAAATACACTTTCCATTTACCTATGTGCCACGCCTTTCACTCACCCGCTCTTTCTCACTCCTACACTGACTCCTTCGTGCACATTGACATACATGTCCTTGCTACAGTCCTGCAGCTCGTCATCAGTTGACGCTTCTCGCTGTTCCCGTGTCGTCTGCCCCATGGGGCAACTTTTTCGAGGTTCACGTATAAATTTGAAACGTTTACAATGTTTGCGTACTTTGTCATAGTTAAGTTATATATGTATGTGTGTATGTGTGTGTGTGTGTGTGTGTGTGTGCATGTGGGAGTGTGCGTGCTTGCATGTTGCGCTGCTTTGGTAAAGTTCTTAGCTAAAGTGTTGCAATTATATTGATTGAATTTTGCGGTGATGCCTTCGGCAACAACACAAATTCTCTCCCCTCCTTCATGGGCATAGCGTACACGCCCCGTGGGCCGCATGAGCAAGCCAAGTGGCATGTCAAGAGGGGCGTGTCACCTGCTGAGTTAAGCATTTCAGTTGCCTCCCCTAAGCGTTTCACACCTCAATGTCAATTGAATATAATGTACCTTAAGATATCCAACAATTTGATGAGCTTCACATTACACGCACTCGCGACTGGAGTCGTGAATGCTACGCACGCTTAAGGACTAATGCAAGGATATGTGGCTGGCAATTAAGCTGCATGTGCACGATGATTAAAAATAATTATAGATCTTAGAAGTTGCCATTTAATGAAACTATTAACTCTCCAGGCACGGGCAACTCACTTGCATTTCTCACGCTGTCAATTCTTTAAGGCCCATCGATGGGCTTCCAATTACTTCACTTATTTTCCTTCTCTTCTTAAATATATTTATATATATATAAATTTATACATTTCTAATATATCTCTTATTTTATAGTTTATTCTAGTTTCGACCTTAGTTGCAGTTGCACTCATTGTTTTTTCGTTGCTCGAAATCCATGCAACTTTTGCGCTAACGCATAAATCTCCAGTACAAATGTCGAACACCATTCCAGCAGGGGGAGGTTGGTTGGTGGGGGTGGCTGGCAAGTCTGAGCAGTTAAAAGTAGATTCTACAAATGTGAATGTTAGGGGGGGGTTGGGGGTGGGTTGCCAGGAGGCAGCAAAGCGTAGCTGCGAAACGGGTGTAGCATATGTTGTGCTTTTCTATATATTGTCGCAACATCAGTCAGGATTAGTTGTAGAACTTTAGCAGTGTGACTAGACCTATTCCCATGCTCCTGCGAGTCCACAATCGCACTGGCACACGCACATGCACACGCACCCACATCCTTTTCCAATCTAAGGTCCTTCGAAGACTTCGTACTCATCTTGTTTGCAATGCTGTAACCGTCTCGCTGCGTGCTCCCAAACATGGCAGCAGTTGCTCCTCTGCCACGTTTGCTCTTCTCCTCTCATTGCTTGTGCTGTTGTGAGTCCCTACATGGCAGCCAGCTCGAAGGATCCTTCAGCTCTCTCCCTCTCAGCTGTTGTGTCTGTTGTTAGCCTTGTCCTTGTTGTCTTGTCAGTTGAAGTTTTGTCCCTTCGTTGTTGTTGCTTGGTTTTCTGTTTGTGTTCTTCAAGCGGCTGTGTGCATGAAAAGTTACAGGCATTTTCTTTCTACGTTGCTGTTGTTATTGTTGTTGTTGTTGTCAATGTTGTTCTAGTTGTTGTTACCAAGGTTGCTGCTGTTACTTTTGCTATTTCAAAAATACTCCCCATTCATGCTTAGGGCCAAAGGAATTAGACGCATATTTCTCCTACGCTGATGCTTCCCCCAGACAGTCGAATGTCCCAAATGCATAATGGAAAATTGTAATGTCCTGGCTCCAATGTAATTAGGAGAATTTGTTGGAAAATTTATTTAAATATCCTTCTTTATGTTAAATAAGTTTTGATCAGACGAAGACTTACAGTTCATCTTACATAACATTACAGAAACCCCTGAAGAATCGTCTGGTAATGGGAGTATCGTCTTCATCACTCCGCCGCCCGCCCCGCAACGGATGATCTCCCATGTTTTCAACTGAACGACTTTCAAATGCATTGACTGGGGGGACGAGTCCTTGCTGTGTGGGTAGAGTACTTGAAATATATGAAGGTCCCATTGGACGAACTCTTGAGCGTTCAATTGAACCAAATGTAGAGAACCTTGGATATCCTCTTGGATGTTCCATTGAAAATTCCATTGGACAGTCCACTGGATGTTCTCTTGAGGCCAAGGTAGGAACCATTGCGAGTCTTGCTGGATGTCCTCTTGGGCATTGTATTGAACGTTCTGTTGAACGAAGTGCAGGAGCAATTGGATATCCTGTTGGAAGTTGTATTGGAACATCTATTGAACGTTCCATTGGATGTTCCATTGGACGTTCTATTGGCCGTTCCATTGGACGATCCATTGGACGTTCCATTGGACGATCCATTGAACGATCCATTGGACGATCCATTGGACGATCCATTGGACGATCCATTGGATATTCCATTGAACCAAATGTGGAAGCCATTGGATATCCCGCCGGGTGTTCTATTGGAAGTTGTATTGAAGGTTCCATTGGACGATCTATTGCTGCAGGACGTACCGATTGACCAAATGGCGGTGGCGGTTGTTGGTCTTCGTCTGAGTTAATCGGGACGAGATTCGAAAAAGTCAAATGATTCTCCAAGTGATTCATACGCAGTTCCAAATTAAATTCCAGGTTTTCTGGAATTTCTTCAGTTGAACGATTGGTGTCACTTTGTGGGAGACTCATCTCTTGGCTTGTTAAAGGTTCCTTTTTGATATTTAGATTTGAAGGATAGCCTTGAGTTGAAAGACAGGACACCAGACGAGCATTCATCGAGGTACTGGGCAAGGCTTCCATAGGGGACAGATTTTGATTTTCAGAATTCAAATAAATCTGCTGAGATGGGAAATTATTCACCTCTTGATTGTTAAGGTCGTTGATGTCCAAATTAACATTTTGAGCCGCTTCGTCTACTGAAGCTAAACTGCCCAAAGGATCTATTCTAATAGTTTCATTCGAGTTTTCATTGTTTAGTTTAATTTTTTTAGTTGATTTTGCTAAATGTTTTTTCTTGATGGATTTTTTCACTCGCATTGCCTTAGAAAGTTGTTTATTTCGCAACCTTCTATTTGTAGAGGAACGATGCTCGAAAAATGGAACCACAACTTCCTCGAAAGAAATTGGGAAATCTGTTGAGCTTGAGGCTTCCAGGATTGGATTTAAATTGGCTGAGCTGCCACTGGAATCCTGCGTTTCTTCAGTCAATGGTTCAGTGGAAGCTTCGGTATTTATTTGACTATCAATCCCTTCGCCCATCGGACTAGTAGCAGTTTCTTCTTCGGGCACAGTCGGGGAACGTGTGGATGTCTCGTCCAGTGGATCATCATTGCTCAACAGACGTACGTATTTCCCAGGTGACATCAACGGAGAAGACCTTCCAAGGATATTTAAAAGATTCACTTAAAATTTAAAAATTACTTTTTTTTCTAAAACCTACGATTTTCTTTTTGGTTTTTTTGTCTGATTATGCAGTGAACGTCTGCGAGAGATGCGCCCCAAGCACGAGGGTCTTAATGACTTATAAGGCAGGACCTCCTCATTATTCTCATTACTGTAACTAATAAATTACTAGATACCTGCAAGTCAATGGATTAATCACTCACGATTCGCGACTTGTGGTTGGCAATTCATCACATTCCCCATCAGGTTTCAAGTGTCTCTTAGCCACCCTTGAAGAGATCCTTGAGCTGCTTGTCGGCTCCTCGATTGGCAAATGTAAAGGTGCTCTTCCACGCACATTCTTGACTCCTGCCACTCCTGCAACTCCTGCCACTCCTAACTTATGATCAGCTGACTTTGCGTCAGGTTTCTGGGAGTTGTCCATCTTCAATCCGTAAATTAAATCGGTTTTTAAATTTTATGGAAATTATTTGAAAATTCTTAAATTACGAATCTTGAAAATTTATTCTGAATTTGTGAGGGACACTTGGCAGCTGCTGAGCTAGTTTTGATTTTAGTTTTATGTAGATTTAAGTATCACTTAAGCAAAACTAAAAGGTAACTAGATTTAATTCCGTTCCTCCTTCCATATTGCCACCTCAGTTTGGGAACAAATAATTGAATTGATCTCATTATCAATATAAAAAAAATATGAATTTCCCAATAAACGTTTTAATAAAATTACGATAAAAATTTAGAAAATCGGTTTTCCATTTACTTAAACAGGCAAATTTACAGACCCAAACAGAGAGCAGAAAAAGAGCAAATTTTAATTAAATTTAATGCCTGTCTAGGACGACCGAAGACCCTCAAGATATGAGCTTCCATCGCTTTCCACCAGCCGGGAAAATAACCACTGGTGGAAACTTTAGCAGCTATATTACATTACGCCTTTAATTTTATTACCAGCCAACGAGCTGGGCGGCAACTGGGCGGGGGAGCTCGTGGGTGGGTGTACGGAGGTGGAAGGATTGAGGGATGGATAGAGCGAGGGCCACACGCAGCGTCAGTAGCCCATAAAATAGAACAAAACACTTGTAAGCTCTGGAGGCAAACTGGGCCGGAGCGTCCTTCAAGGGGATGCGCCCAGTGAGGGGAAGCAGATGATGCTCATATTGCGTGGCGCCTCCGTTGACGCCAGTGCAGCGCCACGGGATGCCTGACAGTGGCAGCACAGAGCTGTGTTGGGGTAGACAGGATCAGGATACTTTTTGGTGGCAGGACGTCGCGTTTGAGTTTATTATTTAATACTTTTAACGTCGTGCGTAGAAATTAGCAGCCATAAATCAATAAAACGACTCGCACAAGTCTACAATTAGCCGCCTCGGACGTAAGTAGACATCCTCGAGCTGTAAGGACTCGTTGGGTAATTAATTTTTATGTTCCCTCTAGAACAAGAGATACTCAAACTTATCCCTGGACTGCGGTATTAACAGTTGCCCAATTGTCCAGGCTGGCAAATCAGTTATTATGTAATTGGATTTCAAAAGGATTTAAGCCACTTAATTTGTGGCTTTCAGCCAACTACAATTTAATGGAATGTCCTGTCCAATCAATATTAAAAATTCTTAACGCAATTCCAAATATCGAATTGAAGTCAATAAATTATTTAATTATAAAAAGAATAATACAAAATATTTTGTAAGCTCAGCTCGAAATTGGTTTAAAAATCAATACATTTTAAGGAATCGAATTCGAGGCAGGACTTTGTGCAACTTGTTTTTTTTTTTTTTTTTTGTAACTAAATAACCACAAATATTTCCCCAGCTTTCAACTTCTTCAATTTCTGTGCATACAATTTGAAAATGAAAAACGAAAACTTTGTAATTTTCTTTTCGGTATGTGGAGTTGCATTTGAAGGGGGGCGGCGGACAGGGCGGGGCGTACTGTGGGGTACAAAGTGTAGAATTGCTTAAGCATCGTATCCTTTGTGCTTTCTTTTTTCCTCCTCCCCTCGCACTCCAATGGAAATTGCAATTTGACCAACAACATTTTTCAGCCGTAAACAAAAGTTTTCAATTCCCTTACGACTGAGCGAGGCCCTTGACTGAGTCCTGACCTGAACCAACACCCTGCAAGACATCGAAGGAGGCTTTCCACATTCGAGAACAGGATAAGGTGGCTCTAGTTAAAGACTAACAGTTAGTTTGCACTCCGAACTGAACGGAATAAAATATGAAATGTAATTTAATATTTAATAGGATTTTCCAACAACAAGAACATTCCCGAAGGATAATACTTCCAAAATAAAAAAAGAAACTATGAAATTTTATTTGTAATTCTAAACCATCGTTAATTAGGAGAATATCGCCTTAAGCAGGATATCCACCTGTCCATCACCTTCAAATTGGACACCTCGAGTTGTGTTCATTGTTTTCATTTTTCCTCATTGGAAGTTGCCTTACAGATGCTTCATACGTAAGCGTCATAGGTAATCCTTTTGAAAATGAACAGGATATTCTAGAAATTAGTCAGAGATAGTGAATCATGTACAATGAAATATGAGAGCAGAGCTGAAGTCCTTCATTAGCAGGAGCCCCGTAAAGAAGCCTGTTATTTTGCTTTCGAAGTTTATCAGATGAAACAGACCTGACTTTATATATGAATTCAATGAAAATGAATCCTTTGTTTGAAAGCTGAAAGGACTTTGCAGACAATCCTTTATTTTCAGTGTACTTCTTCGGCCGCTTATCAGGAGTGATTACAAATTCTGCGCAATTGCGGACTATAAACTTCTTTGCACAAATTTCAGCAAATTTTATTATCACATTGCCGGGGAGCTAATTTGCTGCAGTCGGCCAGAGATGGATATATATATATATACATATATATATATATATATATATGTGTGTGTGTGTGTGTGTGTATGTACAGAGTGAGGTACGGGAGAGCGTGAGAAAATGATGCAAAAGAAAACTACACTGAATTATATTTTCGCAATAAGTTGCCTGGCAGCAGGCGGCAGGCAGCAGGCAGCAGGCGGCAGGCAGCAGCCGGTAGAGGGCGCTTTTTGTAGGTTTTGTATGGCTCGTGCTTATTTGTATCTATGTTTTGTATTCGTATTTGTATTTGTATATGTAATTGTATGCAGATGTGTGTGTGTGTGTGCAGCTCTGTGGCAATAATAATAATAAGATGCAAACAAAATGCCGCTGCTTGCGGTACGTGCAGCTGCAACATGAATTCGCACAAAAGTGCGCTATAAAAATGGGGCAGATAGCGTGCAGTCGTCGCCAGCGAAGAGGAAAGAAAGGCAAGGCTGTGGTTAGCCGGTTGATGGGTGGATTGAGAGAGATGAGGGGTGATGGGTGATGGGTGATGGGGAGGGCAGCGAAACGGATGAGCCTGCGGTTTAGCGGGGTAGCGACTCTCATGGGCATATAAAGAAATTTACATAGATTTTTAACGCAATAAGCGAAATGTGACTGCAAAATCCAATTTGTAATGAGAAAAGTAGTGTGCGCGACTCAGTCAGCTGTGGGCGTGGGGCGGGGGGCGTGCCCGGAAATATATTGCTGCATATTTCCAGCCGTATTTATGGCCTGCACTTACATTGGGGCGTGCCAAAATTATGCAATACAATTATGGAGGGACAGACACTCATCCTCCGACCTTCCATTCTACACCTCGTCATAAGGCTTGTTATTCCAACTTATTATATGTGTGTGTTAGTGTGTGTGTGTTAGTGTGTGTGTGTGTGAGTGCTTGTGTTTGTGTTTGTGTTTGTGGCTGTTCATAGGTTTGTTTGTTTCGTTGTTCGTTTGTTCGAGTGGTTAAAAACGTGACTTGTTTTGTGCAGCTTAGTTTGTCGGCTTCAGCCAGTTTTTGGCTGCATATATAACCAGAGTTGGACTCATCCTGCAGGATTTCGTATGCTACGCAAAAGTTTCTTAACACAATTGCAGCTTAAGCTTGAATTTTGTCTACAATCTTTGGCTTAAGACTAAACTCTAGATACCACACACACACACGAGGGACATATCCTTTAACTCAAGTGTAAGAGGAGGCAGTTTAACTTACCGGAACCCTTGAAGATCCTTCGACACGTGCAGCAAAGTATCCCATAATCTACACGTCTCCCGGGCAGTCGCTATAAACCTTCTTTCGGTAATATTTTGTTTGACACTTCCGTTCATAATTTCATAGGGACAAACAGAACCCCAAAAGTCCTTCGCCGCTACCTTTTCAGCTTTAAATTCCTTAAAACATTTTTTATTGCACTTTCTGCTGTTTTCCTAAATAAACACTGAACGTGTTCTGTCCTTCATCCCCGACGCCTTGCCATGTCCTTGTTCTCCCTTAACCTTGTTCCCCACTTGGAATCTCTTTCGTGTAATTGCAAAACGTGATATCTTCTGGTCCTGTTCTTTTTTTTCACAGTGTATGTTAATTTTTGTACTTTCACAATTCGCGTGCTGCTTCTGCGTTCTTGGCGTTCTTGGCAGGAGCCACCGTCCGATGTCCGAGGGAAAGAGAGAGAATTTCCGTATTATGTTCTTCCAGCTGCTATCGAAGGTGTCGTAAAATGAAAATTCATAAATATTTAGCGCACGTTTTATTAGCTGCCCAACTGCAGGCGTGGCCACAAGGATAAAAGAGAATGGCAAAAGTTCACCGATATTTGCATAAATATTTATTTAACCTTTTGCAATTCTCGATTGACATTTATTGTCATCCGGAAGCTTAGCTTTAAAACAATTCAAAGCCTAAGCAATTTTAAATATTGAAAATACAAATCTTTAATATTCGATGATTTTTATTAGTTGAGTGTTCAGACTTTAACTTAAACATAAAATTATTAAAAAAAAAATTAAATTAAAAATTTATACAAATTCTGGTATTTAATTTCTTCTTAAATTTAACCCTATTCAATTTTCATTTATATTACAATTTTTTTATTATTTAATTAAAAATTATTTTTAAACAATAAAATTTTCTTTTATTATATAAAATGTTTTATTTATTTTATATTTTATTTATAAAAAATATTATATATTAAATTATATAATAAAAATATAAAATAATAAATTAACTATATAAATACAAGTCTAAACCAGCTTTAATTTGAAAACTAATTTTATACTAATATAGATTAAATAAAATATAACTATATAAGTTAATATATATAATTATAAAATATATATTATTTATAAAAAAATTTCCATTGAATATTCATGTCAATTCCTATGCTTAGTTTCTTTCTCATTTCTCTTCATAAATAATACTTTAATAATTATTTAATGACTTCAAATTGGATTCTAAATATTTGCTTAGAGCTGATTTATTTATATTAAACATGATTAAGAAATAATTAATTAACTACAAATTCTCAGTTCAAAGGAGGTCCTCTGGGCACTCAGGCTGCTGCTTTGGATTGGAGTGCATTTCATTGGAAGACTTGAACGTAGCATTTCGATAGCAGTTTTCAGGCAGAAGCCGTTAAATCCCATTACTCATACGCAACGAGCGCCGACCACACACTTGACACTGACGTCCGATGTGAGGACAAGTTTGCCATATCAATGGCCTCGGCTGGAAGCCCATTGAGCCGCAAATGCAATGTCAAGCAGTTCGATGCTACGGAAATCTTTCAAAGTTAATTTTCAACACTCGAACGGACAGAATGAGCACAACAAGTAAGCAAAGGGTATGGGGAGAGTGCGAGGGAAAGAGCTAGAGCGACAGAGACAGACAGCAGTGGGTGGGAAAGGGACGGAAAGTTGGTTCATCTTCTCGGTGGCCACTCAGCTGAGGCGACAAAATTGTACAAATTCAACAGACTTCAAAGCGTCAATAAGCATGAGCACACACGCACACACACTCGCACACACATGAAGCTAGGATGTTGAGTGGGTTGGCTGGGACAGGCTATTGTAGGCGTGGCAGGCCAACTACCGGTGCAGCCAGTCCGGCAAACAAGTTGACTGATAACGGAAGCAGGCAATGCACGTATTTACCTTTGGATATTTGCTGTGTGTCCTGCAGAAGCCACGATGAAGCCGACGACGATAACGAAGCCTCGACTGATGATGATGATGATAGCGATGATGATAGTGATGATGATAATGATGATGGGAGTTGCTGTGCTGCTCCTCGAAAGCGTGCACTGCTGATGTCACACATTCATGGTCATTTTGCTGAGTCAATCGTTTGAAAAATTTATGTTGCCTTCAAAAGCAAAATTTGCCACCAATGTCTGTGTCGCCGTCGCCATAGCCATCGCCATCGACATCGACATCGACATCGACATCGACATCGCCATCGCCATTGCCATCGTCATCTTCATTCTCATCCACCACCTCGCAGCGAGATAGTCAATAGATGCGGTTCATTTAACTTGTCTAAATGTGCATCGTTTGCTCCTGTGCAGTGGAAGGACCTGCACTTTTACCTGCAGCACGAGCTGCACCCGCTAGCGTGTCCTCTTTGGTTGGTGTATGGCTGGCTGGCGACTGTTGAGTCCTTGCCCCATGCTTCGAATGCCTATGAAGTGTTGATGTGTGTCTGATTTAATTGAAGTTTGATGCACTTTTCCGTGCCTGCCATGTGTGAAGTATGAAAGTCAGCAGTTTTTGGCTTCTGCACAGTTAAACTGTTTAATTGCGAGTGCGACACTAGTTAACAAAACTCCTCTTAACTGTAAAAGTTCCCTAAACTTTCTGACTCCGTTCGCCAGTGTCCCCTTCACCATCCACCAGAAACGTAAGCTCCTTTTTTACTTGAGAGCTGGAAGCGAGCGCAAAAACTTCCAATTGCACTAGAAAAGTAAATTTACTCAATTTTGTTGCACAGTGCAATTTTAATTTAAAGTTTCTTACTAAATACATTTTAAATTTCATTCACAGGGCTCTTCTCCTCTCAGTGCAGTTGCGTTTAATGTGCTTAAAGCAGTGCCAGGACACTTCAGGAAGAAAATTCACAAAAAATATGCGCCAAAGTGTCAAAGGCAGCCGCAGGGATGTCGCTTTACTCAGCTACCTAACTCATCTCTACCCCACCCACAACTTAAAGCCCACCTCTCACAGGAAGTCGCACCTCCTAACCACCTCAACCACCCCAAGCCCTTCCACTCCTTCAGCCCTTCAGCCCTTTCCGCTGTACAGGCTGCCATTATGGAAGAGGCGGCAAATGACAACAACAAAAGGCGGCGGAAGCGCAGAACTTAACAAGTTCACTTAGCAGAAATTAAGTTTTCAGCATTTATGTAACGAAAACTATAAAGAAAAACTTTCTTAATGAAGCGACGACAATGTGGTGAGCAATGGAAAAACTCTGGAAAAATTTCACAACTACAGAGACAAGAACAAAAATCAAATAACGAGCGAATCGCAGAATGAAAATCATATTAAAGGCTTCTTCCCCTTCGCTCTCTCTCTCTCTCTCTCTCTCGCTCTCTCTCTCTTTATTTCTCTCTTTCTCTCTTTCTCTCTTTCTCTCACTCATCATCTCTCGCAGCCTTTCAAACTCTTTCACTTTCTCCCTGATTTTCCGCAGACAATGTCAAGTGATTATAAGAAAAGCTGTACTTATGCAATGGAAGAATAAACGAAGACTAAGGACATTTAATAGATTGGAAAAACTGTGAAAATCTTTGGTTAATAGAAACTTTTAAAGGACATCCTCAAAGTTGCCAGGATAGTTCATTAAAATATTAAGTCGTCCAGCTCTGAGAGACATTCGGCTTATCCGCTCAGCTACATTGACTGAAAGCTAATTAAGACTATCCTTTATCTGAGATATCCTTAATTTATTTGAAGCGAATTAAATTTCGTCCCTTTAAGCTTATTTTCCGAATTGGGAAAATTTAAGAAAACTCCATTTAAAGCTCTTCCTTTTTCGAAATCACACCATTTTATATGTTGCTCCGCCTTTGCCTTCACCCAAAATCGATAGATTTTAATGCTCCTCGCCTTTCGAGTGACCACCTGAGGCGCCGCTTATCCTCGGAGGGTATTAAATTTTTATTAATTATTTGCCAAGTGCATTTGGATGGAAGCCCATCAATCGCAGGCACATCAAATTAACCTAATTTTTTAAGCCAGGCTAAGTGGGAGGTTGACTGATTGTTAGAATGGGAAGTTGGGAGTGGGAAGAGGGGAGTGCGGAGTGGGGAGTGGAGACCACATTCAGACTCGCAAACACACTCACACACATTCACACACATGGAATATTTTTAAATGCCATGCCATTTTTTAGCAAACACACACACTCACACACATATACACACACCTGTACACAGCTGCCTTGCTGCCCCCCAGAACTTCTCGTGGCATCGAGAAAAACTTTTAGCACGCACGATTTTCTCATGCCGATGGAAAGCAACAAAAAAAAAGGAGGGAAAAAAAAAAGTGTAACCGAAAAGCTACTCTAAGCGCGGCCGCTTTTCCTTTTCTCTGGCGCGCGCTTTTGAAAATTTACTTTCCTGAAGATAAATTATATGAGCATTTCCCAAAGGTTAACGTGATAAATTTCCAGCTTCGTAAGCAAAATACTCACAGACCTACAGGAAAAAATCCAAAACCGAAAACGTAAACGCAAAGGAAAAACAAAAAGAAAAGTACAAAAAATAAAAAATGAAAAAAAAATAAAAAAAAAAAAAGAAGAAAAGAAATAATCGTAAGGAAATGCAAGTCTGACGCCGACCAAAAGTTTGCGTTCGATCTTGCGGGTAAGTTACACGTTATAAATATGTGTGTGTGTGTGTGTGTGAGGCAGATAAATTGTTTATGTGTCTGTGGGGAAGCGATTAGTGTTAATGGGTTCTCCTATGTAAGAATGTGTGATTTCTGCCTTTGGTGTTTGGTGTTTGCTGCTCGGCATTTGATTCAACTTTTGTGCGCATTTTCATTGCTCCTTCAGTCGTAGGTTTTTCTGCTCAGCCTCCGCCTCAGACACTCACACTCACACTCACACTCACACTCACACTCGCACTCACACTCACACTCACACTCGCACTCACACTCACACTCATTCCCATCTCTATTCTGATTTTCCCATTTCATTCTTCCTCTTTCAACACTTTGGGACAACGCGACGTATGAACAATCGATAAGTGCACACAGACATGGAGGCAGGCCGCCAGGACATATAGACAGTTAGATAGACAGTCATATGGGGAATACCTACTACACACAGGTTTACAGAGATATGTTCTTCAGTGTCCATAAGCGGCTGGATTGTACTGGTGGAGGGTGTGGTGAGGTGGGGAGGGGGGGAGCGCGGTCTGAGCTGGAGTAACGGGACTATTTTCAATTTCTTTTTCAACTGCATCCATATAAAGTTTGGTCGAAATGCTTGCAATGCTGAGATTGCAGTCGTGCAGGGATTGGGCTGCCAAGGACACCGCCGCCGGACTACATCAAGCATGGAAGGCGCACAAAGAAGGTGAGGCTGAAGGGTGTGGGTGTGGCCTTCGGGGCGTACAGCACTCAGACATATATAGCCCGAAAGTGGCCTGGAGCATTGTTGGTGCCTCGGCAAATGCTGGAATTTCATGTTTAAATGTCAATTTCTCAACGAGCATAAGTGACCAACATTGCTAGATATTATTATTGTTGTTGTTGTTGTTGCTGTTGTTGTTGCTGTTGTTGCTATTGTTGCTGTTGTTGTTGTCTTGGCTGTTGTGAGTGCCCAGTTGGTTGTTGGGCGGGCAGTCCGTTTGGCATTTGGACTTCCCTCTGCCGCATTTTGCAGTCACAGCTGTAATGTATTCTACGTATATTTTTGAGCATTGCCCGAGCGCCTGCCAGAGGATGTGTCAGGATGTGTTTTGCAGAGGTGGAGCCGCACTGGGAAGGGGGATTACCAAAAGCTCTTATTGTACTGCCAAGTTATTTTTTCAATTACTTCATTGTTGAAATTTATGTGCAGAAGTGTGTGTGCGTGGGTGTGGGTGTGATCCTGGAAGCCTCCTTGTCAGCCTCCATTCCGCGCGAAGGCGTTCTCAATCGCCCCTGGCGATAAATAATAAACGAAATAATGTTTTCAAATCATTAAAATATTAATTAAGGAGACTCCTAAAAACAATTTAAAATCTTAATTGAATTACGTTTTATAAATAGTTACTGTTTGGACTTGCCATCTGGCCAGGACTCTCGCTTAAAGTCCTTTTTCCTTCACAAATCACTTGTCGAATGTTCGACAGCCGCGCTGCAAATTGAAGAAAAACCATGCATTAAAAAAATGCCATCAGCTTTCCCATAATGGCCATTGGAGAGGACAATAACGCATTCAAGGGGGAAGGGGGGAGCAAGGGTCTTGCCAATTAGCGAAAAGTCAGGATGAACACAACCCTTTGGACGGGTCCTGTTGATGCTCTCTGCTAATTTCAATTTTCATGGCACGCTGCCTGCAATTGATAGGCAGTTCATGTTGATCCCCGTGACGGCATTTAAATTGAGCTCCTCCTCCATCGGGGGGAGCGGGACAGAAATGTGTTTTTGTGTGTCCAGCGCTTTGTCTGGCGGGGATTTTTTGGACAACATCGGACCCATTTTGGACATAAGTCGGCAATTTTAATTGAAATTGAACCTGATGGCCAAATTGTTGCCAAAGCTCACGGAAATGACTATTTTGAATAAATTAAATATCTGTTGAAAATCTTTATTTATAACAGCTGTGAATTCGCTTGTTGTTCCTTTCGCTATTGTTGTTGTTGTTGTTGTTGTTGTTGGCTTTGGCGTTGAAACGGTTGCCATTGCTGCGAGCTGTTGATTTAAGTTACAAGCAATCCCCGAAAATATTAAATGAAACGCAACAAATCCCATTGTCACCGTGCCAATGAAATTGCCAAATAATTGACAAGCTATTTTGGGGGGCGGTTGGGCGGGGGGGCGTGTTGATTGGCAAAACTAATGCCAAGAGTGTGGCCCAAAGAGAAATCGATATGGACATTTGACTGATGGACACCCTGATGGGGGCCAGTCCAACAATGAGAGCATACCAATCCATGCCAATCCAGCCATACCCCGCCATACCCCGCCACACCCCGCCATACCCCGCCATACCCTGCCATACCCTGCCATACCCCGCCATACCCCACTGCGTATCAGACTGTGGCCAAAAAAAGCGTAGACAGACGTGACAAGACCGCATGAAATAAAGTGACATTAAGCCATTTCAACGCAAAGGGGATTTTCACGTTCCCAGGATCCGTACTCTTGCCCTTTTTGTGTGTCCTCTCATTTTTCTCCTCTCTGCACTTTTGTCATCCATAAAACACAATAAACCAATATATATACACGAGAGTCGCATAGTTCATGTAGATGATAAACCAAATGTCTGCCACATTGTATAAATTTACTCCGATATTTGGCACACAAATCTATCAGAGCCCAAGGAGAATGTGAACCAGGTCCAGGTCCTGGAGCTGCCCGTTGATGCGTTTCGTCTTGTTAAAATAATTGACAGGTGACCAGTGGGGCGAGGCCCACAATGTAGTAGGCGTTTGGGCGGTGGCGGCCCAAATTTGTGAGCGCTTCCCTCGGAGTCTGGGCATTAGTGCAATTTATGACAATGACCGACAAATTGCTGGCATTGAAATTGATTGGCAGAAAGGACATCGCCGACCCTCAGCTTTGCTGCTAAGTCTAGTCCATGAACAGACTTGCCTCTGCATTATTATTTATAGAGTGAATCTCCCCAAAAAAAGACGCCATCAGGTGAAAAAAACAGAAAGTTTCTGGCCACTAAATCGCATTTGAGAGAGCTGAATAAAAGGACAATTCGTGGGCATTTGCAAAGGATTGTGGAAAGATATAACATCTTCTATTACTAAGTAGCTTCAAATGATAAATAATTAATTACATCAGATACTCAAGTCACAAATATAATTTGAGTTTTGTTTCCTAGTTTAATCGATGGCCATTTTTGGCTTATTTCCTGTACCAACATCCTGTCTGCTTCACTCGTTGAATCTTTCAATTTTTATAAATATTTTCGAAAAATAATTAATTTGAAATATTTTTATTATTATTAATATTTGTTTTTTCCTAAACTAATTACTCTCTCAGTGGTAAGGAGTGAACTAGCAGCCTCAGAGCTACTTCATTTATTCACAGGATTATTTTGGCCGGTCTTGTCGGATGTAGTTCGTACATCCTGTACAACGGTCCAATTAAGGACTCAATGCAGATTAAATCTCTGCATGTACCAAAAAGAGTTTATAAATATAGCACACATCCTTGTTGATGCTTCATAATAAGGATTTTTCAGCCTCATACCAGACTCGGCATCTTTCACCACTCCGAGAGCTGAGTTAAATTCTATTGTCAAGTGAATTGAATGTTTCATCGTGTCTGCCAATACACACACACACACACAATATACACTCTCAGTATACACACTAATTTCAGGCACATGTACATTTTTCAGATACATACGAAACTCTCAGATACATTGAAAACTCTTAGATAAATACGAGGAGTGCATTGAAATTGTTTTCAATTTTTTTTAGAGCACACAAAATGTTTACGGACTTCCAAGCTGTGTATTGATGAATTGAGGAGTTGCCGATTCTGGGTATCAATATATGTATATTGGGATTTAATTTTCATTGAATTTGAATCATTCGTCCATTCATTCAGCATAACGAACTTAAAGGCAACAGGATATTCGGACAGTCCTTCATTCATTTGAGAGCCACATTGAAATTCAGTTGGCTCGCCAGGCAGCAACCAATTGGAAATAGAAAGCAAATATTTATCTAAATGAAATTAAAAGATCATGTCGACGGCATCTTAATGAAATAGGAGCTTACAGGACATGGTCAGGCAGGAGTGCCCAGTGGTAGGGAGGGAGGAGAGACCAGCCACAACATTGAAATCAAATGTTTTCATTAAATTTCATTCGGGACGTGTCCATGCAATTTTAATTAGTAGTCAGGCTATAAATTATTCAATGCCACGCCCCTGTACTTGTAGTCCCGACAGCCTTCCCTCATTATAATGGATATAAATAATGTCCTGCTGCTCATCTGCCCAAAGTTGGATGAACAAAAAAAAAAACAAAAATAGGTTTAATTTTTATTTCAATTAAAAATAAATTCAAATTCATAGCATTTTTTTGAAAAGGACCACAATTTTGGTAATTCTTTTAAATTTTTACTTGCATGCCTCCCCCTTCCCCTCCTAAACTCCACCCTGGGACCGACTGCTCCACTCATGTTATCCATTTCACTATCGGAAACCTGCAAGAAAATCGGTGAAAGGCAAGAAAGGAAAAAACTTTTAATTGACTTGGTACACGTTGAAATTCTATACCCCCCAATCCACCCCCCATCCCCATCCCTTCCCCCAACTACTCCTGCTCCCAGACGACGTAGCACTTCCGGAATCCAAATAGCTAAGTAAATTTCTTATCTCGTGCATAGCGGAAGTGGATCGCCGAAGTGTGTGTAAAGCTGAGAGAAAGCGGTTGTGCGGTTTCCATGCATGTGTGTGTGTGTGTGTGTGTGTTGGCTAGTATACATTTGGGTGTGTGTGTGTATGTTTGTTTTATGCTTTTGCGCCCTGCGCCAACTTAAATTCTAACTTATGTTTAGATTTTGGCCAAGCGCACAAAAAAAGTCAAAGCCAGAAACTATGCTGGGGCCGCATATTGTTACACATATGAGTGTGTATTGGTATGCGTGTGTGTGTGTGTGCTTATGTTTGTGTGCTCTGAGACTTAGCCAGGTTCTGGATACTGCAACTGCAACAACAACAACAACAACAACGGCAGTCAAATTGCAAAAGTTTTTTACTTTAAGCATAAAATATTTACGTCTGCGTTTAGTTTTAGACTTGTTTTGGTTGAAGGGATCCTTTATCCTTGTTGCTGTTGTTGTTTTTGTTCCTGTTATTATTATTATTATTGCTGTTGTTGTTGTTGTTGTTGTTGTTGCCTCTTAATATTACCATCTGCAAGTTTGTCTTGAGTGAAGTTCTATGAAAAGGATATTTACTTAAACAAAACCTCAAAGCGGATGGCAATTTGTTGTTGCCTGTTTTCGGCAAGGATTATTTATAGGAACTTAAACTTGTTCTTAAACAAACAACTGCTAATGTTTTGTTTTGATAAATCCAAAGACTATTTATTAGAACTTAAACTCGTCTTAAAATAAATACTATGATTTTTAATATTAAAATAAAAATACACCTAATTTTAATTAAAAACTAACAACTAAGGCAAGACTCCTTTATGAATGTGTTAGAAAGTGGAAGAAAGGACTTCAATGGAAAACTTATATTCTAAAGTTTCCTTAAGAAGTCCTTAGAACTTTGAATTACATATTCTTTTTCCTTTCTTTAGTTTCCTTTTCAAGCAATTTTTTATTTCACTTCGAATTAAACTATTTAGACCTATGTATGTGTGTGTGTGTGTGTGTGTGTGAGTCTGTTACCCAATATAGGGCATATCCTGCAGTTCAATATCCTCATTATTAGCCCTACCGGTGAGGCAGTAATTTTAATATTAATAACAATTAATATAATAACATTTCTTAACTTAGCCCCTCAGTTGGCAGCACTCGATGCTAATAATTAATTAATTAATGTCCGCAGCAGCGAGTGGAAAATCGTGGCATAATACAAATATATAAAATGGATTATTATATAAATTTTGTATAGTTGCGAGCGGAATATTAAATAACTTGCATCGAATGTAACACGTAGGACGAATTAATTAAAACAAATGCGGTTTATTAATTAATAACTAATGCCTGTGATGTGTCAGATACAGGACAATCGCTTAAAACACACAGGATATACATATACATATATGCATATGCATGTGTGTATGTAGACTTTGATATGGGAATTAATGTCCGGGTTGATGGCCTGCGATTCTTTTCAGCGAATTATATAATTTTATGCATGAGCAAATCGCGTGTGTAATCAAATTAATCAATGTCCTGTGTGCGTATACACACACACACACACATATATATTTATATATCTGTATCTAAGTATAAAAACAATTCCATTCAATTGAAATTCAACATCAGAAATTAATGCCTTTTTGATTGGTTTATGATAATCAATAGAATCGATGGCAAAGGCAGGACTCAAAGTTCAATTTCAAACTATTAGCGGGCATAAAACATATTGCGGTTTTAATTGTTATTAACAAAGGCGGGGCATCAAAGAGCAGTTGGTTTTTAATTCTCTGCACTGGCAATTAAAACCGATGTGCAGGACTTTCATATAAGCAGACTTTAATCCTCTAAATCCTTTGTCTAACATAACATTTTCAAAGGATTCCAAGCAAATGTTTTATTTAATTCTCCTAAGAAACTTTTGTTCCGACGACACTCGACAAATTCTCCTCTTCTCCATAAAATAATTTATATTTATTTATATTTATTTATATTTTATTTATATACATATTTTTTTTTTTTTATTTGTCGTGTGATTTGTGAATTGTTGTGCAGAGAAGGATATCCTTTCATTCAGTCATTTCTCGGTGTGTTACCTATAAAACTTTTGTGGACAGGAAAATTGGATTTAATTAAAACCGAAACACAGCTGCTCCTTGAACAACAACAGGGACAATATTTTCAATTATAACTCAAGTGTATAACGGAAAACTTGGAGAAGCCCGAGCTGGGGATGCGATAAGGAAAAGGATGGAAGGGATATCCAAGCGCCTTTCGCCTGCGAGAACAAAGGAGGAACAGGAAAAGCGAGCATAGAAAATACATTTTCATACACACACACACACACACACACGCACACACATATCCAGGCGAGATATTGGAAAAATAAAAATGACTTCAATTTCCAGTTAATTCGGGAAAGCAGCTTGGCTTTTCCCATTTTCCGCACAGCTCGTAATGCTTTGTAAAACAAATGTACTTAACAAATCAAAACTTTTCACATAACTTTCACTCCGAGGCGGAGTGGGTGCTGCACATGTGTGTGTGTGTGTGTGTGTGTGTGTGCTTAGTAAATCAAAAGGGGAGTGGGCCACTTTCAGCCCCTTGTCCCTTGCCTCGATACAAAATGGGAGCTTATAATGTGGATTTATAATGCGAATAGTTGGGCAGGAAATGCTTACAGAATGGAAAAAAGCAAATTTCAAGCTTAGATCTTAAGCTCGGGCGCTGTTGTCCTGGCCCATTGTCCTTTCTTGATGCTGCTCTTGTTTTTGTTGTTCTTGTTTATCATGTGACTTGCCGCTTTCTGCGTTACATTTTCAATAGAACATTTTCGGTAGCTTTGTCCTGATGACGTGTCAACTCCGTGGAACTGCGAACTTGGCGCAAAATGAAGCGCCAAAGCGGAACCTGAACACAGCAAGGAATCATAAGAAAGAGAAAGAAAAAAGAATAAAATAAAATAAAAAAGAAATATCACATAGAAAAAGTGAAAATAAAAAAGGAAAAAGGAAAAAGGAAAACTGCACGACAAAGTTTCTGCTTTTTTCATTCATTTTTTACTTTGCTTTAAATTGAATTAACTTGAGAGCAGTCCAGGGAGGGGGGGATATAAAGGCTGGTCATTGGGGGCGCGCGGGGGAAAGGGTTTCCTCACTGGCCTTTGCACCGACTCGAAAACTTACGATGATTTATTTGCTTCACATGGCAAAGTTGAGTGTCACTTTTTGAGTTGAATCTTGGCTAAAAAAAAATAAAATGGCCAATGGAGGAGATATCCTTAGATATATATTTAAAGTTGCCTGAAAAGAAACGTAAAGTGTCCTGTAAGTGGACATAATACTGATTTTGAACCCACTAGTCCATAGCTAGCTGGGGACGAAGGAATTTTCCGGGACATCGGTTGGACATTTATTGGTGGCTAAGGAAAAAGGATATTGACCCGGACTAGGCAATTTAAGGACAGGAGTATTAAAAATCTATTAATTATTTAATCTAAAGGTATTTTTAATTAATGTATTTAATGATAATAAATATGATGTATACAACAAATAAAAAATATAGAAAAATATAAATTAAAAAATAAAAATGAGAAGAAAATAAATAAAAGTTTAAATTATAAATAATTTCAAAAAATACTCGACATTTCTAAAATTACTGAAATTAACTGAATTCCGTTGTTTTAGTATTTTTGCCAACACATTTGCATAGAGGCCTAACAACCGTTATACAAAACATTTTCCGCATACTTAAAATACCTTTCAAATAGTTTTGGGCCATCCCACAGAATGAAAATTCCGTTAGTGTCTCCCTCTGATAATTTTGTTCCGGTTATTGGCCACAAATGCAGTTAGTGCAACATAACAACTAACTAAATCATGGCGACACCTCATTGGGCTTTAACCACCGTGTCCTGGCAGCCACTGTGTGCCATGTGCAATGCTCCATGAGCCATTAAAGAGGCAATCAGGACGAGAGGCAGGTATGGGAATGGCATGGGATATTATGGCGGGACAGGAGCTGATGCTGTTGCCTGGCAGGGGATGTTATGAGACTGAATGCCGTTTAGGTGGTTTTTCGAAAAGCAACAGCCACTTAAAATTTAATATGTAACGGGCCGATTGCTTTGGCATTAAAATGAAAAGCGACATCGTTTTCCCGGAGCTGCCTCTGAGAGACAGCAAATAAGCCCAGACTTTGGGAAAAAAAAAAAACGGTAAGGGGGCGAGATGGAAACGGGTGGGTACAAGAAAGCTTAACGAGCATACAAAGCATAAACACAGTCACCAAAAGGAGACTTGCCAAAGGACATGGCCAAGTACAGTGGATTTTAGGGGGTGTGGTGGGGGGCAGAGAGGGGCAGGTAAGGGTAATGCTACTAGTGGCAGCAAAAGCAAAAAGGCGCACAAAGCATTTTACTTGCAGTTTACTTGACTTGAAAGTCAAGTTGATGTCGCGCATACAAAAAGTCCTGCAGCTACATGAATTTATTTCTCCTCACTTATTTTCCATCAGAAAATGTCATTGAGGCGATGTCCTTGCCACCAAAAGTCGCTGTTGCCATTCCTAAAGATTTTACCCAATGCTAGTGGCCCATCGGGCGTATGATGGATGCTCGAGATTTCGTTCAGCGCATTTCCTGTTGAGCATCATCATCATCGTCCAATGCTCGGGATGCCACTTCTTCCTCCACGACAAATAAGCCAGCGAACATTTTAACAAATTACAGTTTTTCCTTTTTAGTTGCGAGGGGCGAGGGTGGAAATAACAACTGGCAGAATCCCGAACGAAAAACGAGTTACTACTCTACTCTACCCAAATCTATTCGACTTCAATATAACCTTTAAGGGCAAACTCACAATAATTTAAAATAAATCCACATAATAAAAAAAATAAAAAAAAAAATTAATATGTATCTGGCACATATATGACACATATGGAAAATATATTCAATTGGCGTTTAGTTTAAACAGATGCTTAGCCAAACTTACGTTTATATAATGTTATTTTGATTTTAATCTTACATCTTTATCTCTTATTAATACTAAGTGGCCCAAAATATTAATTATGAAAAAAGACAGTAAATTATTAGCTGCTGATCATTGGATCTTTGGTAATCAATATATTGTACGCGTTGGACGCACGCGCGGATGGCATCTTTAAGTCCACAGGTTCCAATCCGCGAGTGGGTTAAATTTAAAAAAAATTCTCGATCAACTGCTTCGACTTAAGCGTCATTTGGAAATTGTAATTTAAAATAAAATTAAAATTTAAAAAATATTAAACTTAAATATAATTTGTTAATTTTAAAATGTCTGCTTTAACCAAAAGCAGCTTAAGCACTTATAAAAAAAAAAAATGCAGCTAAAATTAATTGCAAGGCAATGCAGTGGCTCAGTGGATAAAGTGCAAGATTTGTATGCAGCGGGTCACAGGTTCAACTCTCGATCAGTCGGAAATGCATTTAATGCGACTTAAGCGTCGAATCAAAGTTTTAAATTTTTATTCAAATTCAACCTTAAAAAATATTAAATTAAAATATAATTTGTTAATTTTGAAACTTACTTTTAAAAAAAAATGCAGCTTAAATTAATTGCAAGGCAATGCTGTGGCTCCGTGGATAAAGTGCAAGATTTGTATGCAGCGGGTCACAGGTTCAACTCTCGATCAGTCGGAAATGCATTTAGTGCAACTTTAGTGTCGATTCAAAGTTTTAATTTTTTATTAAAATTCAACCTTAAAAAATATTAAATTAAAATATAATTTGTTAATTTTGAAACTTACTTTAGCCAAAAGCATCATCAGACAGAAGCTTAAGCACTTACAAAAAAAAAAAAAGCAGCTTAAATTAGTTGCAAGGCAATGTTGTGGCTCAGTGGATAAAGTGCAAGATTTGTATGCAGCGGATCACAGGTTCAACTCTCGATCAGTCGGAAATGCATTTAAAAAAAAAAAGTGTTGTGATCTGATTGGTCGGTGCGGAGAGGGAGAATTGAGTTTTTTTGGTTGAAGAAAAAGTGCAAGCACTCAATCATATACAAAAAGTGCTGCACCTGCATTCAGTAATGCAGTGGCCTAGTGGGTGCTTCTTCAGATTCTGATCATGAAGGTCGCAGGTTCGATTCTCGGTTAGGGCGGCGAAGTTTTTTCTGTTGTTATTTGATAGGGCGTGAATTTTTCAGCTGATTGATTTGTGTGTGTGTTGTTGTTGTTGTTTACTATTAATTCAATCCGTTCTGCAGTCGCAGGTTCAACCCCGGGTCAAATTTGGCTAACGTAAAAAAAAAAATATCGTTTTTTTTTTTTTTTTGATTAACAAAGTTTTTATTGTATTTGTTGTTATTGTTGTTGTTATTGTTGTTGTTACTGTTGTTGTTATTTTTGTTGTTATTGTTTTTTATGTTGCTTTAAATGTCATGGTTGTTGTTGTTCTGTTTTGTCTGTGTATTGTTGCTGTGTTTTTGTTATTGTTTTTGTTGTTATTGTTGTTGATATTGTTGCTGTTATTGTTGTTGTTTCTATTGTTGTTTTTTATTGTTGTTTGTTGTTGCTTTAATTGCTCCTGCTGCTATTGTTGTTGCTGTTTATTGAATCAAGCATTTTCGTTGTTTTTGTAATTTGAAAAACAAAAACAACAGGGGAAAAATTTTGCAAGGTAAACCATGGGAAAAATGATGAAAAATCACAAAAAGGACTATATCTCGAAAACTGTAAGGACAATTTTGATGTCCTTTGGTCAGCTTGTAGTCCTGCCTGTTCCGGTTCTTATGACATATATCTTGCCAGGATATGTAAGGATACGGCCGAGAAAAACCGATAAAACGATATATAAATAAACCCTTATATCTCGGAGTCCTGAAGGACTTTCGTCCTTCCAATATATGTTTCACAATTGTCCTGCCAAGGAGTACATTCTGTGTAAAGGACATCCTGTTAGTCCTTAAAATGGCTGAGATACAGACGGTTTTGTGATTTTTGGGCACTTTTCAAAGGGTCCTACCCGCAAAAATTTTCAAATTTTTTTTGCTCAAAATTTTTTTTTCAAATTTGCGTTTTTTGCTTAGAGGCCAAAAAATTTCAAGTTACCAGGCGAACAGAAATGCAGAAAAGCAAATTAGGGGGAAAAAAAAAAAAAAAAAAATTTCCCTCGTCCTGGGGATTCGAACCCTTGACTCTAAGAATGTTGCACTTTTTTATTTATTGAAAAATAACCCCCACCTGGCTGGCGATCGAACCACCGACCCCATGAATATGAGGGGTGGCACCCTATGCACTGCACCACTGCACTTGCATATGCAACTGCAGCTTAAGGTGGATAAAATGACTTCTGAAATATTAAAAATGCACTAAATTCGTTATAGAATCATTTAAATTTTAACAATGTACAATTTATTGATTTATATATTAAGTAAATGTACAATTTATTGATTTATTAATTAAGTGAATACAATAAAATCAAGAATAAATATTTTAATATTAAATTGGCTGGAGACGTGTTGGCCTTAAATGATCTCTCCTTCTGATTCCAGATTTCTGCAAAAAATAAATTATGAAAAATACTATAATTAATAATTAAAATTACAACAAAATCTAATCAATTTGGTAAAAAAAAAAAACTAAACTAGTTTAAGCTCGGTTTTAATTTTGTTGATTAATGACTGAGAGCTCTTAGGAAGCAGTTTCTCCATTTTTTTCTGGTAAGTAAATATTATATTCATTTTTTTTTTTTGTTTAAAAAAAAATAAACGTTTTATATTCTTTTGTATTTAAGTTATTTAATATTTACTTTCACTATTTCATTTCATTTATAATTTGATTTTTAATTTTTTTTATTTACATTTCCGTCTGCAATATGATCAATTGTATATATAATTTATTTTTATATGTATATTATAATTATGTCCATATCTGACTTTAATAATTACCTTATTTTATTTTTATTTTATTAATTCATATTTTAATTTTGTACTCAGCTCTCCCATCAACAATTGCTTTTTAAATAAACCTTGGGGAAGTTTCTGAAAGAAAGGAAAGAAATTAATCCAGGAATAAGTGATGTTTGTGTGTAGAGCATTGATTGAAAATTATATAGCATTTTAATATTAAAATTATAAATTTAATTATCGTTCTTTGCACTTAATCGATCGATGTACTTTCCAAATTAATCAATCGCTCTGCATTTCAGCGTCAAGTTCAGAAAGTTCTTTGTTTATCTGCTTTTTATCCCAAGGATTCCCAAGGAACCACACCCACTTTGAGGACTTTTAATGCTCCAAGATCCATCTCAACCGTGATGTCCTAGTAGGGCTCTAAGATCGCGGTGACCTCTGGCTTTGCGTTACTCTGCAAATAACAAAAAAAAATCAGTATTAATAATAATAATAATAATAAATAATAAAAATGAATAATAATAATAATAAATAATAATAATAATAAAAAAAAAATGTTTAAATTCAAAATATGAATCTTCGCTGGCGTTTTTTTTTTTTGTTTTATTATTTAACAATTATTCATTTGGCCAGAAACTGTTTAGTGCCTTCCGAACTTGGACAGGCCCTCAAAAATAGGGAAGGATAGTAGGGATTTCCTTATATTTAATTAACCAAATTTTTACATAATGATATAATGACTTAGATCGGACGTAGATCGTAGGTAGATCGGAGGAATGCCTAATGGCTCAGCTGGGTTGGCAATCCTGTTGGCATATCTACTACTAAGGAGATTTTATTGGTCCCCAACACGAAGAAGCCAAAGGTCCTTTTCGATGGCACAATTTGTGACATACCAGAGGAGCCCGGATGCATGCTTTCTACTTAATAAATAGAACAAAGCTTTTTAAAAACAATTCTGCAAATGCGATAAATACATTTTTTATGGTTGTAAAAAATTAAAAAAATATTTTTAATTTTGTATAAAATTTCCATTTGTTACCATAAAGCAAATGGTATAAATTGCGTAATTAAATTACATATGTGGGCAAAATGTAATCAAGACAAAAGGCTCATTTATTATTAATAAATGCAATACAACAATAAAAGCAACAATATGTGGAAATATTGGAAATGCAATAAAACTTTTCGAATGCTATGCATCAACAAATCTGAGCAGCAGCAGTTCAAAATTTTAACTACGATGACCTTCGGTCCGCAGCTGGGCAAGTATGGAGCTGCCCCACGCCCACTTCCCTCCTCCCACCTCCCACGTCCCACGCACTATCTGCCTCCTCTTCTGGTGGTCATAATAAATTTTTCTACCAAGAAAACTTTACGCTTGTCAGCGACTGTAGAGGAGTTTTTGAAACGAAAAACTCGACCAAAACTTTTCCATGCATGTGCAGACATATCACTCTGGGTGTGCGTGTGTGTGTGTGTCTGTGTGTTTATCGAAGTTTTGTTGTAATATATTATGGTCAGTGGCGAGTGAAGCAACTCAGCAAAATTCCCTACACCCGCCCACCCCACCCCTACGCCCACGCACCACAAAAGTTTGCAAACAATGCCACATTAACACATTTGTTGAACGTATAATCAATTTGTAATTTGTAGCCGCAGCAAATTCGTGGACATAAGTCCACTATAAAAACCAAGAGATGCTACTACACCAAGAGAAAAGTTCTCCTCCCCATCCCCTCCCCTCCCCTCCCCCGCTCAATCCCATATTTCGGCCCCTATCCACATGGAAAAAGCGGCGCCCAAAAAACGGAAACTTTTATGTCAACAAGAAACTCACACAGAATGAGCTGTTGGTGCGGTGAGTGGGGCACTTGATATGGAACACATACACACACACATACACATACATACGTGTATATAAATATATATGTGTGAGTGTGTGGATAAATACATGGATAGATGTATGTATATACGTCTCGGACACAAGCAAAATAACAGCCAAAATGCAGAACCAATGAAAAAGTTAAAACTTTACGTTACAGTTTGGCCATGACAAGCAGTTGGCTGGGCCAGGGGAGTGGGGGGGATGAGGGGGATGCAGGAGAAGTGCACTCATAAGGGGTGTTTATGCGTGTAAGTGTACGAAGATTGACAGAAAGTTACCAAAAAAAATTAAAGCAAAACAAAATTTTAAAATCTCCTTTGAGCGTCGCACATTTTAGGAACTTTTTAACCTGAACTTAAATGGAATATTTTAAGTGAATATTTAAAGAGATTTAATTAATAGTGTAAGTCGCTTTAAAGCTAAATTACAATTGATTAAATACAAAAATTAATTATTAATAAATTACGTTTTGCTTAAATATTAAATTATTTTTGAAAATTAGAAAAAAAAGTGTGGATAAAAACAACAAATGGTTGGCAGCTTCAAAATGTGAAATCAATATAAATAAAAAGACAAAAACATAAATAATAAAAATAACAATAATAATAATAATAATAATAATAATAATATATATAATAAAATATAAAAATAATTTTCAAAGACTTAAACATAGGCTCTAAAAAAAGAAAGATATTTAAAAAATAAAATTAAATATTTAAAGCCCACAAAAATGTAATACTTTAAATATTTTATTATAATTTATAAATAAATAAAGAAATTTACATTTTTAAGCTAAACTCACTAATCTTTACATTAATTATGCACATATTTAAATAGGTGAGTTTAATTAGTGATCACAAATAGAAAAATAATTATATAAGAAAAACATTTAATTTTTTCATTTAAAATAAATTTATAATTGAGAAATTAAATACATTTAGGTAAATTGAAAATTTATTTTATTCTGGTCAAATATTAATTTAAAATAATTAATCTTGCAACTATATCCTGTGTAATAATTTTATAACTTTCATTAGAAATAAAAAATGTCTTTTTCAGATTTTCCGCTGATTACTGAAAAAGATAGGATTTTTTTTGGGTTATATTTTTAAATATAATAAAATATTTATATAAATATGGCAAATAAATTAAATAAATATATATAAATAAATAAACAATTAAATAAATAAAAACCTAAAAAATATCAGACGTTCTAAACTGCGATTAATTTAATTATTTTTTAACATTTTTTACTAATAAAAAAAATGCCACAAAGAGTTCGGTTGATCATTTGGATCTACATGATTTTTAATTAAAAATTATAGGTAACTTTAAAAAAAACAAAAAAATAAATAAATAAGAATCCTTTCCCGTTTTTTCAGTTGCCTCGCCCTTCAGTCAGTCCTTTAATTTGCTGTCGATAAAAAGGGCCACATGCGAGCAGGGAAAAGCAAAGAAAAACAATTTGAAGTTTCTGTTTTCACTTTTCTTTGCTGTTCGGTTGTTTTCAATTTTCTTGTCAATATGACAAAGTATTGACAGGTTTATTGGGGGGGCGTGTCAGCAATATGCGACCAAACTCAGATAAGAAAACTTTCATAATTTATATGATTTGCATGCAAAGTTTGTGCTGTAAGTATATAAATTTTCAGAGCCTGCGACGATAAGAAAAACATTTTCACACACTTTTCCACACGCACCATGCAAATTGACTGCAGCTGTTATCAGTGTGTGCGAGTGTGTGTATTCGTGTGCGTGTGTGTATATATCGGAGTATATGTGCTGGGATGAAGTGTGGAAGTGGAGAGCCAAGGAAATGGAAAAGAGCAAACAGATAATGCTTGATAAATGTGTGAAATCTATAGGCTCCCACACTCGCAGGACATTAGGATGAGGACGGGATATGCCGGCGGTAAGAAAGCAGAGCTTACAAGCATAAAGTGCCTTTTAACAGCTCCAAAGCTGCCACGCAGCCCCAATCCCAACCCCAATCCCAACCCCAACCCCAGTCCCAATCTCCACCACCAACCCCATCCACATACCAATCGCCTGTCCCAACCGTAACAGCCCATCAACCCAGACCACACCTCATCCCCCCCGCTGAGCCAACGAGTGGCTTTTTATATGCAAATTTGTTAAGGGTTAACATTCGGCTGAAGGTCAGTTGGCATTTTGTATTGCCACAATATATTGTATATCATTTTTTTAAGCGACAAAATTGATTGACATTTTGCACCCTTGAGGCTGTTCTCAATACTCGAGTGTGCGGCTGGCGAGCGCCTCGCTTTCGAGAGATGATGATTTTGTGCTGATAAACCCTTTAAGCCATTTTTAGTTTATTGTTAACACAAAATAAAAAGAGGACAAAAAAAATGCAAAAAAAAAAAAGAATAAAAAAAAACTTGAATGAAAATAAATAAATTTTCATATAAATTGAAAAGTGAGCAGTGGATGACATGTGCTCTTGTCCTTAGGCCGTTCCATTGTGTGCGTGTGCGTGCATTTGTGTGTCTGTAGAAGTTTTGACAATGGATACCATAAGCAGGACGAGAAGGATGCGTTCTATTGGAGGTCGATAATATAGTTTAAAGTGATTTTTTTATGCACATTCAGTAAAAACCAAAGCGGTTTTTTATCGCTTCACTTTTGACTATTCCCAACTTTAAGATCTATAAACTTATATTACATTTTAATGTATTTTTAAATTATTTATTACATGATTATAAATAATTATTGTTATTACTCCAATAACCCTAGACCAATAACCATAAAACATTAATATAACTCCCCAGACTTATAATAATCTTAATCTTAATGTAAAGTTCCAAATAATCAAAGTATATATTTTTATAATATTTAACGATATTTTAAATTTTAATATTTTTATTTGTTTTTTTTTTAAATAAAATAATTTTTGTAGCTTAAAGTAAAAAATTCACATTTAAGTCTACAGTTACAAATAAAAAAAAAAAATAATTAATGAAAAACACAAGATTATCTTAAGATCCAGAAGCATCCTTTAAAAAAAATATTCATCTACTTTTACTTTAAATAAATTTCCGCTGCTCTTCTATCCTCTGCTGATTATAATTAAACTCAATTCAGAGCTGGGTGTAAAATGATAAACAATAAGTCTTCGCCATATGTTGCATATATTTTCATACATTTTCCGACTCTTGAGTGGAAGTTGTCATTTTCCAGCTGTTTCTCAGTCGCAGTCTATCTGTCTCTTAGCTGAGGCTTCTCATCAACATCAGCATCAACAGCATCATCACCAGCATCATCATCATCATCATCATCAGCCTTGCTGAAGTACTTGTTTATAACTTTTCATTTTTCCATTTTCCATTTCACATTCACAAACTCCTTGCATGGAAATACCTTTGGAAAACTTTTGTGACTTGATATGACGACGCTCGGCAATATGGCAGATATTTAATTTATTTGTTTTTACCGTCTGTCTGACATATGTTGTATCTGATTTAAATTCAATTCAAAATTTATGCGAAACTTTTATTGTAAGTTGGGAAAACTCATAAATTCCTTTTTCATATACTTATCCCGGCTCGGAATTGGATGAAAGCCCGAAACATTTGAAAATCCGAAAATATTTTTGCAGCCGAGCAGTCAAAATGCTCATTAATTGAAAGAAGCAAAACGAAATGAATGAATCGATGGGCACAAATGGAATACCAAGTAACGGGTACACACCCCCATGCACACACACACACACACACACACCCACCCACACATACACTCGCACATGCAGTTGCAGGAAATGCAATAAAAACAGAAAATCGGAATCCAGAACCAATTCAAAGTTCTGCACTGTGTTAATTCATTAGAAAGTCCAACGGCGCGTAAAATTGAATTATGCATTTTGTAGATGATTTCGATTTCGATATTTTTCGATTTTCAGCTCAGATGTGAGCCATGGCGAGGTAATTAAAAATATATACACAGGGCACAGCTAGAAATCGAATAATCCGAATAAATCTTATCAACAGCACAACAAATTGCTATGTACAACTCACACAGCACACACACACACACACACACACACACACCCATACACAATAAGTTGGGAGCACATTGGATTAATTTGTAAAATGAAGGACTTCAAATTGTAACAAAATAATAGAATTATTTTGAAATTTACATATATTTTTTAGATTTTAGTTTCAATTTAGATTCTTTGCCCAGAAAATTCATAGTATCAATATTTTTAATAAGATTTGTCTACCTTAAGTAAACGAAAAATGGACAAAAATAATCCTTACATCTAGTGATTGTATTTAACTGTTAAATCAATTTGATTTCAAAATGATTTAAATTTGGTTTGGATTTTATTTATTCATTTGATTCAAATTCAAAGTTGTCGTAAGTTTTGTTTAAATTATTTCAAAGAAAATATGTAAATGTGAAGTAAAAGATAAATACATTCATTTTAAAGATAATATTAATAAATAATAATGCTAATAAACTAGTAGTCAAAACAGTCCCTGCTAATCAGTCTGTCTAATCAGCGTCTAGAAGCCAGATAAATACCCTCAGAGTGGTCAAATCTCGAGCTGCACGGATTGCATCCGAGCTTCCCTGGTTTGTCACTAACCGTGTCATTGAAAGGGACCTTAAACTAGTTCCAGTGGAGCAACAAATTAACCACCACAGCAGCCGATATTCTGACAGACTTACGATTCACCCAAACCCTTTGGCGAGTCAACTTTCCGAACCCATACCCCTCCGACGACCCAAATACTATAATATCCCCTGTAAATAACACTCCCCAACTAGTATATGTATATATGTAAATAACTAGTTATAGTCTAGCCATAAGGTAAACAAATGAAATCCACTGTATTATTTACTACACGTTAGGTTAAACTCAAAATATTAAACGATTCCTACCGAATAAATGAATTATTTAATAAAGTAGTCAAAACCCCAAGCTAATTTGCATATCTTTTGTTGGGCATTTATAAAGACATCCTAAAAGTATGCTACGCGCTTCTGCTTAAAGCGCGTAGAGTCAACGCACTTTGAGTCAGCGCGCATTGAGCCAACGCACATTGAGTCAATACACTTCTGTCATCAGCCAACAAACGGCCGTTTTTATATATAGATTAATATAATATAGTGAAAATAAATAAATTTGATTTAGTTCTTAGTTTAATTTTGGTGATAATTGTAATTAAATTTTTCACACTTCCCCACAGTATTCCAGCAAATTAATTTTCACTCTAGTCGGTATAATAGCCGCATTATAAAGCATAGCAATAGGTTGGACAATAGGCTGACAACAACACGCCCAGGACGACGTATTATTAAAAAAAAAAAAAAACTTGCAAGGGGTTCTTTATTTATACTAATTAATACATAATAAAATTTTATTTATATTAAAAATTTCTCTCAAATTCCTGTTTTAGTTAAATTTATACTAATTTCCCACTCCAGCCCAATAGTTAGAATTTTATAACTATTCAATTATCACCTGTTCTTTGTATGCAATGTATTATTAATAATTAATATTTTATAAAAACATTTAATATATAAAATTGAAGCTACAACTTCCCATGTCTGAAAACGGAGATTCCCCTAAATGACGTCACCAAATCCACCCCCTCTGCATTAACATTCTTTCCACTGCCGTTACAGTAATCAGTATTAATGCACCAACTAACCAACTTTCTTGTGCAAGTTAATTAAACATTCGAAATATAGATTTCTACTTTGTCTTGATTAACTTGTTATTACAGCTGCTTAAGTAACTGCTTTCCAATTTTTCATTGTGGCATTTTCACACGCTTCTCCGGTTGCAATTAAATGCAGCTACCTCTCTATATATGTATGTGAGTTTGTGTGTATTTGTGTGTTTGTGTGCGTGTGTGTGTTTGGGTTTGTAGCTGTAACAGTTTTCCATTCATTTAGCCAGAGTCATTTGCTCTTTAAGCCCATAAACCTTGGAGCCACCTGTAAGCCGCATGCCAAACGCTGACAGGGAGCGCTTAACGTGAAAATCCTTTAAATCGCTTTCTGGTCCTGCTCCTGGCCATGCGATAGCCAAGCCCAACGATACCAAACGGTGAGCACTTGAGTCTATTGCGGGTTTCCTCCCACAAAGAGTAGTAAACAAAAATGTTTTTGTATAGCATTTCTACGGGGTTTCCATCTTGGTGGCTCACAGTGGAATCATTGCCAGAGGAAAGCAAAATATAGATGTAGGACTTGTTATTGAATGAATGCGCCTTGTCAGGCGTCCCTTTTGGGTATCTCAGGTATTCCATTAGCCTGAGAACAGTTTAAATTATGAACGAATATTTGGGTAAAATCCACATTTAAAGAGTTGTCCTTTAAGAACTCTGTAATCCGATTACACAGAATTTAAAATCCCCATCCTTTTTTTTCATTTTATAACTCGTATATGTAAGCTAATCGATAGAAGGATTTTGCATGGATTGTCTGTCCGTGCATGTGCCTAAAAGTCCTTTGTGAGCGTGACTGGATAAAGTCTAGACCGAAGACATAAACTGACTTAAAAAAAACATGTGTAGCGGTCAGGAGGATAATGTAAATTTTATAGAAATAAATTTAAAGAAAAGTTTATCCAGGGTCCTAGCTGAAAAATGGATAAACTTTAAAAATTAACTGTAAGTGGAGAAAGCAAATTTATCAGAGGCTCGAAAATTCCATCAAATAATGACAATTCTCGTCTGTTGCTCAAATTAAACCAACAACAACAACAACAAAAATGGCAGCTCGAGCACAAAATGATTTTCTACGCAACATTTAACAGATGTGCACACAATCACACGCCCACATTTGTCGTCCCCCGCCCATGCGCCGTCAAAGAGAAACGCAATTGATGGGGCATCAAGGAAAAAGGTAAAAAGGGTATCAGAAAAGGAGCCAAAGGAGAAAAAAAAAAAATGGCCGGCTTTGATGTTATTGCCGCAAATTAGCTAGAAATCTTAGGGTTGTTTTTTAGCTCCGTTTTTTTATTTTCGTGAAACCAAAAGCATCTACCTTTTGGCAGCTTATTTCTGCGCCGGCCTGCCACTCCATCTGAAGGACTCACCTACAGTCCAGGGCGAGAATCTATAAATTGGTGAAAAATAATTTAGCTTAAATTAAGTGCGAGCATGTGCAGAATTTGAAATAAATTCGTGGACATCAAGCGAAAACTACAAGGGTCTTATCAACATTTATTAATACCCTACGAGTGATTGCAGAAGGATGTTTCGTCCCTAAACGAAAGTAGAAGAGAGCGTCTCGAATGAATCCTAATTTTAAATGGAATAAAAGATTTCAATAATCCTTCGATTGAAATTTTAAAGAGTAGCTTGAGTTTTTTATAAATGAATTAATTTTTTTAAATTAATATAAAATATTCCGAGTCTGAATTTTGACTGTAGGGTGACTCGCAGTCCGTCAAGTCCGCTTCGAGTTCTGCCACTTGTTTTCACTTCTCTTACAGCACACTTTTGGCCAACTTACCAAATGCAAGTCCAATGTGTAAGCGGATTTTTTGCTTGATATTTTCTTTACCTCCGTCCGTTCGTTGTCCTGCAGCGTCGGGAGCAGCAACAGCAACAACAACAACAACAACAACAACAACCATTTTTCCTGCTTCAATAGCTCAAATACTATTTTATGCTTAGTTGATTATTGACTGCAAGTGGAAATTTACTTTTGCTTCATCTTTCAACTGGCAATTGTGGATGCTCCGATACTTGGATACTCGGATACTCGGATAGTTGGATGCTGGGTGCCAGGGTTCCTTGCTGGTTACTGGTTACTGGTTGCTGGTTGCTGGTTGCTGGTTGCTCGATGCTTCGAACGCTCGAATGCTCGATTCTCAATTTTTTGATTCTCGATTCTCCTCTCAACTAGCACTCGATTGCATTTTGGTGCTTGTTGTTGGGTTAAGTCTGGCAGAACGTTAAAAATTGGCAGTCAGTTTGTTTGTTTTTCAACTTAACACGGAAATTGTATTTTTGCTTCGGCAAAAACATGTAAACAAATTGCTAAAAACTATGCACACAATTTGTTGAGCTCACCATTTGGGCTCCTCGTTTATAAGTTTGTCCTCTGTGCACTTCAAGCAGCTTTCGAATATATCCTTTTCCCAAAGTGAAACATTTAAATTCAATATATTTTCTATCTGGGACAAATTCAATCCTATTTCCTTATTAGCTTCTTAAATAACTCCTTACCGGAAAATAGGTTAAGTTAAAGTTCGAACTTTAATATTCCATAAATTTGTGGCTTAGACTCAGAAGGAACCTTTGAGCCTTTGTCTTTATGAGGGAGACGAGGAGACAATTTGCCAAATCAGCGCTTCTACAGGACACGAGAATGGGAGCGAAACAAGTTGAGCAAGAAAATGTAGAAAAAAATATTTCCGGTAAGCAAACGAAACGAAGGCAACACAAAATAAAAGAAATACTTACAAATACAAATACAAAAAATAAATAAAAAGAAAACAACAACAACAGCAAAAATCTTAAATAAAAGGAAAACACAGAAAGACCGCAGAAACACATGCAAACAAGATGAAAACTGTCTGACGAACAGGCAGAGGAACGACAGTAGAAGAGACAGAAGAAGAGGAGCGGAGGAGCGGTGGAGCGGAGGGGGGAAGGCAGCAAAATGGCGAAGTGAAACAGCTGGAAAACGCACTCGGAAGGTCCTTGGGTTCTTCACTTGTTGTTCCTTATATTAAAATTGGAGTTGGTTTTTCTTTACAGTTTTCCATTTGGTTTTTTTTTCCTATTTTTGTTATTGTTTTTTTTGTTTTTGCTTTTCAATATTTTTTCCATTTTTTTCATTTTTCCCTTTTTGTTATTGTTGCCCATCTGGCGGCGCGTGGGAAGGCGGGGACAAAAAATATTTTAGTTGGCTGTGGAAATCAAATTCTCAGTTGGACTTCAATTTCATCTGTGTCCCTTTTTTGGTCGATTGTCATTGCGGTGTCTGTCGCTGTCAGTTTCAGTTCCGTTAGCTGCCAACTTTTGACTTCCTGTCAATGGCGACAGCTGCAGCGATCTGTGTATATGTAAATACGTCTTGCCCAAAAAATCAAATGGCATTCAAATTGAATTTAAACTTTTCGCCCTGCTTATACTTTCTCCTCTGCGTCTGTCGCAATTGATTAATTTTTTCTACTCTTTTCTTTTTTTTTTTGTTTTGTATTCCTCTTCTTTTTTTGTCCCAATTCATTTTTCATTTTTCCGACTATTTTTCCCTCAATCTCGCAAGGTCAAAGTGCAACCAGAGGGTCCTCAAAATGAGCTCAATGCAGCTATTTTTATTCTTTATTCAATTTTTTTATTTTTGTTCTCCTTTTTTAGTTTTTAGTTTTTATTTTAATTTTTTATTTATTTCATTTTTATTTTGGTTTGGTATTTTTGTCCTATTTTTGCATACGACTTGCATAACATTGCATTGGCTTTGTAAGAAACTGCGCGGCGCCTTCGTTAACCCAGTTTTTCACATAGTTCCATATGTAACCCCAACGTGGCCTAACATGGCTTTGGTTTTCGGTTTTCAGTTTCCAGTTTCCAGTGTTCAGTTTTCTGCTTTTAGTTTTCAGTTTTCAGTTTTCAGTGTTCAGTTTTCTATGCAAGCGCATTGAAAGCGAAAGTTTCAAGTGCTAGAATGGCAGTTGGGCACAGCTGCGATGCGGCGCATGCAACGGTAACGAGACGCACGACTGTGAATGCGAGCAAAAAAAGTGTAGCATACATTTTTGGGCTGCGCTAATACGATGTATTCAAGAGCTCCAACACTTTTCACGATGTCGCAGCTGTGTTTTTATTTTTTATATATTTTATTTATTTTTTTTTAATACTGTTATATATTAATTTATATTTCTTTTAATTTGCATTTAATTTAGTTTTTTTCTCATTAATATTAATATTAATAGAAAACTGTATTGCTTCAGTTGAATTTTCATATTTATAATTATTATTATTTTTTATTTATATTCATTGTTATTTTAATATGTATTATTATTTTTACTATTTTTATATGAAATATTTAAATAAATTTTAGTTTGTACTTATTAATTTTATGAATGAAACTATCATAACTTAACACTATATTAAATGATTTATACTCTTATCATAGTAATAACTTTGTTTAGTAATAATTGATTATTAAATTAAATTTACTTAATTTTTAAAAAATATTGCTTTTTAATATTTAGCGTAGAAACATTAATTCTTGACTTTGTTAGCTTCAAAGACAGACACAAATGTTGAAACTCTCCGAAGGCGGGGAAACATTTTTAAAGCTGTGACTTTTGAGGAAGCAACTTTAACTGCAAAAATATGTGCATATAAAAAATAAAATAAAATAAAAATATATAAAAGTATAAAATAAAAACATATTATGCGCCTAGTTCTCGAATGCAATTCACACTTTTTTATACGCAAGTTTGTTGCATAATAATTTTTACAGTCAACAGAAAAGTTTTTGGTGTGTGTTTTTTTTGCTTTTTTGCTTTTTTGTTTTCATTTTTTATTTTTCATTTCTTTCTCCCTCTGAAATGTATTACTCTATATTTACATAGGGAGCGGGGCTGAGAGAGCTGGTTGGCATAGCGGGTGGCGGGAGAGGGAGGGGGTGAGGGAGAGCAAAGTTTTTAAATTGTAATATTTATATGGCTCATGGTCAAACGCGAAAATTGCAAATTGCCAAAATGTTGAAATTTTGGCCATTTTCAGATTTTAATGCAAATTCGTAAAACACTAAAATACCTTTCTGAAAATGCTAGAATTATTGAATTTAGACTTCATTTGGCCAAGATATGGACGTTTGAAAATTGGAAGGGATCACGCTGTAAATTCTTTTGGCCAAATTTTCAGATTTTCACCGATGGAAAATTGCAAATTGCCAAAATGTTGAAATTTTGGCCATTTTCAGATTTTAATGCAAATTCGTAAAATACTAAAATACCTTTCTGAAAATGCTAGAATTATTGAATTTGGACTTCATTTGGCCAAGATATGGACGTTTGAAAATTGGAAGGGATCACGCTGTAAATTCTTTTGGCCAAATTTTCAGATTTTCACCGATGGAAAATTGCAAATTGCCAAAATGTTGAAATTTTGGCCATTTTCAGATTTTAATGCAAATTCGTAAAACACTAAAATACCTTTCTGAAAATGCTAGAATTATTGAATTTAGACTTCATTTGGCCAAGATATGGACGTTTGAAAATTGGAAGGGATCACGCTGTAAATTCTTTTGGCCAAATTTTCAGATTTTCACCGATGGAAAATTGCAAATTGCCAAAATGTTGAAATTTTGGCCATTTTCAGATTTTAATGCAAATTCGTAAAACACTAAAATACCTTTCTGAAAATGCTAGAATTATTGAATTTAGACTTCATTTGGCCAAGATATGGACGTTTGAAAATTGGAAGGGATCACGCTGTAAATTCTTTTGGCCAAATTTTCAGATTTTCACCGATGGAAAATTGCAAATTGCCAAAATGTTGAAATTTTGGCCATTTTCAGATTTTAATGCAAATTCGTAAAACACTAAAATACCTTTCTGAAAATGCTAGAATTATTGAATTTAGACTTCATTTGGCCAAGATATGGACGTTTGAAAATTGGAAGGGATCACGCTGTAAATTCGTTTGGCCAAATTTTCAGATTTTCACCGATGGAAAATTGCAAATTGCCAAAATGTTGAAATTTTGGCCATTTTCAGATTTTAATGCAAATTCGTAAAACACTAAAATACCTTTCTGAAAATGCTAGAATTATTGAATTTGGACTTCATTTGGCCAAGATATGGACGTTTGAAAATTGGAAGGGATCACGCTGTAAATTCTTTTGGCCAAATTTTCAGATTTTCACCGATGGAAAATTGCAAATTGCCAAAATGTTGAAATTTTGGCCATTTTCAGATTTTAATGCAAATTCGTAAAACACTAAAATACCTTTCTGAAAATGCTAGAATTATTGAATTTGGACTTCATTTGGCCAAGATATGGACGTTTGAAAATTGGAAGGGATCACGCTGTAAATTCTTTTGGCCAAATTTTCAGATTTTCACCGATGGAAAATTGCAAATTGCCAAAATGTTGAAATTTTGGCCATTTTTAGATTTTAATGCAAATTCGTAAAACACTAAAATACCTTTCTGAAAATGCTAGAGATTATTGAATTTGGACTTCATTTGGCCAAGATATGGACGTTTGAAAATTGGAAGGGATCACGCTGGAATTCTTTGGGCGAAATTTTCAGATTTTCACCGATGGAAAATTGCAAATTGCCAAAATGTTGAAATTTTGGCCATTTTCAGATTTTAATGCAAAATTCGTAAAATACTAAAATACCTTTCTGAAAATGCTAGAATTATTGAATTTGGACTTCATTTGGCCAAGATATGGACGTTTGAAAATTGGAAGGGATCACGCTGTAAATTCTTTTGGCCAAATTTTCAGATTTTCACCGATGGAAAATTGCAAATTGCCAAAATGTTGAAATTTTGGCCATTTTCAGATTTTAATGCAAATTCGTAAAACACTAAAATACCTTTCTGAAAATGCTAGAGATTATTGAATTTGGACTTCATTTGGCCAAGATATGGACGTTTGAAAATTGGAAGGGATCACGCTGTAATTGAGTTGGGCCAAATTTTCAGATTTTCACCGATGGAAAATTGCAAATTGCCAAAATGTTGAAATTTTGGCCATTTTCAGATTTTAATGCAAATTCGTAAAACACTAAAATACCTTTCTGAAAATGCTAGAGATTATTGAATTTGGACTTCATTTGGCCAAGATATGGACGTTTGAAAATTGGAAGGGATCACGCTGTAAATTCTTTTGGCCAAATTTTCAGATTTTCACCGATGGAAAATTGCAAATTGCCAAAATGTTGAAATTTTGGCCATTTTCAGATTTTAATGCAAATTCGTAAAATGCTAAAATACCTTTCTGAAAATGCTAGAGATTATTGAATTTGGACTTCATTTGGCCAAGATATGGACGTTTGAAAATTGGAAGGGATCACGCTGTAAATTCTTTTGGCCAAATTTTCAGATTTTCACCGATGGAAAATTGCAAATTGCCAAAATGTTGAAATTTTGGCCATTTTTAGATTTTAATGCAAAATTCGTAAAATGCTAAATTACCTTTCTGAAAATGCTAAGATTATTGCATTTGGACTTCATTTGGCCAAGATATGGACGTTTGAAAAATGGAAGGGATCACGCTGGGATTGAGTTGGGCGAAATTTTGAAATTTTGAACGTTAGAAAATTGCGAATTGCCAAAATATTGAAATTTTGGCCATTTTCAGATTTTAATGCAAAATTGTAAAATGCTAAAATACCTTTCTGAAAATGCTAAGATTATTGCATTTGGACTTCATTTGGCCAAGATATGGACGTTTGAAAAATGGAAGGGATCACGCTGGGATTGAGTTGGGCGAAATTTTGAAATTTTGAACGTTAGAAAATTGCGAATTGCCAAAATATTGAAATTTTGGCCATTTTCAGATTTTAATGCAAAATTGTAAAATGCTAAATTACCTTTCTGAAAATGCTAAGATTATTGCATTTGGACTTCATTTGGCCAAGATATGGACGTTTGAAAATTGGAAGGGATCACGCTGTAAATTCTTTTGGCCAAATTTTCAGATTTTCACCGATGGAAAATTGCAAATTGCCAAAATGTTGAAATTTTGGCCATTTTCAGATTTTAATGCAAATTCGTAAAATGCTAAAATACCTTTCTGAAAATGCTAAGATTATTGCATTTGGACTTCATTTGGCCAAGATATGGACGTTTGAAAATTGGAAGGGATCACGCTGTAAATTCTTTTGGCCAAATTTTCAGATTTTCACCGATGGAAAATTGCAAATTGCCAAAATGTTGAAATTTTGGCCATTTTCAGATTTTAATGCAAATTCGTAAAACACTAAAATACCTTTCTGAAAATGCTAGAATTATTGAATTTAGACTTCATTTGGCCAAGATATGGACGTTTGAAAATTGGAAGGGATCACGCTGTAAATTCGTTTGGCCAAATTTTCAGATTTTCACCGATAGAAAATTGCAAATTGCCAAAATGTTGAAATTTTGGCCATTTTCAGATTTTAATGCAAATTCGTAAAACACTAAAATACCTTTCTGAAAATGCTAGAATTATTGAATTTGGACTTCATTTGGCCAAGATATGGACGTTTGAAAATTGGAAGGGATCACGCTGGGATTGCTTTTGGCCAAATTTTGAGATTTTCACCGATAGAAAATTGCAAATTGCCAAAATGTTGAAATTTTGGCCATTTTCAGATTTTAATGCAAAATTGTAAAATGCTAAAATACCTTTCTGAAAATGCTAAGATTATTGCATTTGGACTTCATTTGGCCAAGATATGGACGTTTGAAAAATGGAAGGGATCACGCTGGGATTGAGTTGGGCGAAATTTTGAAATTTTGAACGTTAGAAAATTGCGAATTGCCAAAATATTGAAATTTTGGCCATTTTTAGATTTTAATGCAAAATTGTAAAATGCTAAATTACCTTTCTGAAAATGCTAAGATTATTGCATTTGGACTTCATTTGGCCAAGATATGGACGTTTGAAAAATGGAAGGGATCACGCTGGGATTGAGTTGGGCGAAATTTTGAAATTTTGAACGTTAGAAAATTGCGAATTGCCAAAATATTGAAATTTTGGCCATTTTCAGATTTTAATGCAAAATTGTAAAATGCTAAATTACCTTTCTGAAAATGCTAAGATTATTGCATTTGGACTTCATTTGGCCAAGATATGGACGTTTGAAAAATGGAAGGGATCACGCTGGGATTGAGTTGGGCGAAATTTTGAAATTTTGAACGTTAGAAAATTGCGAATTGCCAAAATATTGAAATTTTGGCCATTTTTAGATTTTAATGCAAAATTGTAAAATGCTAAATTACCTTTCTGAAAATGCTAAGATTATTGCATTTGGACTTCATTTGGCCAAGATATGGACGTTTGAAAAATGGAAGGGATCACGCTGGGATTGAGTTGGGCGAAATTTTGAAATTTTGAACGTTAGAAAATTGCGAATTGCCAAAATATTGAAATTTTGGCCATTTTTAGATTTTAATGCAAAATTGTAAAATGCTAAATTACCTTTCTGAAAATGCTAAGATTATTGCATTTGGACTTCATTTGGCCAAGATATGGACGTTTGAAAAATGGAAGGGATCACGCTGGGATTGAGTTGGGCGAAATTTTGAAATTTTGAACGTTAGAAAATTGCGAATTGCCAAAATATTGAAATTTTGGCCATTTTTAGATTTTAATGCAAAATTGTAAAATGCTAAAATACCTTTCTGAAAATGCTAAGATTATTGCATTTGGACTTCATTTGGCCAAGATATGGACGTTTGAAAAATGGAAGGGATCACGCTGGGATTGAGTTGGGCGAAATTTTGAAATTTTGAACGTTAGAAAATTGCGAATTGCCAAAATATTGAAATTTTGGCCATTTTTAGATTTTAATGCAAAATTGTAAAATGCTAAATTACCTTTCTGAAAATGCTAAGATTATTGCATTTGGACTTCATTTGGCCAAGATATGGACGTTTGAAAAATGGAAGGGATCACGCTGGGATTAGTTGGGCGAAATTTTGAAATTTTGAACGTTAGAAAATTGCGAATTGCCAAAATATTGAAATTTTGGCCATTTTCAGATTTTAATGCAAATTGTAAAATGCTAAAATACCTTTCTGAAAATGCTAAGATTATTGCATTTGGACTTCATTTGGCCAAGATATGGACGTTTGAAAATTGGAAGGGATCACGCTGTAATTCGTTTGGCGAAATTTTGAAATTTTGACCGTTAGAAAATTGCGAATTGCCAAAATATTGAAATTTTGGCCATTTTCAGATTTTAATGCAAAATTCGTAAAATGCTAAAATACCTTTCTGAAAATGCTAGAATTATTGAATTTGGACTTCATTTGGCCAAGATATGGACGTTTGAAAATTGGAAGGGATCACGCTGTAATTGATTTGGCCAAATTTTCAGATTTTCACCGATGGAAAATTGCAAATTGCCAAAATGTTGAAATTTTGGCCATTTTCAGATTTTAATGCAAATTCGTAAAACGCTAAAATACCTTTCTGAAAATGCTAAGATTATTGAATTTGGACTTCATTTGGCCAAGATATGGACGTTTGAAAAATGGAAGGGATCACGCTGGGATTGCGTTTGGCGAAATTTTGAGATTTTCACCGATGGAAAATTGCAAATTGCCAAAATGTTGAAATTTTGGCCATTTTCAGATTTTAATGCAAATTCGTAAAACGCTAAAATACCTTTCTGAAAATGCTAGAATTATTGAATTTGGACTTCATTTGGCCAAGATATGGACGTTTGAAAATTGGAAGGGATCACGCTGTAATTCTTTTGGCCAAATTTTCAGATTTTCACCGATGGAAAATTGCAAATTGCCAAAATGTTGAAATTTTGGCCATTTTCAGATTTTAATGCAAATTCGTAAAACACTAAAATACCTTTCTGAAAATGCTAGAATTATTGAATTTGGACTTCATTTGGCCAAGATATGGACGTTTGAAAATTGGAAGGGATCACGCTGTAAATTCTTTTGGCCAAATTTTCAGATTTTCACCGATGGAAAATTGCAAATTGCCAAAATGTTGAAATTTTGGCCATTTTCAGATTTTAATGCAAATTCGTAAAACACTAAAATACCTTTCTGAAAATGCTAGAATTATTGAATTTGGACTTCATTTGGCCAAGATATGGACGTTTGAAAATTGGAAGGGATCACGCTGTAAATTCTTTTGGCCAAATTTTCAGATTTTCACCAATGGAAAATTGCAAATTGCCAAAATGTTGAAATTTTGGCCATTTTCAGATTTTAATGCAAATTCGTAAAACACTAAAATACCTTTCTGAAAATGCTAGAATTATTGAATTTGGACTTCATTTGGCCAAGATATGGACGTTTGAAAATTGGAAGGGATCACGCTGTAAATTCTTTTGGCCAAATTTTCAGATTTTCACCGATGGAAAATTGCAAATTGCCAAAATGTTGAAATTTTGGCCATTTTCAGATTTTAATGCAAATTCGTAAAACACTAAAATACCTTTCTGAAAATGCTAGAATTATTGAATTTGGACTTCATTTGGCCAAGATATGGACGTT